>CM077009.1:179038958-179638958 GCA_039090855.1 Macrothele yani | reverse complement strand
GATTGTACAGCTCACCTGCAGTCCTCCACACTCTAACATGGTGGTCGTCCGTTCCCATACAGAAGGTGGATTTGTCGCTGAACACTATATGTCGTCACTTCGTAGCATTTTATGTTGCTTGCTGCTGACACCACTGCAATAGACGCTGACAATGGTCAGGTGTTAATGGCAAAAACCTAATGGCTGTCGAGAGTGCAAATTTGCCTCTGTCAGGTGCCTGGAAATGGTTCTGGTGGACACAGGAGTCCCTTGAACAGCCGCCACATGTCTCTGGATATCGGACAAGAACGTCATTACATCTGTGTTTGCCGCTGTCACGATCCTCTCTGCTGGTGGCGTGTCTGGGTCATCCGTAGCCAGTCCCTTCCCATATCCACTGCTCCCAACATGATCGCACTGCACTGTCCGTCCAACATGCCCCCCCCCCCGCCTCTCTCATCCCGACGATACGGCTCGTTCAAACTGTCAGTTGCCCGTACGCATGTCCATGGTGCCTCCTTGGCATGTCTATTGCTTAGGGATCTCACCTGACTTTTACCGTGCACTTCGCCACGCACGTCGAGCCCCTTGTGCAGTGACTTATAAGTCCCAAGGACTGCGAATGTAGCGCCTGTCTAGGAAACGAGTGAAACTTCACTAATTTCATGTCTGCCCTCCTCCAGTACACCACTCCATAAAAGGTGAAGAGGATAAGATTATAGAGGCTACAGGGATTACACCCCTGTTCCCCATTCAACCAGACAGATAAAATACCATATTTGAACTGCGAATTGTGCTGCACCAAGAAAAAGTAATGTCCTGGAAAAAGATAAAGATTTGGATTTGAAGCTTATTTAATCATTATTTTACAAATAAGTCCTTATCCGTTACTTACTTGTTAACTGTTAAGTCAAGTTGTACTGCCCAATACAATATTCTTTTCAATACCAGGGGTCCCTACAACAGGGCTCAAAATTTCAGGACTAACTTTACTAGCCAAAAATTTTTTTCACTCGCCATCACACCACTGTAACACGCAAGAGACAGTGAATTTGCAGCAAGTTTTCTACTTCAATGATTGTGCATGCAAATATTTTTACATATATATCATCATTGTCAACCATTATCAATCCACTGCTGGACGAAGGTCTCCCCAAATTTCCTCCACAACGGTCTGTCTTGTGCCAGTCTCCTCCATGTCACTCCCACATACTTTCGAATTTCATCCACCCATCTCCCATGTGGTCTTCTTTTGGGTCTTTTCCTGTCCCTTGGAATCCAATCTAAAATTTCGGCTCTCCATCGAAGGTCTGTCCTTCTAGCAGTATGTCCAGCCCATTGCCATTTCAAGGATTTTACTCTGATCATGATGTCTTCCACTCTTGTCATTTTTCGGATCCACGAGTTCCTCTTCTTATCATTCCTGGTTACACCAAGCATGCACCTCTCCATGCTACTTTGAGTTGTCTGCAGCCTTTGTATGTCTCTTTTAGTTAAGGTCCACGTCTCTTCACCATACGTAAGCACTGGAAGGATGCATTGATCAAACACTTTTCTTTTAAGACATAATGGCATATTGCTCTTGAAAATTATGCTGTTTCTTCCAAAAGCTCTCCAGGCAAGTTTTGTACGCCGATTAATTTCTTCACCAATGTGACCCTCACTTGATATCTCCTGTCCAAGATAAACATACCTATCTGTTATCTCCAGCTTTTCTCCATCAATCGATAAATCTTCATTTCGTGTAAAAGCATTGAACATCACTTTTGTCTTCTGAAAGTTCATTTTTAATCCCACTTCTTTACTCTTGTCAGCAAGTTCTTGGATCATACTCTGCAGCTCTGATGGGGTAGTTGCAAAAATGACTATGTCATCAGCAAAACGAAGGTGGGTTAGATAATCTCCATTAATCTTTATCCCTTTGTTTTCCCAGTTAGGTGATTGAAAGACATTTTCCAATGTGGAGTTAACGAGCTTCGGAGATATGGTGTCACCTTGTCTCACTCCCTTTCCAATTCTTATATGTGTTGTATTTTCAAACAGCCGAATCTTAGCACTTGCATTTTCGTAGATGTTATTAATAATATTAATGTATGCATCTTCAATACCGCAGGATTTCAGAGCCATTGTAACTGCTGATGGTTTCACCGAATCAAAGTCTTTTTCATAATCGATAAAAGCCATGCACAATGGAAGTTCATATTCCCTCGCTCTTTCAATTAGTTCTCTCAGTACGTGGATATGATCTATTGTGATGTAGCCACTCCTGAATCCAGTTTGTTCTCTCGGTTGAGCCATGTCCAGTGTTACCTTCAAGCGGTGTGAAAGAACTTTAGTGAAGATTTTATAAACCACTGATAGGTCTGTAGTTCCTGAGATCCTCAATGTCACCTTTTTTATGTAGCAGGATCATTATAGCGTTGTTCCAATCCTCAAGAATCTTCCCTTCATTAAAGCATCGAGTGAAAATTTGGGCGAGTACTGCTTCGACTTCTCTACTTGCTTCTTGTACGATGTCTACAGTAATTCCATCTTCTCCTGGAGCTTTTCTGTGCTTCATGTTCTTGATTGCATGTGCACTTCTGCTGGGAGGACTGGAAGAACTCTGTTACTGGTACCTTCCATAATGTCTGGAGTACAAGCATCATCCTTTTCATATAACTTGGAGTACAAATCTTTCACTCTTGTCAAAATTTTGCCTCTATTTCTTGTTACAGAACCATCTTCTTTCCTCAGTGCCATAATCTGTTTTCTTCCCTTACTGAGATGTCCCTTTGCTGTCTTTAGGCTTTGGTTGTTTTCAATTGCTTTCCTCACTAGTTCACAGTTGAATTTCCTTACGTCTTCAGTGATACTTTTTTGTACTGTCTTGCATAGCTCTATGTATTCCACTTTGGAAGTCACATCTTCTTTAGTTGTCCTCATCTCTCTTCTTTTTTGCATCAACATTTTGGTTTTTCCTGATAATTTGTTCACATGCAACTTGTTCTTAGACCCAGCTAATTTTGTTGCTATTTCCATAAGAGCTTTGGTTACTTTTCTGTTAACTTCGAAAATATACACTTCTACCGATGTTAGGCCTTCTAAAGCAGAGAATCTGTTCTTCAGTTCCAACTTGAAGGTATTATGGTGTTTTTTAAGATTGGTTATGTCAATACATTTTGTTTGTCTTATGAGCTTGTCACGTTCGAGTTTAGTGTTGAGGTGCATCTTACATCTCACCAATCTATGGTCAATACCTGTGTTGAACTTGTTTAGCACACTGCAGTCTTCTATGACGAATTTTTTGTCACACATAATAAAATCAATTTCACTTGTCGCCCCATTTGGATGTCTCCATGTCCATTTCCTGTGCGGCTTTTTCTTGAAAAAGGAGTTCAAGATGAAAAACCCTTCTGCCTCTGCAAACTCAAGGAGAGTATTTCCACGCTGGTTTCTGTTGCCGTGAACAAATTTACTTACTGAAGTTTCATTCTGTTGCCGTTTCCCTATTTTCGCATTGAAATCTCCCATAATTATCTTCAAATGCTGCTTACCTTTATTATTTAGATGACAGATTTTCTCATAAAATTCTTCAATTTCTTCTTCAGGATGACTTGTGGTGGGTGCATAAGTTTGAATAATCTGAGCCTGGTATCTTTTCGAGAGTTGGATAACAAGTCGTGCAGCTCTGTCAGAGGAACTTTCAACTTCTACTACTTTATCCTTCAGTTTCTTGTTTATTATAAATCCAACACCACTAGTTCTGCCAGTATCTGTCCCACGATAGTAGAAGAGATGTCCACTTTTCAGTTCGATGAGATCTTCTCCTTTTCTCCTTACCTCACTTAGCCCCACGATGTCCCACCTGATCCTTTGTAGTTCCTCTTCCAATTCAAGAAGCCTTGAATCAGAAGATAGGGAGCGTCTATTATACGTAGCCAAGGTCAGCATCAGATGGCAGCCTAGTCCGGTCCTCCGGGGATTCTTAGCACCCTCTGTCTTCATGTCGCACTGGCTGCTGCCTTGGCCAGGTACATTCCAGCTGCCGGAGACTGAGGGCCAAGATTTAAGTTGTGGAGTCATTTTGGAGGGGTTGGCCATAACTCGCCAAGCGGGTTGGTGAGTGTGGGATAGCATTTCCTCTAATCCCGATGGTATAGTTATATTGCACTTCTCATGGTGCATCCTGTTTCCTTTAGTGGGAACAGGATGCACCATGAGAAGGCGGGGTTGACATTTGTCAAGGAGAGGCTGTGATGTTACGCATCACCTGACCTTACATCCCTTTTGCTTGGAAGTCACATCTTCTTTTGTTATATATATATATATATATATATAATATATATATATTATACATTTTTTTTGTTATATAGGAAGAAATATATGCAGATTACTACATGAAGCCTCCAGAATACAATGTAACAAAAGTAAATGACTTCAGCCGAAAAAAGTTAAAGAGCCCCTACGCTACCTCTACGAAACATGCGACACTATGTCCACAGCTGTCTCACGTGCTGGAAATGTGAAATATGGAGCAAAAACCAGAGAATGGTAAGTTGCCCTAAATCTGTTATTACAGTATTGCACGTTAATTTAGGGGTGTTTGCAAGACCAGATAAAATCCCCTGAAAATCTTGCGGGCTTACTAGGGTTTTATGACCTATAATTCAATGAGTATTTTAAAACCAATTATTATACCTTATATTATATAGCCCAATTGTATTATAATAATTCAAAAATTTATTTACATTCTTTTAGCAATATTTAAATCACAGAATATATTATGAAGAAAAATACAGTAAACCAGTCTTAAAATACCTGAATTATTAATAAAAAAAAAAAAAAAAAGCGAAAGCATCCAGTTTCTTTTGTTTCCTTGGAATAAGCTCTGAATCTGCCTTTCTTTTGTATTGAATATCATAATAACTGTTGGAATGGGAAAGGTTCTTTTTTCCTTCTTCACATACAGAACTGGAAGGTTCCTCAGCACGCAGGGATTTGGAAGATCCCTGTTCACATATGGAACTACGAATTTCTTTTTGACATGAACTGGAAGGGATTTCATGAGTTTCTATATTTGAAATAAGCACATCAGAACTGGATTTTTCAGCAAGTCCTCCTGATATACTCTTCAACTTCTATTGATATTTACAAGTAAATCCTTATTAATTGGATCAGTCACAAGATTTTTCGAGCTATAGTTTTGGCAAGTTGTTTCTTTGGAAGACATTAAGTCATATTTAACAGTTTCACTGCATCCAATGAATCTATTTTAAGAGATGTTCAGTCAGAATATCATCCATTAAGTTGAAAACACTTTCAACTAGTTGGCCGTGGAAGCAGGTAAGGCATGCCTTGACTAATTTTCCAAACATAGAATACTTTTTTACTTGTAACTTCATCTTTTAAGTAAAAAATTTTAGACTAATATTTGTCTATCACACATTAAAATTTTTTTTTTTATTGGTATCACAACAGTAGAGCATTTCATCAGTAATATTAATGTCAGTTTGATATAATATTAATTCTGCACAGTTGTGGTAAAAAGCCTCAGAAAATATATGAGACACAGAGACAGATAAAAAGAATTTTTCAAATGCTAACATAGTACTAGTTTTACCCCTTAGCTCTAGGTCCGATGCTGTAAAACTAATAAGAAATGAATTTCCAACAGGTAATTTTTGTATCATATACTGTGCTGTGCTAGTGTAGTGTAGACTTTGACCAAAGAGGTTTTGGATTCTTTTGCTATCGCATGGTCTTTTGATAATTTTTCATAATGGTGCAAGCTTCTGATCCAATATACAGCAACTTGCTGGGTAAGTGGGAATTAGAGTTACTAACATCAAGCTTTAACAAATCCTTGTAAGACACACACTTTGAAATAACTTCTGGCTTTATAAAGAAAGTAAAAAAATTAACATCAATTTATAAATGCTGGTATATAACATATAAAGCATTGGTTTTTTGGTTTCAAATAATTTTATGTACACACCAAATTCTGGTAAAGTTTTTTCGGTATCAGTGGTCTCTTAACTGAACAAACTTCTACCTTACTTGCTCCTTTATTTCTCGACGGAATCTTCTAAAAGTGGCATGGATACAAACTTCAGAACAGAGGAATGAAGCATCACACAAAAAAAATTGGAATAGAAAGCTTTTTTATCTCGTTTTAGCGCTCCAAAGTAAACTCACTCTCAACGGCAGCGAACGCGAGCTGCCATGTAAAGTTCCCGCTGTCCGTAAGTTGCTTTCACTGCACAACCTGCCTAGTGGCGTCTGCTAGGAAGAACGGTGTGACGGAAGGGGGAGTAAAACGACGAAACTTCCTGTGACGTCAAAGCTCCCTGGCTGCTCGGTCGTGTTAGGTAAGTAAGTTTTTCATGCGAAAATGTTGTTCCGGAAAGGAAGCAACATCGTGTGACGTGCTTCCTTGTCTGACCGCGACAGTTCGGTTAGTTTTGACGATACTCTTCGTGTCTGTTTCGAGAATATCATTTTCCCTCACGATAACAAAGCATTAAACAGCAATAAATACATTTGTGTTTAATCGATAAACACATTTGTGTGTACGGGTGTGTATTCATTTACTCATTTCATTTCTAAGTTATCAGCACGTATCCCCTTAATTAATTATTAGAATAATAAAAACCACACGTTGAAACCTTAAACTTGCGTACTTTTTTTTTTTTTTTTTTTTTATTGAATGACATTACTAAAATAAATACGAGTGGGTCTCAGCAGCACCGATGCCAAATGTGACAGCGCATTCTCAGGGATTGGGCGCTCTAGGCCCGTGCATAAATTAAGCCCTGTCTAAAGCTAAAACTGAACTTTAAAAAAAAAAGGCGTCGTTTCTCAAGGATGACGGGCAAAGTGAAGGGTCCCCTAAATTACTGAGGCTGTGCTCGGGGCTCTGGCAACTCCAAATCTTTCACTGAACAGCACAAATGTAGAATGTGACAATCCACTATTGCCTAAATTATACTTATATTTGTTCGTTTACTTAGAAGTAATTTTTAACTTCTCGGAAAACGGGGGCTCAAGGATTGGGCCCTGTATTTTCTTTATGATGGTTTTCGTGAGTGTATGTGTCGTTGGCTGTACGGAATACATTCGTCACGTAACGATTTTATTAAAATATGAGTTTTTTTCCCCCTAGACAATGCAATGAAACTTCGCCTCGGGCCCGGCAAAAGTACCATTAGGCCCTAAGTAGTAAATTTAATAATGTTTCACTTTTACTCAGGCATTAGTTACATGAAAAAAGTCATGGGCCATATCAGCAATGAGTGACCCATGTTAGTAAGATTTATAAGTTAATAATGATGTCACACTTTTTCTCAGGAATAAAACATTAATAATAAAATGTGGGACCCCCAATTTTACAAGGTTACTCATATTAATAATGTTTGCATTGCATGGCTAGTTCATAATATTGCGCTTTTATTCAAGAACATATTAATTTATGGGTTATGAATTTTATGTTTAGTGCCTCGATAAAAGCACAATATTAGTAACTTGACGTGTCATGTAAACTTTATGAATTGAATAACGTTCGCCTTCCCGGTGGCGCAGTGGTCTAAGCGTTGGCTTGTGATCATTCGTCCGGGTTCGAATCCCGTGAGACATGGATGTTGTGTTTGTCTTACGGCACTGGCTCTTTCCCTTCCCTGGAACCAGTGGCCCTAAATTAGGGATGGGCGACTGCTTATAGCCCACTGAGTTAATTTATTATTTTTGCAGAACGACTTTGTTGTTATGAAATCGCAAAGTATCCAGCTTTCTAAACCATTAAAAGGTCAGATTTCTACCGTGTGAACGGTGAAACTAATTGGATTGCTAACATGCCCTGAAGACTAAGCATCTCATGTGTTCCACAATAGCTTTCTGTCGGAAGAAACCTTCGTATAACTTACCGACAGGCAAGGCATATTTTTGTAATCCTCCCGCACTGGCGGTGGAGGGCAAACGTTTTGTTACAGAGCGGTTTCAAGCCCCAACATGTGGCATATATGTGTGACTAAGGATTAACTTCTGGAGTGCCTACTGTAAAAAGAAACATTTACAGCAGGCTCTGTGCTTTCGGAGGACGGGAACAACGAACATCCGGTCAGCAGATTAAACCGGCAAGTAGCCACACAAACTTCAGGGGCCGTACAGTTTTTTTTTTTTTTTTTTTTGCCACATCACCTTTCTAACGGAATTATTGTGAAAATCTGACATGCACAACAAAATACTATTGTCACTTGAAAATGAAAATTGAATTGTAAACTCCATCGACGTAAGTATTAATTGAATCCAGGTAAAAAAGTCCGAGACTGTTGATAAACGCGGAAAAAAAGTCCGAGATGGGCGTTTTGATTGTCATCATGGGCATACTAATAAGTCAATTTGACATACTGTTTGAATGTTGGGTGGTGGGAGTCGGGGGGACATACTTTCATTATTTACCTAGTGTGGAGGGCGTGCAGGAAAACAGCCACACAGGAAAACTGCCGCACGTTTTTCATTAAGGGGCTGGGCACAAATTGCTGTTCCTCCGAGGAACACTTTGAATGTGTGGCAGTTTTCGAAGTTTCCAAATTACGTGTGGCTCTTTTCCAAGGTGCCTAACGACGGGAAGGAGCTCTTTTGTTTGTCTGAATTTTCATGCCGGTTCATACTTCGGGCAACAAGCCACAGAAGTTCAAGGGACGGGGGGGGGGGGGGGATAAGGATTGCTGTTTCATGGCCTATACTGAGAATTGAATTGAAAACTCCAAACAAATTTCGGGAAAGCGTTCTATGTAAGCCAAGCGAGAATTGTTGTGTTCAGAAAGGACCCTAAGGTGGGATTTTTTAATAATGCTGCACTTTTACTTATAGGCACTAAATATTTACATAACATGTCAAGTTTGTAATATTTTTCTAGAGGCCATCGCTTAGAACACTGCGCCACCGGGGCGGCCCACGTTTTTCAGTCAGGGACCATGCACAAATTGCATTTGACACAAAATATAAAACGTGGGAGATTTCCGGGTCATCATTTCCATTTCCACGCTGTTTAAAACAAGATGCGGCCAAACAACTTGGGTGTAGGAAAACTGGCCACAAAATTTTAAGGGGCCGTATAAAAATTGCGTTTTTGACCGCTTAATGCCCACGACCCCCAGAGGTTGGTTATCTGAGTCATATAAAGTTTCCGTAATTTCGTGTTTTCTTAATTGCGATAATTAATGTAATTCTTTATTTAAAAAAAGTTTATGATCCACATCTCAGCAAAGGATTTCAAGGTTTTCAAACTACAAGTCTGCAAATTATCTCTCAGGAAACCCGTCGGGGGGGGGGTAACAAAAGTGCAAAATATAAAGCATTTATGTTCCGATCGGGAGTTTTCAGCATTTACAAGCTACAACTCGACACATTATCTGAGGGCATGTGCTAATGCAGCAAACCTGTGTGTGTGTGTAAGGGGGGGGGGGCTTAACACTGAAAATATAAAGAATTTGTAGCCCAGCCGGGAGATTTTCAGCGTTTACAAACTACAACTTAAATTTTTTTTCGGATACGTGCAAACTCAGGAAAACCCCTATCGGGGGTGGATTATGGCTCGACCGCGGGTTTCCTGAGGCAGCACATGCTCTCAGATAATGTGTCGAGTTGTAGCTTGTAAATGCTGGAAATTTTCTAATCGAACGAAATCCTTCATATTTTATAGTTTGGGTATTAACCCCCTAACCCCACCCCAACAAGTTTCTTGGGTTTGCACATACCCGCAGGAAATTTGTTTAGCTGTAATTTGTAGACCTTGAAAAATATCGTAAATAAGAAAATACGAAACTGCGGAAATGTTATGGTGTCATATAACCAATCTCTGTCTTACGGCACTGGCTCTCTCCCTTCCCTGGAACCAGTGACCCTAAATTAGGGACAGGCGACTGCTTATAGCCCATTGAGTTGCTCACGGTGGTCGTTAAACCTCCTATCAAAAAAATAAATAAAAAAATAACCAATCTCGGGAGACGTAACCACGAAGCAGTGCAGAGCACAATTTTTATACGGCCCCTTAAAACTTTCGGGGCCAGTTTTCTGGTGGCCACTTGTCCTACACCAGCAAAACACATACAAATTGCGCGGAATATGGAAATACCACCCCCGGAAATTTCCCCACACTGTCAATCTGCTACTTCATTTGTAAGTCCGTTTTTTGCTATAAACACTGGTGAATATTGAAATGTCAATCCCCGGAAATTCCCCCACCTCATCCTGCTAATTATAAGACCGTTTCTTACTGTAAACTGCGGTGAAAGTAGAAATGCCAACCCCGGAAATTTCCCGCACCCAGTCCTGCTAATTGTAAACCGATTTTTTTATAAACTGCGGATCTTCTGCTGGAACTTGGGAGATTATACTTTCTACCTCAGATATTAACTGTTTGATTTTAGGCTTCGACGGAGGGCAATATTTTGGCCCATGCTCCAAAACTCTCACTTGTTCATCCGTCATTCTAACTGTCGATTCCTTTATGAAGTCGACTTTGTAGTTATTAATTCTAATCTGAGTTTATCGAAGAATCGATTTTAAGGTTTATTATAAACCGACCGCAGTACCGAACCTTGTCCCTCCTGATTCGCCCTACCCAAAAGAGAAAAAAACTTTCTGCGTATAGAGCGCCTAAGGTATGCAAACCCGACTCGATAAATAATAATAAAGAAATTGATAATATTTATAGCAAAGGTTTAAAGGCTGGATATAAAAAGGATGACATAGACAGAGTAGATAGGACTGTAAGAAATCGTATAATGTCAGCGGACAAGAGGTGACCCGCTGTCACGCGCAATAGCACTCCATACTATAATGACTGCCTGACGGGCGATGGGGCGGTCGTGAACTAAACCAGGATCCGTTTACTCACCAGAGTGTAGCCACACACGGATCCGTCGATCGTCAGCACCCAGACAGAAATGGTATTCATCACTAAAGACAACAGTAGTCCTTTCATGACCTTAGTACGCATGACTTTCACACCAAGCCAGACGAGCGCGGCGATGACTAGCCGTTAATGGCAGTTGACCTAACGGTTGCCTACTGCGCAGGTTTGCCACATGTAGCCTTCGGTTTACAATTTGGGCCGTTGTAGTGACGTCCATGGCCGATGACACAGCACGTCGAATATCGGCTGCAATGCTTTTAGATGACGCACGAGCGTGTTGAACAATCCGCTTGTCCAGGCGTGCTGGCGTTTGTTGGACTGAACCACTGTCGCTCCGACGCACTACGAACCTTCCTGTAGCCACTGGTGCCTACAGCGTCCAACTGTTCGTGCATGCCGTTGCACATGTTCTGCGATACGACGTGTAGACCAGCTCGCTTCACACAAGCCTACAATTTTTCTCTCTGAAATGCATCCAAATGGCGATAAACCTGCCGATGGTGTAACCGGTATTTTTGGCCTTCCCTGAACAGCTTCCCAGCACAAACAACAAATCTGAGACGTCCTCCACCTGCGACTACACATTACCACCCCTGTTGCTGCTTGTACTTTTGTTTCAAGAACGTGTGACGTCATCGGCTCCAGTTTAACATCATTTGCATATCTCGAATAGGTAAACCCGCCCTGCGATTTGCATGTTTGTAGCACACTTCCTTCTGGGTGGGGCACTTTCTATGTCTAGCAGTATATAACGTCTGCCAAAATACTTTGCGAGTCTTTCAACACATAACTTATGTTCTTTTAAAAATTTGGTACTTTATTTTTAAAAAGTTACTACCTTCTATTAACAATAGTTGCGTTTATCATCAGTTTTTAGTTTTTGTTGATAGATGGTGCTGAAAGGTAAGCATGATTATCAACGTTAAACCTTTTTAAATTTTTCACGATTTCAACACACACACACGTCAACTGTATACCTACGTTTAAAACACTTTCCAAAACTACAATCCGATTTTTGGCATAAATGTGACAAAGATGGTAAGTCAGATAATATCCGAAAACTTAAAAATTTTCTTCGTCCTGAAGCAGGACTCGAACCCGCGTTTCCCAGATAGCGCTTGGGTATGCTAACCACTACACAACCCAGAGCCGCCAAGTTTCAAGTTTCCGATCAATTTGAATATAACCATCACAGGATTCGCTAGAATGCCAAAAATCGGTTTGTCACCTTCAAAATTTGTATTATACGGCGTAAACACGCATTTCTTTCATGATTTACAACACTACAGTTTCAAGGTACGTCTGTTAACCATAAATCAACGTTGAAAAAAAACACTTTACACTATCCGTGAACCAATAATCAACTATCCAAACAAAATTTCAACCACGAGAAAACCTTACTGTGCTATATGGGCTGGTGTTTGCGCAAATGTCGAATTGAACTGAACTGTTTGCCAGATGCAATTGAAAAATCGACGGATGTAGTAATTCTTATTCACAGTGACACCTCAGAAAACATACAAGTTTGTTAGATTATGAACAGAATGAGGACTGGTTCGTGTGAAGAATCCTCTGAGTGATGTTCGATTTGTAATGTATGGCTATTACAGTAATGTTTCCGGTTGTTTTATTCATTCTGCGTTATTTTCTTAAATAGTAAGCAGTCGCGTGTAAGGTGACCTAAAATTTTTCCGGGGCAAAATATTTTTTAAATTCCTCTCAACCTTCTCCCCTATTATGAAATACAATTTCAGTGGACTGTGAGATTTCCAAACGCCACCTGCTGAAATCATACTTAACCACATAGAATGAGGTAGACATTTTATTTACACACTCTACATAAAAAAAAAAAAAAAATAGTTGCACCCAGAAGGAAGCAACCGACAGGAATGAAACTTGGCGAGTATGTTGGACATCGTGAGACATGCAAATGATTCAAGTACACGCTCGGCCGCACATTTGACGCAAGAGGGGGTCGTAGCGCTGTGCCTGACCAGCTATATAAGGTCGTCCCGTTGTGCGTGCTTGCCATTCTGACTCGAGCTGTTGTGTTGGTTGCATCCTTTGCACGTAAAGTATGCCTCGGAGAAAAGTTCAGAACCAATTCCAGCAGTCGGAGGAATTCGACAAGAGCCTTATCGTCGGGCTCAGGGAAGCGTGTTGGTCTTGTCGCTGTATTGCGGGCCATACTGGTTGTGCGGATATTACCCTTGCGGCAGTGGACAGAACAAGGCACGCAGCAGTGAGAGGAAGGGTCTGGGAAACCAGACGAATCATGGAAAGAGAGGACAAACGGATTGTCCGACATGCGCGGAGTGACTCAACTGCCACTATTGCGGACATACAGCGAGCAGTGGTGTCCTTTATTCATCGTCCGATAAGTACCAGCACCATCGGGAGAGGCTGCACGACGTAGGATTGATTACACGCACGCAAACCGTTACAACGTCTGCCTTTAACACCATTGCATCGCCGCCAAAAACTGCAATGGAGTCTTGCCGGACTGTCATGGAACCACTCAGACTGGCAGCGGCTGATCTTCAGCGACGAGTCCCGCTCTGGTCTTGGAGGAGACAACCAACGAATCCGTGTGTGAAGGCACCGTGGTCAGCGCAAGGATGAGCGGTTTGTTGTCAAGCGTTACACGTCTAGGAGGCCTGGTGTCATGGTGAGAGGTGCAATTGTTTCTGATGCCAAACAACCTTTGGTACTTCGACAGCCCAACATTACGTTAATGATGTCCTGCAACCAGTGGCCCTACATTTCCTGAACGCTCTCTCCGGTGCGACTTTCCAACAGGACAATGCTCGTCCGCATACTGCAGCTGTCTCGAGAGCTTGCCTTCAAGGCACTGACACTCTGCCATGGCCAGCCTCATCGCCAGACCTATCGCCGATTGAAAATGTGTGGGATGCTATTGGACGCGCTATCCACACTCCACCCCTACCACACAATCGGCAGGAACTACGTGAGAAGATTCAAGCTGCATGGGATGGCTTATCGCAGGATACCATTAGGAACCTATGCAACTCCATGCCGAGACGTCTGACACGCTGTGTCAGCAAACATGGCGGCCCAATGCCATACTGAGAGACACTACTTATTGGCATATAGCTCAATAAATATTACCCATATCGGTCTCAATGCCTAATCATTTATTGTTCCTGGTAACATTTACCTTCTTCCCGAATAGCATTGCAACCCAACACGTCCTTACGGGTTCAACTTTTTTTTTTTTTGACGTAGAGTGTTTATATGCAGTGCTGTATGACAAAAGTTTAGGTTTTAGACCTACCTAACTTATAAAGGAACTGAGTGCCGAGGCAAGTGATCTCCAATCTCTGGAGACAGTTCCAAGAAACCGGAACAATAACCAGATACCTGGACAAGGGCGCCCGCACCACAACCAGTCAAGAAGACCATCAGTATTGCCGTCCGGGTTGCGTATTTCTCAAGTAAATGTACGGAATTGCAATTAATACCATTTCCGCCACGCGATTGGTTCAGAGCCACTTTGGAGATTGCGAGTAGGCGGGGCCTATGAGGAGAGTCATGTGATGGATACTTGTAGGCTTTGCTGCACTCGCCATAAGCCATTTTAATGTTCGGGTCACGGTGTATGGTTCGTCGGGTGTTTTCTTTGCGACAATGGTTACCTTCCGTTGTTTTACCCGTACAGTCGGAATGCGACAGGAGGTAAATAGAGAATGTACTTTATTGGTAAACGAACTTTTGAGTTTTTATATCAACATGACTTCATCGACTTGTGACTTATCTTCTGAAGCACCTTCACTCTATATAGTTCTCACAGGGCCGAGAGATGCCAGCGCTCACTCTTCCTATAGCTCCGGATTAGTACTGATGTGTTTTGTATGGAGAACCCACTAGTTGTTTAACGATTTTTTTTTTATTTTTGGGGAGAAGGGGGATTGAAATGCTTAATTGAAGGCATTTTTGATGAAGTTTGGAGGGACAAAAATATGAGGAATTTCCTAAATATTAGAAAAATATGTATATGAAATATCACTTACTATTTTATGAGACACAATATATGGCAAACAACATTCTGGAATATTTATTCAAACTGAGCTGTTTTATTTCAACAGAACACTGTTTTGAGGTCTTACTTCGTATCATTAGGTAGTTCTTTGCTAATACAAAATCACTATTTGATTTTTCTTTCTAGCTAGACCTCTTCACATTCATGAGGAAAAAAACTTTATCGTCAGAATAAATATTTCGGTGTGGATACATACTTTTCATTGTTAAAGGTCCTTTCAAGGGTAATAGAAAGGACCTTTTAAAGGGTACTTTTTAGTATCCTTATATACACACTTTCACACAGCACAAATCATGATGGGTACTAGGTTAACATGTTGCCATCTATTGGCTGATACGGAGTATGGTAGCTATTTATTGAAGTTGTCCTCAATTTTTATATTAAGATAGATTTCGACTTCTATTCATCTGAGAAATTGTAGATATTCCTTATGATATCGTGCACAAAATTACTTTACCGTATTATTCAATATGATCATTTGTCACATATGTTAATTAACCTCACAGGGAAATTCTTAGGAAGCAGAACTTCTCACGATAAAACTTTGCGCGATATAATTCAATATGGTCATTTGTCACATATGTTAAGTAACCTCACAATGCATTTCTTAGCAAGCAGAACTTCCCCCAATAAAAGACAGTGTTCCTGTCACGTGACTCTCCACATAGGCCCCGAAATCTCCAAAGTAGCTCTGAACCAATCGTGTGGCGGAAATGGCATTAAGCTGCAGCTGAGTTTTGCATGTGTTTAGCCCTAATTTCTTCTACAAGCTTCTTACTGCATTTACTTGTTTAGTGGAGCTTCCTTTCTGTGGTTTTCCAACATAACTGCTGCTTGTGTGTGCTTCAAAGTGCTTCAGTGTGATAGAATTATCCTTAATATTGTTTGTTTACATTTGCTGTGAGACTTATCAGCTGCATGGTTGATTCGCCTGATCAGCAAGATGCTGCCCAGCTAGCGGGCATCCGCAAGTGGGATTCGGAGACCATTAACCTTTTTGCTTGGCTGTCAGCTACTCATGGTGGCTGACAGCCAAGCAACTCTCACAGAAGTTCCACTCTGCTACGGGGACAGTGATATCGAGACAAACAGTTTACAGAAGGCTGTGGAGAGCGGTCTGCGTGCAAAAAAGGTTAATGGTCTCCGAATCCCACTTGCCACATCGCGCAGAAGGGGTCGGTATGAACACAGTCCAACAGCATCACCCCTGTAGCTCTGATAAATGGGCCGGTGCTGTCTTCAGTGATGAGTCGAGTTCAGCCTAAACACGGATTCTCGACGTGTGTATATTTGGAAGAGAGTGCGGAAGCCGAAATCTTCTTTCCTCCAACATTAGGGAAATTGACCACTTCGGTGGTGGTTTGGCTGGCATCATGTTGAATCGAACACAAGTTTCCAAGAGGCACCCTTCTTGCTGCCCGGTATAGGGATCATTGGCTCCCAGTTCCTTTTTATGGACGATAACGCCCGAGCCCATAGTGCTCAGTTAGTCTGTGAATACTTCGAGAGTGATGATATTCACAGGATGGAATGGCCCGCAAGATCTCTGAACCTAAACCTGATAGACCATATCTGTGATACTCTGGAAAAATTCCCCACCTTTTTCAGTCAGAGACCGTGCACAAATTGAAGTTTACACAAAATATCGAATGTGGGGGAGCTTTCCGGGATCACCATTTCCATTTTCACGCTGTTAAAATAAGACGCTGCCGCACAAAGTGCACAAACATGTGGGGGACATTTCCAGGAGTCGGCATTTCAAACTTTTACGGCAGTTTATAGTATAAATCGGTTTACAATTAGTAGGACAGGGTGAGGGAAATTTCCGGTGTCACCATTTCTATTTTCACGCAGTTCAACAAATTTTTTTTTTTT
This sequence comes from Macrothele yani, assembly GCA_039090855.1. NCBI lineage: Eukaryota > Metazoa > Arthropoda > Arachnida > Araneae > Macrothelidae > Macrothele > Macrothele yani. The sequence continues at coordinate 179,622,147 of CM077009.1, read as the reverse complement.
TGGGGGGGGGGGGGTTCCGGGGTCGGCATTTCTACTTTTACTGCAGTTTATAGTAAAAAACTGTCTTGCAAGTAGCTAGATGAGGTGAGGGAAATTTCCGGGTTAATATTCGACTGTTACCGCGCATTTTAATTAAAAACGATCTTACAATTAGCACTTAGCAGGCTGACAGGGTGAGGGGAAGTTCCGGTGTTGGCAATTCCATTTTCACTGCAGTCTACAGAGAGTTGTGAAAAATGGGGGGGGGGGGATTTCCACTGCAGTTTACAGTAAAAAATGGTCTTACACAAGATGAAGCCACACAAGTAGCACAAATATGCGGGTAAAATTTTCGGGATTGGTATTTTTTATTAGATCGTGTTCATGTTCCTAACGTTTACGTAACATTTCAAATGATTAAGATTGCCATATTACTCAGACAGAAAATATTATTAGGTCTAACTCTAGGTCCTTCAAAAAGTTTTCATTCCGTCATTCCCATATTCCTAAAATTTACATAAAAAGAAATGTCGATAATATTGCGCTTCCACTTATGCACCATACATTAATTAATATGCCGTAGGCCTAGGCCTTTTTAAAACTTTTTTCTTCCCCTATGAGATATCCGTAAAGCTTACAAAAAAAGTCAAATTTTATTTTTGTAGGTGGGAGTGGTATTCAGGATGGACGGAAGAGTCCCCCACCTTTTTCAGAGAGGGACCATGCACAAATTGCATTTAACACAAAATAACGAACGTGGGGGAGATTTCCGGGGTCATCATTTCCTTTGCACGCTGTTTAAAACATGATGCAACCGAACTGCGTGAACAAATATGTGGGTGAAATTAACGGGGTCGGCATTTCAAACATTTGTCACTCTATACAGTAAAAAAACTGTTTTGCAAGCAGCTGGATTAGGAGGGAGAAATTTCCGGATTAGTACTTCGACTGTTGCCGCTGTTTTAAATGGAAAATGGTCTTACAATCAGCAGGCTGACAAAGTAAAGGAAAATTCCGAGGTCGGCATTTCGAACTTTTATTGCAGCTTACAGTACCGTAAGTAGCTGGATGAGGTGGAGGAAAGTTCTGGGTTGGTATCTTGACGGTTACCGCGCTTTTTAGTGAAAAACGGTCTTACACTAATCAGGCTGACAGGGTGGGGGAAATTTCCGGTTTGTATTTCCACGGTTAAAGCGGTTTTTAATGGAAAACGGTTTTAGAATCGGCAGACTGGGAGAAAATTTCGTGGTCATCATTTCGAATTTCTACGGCTATTTTTTTTTATTTGAGGCTTAACGTCCGCCGTGAGCAACTCAGTGGGCTATTAGCAGTCGCCTGTCCCTAATTTAGGGCCACTGGTTCCAGGGAAGGGAGAGAGCCAGTGCCGTAAGACAAACACAACACCCATGTCTCACAGGATTCGAACTCGGACCCTCCTCGGACAAATGATCACAAGCCAACGCTTAGACCACGGCGCGCCACCGGGGAGGCGATCGTTATTCAATTCATAAAGTTTACATGACACGTCAAGTTACTAATATTGTGCTTTTATCGTGGCATTAAACATAAAATTCATAACCCATAAATTCATATGTGCTTGAATAAAAGCCAATATTATGAACTAGCCATTGCAATGCAAACATTAATATGAGTAACCTTGTAAAATTGGGGGTCCCACATTTTATTATTAATGTTTTGTTCCTGAGAAAAAGTGTGACATCATTATTAACTTATAAATCTTACTAACATGGGTCACTCATTGCTGATATGGCCCATGACTTTTTTCATGTAACTAATGCCTGAGTAAAAGTGAAACATAATTAAATTTACTACTTAGGGCCTAATGGTAGTTTTGCGGGGCCCGAGGCGAAGTTTCATTGCATTGTCTAGGGGGAAAAACCCTCATATTTTAATAAAATCCTTACGTGACGAATGTATTCCGTACAGCCAACGACACATACACACACGAAAACCATCGTAAAGAACATACAGGGCCCAATCCTTGAGCCACCGTTTTCCGAGAAGTTAAAAATTACTTCTAAGTTAACGAACAAATATAAGTATAATTTAGACAAATAGTGGATTGTCACATTCGACATTTGTGCTGTTCAGTGAAAGATTTGGAGTTACCAGGGCCCCGAGCACAGCATCAGTAATTTAGGGGACCCTTCACTTTGCCCGTCATCCTTGAGAAATGACGCCTTTTTTTTTTTTTTTAAAGTTCAGTTTTAGCTTTAGACAGGGCTTAATTTATGCACGGGCCTAGGAGGCCCAATCCCTGAGCCCCCGTTTTCGGAGAAGTTAAAAATTACTTCTAAGTAAACGAACAAATATAAGTAAAATTTAAGCTAATAGTGGATTGTCACATTCAACATTTGTGCTGTTCAGTGAAAGATTTGGAGTTGACAGGGCCCCGAGCACAGCCTCAGTAATTTAGGGGACCCTTCACTTTGCCCGTCATGCTTGAGAAACGACGCCTTTTTTTTTTTTTAAAGTTCAGTTTTAGCTTTAGACAGGGCTTAATTTATGCACGGGCCTAGAGGGCCCAATCCCTGAGCATGCGCTGTCACATTTGGCATCGGTGCTGCTGAGACCCACTCGTATTTATTTTAGTAATGTCATTCAATAAAAAAAAAAAAAAAAGTACGCAAGTTTAAGGTTTCAACGTGTGGTTTTTATTATTCTAATAATTAATTAAGGGGATACGTGCTGATAACTTAGAAATGAAATGAGTAAATGAATACACACCCGTACACACAAATGTGTTTATCGATTAAACACAAATGTATTTATTGCTGTTTAATGCTTTGTTATCGTGAGGGAAAATGATATTCTCGAAACAGACACGAAGAGTATCGTCAAAACTAACCGAACTGTCGCGGTCAGACAAGGAAGCACGTCACACGATGTTGCTTCCTTTCCGGAACAACATTTTCGCATGAAAAACTTACTTACCTAACACGACCGAGCAGCCAGGGAGCTTTGACGTCACAGGAAGTTTCGTCGTTTTACTCCCCCTTCTGTCACACCGTTCTTCCTAGCAGACGCCACTAGGCAGGTTGTGCAGTGAAAGCAACTTACGGACAGCGGGAACTTTACATGGCGGCTCGCGTTCGCTGCCGTTAAGAGTGAGTTTACTTTGGAGCGCTAAAACGAGATAAAAAAGCTTTCTATTCCAATTTTTTTTGTGTGATGCTTCATTCCTCTGTTCTGAAGTTTGTATCCATGCCACTTTTAGAAGATTCCGTCCAGAAATAAAGGAGCAAAGTAAGGGAGAAGTTGGTTCAGTTAGAGACCACTGATACCTTTTTTTCTGCAAAACAAATAATCTGTTGACTATTTTCTTTTTCCCAAGCTACAGCATCCTTTTGTAAGTTTTGGGGAATGTAAAGAGGAATGTACTCCCATCTACAAGCTCTTTTTGAGAAGATGAAAAATTTATATTATCATACACAGCTTCGACATCAGAAAAATAACACCCTTTATCTTTTTTATCCACATAACAAAAATAAATAACCCTTCAAGGGCTTCAGTTTTTTAATTCCAAGCACTGCACATATTTTGAAAAAAATTTCCCTTTTGCTACAGCTTTTCATGTCAAAATAAATATTATAAAAAATAAACTTCCAAGTAACTTTAGAAAAACGAAAAATTTTTGGCACAGTTATTTGCTATATGACAAGTGTCACCATCAATATCTAGTAAGTGAGGTGTTTTATTTATTCTTATTCTAGTTTCGACACCACTTTTTCCCCACGCATAGTGTTACACAAATCCATTAAAATACTAGCAAAATTTTTCCATGGAATCCAATTTTCTTCAATGGTACTGACAATTGCTATATAAACAGCTTGCGCATTGCAAGATTCCAGTTTTATAGAAGCAAGATGATGAACCACAACCTCACAGTGATAGTCATCTTAAAACTGCACTAGCATTGCAAGTATGCTCTCTTGTGCATTGCTAGTCTTTCATCCACATTTAAAGAAAACCTTGTGGTTCTTAAAGTTCTAATTATATTTTGTTTAACTGTTCTGCCAATTCCGTATTTTAACTTGTAACATATGGTAGTTCTGTTCATGGACAGAGATTTCAGTGCAGTTTGGTCCTGGCTTAATTCTTGACACAGCTCAATCAAATTTGGCACCAAACTAAAAGAAAGAGAATTTTCAGCGTTGAATGATGATACTAATACTTCTTGACGAGCTTTTCTTGTCATTATATCGTATTCTTTGCACTTGCATAATGACTCAGGGTCATTGAACTTTTAATGTGTCATAGCTTTTGCATGGTTCATTAAGTCTTTATAACCTTCACCATATTTCAGTAATGAGTTGCTAAACACACAATAAGCTTCTCCCGCAGTATCTATTTTCTTGCACTACGTGCTGACGGTTTCATTACCGCCCGTGCGTTTAAGACAATCACATCAAACAGTATTTCGGACAGATTCTTCTAATTTGGTTATATCACTGCTAATATCAAGAAATTTCATACTGAAATTCTCTAAGCCGCTACTTGATTATCAGCGCCGAACGGAAAGGAGACAAATTCACTTCTCGCACTAGCATCTGAACTCTCTCTCAACACAGGTCCCTATGGGAGTTCTACTGCGCATACTCAGACTTCTTCTCCCCCACCACAACCGGAAAACATGTGACATTAATCTAGAAATTCATGCTGCAGTGACTTATAGGTTCTCGCATTCAAAACCCTACTACAGTTGAATTCGGAGATCCGGGATCGCGCCAAAAAAAACAAAAAAACAAAACCGCTCTGACCTTTAGGCCCGCTTATTTCACCTTTAGCAAATGGGAAGATCGTTTAAATCAGAGGAGCAAATGGCGCCATCAATGACAGAGGAGGGGACGGTACCGGGAGTGTCGCACAAAGCGCATCGGATAAACAACAAAGGGGTATGTGTGATTCTTAATGGTTACTGAGAAATCATTTTCGACACAGATTTCATCCAGTTTTTATCAATATTTATGGTGTATGGGGGAATAAGTTTTCCACTCTAACTGTTATGTGCATTGTGAAAACATTCATTAAAGGAAATTTAGCTGGGTGGCATAGAAATGGGTGGGCCGCCCAGTAAAAATGCTCTACGGAGAACACTACTGACTCCTGCACCAATAGAAAACCATTTTGATAAAACATTCACTTGTACACTAGGTTTATGGGCGTTTTAATAATTCAAAATATTTCCTGGTATTTCCCGTAAATCCAAAATTATTACACTTTACTGCTTGAAACACAAATTTACACATTGCTATTAAAATTATTACCCTAGTTCTATATCAATACAAAGTAGTACAAAATACTTATTCCAAAATTAATCATATCATGAAAATCTAATTCTTTCAAAAAACTCAGGCCAGCTTCTTTGAAATGCTGCATGCTCACACACACAAAACCAGTGCTGCTATGTGACAATGTAACTAGTACAGCATACAATGACTACTTTGATTTATTTCACAATACATATAACAGTAAGAGTGAAAAACTTATTATCACATACATCCCAAGCATTGATGAACACTAGTTGAAATCTGTGTCAAATATGATTTGAGTTAAGTACTCATTTTTTTTTTAACATTTATGTACCATTTCCTAGTGTTTGTTATGTTCTAATAATGCCTACCACACTGCTAAAGATGCTTAATAAGTGTAATAACATACCTGCCAACTACTACGGATTTTGTTGTCTGACTACAGAACTCATGTCGATACTACGAATTTTTATTTTGTTTAATTTTTTTCCATTTTGCTAATATTTTTATGATACACATAATACTCTTTAACGGTTTTGCGGAATTTCACGTTTTGTCATCATTTAGATCATTCTCAAGATGGATGAAAAACTGAAGAGAATTTGAGGAGGGGGTGGGTCGTTTCCGTCTGGCGACAGTATTTCGCGTTTTAAAATTTTCGAAAACGGTAGTTAAACGGAGTAAAAAATTTAGCCGTAATTGTAATTTTTTCTCCCGATGTTGCATTTGTGTCCAGTAGTCTTGTTAAATATCCTTTTATTGCATAAATGTTTGTATTTCAGCTTGAAACTGCAGGTAACAATTTGCGAAAACTTCCCAGTAATTATCAGGCATAAGACTCTTCCGCGAATTCGAGGAATTCCGCCATTTTTATTATTATTTTGTTAATTTACGAGATCATTGCACAAGTGAACGGAAATTCGGGGGTGACAGGTGTGGGGATGTTCGTCGGAGGACAGAATTCCATCTTTACAAAACGGAAGGTCAACGGATGTCAGATTTTTCCTGTAATCATAATTGTTCTTTTCCTCGCAATGTTGCCTGTGCCTAGTATTATTGTTAAATAACATTTTACTAAATAAATATTTTTATTTCAGCTTGAAATGTAAGTTTGGCGGGGCAAAGTTTTCTCCAGTAATCGCACTCCTTCCCGCGATATTTCCACTCTCATGCATTGTTAAATATCCCCAATCCCATACGTTTTAGCATTTAAGCTTGATAAGAGAGGAAGAAATTCCCGAAAACTAAAGTGATGAATAAACATTGATGCATTTTTTTTTTTCAAATTTCCCATTTGTCAAGCATTGTGGAATTCTAAACACATCTGACTGGTTTTTATTGGTGGAAGTTTTGAACTTAAATCTTTTTATTTTTTTTTATTGGAGGTTTAACGACCACCGTGAGCAACTCAATGGGCTATAAGCAGTCGCCCATCCCTAATTTAGGGCCACTGGTTCCAGGGAAGGGAGAGAGCCAGTGCCGAAAGACAAACATAACATCCATGCCTCACCGGGATTCGAACCTGGACCCCTAACGGACGAATGATCAGAGGCCATCGCTTAGACCACTGCGCCACCGGGCGACAACTTAAATCTTGCTATATTACCTATGGTACCCTCACCAGGGAAATCAACTTTGTGTTTCTCACGTGTTAAGTTTGTTTCGTTAATGTTCTTGTTTGTTGTGACCTTTCGTTATGGCGCATATTTCTTTTTCACAAAGAGATGGATTGTTTCGTAAAAAAAAGCGCCTATGTGTGTGGTGCAATAATACTAAAAACTACTGACAAGGCTCTTGCCCATGTTGGCAGGTATGTAATAATGTTACGCAAAATATCCTTTTTCTTCAATTGAAAGGGGGAGGGGGCATTAAAATTTCTTGCCACCCAACTGTAAAAATAAATTAAGGAGAACACTACAGAATATCAGACAGCAAATAGGCTTTCAACGGCTGAAATTAATTTAGTTACAATTAAGAGCTGTGCCACAAACAAAAAACACTAGTTACCATTTATTCTTGAATATATAAATAAAAAACATAATGCCCAAGTTCTGTACACAGCAAAAAAAAATTCCTCCATACCGTTAAAAAAAATTGCACAGGGCTCTCTGTTCCTTCATAGAACACCTTTTACTACAGCATTCTGAAGGATGTGTCAAGTTATGTGCAAACAACTGTAGCCTTATTCACAACGTTCAAAAAATTTCATTCGTTGAACTATTTCTTTCATATTCTCCTGTCAATATACATGCAAAGAAACTTACTATGGCAATGAAAAGGGACGTGAACAGTCCTATGGAATAACTGGTTTCCTGTTATCCAGTTTTTATGAAGTAAAGCGGCGAAAATGATTCTAAAGATTTAACTTATTTACTGAAAAAAAAATGATTTTCTTTTTAACACTCCATTCAAGGCTACTTTAATTCTGTCATTTTTAAAACCAGTTTCATATGAAGTCTCCACAAATAAATCTGTTCAATCTTTTTGCTGAGGTAGCCCTCTTACCTGTGAGAACTTCTCCCCTACATGCCGGAGCTATCTGTCCGCGTCCCAAAGTCTGTTGTTTGGCCTACAAAACAAGATTTCATAGCACAACACCCTAACAAGTCAAGAACTACTGACAAAGAAAAGATTGCATTAGACCTGTGACTAATACTTTCAGCAGAATAGAAGATTGATAAAAAGAAACAAACAAAAAAAAAAAAAAACACTAGCATCAGTCTTACCTAAAAATCCAAATTCTTTATTCGAAGAAGTTGTATATTAGCTCAGCTGGTTAAAGCAGTTAATTGATGCAAGATTCCTTACGAACCAAAAGCTTTTTTTTTTTTTTTTTGATTGGAGGTTTAACGACCACCGTGAGCAACTCAATGGGCTATAAGCAGTCGCCCGTCCCTAATTTAGGGTCACTGGCTCCAGGGAAGGGAGAGAGCCAGTGCCGTAAGACAAACACAACATCCATGCCTGACCGGGATTCGAACCCGGACCCCTTACGGACGAATGATCAGAGGCCAGCGCCTTAGACCACTGCGCCACCGGGGCGGCTAATGAGGTTTTCACCTGTATGAAGAAGCATATGCTTAGAAAGGTGATCTCTCAGTGTGAATTCTTTGAAACATACATCACACTGATGAGGTTTTCACCTGTATGAAGAAGCATATGCTTAGAAAGGTTGCCTCTCAGTGTGAATTCTTTGAAACATACATCACACTGATGAGGTTTTTCACCTGTATGAAGAAGCATATGTGTGGAAAGGCTACTTTTCTGAGTGAATTTCTTGGAGCATACATCACATTGATGAGGTTTTTCACCTGTATGAAAAAGCATGTGTCTGGAAAGGCTATTTTTCAAAGTGAATTGCTTCGAACATACATCACATTGATGAGGTTTTTCACCTGTATGAAGAAGCATATGATTAGAAAGGTGACCTCTCTGTGTGAATTCTTTGGAACATACATCACACTGATGAGGTTTTTCACCTGTATGAAGAAGCATATGTTTGGAAAGGCTACCTTTCTCAGTGAATTTCTTGGAGCATACATCACATTGATGAGGTTTTTCACCTGTATGAAAGAGCATATGGTTAGAAAGGTAACCTCTCCTAGTGAACTGCTTGAAACATACATCACATTGATGAGGTTTTACACCTGTATGAAGACAGAATAAACACCGTACCACACCAACATAAAGGAAAAACACAACAAGCAACTGAAGTGCAAAGACGTCCAATGATGCCAACTATCCGCAAGAGCAATAAGTTACTAGCGTATCGAGTTATCTCATTGGCAGCAATAAAACCGGCACCCACCAATTGGCGACCGGCACTGAAACGGCACTTGTTGTTTACAGCGGAACGCTAGAACAGCTCTGCGAGCAATCTACTGTTTTCAATTGGGAACCTCAACGAACTATAGGGGCGCTGCGCAAACGTAAACAAACTTCTCTAGTACGGGTAACGTCGCACGTGTTTCCATAAAGTCGAATGTTAGAATGGCTGGTTTGTCGCTTTCAATCCTTGAAATAATGAAATTTGTGGACGCTTCCAAAAATTCAAGATGCATTAAACAAGGGGAAGTGATTGTTAATGTAGGCCATATAATTTCTTCTGGAATTAAGAAGGAAGATGGAAGAGAAATTCTCATAGTTTCGCACTGCATTCAGTCCACGACAATAACGTCGTCGCCTCATTCCATCAACGGTGTTTTAGATACAAGTAACAGGGAAATTTCTATAAAGTCATTTGAGTGCTCTTGTAAAGCGGGAAGAAATGGAACGTGTAAGCACTGTGTAGCAGTAATGCTTTACTGTAACAGGTAATTTTTATTTTTACATTTTCAGGCAAGTGATATAGTAATACCGACAGGGGTGTTCTAATCCGGATTACTATTAAAAGCTGACATTTCGTTTCACTTGACGTCTCCCAGGACCCATTTTCAATACTGTCAACAATAACATTTGTAATTTTTGAACATTCTGTTCCTAAAAGTGTTTGTGAATTGGTAATTGTTGATCATCATTGGGTTCTGCGTTTTTGAACCGATGACTGTTGACAGAACATTGCAAATCTTGTTCCATAATGAAGTTTAAATTTATATGGATAACAGCAATTATTTGTTTTCAAGATTATGTAGAAATGCGGATTTTTTAATTACTACTATGCAATAAAAACATGCTGCCTTGTTTATTATTCATTCAAAAACGTTACTAGGTTAGTAGCATTTCACTGGAAGGATTTTAAAAGCAAGGCACAAACGTTTATACTAACTTGTGAAAAACATGGCCGAAACCTTGGGAACGACATTGCGGGACACAACAATATGATTTGTTCTTCTTCACGGAATTCTCCATTATACAACTCTCTAATTCCAGAATGAATGCAAAAATACACCAAACTACGACAACTGAACGTAATGAGCGATCTACCAACAGCCAAGCATTGAGCCAAAAACGTTATCCGTACTACAGTAATTCGTCCTTTTGCCGCTAGAGGGAGAGCGGACCGCTGAGATTGCCAATCTGGCAACGCTCAGAAAATATTAAGTTGTCCGTCCATAATACCCTTCAATAGTATTTAAATTCCATGAAGTTGTGGTTGAATTGGTCTGTTGTATTTTATAATGCCTCAATGGAATGTGTATAGTCTCGTTAACGATGTCGTACGAGATAGAAAAACATGCATATCATGGTGTGAAAGATATGGTTCACTACCCACCCTTGAAATAATAAGGAATCACGAATGGCAATAAATATCGCTGCTTTTCTTCTTTAATTGTCTTTTGCTATATATTTCTCAGTACGAATTAAAATACTGTAAATACGAAAGTATAATTTTTTATCAGTCTCCCAACGTATATAGCGGTAAGATCGTTCATTTTTTTTAGTTCTTTTTCAACACCTCAGTTATAGTTTTCATTTAGTATACGAAATATTTTTTTTTTGATGAAACCAATTTAAGTCATCATGATGAATAAAAAATAAGAACAGAATGCAAAGATAACCACCCATAATGTTTGCATTCGAATGTAAATAACAACAGATGCATTGCCAGATCGAAAACAGTAGATTGCTCGCGGAGCTGTTCTAGCGTTTCGCTGTCTTAGCTGTGAGAAATGAGGAATGCGCCCATTTGTGGAAGGATAGCCATTTTTATATTTGGATGTATACTGCAAACAGGTTAAATTGTTCGATTTGTGCCTACAGCCGCTAATGAAGAAACTAATGTTAACTAAGATGTAAACAGCCTGTGTCACGACTTCGGCGACGTATACGAACTACAAGTGCTGTTTCAGTGCCGGTCGCCAATTGGTGGGTGCTAGTTTTATTGCTGCCAATGAGATAACTCGATACATGTGGATATCGCTGTCGCGAGACGCTAGTTAAGTTTATAAACGCAATTATAGTGGCTAGAAGAGATAGTGTACCGTGCATTAATGCCTCACTGTTTAAATTTTAATTCCTTCTTTTTACGAAGCCACGAGATGGCGCTGTGGCGAGTTTCTTCTTTCTTGATTGAAGGTTTAACAGCCACCATGAGCAGCTCGATGGGCTATAAATAAAGTGACCAGATATTCTTCTTGTTCTTGATTGGAGGTTTAACGACCACCGTGAGCAACTCAATGGGCTATAAGCAGTCGCCCGTCCCTAATTTAGGGTCACTGGTTCCAGGGAAGGGAGAGAGCCAGTGCCGTAAGACAAACACAGCATCCATGCCTCACTGGGATTCGAACCTGGACCCCGTTCGGACGAATGATCAGAGGCCATCGCTTAGACCACTGCGCCACTGGGGCGGCACACACCACAGATTAGCTGTGACATATGACGGCAGAGCCAGTGGTGTCTCCAGTAATATAACCTCCTTGGTTCCAATATCTGGTGCCGCCCCGGTGGCGCAGTGGTCTAAGCGATGGCCTCTGATCATTCTTCCGAACGGGGTCCAGGTTCGAATCCCAGTGAAGCATGGATGTGCCGCCCCGGTGGCGCAGTGGTCTGAGACGTTGGCCTCTGATCATTCGTCCGTAAGGGGTCCGGGTTCGAATCCCGGTCAGGCATGGATGTTGTGTTTGTCTTACGGCACTGGCTCTCTCCCTTCCCTGGAATCAGTGACCCTAAATTAGGGACGGGCGACTGCTTATAGCCCATTTGAGTTGCTCACGGTGGTCGTTAAACCTAGAAATCAATCAAAGAAAAAAGCATGGATGTTGTGTTTGTCTTACGGCACTGGTTCTCTCCCTTCCCTGGAACCAGTGACCCTAAATTAGGGACGGGCGACTGCTTATAGCCTATTGAGCTGCTCACGGTGGTCGGTAAACCTCCAATCAAAAAAAATAAAAAAATCTGTGGTGTGACGTCACAAGCAGACACCACTGGCTGGCAAAAATGAACTTTTTTTTCTTTTTTTTTGATTGGAGGTTTAACGACCACCGTGAGCAACTCAATGGGCTATAAGCAGGCGCCCGTCCCTAATTTAGGGTCACTGGTTCCAGGGAAGGGAGAGAGCCAGTGCCGTAAGACAAACACAACATCCATGCCTCACCGGGGCCGCCCCGGTGGCGCAGTGGTCTAAGGCGCTGGCCTCTGATCATTCGTCCGTGAGGGGTCCGGGTTCGAATCCCGGTGAGGCATGGATGTTGTGTTTGTCGTACGGCACTGGCTCTCTCCCTTCCCTGGAACCAGTGACCCTAAATTAGGGACGGGCGACTCCTTATAGCCCATTGAGTTGCTCACGGTGGTCGTTAAACCTCCAATCAAAAAAAAAAATGCCTCACCGGGATTCGAACCCGGACCCCAGACGGACGAATGATCAGAGGCCAGCGCCTTAGACCACTGCGCCACCGGGGCAGCGCAAAAATGAACTAAACTACACCGTTGATAAAACATTAAGCTTGTGTATCATTGATAAAGATTATTGAATTACTCATTTTATCTGTTTATACGCTTAGAAACTCTTGTTCCATTGGTTTCAAAGCAGCTTCTTTTCTGCGGCTGTGTCGTGCCTGCACATGACGTCATTTGCAGCACGGACGGTGACTTATGGCGGCCAATGTTGCGTGGATAGGAGTGGTGTCTCCAGTAATATAACCTCCTGGTTTGGAACCTTGATTTCAGGACAAAATGGCGTGGTGTCCTCAAATCGGTAGTTCATTTGGGGACACATGCGTGCTGAAAAAAATATGCAAATCTTTCTTGTCCCAAAACTGCATTGCTTCTATAAGTGTGATACTATATATGAAAATTTATGTCTTAAAAGGATATACCTTGTAGAATGTTGGTAATTTTTATTGATGAAGCAGAACTACGATGGCGAGAACATATTAGCAAAAGTGAAATGTTTTACCTTAATTATATGTGCTGAATTAAAATCAAGCTGCATCCCCGTGAGGAATGGATGTTGTGTTTACAAGGAGGTTAGAATAATACTTCTGGAGATCCTCTTAACCGTGAAGCCGCAAACTGTGGGAATATGACGTTACGTTGTTTACATGATATCTATGTAATTTCAACTGCGTGTATTTTCGAATTGCTTGGTTTTGGGTTTTTTTTTTTTTTTTTGATTGGAGGTTTAACGACCACCGTGAGCAACTCAATGGGCTATAAGCAGTCGCCCGTCCCTAATTTAGGGTCACTGGTTCCAGGGAAGGGAGAGAGCCAGTGCCGTAAGACAAACACAACATCCATGCCTCACCGGGATTCGAACCCGGACCCCTTACGGACGAATGATCAGGGGCCAACGCCTTAGACCACTGCGCCACCGGGGCGGCGGTTTTGGGTTGCAGAAACTATTTTAATATCAAACCGGAATTAATTATACTACTTACACCAATGATGTTTTCACTTTTAACGTTATGTTTTGCTTAGAATTCGCACTAACGTTCAGGTAGTTCGATTTAAAATAAAAATGAGAAATAGCCTCAAAATCATTAAGAATTTTATAAATTCGGCATTTTGTCACTCATTGGCAGCGAAATTGGAAGCATTTGCTACAAAAGAAGGTGTTTTGACCAACAAAAAATGCATTGCAATAGTCTTGGCAATCATCAGCTTTCCCACACTTTGACGGCCGTCGCTCGCAAGGAGACACCACTGGCTCTGCCGCCATAGGTCACAGCTAATCTGTGGCGTGACGTCACAAGCAGGCAAAACGAACTAAATTATACTTTTGATAAAATATTAAGCTTGTGTATCATTGATAAAGATTATTGAATTACTCATTTCATCTGTTTATACGCTTAGAAGCTTTTGTTTTTGGTTTCAAAGCAGCTTCTTTTCTGCGGCTGCGTCGTGCCTGCTCAAGACGTCGTTTGCAGCACGAACGGTGACTTATGGCGGCCAATGCTGCGTGGATAGGAGTGGTGTTTCCAGTAATATAACCTCCTTGGTCGCTCGCGGTTATAGGCTTCATGAAAAGTGGTACTGCTCCATTAACGAGGGCTTATCCAGATATCTTATTCTAACCTCCTTGTGCGTTTGTCATATGGCATTGGCTCTCTCTCTTCCCTGGAACCAATGACCCTAAATTAGGGACGGGCGACTACTTACAGCCCATTGAGTTGCTCACGGTGGTCGTTAAACCTCCAATCCTTCCTCCCCCCTCAAAACAAATACTTGACGAGGTCAGTCCTTACAGCACTGTTCTTCTCTAGAAGAAACTCTTGTTCTATTATCAGTTGCTGAACGATGATTCATCAACCAAGATCTTACATATTTTTTTGGATTAAATCGTTCAATGGACGGTCCATTTGAATTTATGAACATCATATTAGATGCATTGGAGATTCACAAATATGCTCTGAAATCGGTTATAATGTTGTTCATTAAACTGAATCCTCGTTCGCATTCAGCTGTAGAACAAGGCAGAGTTGAAATCGTTCTTAAGAGGGGTTTTAAGTTTTCCGGTATAACTTGAACGTTTTCAGTATATTCTTTCAGTCTCTGAATAGCTTGCATTTCATCAACATTAAAACGTCTACAGATTCGCCTTGTTTCCAGTTCTCCATAGCGCTGTTTTAATATTTATTCGTTCTAATGAAAAAATATCTTGAAGAAGTTGTACATTTTCACTGCTTGAATCTGAACACAGTCTTGATTTTATCCTGTCAACAGTGCTTTGAATAAATTAGTTTGGTTAATAGGTAGAATTTTGTTGTTAGGAATCAATGGGATATTTTTGAATAATAATTCCTTGTTTGCTGCTAACGCTAAATGAGTTTTTTCCCCAGGATTTTCTCCGACGCTCTCTATAATTCCCATGGTTCTTTTTATTAGATGTTCAGCTCTTGACAGCGATGTTGTTCGAGATTGAAGTTCTGTTGATAATTTGGACATTGAAGGTATACGCTATTCTGTCAAAAAAAAAAAAAAAGTTCGTTTCACTCCTGTACGTACAAGTGTAATAAAGCCGATCTTTCGTCATGAAGTACATCATTTTTTTTTTTTTTTTTTTTGATTGGAGGTTTAACGACCACCGTGAGCAACTCAATGGGCTATAAGCAGTCGCCCGTCCCTAATTTAGGGTCACTGGTTCCAGGGAAGGGAGAGAGCCAGTGCCGTAAGACAAACACAACATCCATGCCTCACCGGGATTCGAACCCGGACCCCTTACGGACGAATGATCATAGGCCAGCGCCCTAGACCACTGCGCCACCGGGGCGGCAAGTACATCATGAAACAGACTTTTAAGCTTTTTGTTAGAGAATTCATGGAAATTCAGTGTAAAAAGAATAAGTAAAATTGATTTTTTTTAATTAAATGATATTCAGTTTAAATTTATGAGAAATTACAGCAGTAATTTAAAACTAAAGTAATTATTTGACATATATGCCGGGTGTCTCAAAAAAGACTGAAACAAGCTTTTATCTCTTCAATGGTTAATCACAGACGCATATTTTCAATACGAAAAATACTCGAAATGACGTAAAGATGTACGATATGGCAATTGCACCCCTGTGGGTAGCATAATAGAAGAATTAATGTTTTATACAGCCTTCGCAGAAAAAAAGTTCAATAAAGAAAAGTTGCGCAGTGTCCTAATTAGTCGAAAAAATTGGTGTTCTCATTAGAAAGCACTATCAAATGTTCGACGTGACTTTTTGAATCACAACAAAGGTTGATAGAACTTGAAACCTTCAGATTTATCACCAGCATAAGAAACTGTTACAACAATAAGGCTAATTTAGAATTTGAAAGTTTGTTAAAAACCATCTTGAAAAGTATTGCCGACTCTTGGATCACCAAGGACAATTCTGAGGTGTTGAATTTTGTCAAGACGGGAACTCATTTCTTTAATATGGACACTTTTGACTTTACAAATTTATTTACATCCATTAATATTTCTAGCTTGCATGATATTTGAGAAAGACTTTGTTGCTTTTGCTGGTCAACTTAATGTCACAAAAATCTACTGGAACTCTTAAACTAACTTTTGCATTTATAACAACTACTTACAAATAAGAGACATAATTTTCCTACAAATAACGGGAATACCAATGAGCACTTCTTTTTAAAGCACCCTGGCAAACCTATTCTATACCTTCATTTCTTTGAAGACGATTACAAGAAAAATTTAACAATTACATGATGTAATTGTTTTCAATAATAATGACTTTGAAAATTTATCTAAAACCATCTATCCAGCTGAACTTACATTGAACAAGACCAATTCAACAGGACAGACGAAGCAGTTTCTGGACATTCAACTTAATATTGTCAATAGTAAATATATCACGACCGAAATTTTTGATAAGTGTAAAAAGTTCGATTTTGATATTAACTATTACACACACTAGACTTCCAACATATCCAAGACTATTCACGTTTTTTCCACATTTCACAGTTTTTCCATACTTTCAGGATTTGCAGTACCAACTCTTCCCTTAAAACATTTCTCTATGTTCAACTCTGTTCTAATGATTTTCCCACATTTTTATTTAAATTTCTTTATCAACAGCTGTTAAGACATAAATCTACTAAAAATGCAACTATTTCTTTTTCAGATATTATTTATTAATGTGCTGGCTCTCCATTTACTTGTCATTAACATTCCGGACTTTTTGCGTTGCGCCACTGACTTGTATCCTGACGACCTGACCCTAGAAAAAACCAACAGATCGTCTACTTGTGTTTGTTACCTCGATTTAGAGGTTCAGGTGGACGAGGAGGGAAGAGGTGTGGTGAGTTTATTTGATAAAAGAAACTCTTTTGAGTTTGATATCATTCACTACACTCACTGGTCATCCAATATTTCAAAAGTTATACATCGCAATCTACTCATCTCCCAGTTTCATAGAATGGCTAAAATTTGTTCTACACAGCTCTTACTTGCAAAAGCTCTTCTTTTTAATTTGCAATCTAACAATTTTCCTAAAAATTTCTTAAATCAACATTTTAGCCATTTAATTTTGAACTTTAATTCGGTGTCCAAAAGTTTCAAATTACACATTGACATGCTTTATTAACCTTGGACCTAACAATTTTAAATATATAGGTAACATAAAGTGCTATTTGGTGGGTCCCTAATAGCTGAAGTTCTTATCTACATACACAGTTTTGCATCTTGTCAATTCACACATTTTTTGGCTTACCAGGTAATTGCTTAACGGTGACCACTTTTCTTATCAGTGTATATATTTGGGTTCTTCTAGGTGCTCTGTTCAGTTTTAAGGGTTATTTTTTTTTGGTTCTTTTGGGTGCTCTGTTCAGTTTTGGGCCGCGGGTGGCCTAGTGGGCAACGTTCGTGACTGCCACGGAAAGGACCTCAGGTTCGATCCCAGGCAAGTACGAAAGCTCGATCCACTAAATATCCGCCATGCGTCGGATGAGCACGTTAAGCCGTCGAACCCCAGGTACTGGCCCCCGGTAATAAATAAGGACGTCTTCCTCCCCCCTTTCTGCTTCGCTTCCGTGTCACTTTCCTAGCGGGCACTCTAGCCCAAATCTCCTAGCTTCCTATTTCTAAGGGTTGTTTAAGACCTGGGGTCAGACACTCCCTTCCTAAAATCCTCTACATATGATCATATGATCATGCTCTGTTCAGTTTTGCTTGACTCTTTGTCATGACGGTTTTTGTTCTACCGGTAAGCTTTCAATTCGTCTTTTTTTAGTTTTATAAATTTGATTTTTGTAATTTGGTTTTGTGGCCTAGGGAGCATGACCAACCGACAATTTTGGTTTGCCTTGTCGTTTTGTTGGTATCAGAAAGGCCAGTCCCACAGGTTGATGCTCTCCTAATGACGGCAATCTGTTCCAGTTTTTTACTTGCTTTGAAATTTTGTATTTTTGTTCTGTAATATTTTCATTCTATATAAGAGGTTTAGCTGCCTTCGGCGCTTCTACACGAGGTTTAGCTGCCTTCGGCGCTTCTCATGGTATTAGCCTTTTTTGTTTAATTTTCTTGTGTTAAAATAATTTATTCATAAAGTAAGTTTTTTGTTTCATTTATGTACTATATCATCATCATCATTGTCAACCATTATTAATCCACTGCTGGGCGAAAGTCTCCCCAAGTTTCCTCCACAACGGTCTGTCTTGTGCCAGTCTCCTCCATGTCACTCCCGCATACTTTCGAATTTCATCCACACATCTTCCACGTGGTCTTCTTCTGGGTCTTTTCCTGTCCCATGGAATCCAATCTAAAATTTCGGCTGTCCATCGATGGTCTGTCCTTCTGGCAGTATGTCCAGCCCATTGCCATTTCAGGGATTTTATTCTGATCATGATGTCTTCCACTCTTGTCATTTTTCTGATCCACGAGTTCCTCTTCTTATCTCTCCTGGTTCCACCAAGCATGCACCTCTCCATGCTGCTTTGATTTGTCTGCAGCCTTTGTATGTCTCTTTTAGCTAAGGTCCACGTCTCTGCACCATACGTAAGCACTGGAAGGATGCATTGATCAAACACTTTTCTTTTAAGACATAATGGCATATTGCTCTTGAAAATTATGCTGTTTCTTCCAAAAGCTCTCCAGGCAAGTTTTGTACGCCGATTAATTTCTTCATCAATGTGACCCTCACTTGATATCTGCTGTCCAAGATAAACTTACGTGTCTGTTATCTCCAGCTTTTCTCCATCAATCGATAAATCTTCATTTCTTGTAAAAGCATTGAACATCATTTTTGTCTTCTGAAAGTTCATTTTTAATCCCACTTCTCTACTCTTGTCAGCAAGTTCCTGGATCATACTCTGCAGCTCTGATTGGGTAGTTGCAAAAATGACTACATCATCAGCAAAACGAAGGTGAGTTAGATAACCTCCATTAATCTTCATCCCTTTGTTTTCCCAGTCCAGTGATTGAAAGACATTTTCCAATGAGGCATTAAAGAGCTTCGGAGATATGGTGTCACCTTGTCTCACTCCTTTTCCAATTTTTATGTGTGTTGTATTTTCAAACAGCCGAATATTTGCACTTGCATTTTCATAGATGTTCTTAATAATATTAATGTACGCATCCTCAATACCGCAGGATTTCAGAGCCATTGTAACTGCTGATGGTTTCACCGAATCTAAGGCTTTTTCATAATCGATAAAAGCCATGCACTATGGAAGTTCATATTCCCTCGCTCTTTCAATTAGTTCTCTCAGTACGTGGATATGATCTATTGTGCTGTAGCCACTCCTGAATCCAGCTTGTTCTCTCGGTTGAGTCTTGTCCAGTGTCACCTTCAAGCGGTGTGAAAGAACTTTAGTGAAGATTTTATAAACTACTGATAGGACGCTGATAGGTCTGTAGTTCCTGAGATCCTCAATGTCACCTTTTTTATGTAGCAGGATCATTGTAGCGTTGTTCCAATCCTCAGGAATCTTCCCTTCATTAAGGCATCGAGTGAAAATTTGGGAGAGCACTATTTCGATTTCTCCACTTTCTTCTTGTATGATGTCTACAGTAATTCCATCTTCTCCTGGAGCTTTTCCCCGCTTCATGTTCTTGATTGCGTGTGCAACTTCTGCTGGGAGGACTGGAAGAACTCTGGTACCTTTCATGATGTCTGGAGTACATGTATCATCCCTTTCATATAATTTGGAGTAGAAATCTTTCACTCTTACCAAAATTTCGCCTCTATTTCTTGTTACAGAACCATCTTCTCTTTCTCAGTGCCATAATCTGTTTTCTTCTCTTACTGAGATGTCCCTTTGCTGTCTTCAGGCTTTGGTTGTTTCCAATTGCTTTCCTCACTAGTTTACAGTTGAATTTCCTTACGTCTTCAGTGATACTTTTTCGTACTGTCTTGCATAGCTCTATATATTCCACTTTGGAAGTCACATCTTCTTTAGTTGTCCTCATCTCTCTTCTTTTTGCATCAACATTTTGGTTTTTCCTGATAATTTGTTCAGCAGTTACAATGGCTCTGAAATCCTGCGGTACTGAAGATGCATACATTAATACTAGTAATAACATCTATGAAAATGCAAGTGTAAATATTCGGCTATTTGAGAATACAGCACACATAAAAGTTGGAAAAGGAGTGAGACAAGGTGACACCATATCTCCGAAGCTCTTTAATGCCACATTGGAGGGTGTCTTTCAGTCGCTGAGCTGGGAAAACAAGGGGATAAAGATTAATGATTATCTAATCCACCTTCGTTTTGCTGATGACATAGACATTTTTGCAACTACCCCATCAGAGCTGCAGAGTATGATCCAGGAACTTGCTGACAAGAGTAGAGAAGTGGGATTAAAAATGAACTTTCAGAAGACAAAAGTGATGTTCAATGCTTTTTCAAGAAATGAAGATTTATCGATTGATGTAGAAAAGCTGGAGATAACAGACACATAAGTTTATCTTGGACAGCAGATATCAAGTGAGGGTCACATTTATGAAGAAATTAATCGGCGTACAAAACTTGCCTGGAGAGCTTTTGGAAGAAACAGCATAATTTTCAACAGCAATATGCTATTATGTCTTAAAAGAAAAGTGTTTGATCAATGCATCCTTCCAATGCTTACGTATGGTGCAGAGACGTGGACCTTAAATAAAAGAGACATACAAAGGCTGCAGACAAATCAAAGCAGCATGGAGAGGTGCATGCTTGGTGTAACCAGGAGAGATAAGAAGAGGAACTCGTGGATCCGAAAAATGACAAGAGTGGAAGACATCATGATCAGAGTTAAATCCCTGAAATGGCAATGGGCTGGGCATACTGCCAGAAGGACAGACCATCGATGGACAGCCGAAATTTTAGATTGGATTCCAAGGGACAGGAAAAGACCCAGAAGAAGACCACATGGGAGATGGACGGATGAAATTCGAAAGTATGCGGGAGTGACATGGAGGAGACTGGCACAAGACAGACCGTTGTGGAGGAAACTTGGGGAGACCTTCGTCCAGCAGTGGATTGATAATGGTTGACAATGATGATGATATGTATGTATGCATACAATATATATATATATATATATATATATATATATATATATATATATATATGGGATGTAAGGTCAGGTGATGCGTAACATCACAGCCTCTCCTTAACAAATGTCAACCCCGCCTTCTCGTGGTGCATCCTGTTCCCACTAAAGGGGCTCTGACGACCGCCAATAGCGGTATAACTATACCATCGGGATTAGAGGAAATTCTATCCCACACTCACCAACCCGCTTGGCCAGCGTGGTGAGTTATGGCCAAACCCCTCCAAAATGATTCCACAACTTAAATCTTGGCCCTCAGTCTCCGGCAGCTGGAATGTACCTGGCCAAGGCAGCGGCCAGTGCGACATGAAGGCAGAGGGTGCTAAGAATCCTCGGAGGACCGGACTAGGCTGCCATCTGATGCTGACCTTGGCTACGTAAATGGACGATCCCTATCTTCTGATTCAAGGCTTCTTGAATTGGAAGAGGAACTACAAAGGATCAGGTGGGACATCGTGGGGCTAAGTGAGGTAAGGAGAAAAGGAGAAGATCTCATCGAACTGAAAAGTGGACATCTCTTCTACTATCGTGGGACAGATACTGGCAGAACTAGTGGTGTTGGATTTATAATAAACAAGAAACTGAAGGATAAAGTAGTAGAAGTTGAAAGTTCCTCTGACAGAGCTGCACGACTTGTTATCCAACTCTCGAAAAGATACCAGGCTCAGATTATTCAAACTTATGCACCCACCACAAGTCATCCTGAAGAAGAAATTGAAGAATTTTATGAGGAAATTTGTCATCTAAATAATAAAGGTAAGCAGCACTTGAAAATAATTATGGAAGATTTCAATGCAAAAATAGGGCAACGGCAACAGAATGAAACATCAGTAGGTAAATTCGGTCACGGCAACAGAAACCAGCGTGGAAATACTCTCGTTGAGTTTGCAGAGGCAGAAGGGTTTTTCATCTTGAACTCCATTTTCAAGAAAAAGCCACACAGGAAATGGACATGGAGACATCCAAATGGGACGACAAGTGAAATTGATTTTATTATCTGTGACAAAAAAATCGTCATAGAAGACTGCAGTGTGCTAAACATGTTCAACACAGGTAGTGACCATAGATTGGTGAGATGTAAGATGCACCTTAACACTAAACTTGAACGTGGCAAGCTCATAAGACAAACAAAATGTATTGACGTAACTAACCTTAAAAAACACCAAAATACCTTCAACTTGAAACTGAAGAACAGATTCTCTGCTTTGGAAGGCCTAACATCGGAAGAAGTGGATATTTCTGAAGTTAACAGAAAAGTAACCAAGGCTCTTATGGAAACAGCAACAAAATTAGCTGGGTCTAAGAACAAGTTGCATGTGAACAAATTATAAGGAAAAACCAAAATGTTGATACAAAAAGAAGAGAGATGAGGACAACTAAAGAAGATGTGACTTCCAAAGTGGAATACATAGAGCTATGCAAGACAGTACGAAAAAGTATCACTGAAGACGTAAGGAAATTCAACTGTGAAATAGTGAAACAGATTATGGCACTGAGAAAAGAGGATGGTTCTGTAACAAGAAATAGAGGCGGAATTTTGACAAGAGTGAAAGATTTCTACTCCAAATTATATGAAAGGGATGATACATGTACTCCAGACATCATGAAAGGTATTAGTACCAGAGTTCTCCCAGTCCTCCCAACAGAAGTTGCACATGCAATCAAGAACATGAAGCGGGGAAAAGCTCCAGGAGAAGATGGAATTACTGTAGACATCATACAAGAAGCAAGTGGAGAAATCGAAACAGTACTCGCCCAAATTTTCACTCGATGCCTTAATGAAGGGAAGATTCCTGAGGATTGGAACAATGCTACAATGATCCTGCTACATAAAAAAGGTGACTTTGAGGATCTCGGGAACTACAGACCTATCAGCCTCCTATCAGTGGTTTATAAAATCTTCACTAAAGTTCTTTCACACCGATTGAAGGTGACACTGGACATGGCTCAACCGAGAGAACAAGCTGGATTCAGGAGTGGCTACAGCACAATAGATCATATCCACGTACTGAGAGAACTAATTGAAAGAGCGAGGGAATATGAACTTCCATGGTGCATGGCTTTTATCGCTTATGAAAAAGCCTTTGATTCGGTGAAACCATCAGCAGTTACAATGGCTCTGAAATCCTGCGGTATTGAAGATGCATACATTAATATTATTAATAACATCTATGAAAATGCAAGAGCAAAGATTCGGCTGTTTGAAAATACAACACCCATAAAAATTGGAAAGGGAGTTAGACAAGGGGACACCAAACCTCCGAAGATCTTTAATGCCACATTGGAGTGTGTCTTTCAGTCGCTGAGCTGGGAAAACAAGTGGATAAAGATTAATGGAGATTATCTAACACACCTTCGTTTTGCTGATGACGTAGTCATTTTTGCAACTACCCCATCAGAGCTGCAGAGTATGATCCAGGAACTTGCTGCAAGAGTAAAGAAGTGGGATTAAAAATGAACTTTCAGAAGACAAAAGTGATGTTCAGTGCTTTTACAAGAAATGAAGATTTATCGATTGATGGAGAAAATCTGGAGATAACAGACACGTAAGTTTATCTTGGACAGCAGATATCAAGTGAGGGTCACATTGATGAAGAAATTAATCGGCGTACAAAACTTGCCTGGAGAGCCTTTGGAAGAAACAGCAAATTTTTGAAGAGCAATATGACATTATGTCTTAAAAGAAAAGTGTTTGATCAATGCATCCTTCCAGTGCTTACGTATGGTGCAGAGACATGAACCTTGACTAAAAGAGACATACAAAGGCTGCAGACAACTCAAAGCAGCATGGAGAGGTGCATACTTGGTGTAACCAGGAGAGATAAGAAGAGGAACTCGTGGATCAGAAAAATGACGAGAGTGGAAGACATCATGATCAGAATAAAATCCCTGAAATGGCAATGGGCTGGACATACTGCTAGAAGGACAGACCATCGATGGACAGCCGAAATTTTAGATTGGATTCCAAGGGACAGGAAAAGACCTAGAAGAAGACCACATGGGTGATGGGTGGATGAAATTCGAAAGTATGTGGGAGTGACATGGAGGAGACTGGCACAAGACAGACCGTTGTGGAGGAAACTTGGGGAGACCTTCATCCAGCAGTGGATTGATAATGGTTTATGATGATGATATGTATGTTTGCATACAATATATATATATAAAGTATTGCAAATCATTGCAAATCATACAGAACAGAAGAAGAAGCCTGGAAAGGCATGTATGTGCATTCTATAGCTGTAGAATGCTTAATCCAAGATGAAATAAAAAAGTAAATAGGTAAATCATACAATAAGTATAAGGAATGAAATATAGGGCCAATC
This sequence comes from Macrothele yani, assembly GCA_039090855.1. Taxonomy (NCBI): domain Eukaryota; kingdom Metazoa; phylum Arthropoda; class Arachnida; order Araneae; family Macrothelidae; genus Macrothele; species Macrothele yani. The sequence goes on along the minus strand of CM077009.1, from coordinate 179,597,674 downwards.
TCTTCAGGAGAACACTGGCCCTGGTGACCTTTCGAAATGGGTATAGGCAAAATGTTGAACGCCACCCTGTGTTCCCGAGGTCACCGAAATAATCAAGCCAAGAAGTTATAAAAAAAACAAGCAAACAACAAAATTCACTAATATCATTGTAGATCAAATCAGAGATTTATTAAGACAATAGAACACTATTCCAGACATTTAGACACCAGATATCCAACCAAGTCAATATCAGTTATTGGAGTGTATTAGACTTTTGTGAAGTAAGGTACTAGGTGTAACAGAAGATAGCAAAGATAGATAAGTAGGCAGTGTTGACTTAAGAGTTGGCTATATATATATATATATATATATATATATATATATATATATATATATATAGCAAAAGCAAATTAAGTGAATAAACAAAAACCTTTGAACAAATTTGAAATTCCATAGCGCCAGAGGCTGCATAAGAGAAAGATCAAATAACAGTAATGCAAAACATAAAGCAAAATTTTTAACTAGAAAAAAAAAGAGAGAGAGAGAGAGAGAGATAAAGAACAGCAATCACCAAATCCATTCATCCAAACCAGGCTAGCTTCAAGCGATGAAAAAATACTGAACATAAGAATGCAGGAAAGAATATTAATGACTGTTGTCGGCTTCATTAAGGGCAAGCAACAAAATAATCACTCACTAATCTACTGAGACCAGAGAATTGTGGGTTTCTGCTATTTTAGTTTGCTAAAAGGTCCAATTAAATTTAGGGGAATAATGTCAATAAAAGGGATTACTAATAAAAACCTGAACCCAGCAAACTGAAACACATTTGCCGGACCTCACAACAAAAAAATAATAAAAATGAAGAAAGAGAGCCAAACTCCCCTTTAACACAAATCCAGTTAATAAAAAACCCAACCAATAAATGGTACCATATTGATACTTTAAACGTGTCACAAATAAAGTGAAATCTAAAACCACCAGCCAAAAAATAACCAGTAAGTACCAAAAATATTTTTTTAAATAAACAAAAATAAAAATAAAACCAGAAAAGGCAACCAACCAAATTGAAAAGAAAGCAACAGCCAATTTAAGGAAAAAGGAGTTACAATAATCCCAAGAAGCAATTTACAGTTGTAACCCCCAAGAGTGAACAAGATAACTAAGTTGCATGTCAGATAGTTGCAAAGAAAAATTCCCAATACCCACAGCTAATAAAAGCTTAAGAAAAATTATTCAGCAAAATAAATTGAAATATAATTTTAAAAAATTATACCAAAGGGCAGGTTTCAGGCACCAGTGAAGCAACTTTTTAAGCCCAATATACACAAGAAGATATTAAAATTAATCTTAGTGCAAATTCACTACTCCTATAATAAAAATAAAAATATAAAAAGACTTACTTACAGTTAAAATAAAAGATAACATTTGTGTCTTGCTTAGGTAAAATTTTTGTAACTCCTTTTTACTAAAATTGGCTGTTGCTTCCTTTTCAATTTGGTTAATTGCCTTTTCTGGTTTTATTTTTATTTTTGTTTATGATTATAAAAAAATATTTTTGGTACTTACTGGTTATTTTTTGGCTGGTGGTTTTAGATTTCACTTTATTTGTGACGCGTTTTTTTTTTTTGGATTGGATTGGAGGTTTAACGACCACCGTGAGCAACTCAATGGGCTATAAGCAGTCGCCCGTCCCTAATTTAGGGTCACTGGTTCCAGGGAAGGGAGAGAGCCAGTGCCGTAAGACAAACACAACATCCATGCCTCACCGGGATTCGAACCCGAACCCCTTTCGGACGAATGATCAGAGGCCAATGCCTTAGACCACTGCGCCACCGGGGCGGCCTTGTGACGCGTTTAAAGTATCCCTTTGGTACCATTTATTGGTTGGATTTTTTATTAACTGGATTTGTGTTAAAGGGGAGTTTGGCTCTCTTTCTTCATTTTTATTATTTTTTTGTTGTGAGGTCGGGCAAATGTGTTTCAGTTTGTTGGGTTCGGGTTTTTATTAGTAATCCCTTTTATTGACATTATTCCCCTAAATTTAATTGGTCCTTTTAGCAAACTAAAATAGCAGAAACCCACAATTCTCTGGTCTCAGTAGATTAGTGAGTGATTATCTTGTTGCTTGCCCTTGACGAAGCCGACAAGGAGTCAGTCATTAATATGCTTCCCTGCATTCTTATGTTCGGTATTTTTTTCATCGCTTGAAGCTAGTCTGGTTCGGGTAAATGGATTTGGTGATTGCTGTTCTTTTTTCTCGTTTTTTTGTTTTTGTTTTTGTTTTTCTAGTTCAAATTTTTTTGCTTTATGTTTTGCATTATATATATATATGTGTGTGTGTGCGTGTGTTAATATACAATATGTATATATATATATATAGTGCATAAGATAGGCAGATATACATTAGGTAGATAGATAAAAGAGTTAACATGCGGAGCTTTGAGGGGGCTTAAGCCCCGAAGCCCCCTGGGTGCGCCAGTGGGGTGCAGTCTCTACTTAAAAAAGTTGTGGAGGACACATTTCCATACAATTCCATGCTGGTGTGCAATTGGCAAGTTGGAAGAATTACATTATCAGTGATGTCACAGACATGGGCCTCGACAAAATGGAGCACATGCTAAGGTCACTTTTCTGGTGTCAACTTTAAATTTACATTACTGTTCCAAAGATTAGAATCAGTTATTCTTAAGTGAGGGACACTCACACCAAAGAAGGAAATAACCAGAACAAAAGGGTGCTTCCATGATACAGGCCACTTCAGAAATGATATTACAGCTCTATTCAAAAGATGCTACCATTCTAGCCATGGTTTAAAACTCAGGCTTCACGTGACAATAACACATAAACATAGAAAATGAGCGAAACACACAGAGTCGAACCTTCTACCGTACATGACTCTGTGTGTTTCACTCGTTTTACATTCTAGCGACTTGTCCTGCAATTGATCAGAATACCCAAGGTAGTAGCTTTAATGCCAGACCACACTCTTATTATTGCACAATTGCATCAAGCTGCTATTTCTGCAACCAGCTAATTAAACAGTCATTGTAAAGTCTGTCATAATTTGTAGACTGATTTCTAGCACTTTAGATGCAAAGTATATGTTGGCAAATAATGCTTAATTTTCTTTTTCCAATTTCTAAATCATTATTATATTTGCTACTTAGATGTCAAGAAGTTGGGAAACCTCATATGAGGCTCATGTGAAACAATTGACATCTGTTCTTACTTTCCAATGGTCTATTTTTCAACATCGCTGCAACAAGTAACTCATAATTTGAAGAGGGGCACTGCTTCTATACTTCAATTTGTGAAAAATACAGGGTGATTCATAAAGACGTATACAGTTACTAGATGCTGTAAAACTATAACAGTTGAAGACACGGACCACAACTGCGAACCGTTAGGTGGATGTGTACATAAAGTTTGTGTCCCGCAACTGTGGGAAGTGACGTAGGCAACAGCGTGCGTGTCACGTGACTAGTCAGTCAAAATGGCAGCGTCTGCAGTGGAGAAGGCATTTTGTGTTCTTGAATTGAGCAATGGCCACCCGGAAGTTTTGACTTAACACCTTGTGACTTTTTCCTGTGGGGGTACATAAAGGTCAAGGTATTCGCCCTTCCCCTTCCTGTTGATTTAGCGGAGCTGAAACAGCGTATCACAGCCACTATCACTGCACTTGATTCAGATATCTTACCTCGTGTTTGGGCAGAAATGGATTACCGGCTCGATGTGTGTCGTGTGACTAAGGTGCACACATAGAACATCTGTGACTGTCTCTAAAAAAACTTGAAACATTCCCCAACAATTCTGTTACAGGTAACATAAAATATCTTACACTGTTCTCGTTTTATAGTGTGTTGAAACTGTATACTTCTTTATGAACCACCCTGTATTTTGGCACCAGTTTGATTAATCATCACAACATCAAATGCAACTTTTTTGCAAAATATTTCTTTTGCCTGTAATCCAAGTGACATGAAAGCAATCATTACATTTCAGGATAAAAAATTTTCACGAGTTTAACAAAATTATTAGTTACCAACCTCCTTCATGATTCTCACTCTTCTGTCTTTACCAGTCTAAAGTAAGCTACCATTTAGAAGCCCTATTAAGTTGCTTTCCCTGTGAAGTCAAAGTTATGATAGAACTGCTTTAAGCACTTTCAAGAAAACACCACAATCTGAACTGAGCTGCCATTTTGAAACCCTGTAAAGTTGCTTTCCTTGTGAAGTTACGAGATGACAGAATTTTCGGTGACTGATTAAAATAGTTTTGCGCATACATATTTTTGTTCTTTGAATAGTTCTCATTATACTTTATCAACACTGTTGCATACCTCATATCATCAGAACTGAATGTACGAAAAAATGCCCATGAAAAAAATGCTCACTTCTCGAAAATAGGGGAAATGCCCACTTTTCAAAAATGTTAGCTGTTGATTGATATACTCTTATGTCTGTAAAAAAACGTTTTTCTTGTTTTCTTTTTAATTTCATTAAAAAAAAAGGCCTTCATTTCAACTAAGAAGCCCACAAAGCTGGTCAGATCATTTCCTGTCAACTACTGAACGTTATTGTGCATTACAAGGATTCCACAAAGATTCTGTCATACGTGGAAAAAAAAAAAAAAAGAGTAGGGTGGTCTTTTTCTTTATTTTTATTTTATTCTTGATGTTTGTATACCTTGTAAATATGTATCTTTGTGTTTTAGGTGCAGCATTGTAATTCATCCATTGTGCTGAGCATGCATAGAATGCTCGTCCATTCTACTATCATCTATATAAGCTAAGAGGTCTGTGGTGCACCCCCAATATTATTATCACCTGAGGAAGAGACTCGTAGAGTCTTGAAAGATCTAGTGAAAGTTTTTTAATGTAACTTCTATCAAAGTGATTTTAATGTTCATTCAAGTTTTATCACCTGAGGAAGAGACTCATGGAGTCTTGAAAGATCTAGTGAGAGTTTTTTAATGTAACTTTTATCAAAATGTATTTAATGCTCATTCAAGTTTTTGTCTCATGCTCAGACTGCATGTACTGATTTGGTAAAATGCAATGCATAATCTGCAGCAGCACATAATTCGTATATTGGGGAATTCTGAGAAAAATATTTTTTCCTCCGCATAATCTACAGCGGCGTGTATCAGACAATGAAATTGGGGGAGATAGATGTTCATATAATCAGCACCTGTCATGCTAATCGTAATTTCTGACAGAAAACTACAATTCACAGGATGACCGACTCAGAAATTCGAATATGTAAGAAAGAAATGATCGTGTTATTAAACAGTAACTGGCATTTTTAAATACTCTCTCTTCTGTGTTAATTTTAAATAAATAAAGAAATAAAATTCCCAGCCTTTGCAGCGTTACCGTGATTCATTAGTTAGACCTAAAAAAATGCATACAAATCATGGGCAATCCGTAGTATTCTCTTTTCTGAATATGTTTCAACTGAATATAAAAAAAAACGTAACTAATACAGTTGGCACAGAAAACCTAGCAAATCCAATTTGCAGAATGGTTACATGCCATGGAATAGCTCTGTGGGATTCCCAAGAGTCAGGACGTCTCACAGTATGTCAGCTACTGCATACGCAAATAGTAATGCCTTCGTTGCATCACATTTTCTTTCAGAATGCTCCTAAGTAATATATATATATATATATTCTTGCAATCTCTTTGCAGTCCTCTATCTCCCTGTTATGTTACATTTTTTCTGTTACCACATTTTCAAGACTTTTGCAATAACACCACCTCTCCTGACAATTACCTAGCAAATTTTTTAAAACACAATACAGTTTTGTTCTTTTTTCCTTTACCAGTATCTAAATTTAAAACTTTTTAACAGATAATCTACAGATTACACAACAAAAATTAAGGTATTTACTGTAAACTACAAAATATCAAGTAATAAGAAAATCAGGCGTCAGAGCCTGAATTCTAGGAGCCTGGGCAATCTTGCACCCAGGATCTGTCGAGCCCTGCCCATGAGTTCTGTCAACAGTATACTTGAAAGAAATGTGAAAATCTTCCAAATACGTGGAGACAATGTAAATAGACAAAGTCATCGCTGTTGCCACGATTTTTTTCAATTAACACACAGGAACCGAAAGAAATTTAGTACCATTAAGCCCCACCAGATGGAGACGTTTCAGTTGCTGAGCCCATCTTTACGGATCTGTGAAGTCAGATGCTGAATGATAAACATACATAGCACCGTAGCGTAAAGCGAACCTACTCGGCTAGTTAACGAGAGATCTTGGGTTCGATCCCAGTAGTGTCGAAATACAATTCTTTGGTTGCTGTGTGTTAATTAAAGAAAAACGTGGAAAGAGCGATGACTTTGTCTATTTAGAAATGTTGTGATTGAAGATGCAACAAAAACTTTTGCCGAATTGAAAGCAACAACATTTAGATTCAAATAAATGTACACATGTGCCATAATTCTACATTAACATTATTAGTACTACATGATAAATTTTACACTATACAATAGGGATCTCTGGAAAGGTTTTTAGGAAGGCCCACAAAGATCATCTATTGCCGCTGGCCATCAGACCACACTGCAATCGAAATTTTACACATAAGACACTGTACATGAAAATTAATTTACAGTAATGTGACAATTTAATTTACAGTGCTCGTTAGAAATTACTTAAGAACAACTGCATCTAAAATAGAAAATAATGGCATTTAATTAATATTTGTGGTAATAAATCACATCAAATCATGGTATCTTAAGGCTGTCTTTGAATTAATGTTAGGGTTCATCTTCTACCCTATATCTGCAATGTAAATTTTTTGGTACACGTTTTCTCAAAGACTATTACGTTGTAGTGTTTGAAATTTTGAGCACAAATAAAAGTGACCCATAGCTAATATATGCCACAGTTATTAATATCCGAAAAATTTGTCAGAATTTTTTTCAATTCAATGTATCTGACTCAAAAGCATTTAAATTTGGCGCTAGATGGCGTGTTAAGTTAGCATAGCAATGTTTCTGTCTGAAAGTAATGAAATCTCTTATTTTTGCCTGATTTTTCTAATTATCTGAGCTAAATAGAAATCAATTAATAGGGACAAAACTGAGATTGGAATCTGACTCTTCTATAGTCACTAGTTTGTGTATGAGTCACTAGGTTGGTGTAGGAGTCACTAGGTTGATGTATGAGTCACTAGGTTGTGTAGGAGTCACTAGGTTGTGTAGGAGTCACTAGGTTGTGTAGGAGTCACTAGGTTGTGTAGGAGTCACTAGGTTGTGTATGTGTCACTAGGTTGTGTATGAGTCACTAGGTTGGTGTAGGAGTCACTAGGTTGATGTAGGAGTCACTAGGTTGTGTAGGAGTCACTAGGTTGTGTAGGAGTCACTAGGTTGTGTATGAGTCACTAGGTTGGTGTAGGAGTCACTAGGTTGATGTAGGAGTCACTAGGTTGTGTAGGAGTCACTAGGTTGTGTAGGAATCACTAGGTTGTGTAGGAGTCACTAGGTTGTGGGGCATAGTTCATAGTTGTCACAGAGTGGGTTTGATGAGACAAGGTGGGGTGTTGATTATCACAATGAACTGGTCACTTTTAGTGGTGAGAAGGCACTTGGAGAAAAGTGGGATGCACCCTATGTGATTGACGGTGAGTGCCTCGTTGAGGCGGAAGTGTCGAGAGCTGGCTACGGAGTGGTGGGAGGAACCAGCACTATACGATTATCAGAGATGCTGAACCACTGTTGAAGGGGGTCCAGCGCTTAAAGAAGGATGGAGTGGACAAGGTTTGTAGTGTTTCGGTATAGTCCGCTTGGAGGCGTGTGGTGGTTCTGTTGTGGAAATGGTGGATGAGAGCCTTTGAAGCAGGTTGAAGCAGGTGGATTGGTGAGTTGGGTTGCATTGGTGTGCCCGGTGAACATTTGGTAGATTACATACTTTGCCAGCACAAAGAAATACATGCACCTGTTTAGTGCATGGGATGGTTGATACAGTGGTTGGAGGTACAGATAGTGGTCGATGGAGTGGGTAGCTGGGCAGACTTTGGCTGCATAGGTGAATGTCAGGTGCAAGAGAGGGAGGAGTACAGGACAGTGGAGGTAGGAGGAGTGAAACACAGAGCCAGGTTCAGAGCAGAAGGGGCAGAGTGGGGAAAACAGGATGGACATGTGGTAAAGGGTGATCAGGACAGGCAGGTGAGAGTGAAGGAAAAGCCATTGGACATTAATTTCGTGGGGGTAGTTGGTAAGAGAGCGGAGAGTGGACCAGACGGGGGTGAAATGGGGGGAGCGAAAGAGTGGGGCTCCAGGAGAGAGTGGAGCGGCAAAGAAAGTTATATAGAGTTTTAATAGTGAAAGAGTGCACGGGGTAGGAGTGTTGAGAGTGAACGGTAGAGGGAGAGGAGCAGACAGTACATTGCAGAGACCTGAGGGGGAGAGAAGAGAGGGAAAGAGAAGGCTGAGAGCATCTTTTAGGGCAGAAAATGTAGCATTGTTGGAGATGGAGCCTGGAAGTGAGGGGGCGAGTTCGGAGACATGTTTCCAGGCGAGGTTGTCATGCACGAGCTGTCGTACGGTGGCCACCCCGGCCTGGTGCCATGTCAGATGAGGTGGGTGGAGGAGGAAGGAGAAGAAGAGGGATTCAGCAAGCAGATCTAAAGTAGTGGAGGGAGAGAAAGAGCGAGAAAGCTTCACAGTAGGTAGGAGAGAGTTGCCACAACTTCCCTCATTAGTACACTATATGCAACTTGAGTTTTCCTCTGCAGTAAAGCTTAAACATTGGATACGGCAATTTCTTCCAGTGACACAGAAATCACATACCTGCAAAATGTTCTTTGGTGCCATGGCAATCATACTGTCCCTGAATGACTTTTCACTTCAGCTCAGGAGTTTCATGCACGATGGATTCTCAAATGCGATAATTCTTACATTGACTTGCGACTAATTATCATAAGAAAAAGGAAAGGTTCCGAATTTACACTGCCAGTTATTGTTCACTCAGGAATTATTACAAACTCCTGAAGGGAAATCTGTTCTTTTGGACAGTGGAGTGGGCCCTTTATCGATTTGAAAAGAGATCATTTGACACTTGTCTCTGACTTCATCAACATGCAAGTGTTATGTAGTGTCCCCAATTCTTCTAAGTAAATTAGGCTGGTTTTTTTTTTTTTTTTTTTTTTTGGACATCATCAACACTCATTCATTCATCTTAGAATGACACTTCCTTAGTGATATTACTTTAAAGTTTGGTGCATGATTTTGTGCACCACAAACCAAGAGACTTTTTAGCTATTTCTCTGTGTACAGACTTCCCCCGCAATGAACAGAACATTGATCACACCACCATCTCAGCTTTTCCTTCTTGCAAGAATGTTTTATGTATGTAAAACCATCATAAGCAACAGACTGTCAACCTTTCTGATTCACTGCAACCTCTATTTATTAAAAAAACATGCATAAAGTTGAAAAAAATTCAGATTCAAAGAGCTGAGAAACAAGAAGAAACTATGAAAGAAAATAAGAACAAGCAGAGACCATGGAAGAAAATAAACTGCAGTGAGTATGTTAGTGCATAACTTTTCTTTAAATTTGAGGCATAAAATCTCAATGAGTGGAGCTTCAAGGTACAGTAACGGAACACCTTGTAAATGCGAATCATTCTTTTGGTATTACTACGTGTTAAGATTTATGCAGTTTGCTGAAACTTAGTTAAAGCCAACCCTATCTTAATGTGCCACCCCAATTACTGCTCCCTTTTTAAATTTTTAAAGACGAAAAGAATGCTGAACATACATTTCTCCTCAAGCAAGAAGTTTTTCAAGAATCTAGAAAAACAAACTTTCACGAATCAATCAATAAACTTCCTATCTTAAACCTTTCTTACAGAACGATAAAGCACAAGGACTCACGATTAACAATCTCCCACCCAAATTTGCAAATGATGGCCATACCTTGAAGCTTACTAACGATTTATCTTACACAAAACATCAAACACCCGTAGGTGCCAATTCAAAAGGGATATGAAATTATGTTTCTGACAAAATGGCTAAAAGTTTGCTGCCAGGTTTTATATTAAAATCCTGAATACAACCGTAAGCTTATTATCCCATTTTGTTAACAAGCATACCAATCAAAAAGGCTGTTTTACCTTTTGACGCATATCTCCTGTTCTTCAGACAATTTTTTTTTTAATTTGGGGTTTAACGACCACTGTGAGCAACTCAATGGACTATAAGCAGTCGCCCGTCCCTAATTTAGGGTCACTGGTTCCAGGGAAGAGAGAGAGAACCAGTGCCATAAGACAAACACAACATCGATGCTGCATTGGGATTCAAACTGGGACCTTCCTTGGACGAATGATCATAAGCCAGTTCTTCAGACAAAAACACTTCCTGTTTCAGATAGACCCTTCTAGTAGTAATTGCCTTATGTAGAGATACTGCTTGTGCGAAACACTTAAATAAATGTTTCAATGTTATTTTAAAACATTTCAATTAACATCACAGCTACAATAATACATATGATTATTACAATTGTCACTCACTCATCAGTTAGCGTATTTTCCTGTTTTCAAGAAGTGGGCATTTTTTCACCATAAACATGAGAATCAATACTAAAACTGAGGAACACTGAAAGAATGCCCATGAGACAGGAGAAGCAGCACATCAATCCTTAGGTGCTTACTGGGCCCAAAGCACTTTTCACTTAAATACTTAATATTATTTCATTTATATACATGGGGTGATAAATGCTAATAAAGAGAGGGTCGCAGGTGGCCTGGTGGTAAACATTCATGACTGCCGCTGAGAAGACCTCTGGTTCGATCCCAGGCAGGTACGAATGCTCAAACTACCAAATATCCACCATGCGTTTAAAGCTTAATTCGTGTATTAGTCAATATAAACAACACTTGCCGTTTTTACACGATATTGTAAAAGTCGATGATACTGACTACAAAACTTTAATCAAAAGGTTGTAATACATTAGTACTTTCGGGTCTACTATAGACCCATCTTCAGATTTGAATTAATCGCAAACTGAGATTGCATATGGTTATACGTATCAAGAACAATGCCAGATTACAACTTAAATCAAACAAACCAGGAACTAACGATTCTCTATATATTGGATCTACTTCTAGGAAGGTTCATACTAGACTTGTCGAACATAAATACAATGTTTGGAACGGATCACAAACGACTGCCTTGGCAAGAGCAGTTAACAGTGGTAAGTTTTTTCCAGATTGGGACAATTTGTCAATTCTGGCATCTCCGTTATGTGAATCAAATTTGTTATTTACAGAAAGTTTATTTATACTTAAGAACTTTGACTCTTGTTGCAACGATGATTTACCTAATTACATTCCGGGAGTTTGGAAGAACCTTATTTTGAACAAACAGTGCCCCCTCCCACAAGACGTTGACTCTCGTGCACAGGCTTTTTGATTGACTACGTCACAGGTGTTTTACTTCTCAAGTTTTAAGTTGTAATCTGGCAATGTTCTTGATATAACCACATGTAATCTCAGTTTTCGATTAATTCAAATCTGAAGATGGGTCTATAGTAGACCCGAAAGTACTAATGTATTACAACCTTTTGATTAAAGTTTTGTAGTCAGCATCATCGACTTTTATAATATCGTGTAAAAACGGCAAGTGTTGTTTATATTATCCACCATGCATCGGATGGGCACGTTAAGCCACCAAGCCTTGGGTACTGGCCTCCAGAAAATAAATAAGGGTGTCTTCCTCCCCTTTCCTATTGGGCACTCTAGCCCAAATCTCCTAGCTTCCTATTTCTCAGGGTTGTTTAAGACCTGGGGTCAGACACTCCCTTCCTAAAATCCTTTAGATATGATCTGATCTGCTAATAAAGAGTACACAAAAATTAGATCAAAGCACGCAGCACCTAGGCCTCAGGCCTTTTCAGTAGAATTTTTGTTACAGCTTTCATATTTGGAATGCTTTAGTAAGGTAATAAAAAGTAACAAGTAGGAGGCAGTATATCAGTCATCAAGAACTTAAAAAGGGCACAAGCTGAAGGCCCCTTTGTAGTTATTATATAATTTCCCCATTTGGGGCACTGAAAGTCATGGGTTTGAGAACTAACATTTTTTTTTTTTTTTGATTGGAGGTTTAACGACCACCGTGAGCAACTCAATGGGCTATAAGCAGTCGCCCGTCCCTAATTTAGGGTCACTGGTTCCAGGGAAGGGCGAGAGCCAGTGCCGTAAGACAAACACAACACCCATGCCTCACCGGGATTCGAACCCGGACCCCGTTCGGACGAATGATCAGAGGCCATCGCTTAGACCACTGCGCCACCGGGGCGGCACTAACATTTTCAAAATACTTTTCTGGGTACACACTTATTACTCTGGTGCACCTTCACACTGGTACTTAGCCTATTGAATATCCTTCTCGTGAGTTTTTATTTTATTTTACCATGCATTTGAGTTTTGTGTTAAAGTTGCTTTCCTTGTAATGCACCACTCCCTAATTCCTCGTGAAAAGAATGCTGTAGGTACTTCACCTCACGCATAGTTACTCTTCTTGGAAGAGCCACGCATGTATTTATTAGAACAATGAACCTCTTCCACCATTTTGGAAATGAACTACAATGGCTCTACAATGCTAGGCAACATTACATGGTTAAAGTGAAGGAAGCGTTCTGATGAGTTTTGTTTGTTGTTAAAATTAAGATATTTTTTTCATGAAATTAAGAAAGACATTGTTTTTATAGGACATAAGAACACATCTTTTTTGTTTGATTGGGTGTTTAACAACCACTGCAAGCAACTCAATGGGCTGTAAGCAGTCACCCATCCCTAATTTAGGGCCATTGGTTCCAGGGAAGGGAGAGAGAGTCAGTGCCGTAACACAAGATCCGTGCTTCACTGGGATTCGAACCTGGGCCTTTCTCAGATTAATGGTCTAATTGTGCCACCAGGGCAGCTAAGAACACATCACACATTTTTTCTGTGTGCATACCTACAGAAAAAACGTGCCCCAGAACTACCCTAATTTGACTTGACATCAAAAGCAACTTAACAGAGCTTCAATTTGGTTACTTGTTCTATACACTGCAGTAAAGATGGAAGTTTATGAATGAGAAAATAAGGCAGCTTTATAACATTTTTTGACAGAAACTCTTGGAAACATTTTTCCCAAAACAAAACATTTTTATATAACTTACAATAACCCACGGCAAGGGGAAGTACAGTAATCGGTGAGATATTGCATTTTAAATTGTGTTTGGTGAAACAAGATAATAGCTTCATGATCAAACTTAATATTTTTTTAACAGAGCTCCAACTTCAGAATTGATGGAGGTAATTTCTTTAGAATTGTTAAAACGTGCTCAGAAGGAGGAACTGAAAAAATTAATACAGACATTTGACGCGGACCAGGAGCATCAAACAGAGGTCATCACTCTTTCCATGTTTATAACTGAGTCACGGGAAAATTCTCATTGGCCGCCACCGGGAATTGAACCCAGGGTCTTCCAGTTATGTGCCGGATATGTTTCCACTGCACCACAGTGGCCTTAAATTCCTCCAGACTAACTCACACACGCTAACTGCCAAGCCAATATATGGCAGGTTGCTTCTTGGAGCACCACACAATGCTGGGGATGCACCAAAGATGGTAAGCAGCAACTGAACAAATAATTAGAAGGAGGAATTCGAGGCAGCTATGGTGCAGTGGAAGCATATCCGGCACGTAACTGGAAGACCCTGGGTTCGATTCCCGGTGGCGGCCAATGAGAATTTTTCCGTGACTCACTTATAAACGTGGAAAAAGCGATGACCTCTGTTTGATGAACTGAAAAAAGTTTTGGAAAATAATAATTACCCTTCTCTAGTACTCAACAAAATTCTTAATAAAAAAAAAAAGAAGCAGAAGCCAAAAACTAAATTGCTTCAGTTAACTAGAAAAGTTACTTACCATAAAATATTATTTGAAAAACTTCAAAGGATTAGCGAGAAATTTCTAATCAGACTGGCGCCAGGATTACAAATAAAAAAATCTTCCAAAATTAAAGCAAAAAGAAGAAAACATCCTGTTACAGGAAGGAGTGGTCTACAACATAAAGTGTGAGTGTGGTCTCAGCTATGTGGGAGAAACAGGCAGACAGCTTCAGACCAGATTAGCAGAACATAAAGCTGCAATTAGAAATTTGACAAACAAAACAGGTTTGGACAGACATGTTCAAAATACAGGACATAGTGTTTTGGGACACTGTAGAAGTTCTGATACATCAACAGCACTTTTTCAAGAGAAAATTGTCAGGATTGGAAATTGAGAGAAGAGATACAACATTAAATGATGTGAAAGGTTGGAAATTAGCTAATGAAAGGCAACACCTACTACAGTGTAGTCCTGAGGACGGGTAGGGGTGTTACCTGAAATTTTGACTGTAAGTAATTTCCTTTATTCCTGTGTAAAACCCATAATTTAGTGAGATTTATAGTGTATTAATATTTTCATTTATCATACTGAAGCAATTTAATGTGATACATAAGTTTGTTTTATCATTAATTACTGTAACCCATACAGTAAAATGAGAATTTTTAGTTTTGGAAAGAACTAAGTTAATCTAAGTTGAAAAGAAGCGCTTGAAGCAGCACGAATGTATTGAAGTCACCTATGTTGAAAAGCTGTTTTGTAATTTTTGCTGAAAACAATTTGAAATTATGTTTGGGATTTAAAAACCTGGAAATCATATATTTTATTGAACAATGCTTACTAACAATAACCATACCCCTGTGAGACTAATGAAAACAGGAGAGGTTTTTGAAATTTCAAGGCTAATGTATATTAGGAAAACATATTAAATGTGCCTAGAAAATCTTCATATTGAGTTTGAAAATATGCTGCCATCATTCATCAGTGTGAAGAAACACGGGACTAGAGGTATTAGCACCACATGTAAATTTTGTGCAGCGCACATCACATCAGTGTTTTTCACCAGTGTGAAGAATCATATACCTCGAAAGATGACTGCTTTCAAGGAAGTTCTTAGAGCACAGAACACATTGGTGAGGTTTTTCAACTGTGTGAAGGAGCTTATGACATGAAAGGTGAGATTTCTGTGTAAACTGCTTGGAACATAGATCACATTTGTAAGGTTTCTCACCCATGTGAAGAAGCATGTGATTTGAAAGATATCTTATACCTATAAATTTCTTGGAACATATATTACACTGGTATGGCTTTTCACCTGTGTGGATGAGCATATGCCTTTCAAGGACATTTTCCCACCTGAATTCCTTGGCATATACATCACACTGGTATGGCTTTTCATCTGTGTGAAGAAGCATATGCTTTGAGAGAACACAGTTTTGAGTGCATTGTGGGAGCACACATTACATTTGTGAGGTTTTTGGAAAATGTGTAGTTTAACGTCCTAAATTATTTCGTCGGAAAAATGTCCCTGTGCGGGAAAAGTGCTACGTACAATTTTGTAAGCATGCAAAATAATGGGGAAAGGTGCAAAAATATAGTATTTTTATATGAAAGGAAAATGTTTTCCCGAAGAACTTACCTGCGAGTACGACGGTTTGCAGCAGTTGGTGCGGGAGGCTAAAGCGATGCTGACAGCCACAACGTGAAGGGTCCGTGCATCGGAAGGGAGTAACAGTTGGTAGTGAATGCGCGGAGGAATACACCAAGAATGGGGTGTATTTCTCGGAGGAGTGTGATGCGTAGTGTAATCGTGTGCAATAAGTAGTTTAGAAATGCTTCATTAATAAAGAAATGTGCTATTTTTTTTGTTTTTATTGTAAAGATGTCATCATCATCATCATTGTCAACCATTATCAATCCACTGCTGGACAAAGGTCTCCCCAAGTCTCCTCCACAACGGTCTGTCTTGTGCCAGTCTCCTCCATGTCACCCCTGCATACTTTCGAATTTCATCCACCCATCTCCCATGTGGTCTTCTTCTGGGTCTTTTCCTGTCCCTTGGAATCCAATCTAAAATTTCGGCTGTCCATCGATGATCTGTCCTTCTGGCAGTATGTCCAGCCCATTGCCATTTCAGGGATTTAAGGTAATAGCCATACCGCTCCAGGGTTAGCCGTCTGAACAAGTGGTCCACGCATTCTGCGTTAAATAAAGCCACCGACTAACCGTCCCTGCATCTCCTCTGGAACAGCTCTCTATGGAATCGAAGAAATCTAGGATTTCCTCGGGCTTAGAGAGATTCTTTGGAATTGTATGTATGCAAATGTAAATAAATGAAGGAATGTAAAAGATATAATGGGCAGCAGAAGTTTTGGTTCCGGTTGAACCCCAAGTATTCGGTTATGGTTTCGGAGATGTTAAGGGGTCGGTGATTTCTTCAAGCGCCTCGTTTGCAGTTCTGCTGTTATTCCGTCCATCGTTCGTCCCTTTTTTTCCTGGTGAAACGGATATTGTTGAAAATAAGCGATTTTCTTATAATCAGGAATCGTACTATGCCAGGGAGGCCCAGAGCTTCGTGTCAAATTGTGGGGTATGATGAAATTTTAAGCCCTGACCAAATCTGAATTTATGTTCAGGACACTATTCACAGACAGAACAATTCTTGGCAATTTGCTACTCACCATTTCGCAAAATTACCCTTGAAAAAATGATATTACAATGCAGCATTAAACTGACTCTTTCCTTCAGGGTATTCCAACAACCCACTTTGATGACTACGTACTGCTGAACCGCTTCCTTGTGTATTATTCCGCGCGTAACTTGCCATTCTCAATGACGCTTCCTTTCACCGTAATCCACCTTCACGCCGTCGCCGCTCCGTCATCTTAGGCCTACCTCACGTACTCTTCCGAACCTTCGCACTCCAAGGTAAGTTCTTCGGAAATATTTCTTCCTTTCATGTTAAAATACTATATTTTTGCACCTTTCCGCATTATTTTGCATGCTTAAAAAATTGTATGTAGCACTTTTCCCACACAGTGAAATTTTTCCGACAAAATAATTTAGGATACTAAACTACACGTTTACCAGGTTTCTCACCTGTGTGTAGAAGTACATGTTTTGAAGGCATGCCTTTCTCAGTGAGTTCTTTTGAGCATACATGACATTTATGAGGTTTCTCTCCTATATGAAGGAACATATGTTTTAAAAGACTCCGTTTCCACATGAATTGCTTGGAGCATACGTCACATTGGGGAAGTAGATACATATGTGGGTTAAACACCATGCATATGTATTTTTGCATTTCATTGTTCAACTACTTATTTAGATCATGCAGTGGTACATGGGATGGGAAATGTAAACAAGAACCCCTCACCTCCCAACACGTAGCACTTTGGAAGCACAGCCTAGTCTTGATATACGGTAATAATGTGTGGCATTTTCAACCCATATAACACCACTGCAGTTATTCATCTACATGAAAAAGACCATGCCTTGAAAAATGAATTTATTGAGCAGATTGTTTGAAACACACATTACAGATATACCCCCACCACGGAAAAATGCAAATGTTTTGAAAGGCAACATTTCTTCTTGGAAAATGTTTGGAGAACATATTGATGAGGTTTCTAATCTGTGTGAAGGAGCATATGCTTTGTAAGATGAGCTTTCCTTGTAAATTTCTTTGAACATACATTACATTGGTGAGGCTTTTCACCAGTGTGAACAAACATATGCCTTGAAAGATGGCCTTTGTCAGCAAATTTCCTGGAGCACACATCACATTGGTGAGGTTTTCCCCCTGTGTGAAGAAGCATATGCTTTGAAAGATTACCTTTGTGAGCAAATTGTTTGGAACAAACTTCACACTGGTGAGGCTTTTCACCTGTATGGAGTAGCATATGCTTTGAGAGACGGCGTTTCTCGGTGAATTGCATGGAACAAATGTTGCATTGATGAAGTTTTTCACCTGTATGGATGAGCATATGTGTTAAGAGCCGACATTTCTGGGTGAATGACTTGGAGCACACATCACACTGGTGAGGAATCTCACCTGTATGAACAAACATGTGACGTAGAAGACTACCTTTCTGTGTGAATTTCCTTAAACATACATCGCACTGGTGAGGTTTTTCACCTGTGTGAAGCCGCATATGCATCAAGAGGCTAGATTTCTCACAAAATTCTTTGGAACATACATCACACTGGTGACATTTTTCACCTGTGTGAAGACGCATATGCCTTGAAAGGTGACCTTTTTCAGTGAATTTCTTGGAACATACACCACACTGATGAAGTTTCTCACCTGTATGATGAAGCATATGCTTTGAAAGATGACCTTTTTCAGTGAATTTCTTAGAGCATAAACCACAGTGGTAAGGTTTTTCACCTGTGTGAGTGAATGTATGCCTCAAAAGATTGCCCTTTTCATGGAACTGCTTGGAACATATATCACACTGGTAAGGTTGTTCACCTGAATGAGTCTTCAGGTGCCTTAAGAGTTTGTTTTTCTGAATGAATTTCTTGAAACACGTACCACACTGGAAAGTTTTCTCACTGGTGTGAATTTCCACATGTCTCACAAAGCTTGATTCTTCTTCGAATTTCTGAAAGCATGTTTCACACTCCCAAATATCTCCGCTTGTATCTGGATTGATGTGTGGTGAAGGGTCAGCTTCTTTTTTCACTTCTTTTATAATCAATTCTTGAGCGACTTCCTTTAAAGAATGATCCAGTAGTGACTCCATGCTGACAATTTTTTATTCCGTAGGTGGACACTCAAAACAATTTCTCTTCTTGATAATTCTGATCTTATGCAGCCATGAAATGAATAAAATATGGCCTTTTGATTAAAATTATGTTAACCATATATAAGCAGGAAAACTGTCCTAGTGCCTTGTCTGATCTAATGGAATGTTATGAATATTTTATTAATTCAAACAAATGTAGCAGGAAAAACAAATTGCATCATAGATTTGAAATCATATTTTCTGAAATGGCTGAGGTAATTTTCAAGAGAATTTAAAATAATGGCAAAGAGAAAAAAAAACACTGATTTTATAATTTTGTTAACTATGAAAGCTGACATTATCTCCACAAGTTAAATATAACAAGACTTCTTTTCCTTTAAGATGATATTTACACTTGAAAAATAAAACATGTATATAAACCCTTGTAGTTCTATACAATTCAGATTTTTCTTTATGAATATTTTGACAATTTTTTTCAAATGGTAGGAAAGAGCAACCCAATGAATGCAATCTGAATGGAGACTTTTAAAAGCTAACATTCTCAACTTTAAGGATGTTTCTATAATGATAAAGACGAATACTTCACATGGACCTTATGTAGAAAGCTACATTTGGTTTCTCTCATATTGCAGATTTTTTTTTACTCCAAAAAATAAATTGTATCCCATTCCACTAGAAGAAAATGTGTTTCTTTGCTATTGCAAAATTTACAAGAGTTTAAATATTTTGAAATACAATTTCAGTCGCAGAAAAGTGAATGGTATTTTTGGCAGAATAAAGATTAGCTCCTTACAAGACGAGAACTCGGAAACAGGGACAACAAAATATTCTGGTGGATTGCAGAGATGGCCGATGGTACAGTGCCTAGAAGAATTAGTGTGTCGTACGCTAGTGTACAGAGCCTAGAAGAATTAGTGTGTCGTGCTCCCAGAAAAACTTGCTGCCCGCAATCATGAAAGCGGTAGATGGCGCTGCCATCGGATGTCACGTCGCTTTTCAGGGAGGAAGGACACCGAAAACGCACATCTTTCTATGACACACACCCATCTTGTTAGTATTATGGGTACTCCTTGAACGATATTTTATAAGCAGATAACTTAAGTATATACAAAATAATCGACACACCTCTTTCACCCCCCTAAAAAAAAAAAAGAACGAACGAGGTGCTCAAGATTCATTAATAAGGGTATCGTAGTTTAAGTTAAGCTTTGCATTGTGCTAACGTCAACATTGATGTTAGATATTTCGGAAGTTTTAGAGTCATACATGGGTTACATTATGCAAAAACACTGGAGACCATATGCAGTCAATCACTGAAACATCAACTTACAGAATAAAGTAAAAATTAAAAAAAAGAAAATGTTTTGCCCCTCAAAATCTTACCGGAAAAAAAAGGGGGGAAATATTTTCTCAATGAGACATCGGCTTTATAATTTGCATTCCAATAATGTCTTAAAATTCAGTAACCTAAAAACTTTACAAATTATTTAATAATGTACTTCATTTTTCAGCAATGAGTGACTAAATTTCTTGGTAAGAACATGGGACCAAAATAAATATTGAAACTTTCCATTTAGTTGGCTTTAAAAAGAAGCTTTTTAATGAGTTGAAAATAGAATACAAAAAATGCGATTACTATTTTTAAAATTGGTCTATTTTCTAATAATATACTAACTGTAATCCATTTATACAAATCATTCCTAAAAAAACTTTGCCTGTGATACGATAAACAAAACGAATCATACTGGACAGAAGTAAATATACAAAAACTGAATGTATTAGATGACATTCTTTTAAATAAAAATAATTATAACATTTTTCTTTACTTTTCTTCACCTTATAATAATTATGTGATTAAATTTGCTATTCAAATGGGTTTGCAGTGAAGAGAGGAAAATTCTTTTGCACCTTAAGTAAAAAGTTTAATAAGGTAATTTTTTTTTTTATTGGAGGTTTATCGACCACCGTGAGCAACTCAATGGGCTATAAGCAGTCGCCCGTCCCTAATTTAGGGTCACTGGTTCCAGGGAAGGGAGAGAGCCAGTGCCTTAAGACAAACACAACATCCATGCCTGACCGGGATTCGAAACCGGACCCCTTACGGACGAATGATCAGAGGCCAGCGCCTTAGACCAAAGGTAAAAATTAAGAAGTGGGTGTTCATGGAGTCTGTCTAAATGGGATAATTCTATGCAGTTCCTGTAAATTATTTTTACCCTTAAGAAAAGGAAATTATTAGTGTAGCATACACACAGACGTAACGTGGGGAAGGCACAGTAGGGGCATGCGCCCCCCCCCACTTAAAAATTGGAGAAACTAATTAGTCGTTCGCCTTTTAAATGTCTTTTAAATTTGGGAAAATAGTAGGTATGGCGTCAGGCTTGAGTAATGGGTTGTCTCGGCATGTTAGAACTTCCTTACCTTGAATAGGGGAACGATAATGCATCTTCATGAATTTAGATTCAAAGTGCAAGGCACATACAACACAACTTTCACCAAGTTTCTTATCAGCTCTGGGAATTGCCTTATTCCATTTGCTCAACATATCAGGAATTTTGGGGACAGCAAAGAGCGATACTTTATTTTTGCAGGATTTATAGCCAGTATTACATCCTGGCACAAAACAGCTGCTTTTCCGTTTTCTATGTTGTTGTTTTTTTATTTGCTAATGCAGAATTTCCGTTCTTTCATAGCTGACATTATTTCCCTATGATCTTATAACTGTTGCAGTCGATTTCAGTACTGCACTTAAGTTTAACCACACAGTAGGTTTAACGCGTGACAGCCAATACTTGATCAACTTCTACATCTTCACGAATAAAAAGTCACTAATTTCAGAAATAAATTTCGTTATAAACAATCCACAGTTGAAAAAAAGTAGCACACTAACATCCGAAAAGCCTATTGCGTTTTAGTGATCAACTGTTGAATTACCTAGTGTATTACTGTTATGATCGAGCTACAACGAATTAGCAAAGATACTTCCAAAACAATTTCCCTCCACTAACCTTTGTTTTGCGAAAATTTGAAGTTTCGTAAGGCAGCAAATCCTTGGCAAACAAACTTCCTACCATTGAATAGCATGAAGCCGATGAAGCATCCTAACGTAACTTCCGATGCCAGCGCCCTCTGTCATTTCATGACGATTGGTCACAAAACCGTGAGGGACATCTTATGGAGCACGTCACACTAATTCTTCTAGGCACTGTACCGATGGGTCGTTCGCGACTGACCCGTTCCAAGTGACCCGGGCGACAGAGTGAACGAAAAGATCTGTTCAGTAGTTCCAGCACATCACGTTCGCGGCGAACGAAATCGTTCACCGTTCGCATCGGTCCTGAATTAAACCAGGACCCATGCCAGGGGCGATTCAAAGAGGTTAGAATAAGTTTTCCGCTATTTTTCCACAAACGTGCGCACCAAGGAGATTATATTACTGGAGACACCACTCCTATCCACGCAGCATTGGCCACCATAAGTCACCGTTCGTGCTACAAATGACGTCATGAGCAGGCACGACGTACCGCAGAAAAGAAGCTGCTTTGAAACCAATGGAACAAAAGCTTCTTAGCGTATAAACAGATAAAATGAGTAATTCAATAATCTTTATCAATGATACACAAGCTTACTGTTTTATCAACAGTATAATTTATGTTCGTTTTTGCGTGCTTGTGACGTCACACCACAGATTAGCTGTGACCTATGGTGGCAGAGCCGGTGTGTTTCCAGTAATATAACCTCCTTGGTGCGCACTCTTCGTTTCTTACAGCTAAGACAGTGGAGCGCTAGAACAGCTCCACGAGCAATCTACTGTTTTCGATCTGGCAACGCATCTGTTGTTGCTTGGCTTAGACCAAGGTTGAACGCGATCCTATCAGGCTGTAACATTAAGCAAAAACAGCGAGGACAGAAACGATAAGTTGGGACGCAACGCCATCTATTGATGTTGTTCGCATTAACAAACTGATTCCGTATCATTATTTACATTTGAGATTTTATTTATATTCACTTTCTCATTAACAGATGGATATTTGTATTCTGAATTCGTAGTACTTGGGCAAGAGAATTTTTCTGTAGGAACTGGTGCAATTCATGTGTAAATCTCATTCCTCCTTCAACGATCTAGGGCCGAGATTTTTATAAATGTGTAGATTAGCGTCTTAAATTATTTCGTCGGAAAAATGTTAGTACCTGGAAAAAGTGCGACGTACAGATTTTAGAGTATGGAAATTAATGGCAAATGGTGCAGAAATTTCGTATTTTAAATGTCTTTTAAAGATTTTTATCGTAACATTTACCTGCAAGTTCGATGCGATGCTGTGAAGAGACGGTGTCGTAGGCCTAACGTATCGAACGTACAGGTAAATGTTATGATAAAATCTTTAAAAGACATTTGAAACAGAAAATTTCTGCACCATTTGCCATTAATTTTCACAATCTAAAACCTGTACGTCGCACTTTTCCGAAGTACTAATATTTTTCCGACGAAATAATTTAAAACGCAAATCTACACATTTACCTACTATTTTACTTAATATGAGTTTATATAGCTGAGGTTTTTTTCTAAAATTGAATTGGGTACGTAGTTATCAGAATGAAAATGCTTGCCACAAACAACAGTTGAAGGTAACTTGTCATTTGGAGCAAAATCCTGACGAGATATTTCTTTCAGCAACAGTTGCTTTAGGTTCTGATTTGAGGGAAACTCATGGAAAGAAAATCCCACGTTTTTCTTCTTAGAAAATGTGCACATCGGCACACAGCAGTAAACCATTTTAAAAATGGGTTGGATTTTGTTGTGAAAACCACAGTTTGGTTTTAAAACTGGAAGGTTTTTTTGAAAGAAACAAGAAAAAACGACGAACATACACGATCCCGCAATTCAAACAATGCAGATACTGAGGTGTTTATACCTTGGGACGCAGTGCCATCTAACGGCTGAAATCGTCCCTAACGCCCACTGGCCAATCACCAAAAGTCTATTGTCTTCAACGGTAATGTTACAGCCTGATGGGATCGAGTTCAGCCTTGCTTAGACCCAACCACGGTGTATGACAGTCGGGTGATACGACTCTGCCAACAAAAATCGCCCGTTAATGTCACTTGCCACTAGATAGCGCGACGAACATGTGGGCCGATGATTTTATACAACCTATGCTTTCTTATGGGAGGAAACGGCAGAACATTCGTATTTTACGAATGCAATTTTTTTTTGATTGAAGGTTTAACGACCGCCGTGAGCAACTCAATGGGCTACAAGCAGTCGTCCGTTCCTAATTTAGGGTCACTAGTTCCAGGGAAGGGAGGCAACCACTGCCGTAAGACAAACACAACATACGTGCCCCCGGGATTCGAACCCGGACGAATGATCAGTTAAAATAACATTGGCCTGAAACGCTTCGTAAGCACGTATTTTTGCACCTATCACACGGAATTCATCAAATAAGCGTTATATACGTATATATATAGATATGTATATTTTAACCACGGAGTGAGTACTCTTAAAGTCAGTACTCATTAAGTAAAAAGAGCCGCCCCGGTGGCGCAGTGGTCTAAGGCGTTGGCCTCTGATCATTCGTCCGTAAGGGGTCCGGGTTCGAATCCCGGTCAGGCATGGATGTTGTGTTTGTCTTACGGCACTGGCTCTCTCCCTTCCCTGGAACCAGTGACCCTAAATTAGGGACGGGCGACTGCTTATAGCCCATTGAGTTGCTCACGGTGGTCGTTAAACCTCCAATCAAAAAAAAAAAAAAAAAAAAATAAGTAAAAAGAGAGTTGACGTACTTTACCTTCTGTACAGAAACTTGAACGTTTATGCAGCTCCATAGAATGTAATTACACAAAGTATAAAATTATATAAAACAAAACATTAAGACAGATAGAAAGAAACTGACTGTACTAACTTACAATGTAACTACACAAGTTAATAAATTTCGATGTGAGATCCCTTGGTTGCTTGTAGTACGTCCAAGCGATATTCGATTTCATGCCATGTATTGGCAAGCATCTGAAGAGTTATGCAATTAATAGCAGCTGTGATACGCTGCTTCAGTTCTTGCAAATCAGTACAAGGCGTCTGATAGACACGATCCTTCACATAACCCCACATGAAATAATCCAATGGAGTTAGATCTGGAGAGCGAGGAGGCCACGGAATGGGACCACCACGCCCAAATCCATCTGTTGGGAAAATGCTAATTTAGGTACTTACGTACACACGTTGACCAATGCGGAGGCTTGTTGGAAAACGACTTTGTCATATTTTTTGATCTGGGGTATAGCGAAATTTTCTAGCATAACCAAGTAAATGTCACCATTTATGGTTTTTTCGCAGAAGAAGAAAGGGCCAATTACTTCTCTTTTTGATAGGGCGCACCACACATTAACTTTTGGAGAATCACGTTCCAGTTCAATAGCAGCATGAGGCGGTTCACTGCCCCATATTCTACAGTTGTGACGATTCACAATACCTGACATATGAAATGTGAATTCATCACTAAAAATTACAGTACTGAGAAACGTTTCGTCGTTTTCCACTCGATTCAGCATATTCACAGCAAAATTGTATCGCAGAGTGAAACTTTAATTTCTTGTGCAAGATACCGCGAACTGTCGATTTCGGAATGCACAGTTCTCTGCTTGCTTTACGAACCGATTTCTTGGGGTTTCGTCGGAAACTTTCATTAACTTGGTCAACCGTCTCTCCGCTGACGCTAGGCCTACCAGCTCCTCCACGATTTTCCACATTGCCAGTTCCTTTAAACTATTCCATTCACCGCTTAATTGAATTCGTTGACGGAGGTTACAACCATATTAAACGGTACCGTCTTTTAACTTTAATGAAATACTTTAATTCCGCAAGCCATAACACACACATCGCCTTCTGTTGTACGGCTGACATGACTACTGATTACGCATTTCTCATACATTCCTCATCAGGACACACCTAGCACCATCTATCGGATTCTGGGAATAACAATTCTGCAAAACAAAAATATAGAAACCGTGTTAGTAATACGTGACATGGGAAAACAGACAATGCTCATAGTTTTTTCTTCGTATATAATTTTGTAATGCGTCCGATAATTCTCGGACACCCTGCGTAAAGACTGCAATTTGTTCTACATGCAGGTCCGGTTCTTGGAATTTGGCCGCCTGCGTGCATGCACGCAGGCGGCCAAATTCCAAGGGCGGCCTCTTTCGGTGGTACATTTGCGGAACCACCGTTTTCAGAATTTTTACTCTAGACTCGCTTTGGCAACGCGAGTTTAACCTAACGGTAAAAAAGTTCAAAGAGCTTGGTTAATCTCAAGGAGCTTAGAAGTAAAAGGAGGTTGCAACAACCCCTCTCCCTGTGCTTCTGGCGTGACGCCACTTTTTATCAGCTGACTACGCCAATGCGCCCAATCTGAGAATCTCCTGTATATCTCTATGGAGAAATCGCGATTTTGAACGGGTTTTTCGGACCCTTACTCTACCCATACAGGCATGAAAAAATTGAGGCTGAAATATTCATTCCCATAATAAAAAAATTCCAGAAAAAACGGGAAAATATGTGCTGGTATTTCTTTAAAAAATTGAACAAAATAATGATTTTTTGAGCGGAAGTGCATAGTACGCGTGGTTACTTACTGTCCATGTGCAAGTAACCATGCATACTGCCCATGTGCAAGTAACCATGTTTAAAATATAACCAAAAGCCTAATGTTAAGAATTAATGTTAAGAATATTCCTTCTTTCTATCCTTGGTTTGCACGCGCTAAGCAAAACTGCTTCAGCCACAGGAAGTGACGTCACGTTCCCGAACTCTCGCAGCGCAGACTCCCCCACCTCAGAGAGAGGACAGAAACAGCTGATCTGTTTTGGCTTCACTCAAAACGGGTCCCTTCAGCTCCTCTTCTTCTAACCTCCTTGGTTAATCTATTCTATAAAATCCAATATGTGTTTTGCTTTCGTTGCAAGTTGTTTGCTTTAAAACAAAACAAACAGATTGTTATGGGTTTTCAGATTGGCGACATTTAGCTACTCATTTATTGTGGCATAAAGCTAGTGTAGAACACATGCAAAACTATACAAAGTGGTATGAATGAGAAACACGCCTCGACAACAGCTGTACAGTTGATAATGAACAACAACGGTACTTTGAATCTGAAAAATGACAATGGTAAGCCATTATTGAGAGAATCATTGCAACTGTCCAGTTTCTAGCAGCGCAGTGTTTAGCTTTCATGGGTGAACATGATAAATTATATGAAGCAAACACTGGGAACTTTTTAAAGGCTATAAAAATGTTAGCAAAATTTGACCCCGTTATCTCACAACATGTCATAGCATAACAAAATCTCAAATCTACTAAAAGACATATGCCTCATTACTTAGGCCATGCTTTTCAAAATGAAAGCATATATATATGTTTTAGGAAATAGCATAAAATCAAGGAATTTGTAAAGTAAGCACAATATTTTTCTGTAATTCTCGACTGCACGCCAGATGCCGGTCACACTGAACAGATAGCGTTTGTTGTTAGAATTGTAAATATTGACATTTCTGATGTTGCAGTTAGATAATTATTTCTTGGGTTTTATTCAGTTTCAGACACTACGGGGAAAGATTATGTAAGCCGCCCCGGTGGCGCAGTGGTATAAGCGAAGGCCTTTGACCATTCGTCCGAAACGGGGTCCGGGTTCGAATCCCGGTGAGGCATGGATGTTGTGTTTGTCTTACGGCACTGGCTCTCTCCCTTCCCTGGAACCAGTGATTCTAAATTGGGGACGGGCGACTGCTTATAGCCCAGTGAGTTGCTCACGGTAGTCATTAAATCTCCAATAAAAAAAAAAAGATTATGCAATTATCTTCTAAGTGAACTCTTAACAGATTATGAAATAGATATTCAAGATAGGCGTGGATAGGAGGGTGGGTACGATAACGGGACAAATATGCATTGTAAGCATAATGGCTTGCAAAGCAAAATTAGGAATATAAATCCTAGAGCCTGTTTTGTGCCTTGTGCATTCCATTCATTAAATTTATTGTAAATGATGCTACCAAAGTAACATTTGAAACAGTTAATTTTTTAACGTTATCAAAGATTTGTACACATTATTTTCGGGCATCCCCTTACAGGTGGGATATCCTAAAGCGTAATATCAGTAGATTAACACTAAAATATCTAAGTTATACAAGGTGGGTGAGTAGAATAAAAGCAGCGCGACCTCTGAGATTGCAATTAGGTGAAGTCATGAAAAGTTTAAATGATGTACGGACGACAATTCCAGAGACATGAAATCAAAACATACACCTCAATGTTGGTTAGATCGGATTGCGTCTTTTAAGTTCATCTCCTCAATCAATATGGAACGATTTTCTGTCGAAAATTAATGTTGTAAGTAAAATGTTTTAGTGCCCTCAATCCAACATAAATGAATCTCTTAATGTTTTGAATGAGCTTGTGAAAAGGAAAAAAAAAGTTTTAAAGATATTGATAGCCTTGAGCCCTTCAACGAGCTGATAACGTATAGAGTTTTGAGCAGTGGAATTGCAGATAGAACAGACCCATTAAGTAACTTAACATACATAACAAAAAATAACTTAATGTCATCATTTCCTTATCTGTTTATAGCTTCGAGAATTCTCTCGACATTACCAATTTGTGTAGTATCAGGTGAAAGGAGTTTTTCGAAACTCAGACTTGCAAAGACATATTTCAAAACGTCAATGATTCAAAAGAGGTTTAGTCATCTAGGACTGTTGGCAATAGAGAATGAATTGTGTGCAAGTTCGGAATTATCAGATGTAATTGATGAAGTGGCAAGTAAGAAAGCAAGAAGAGTGCAATTGTAACTCCATGGATACATACATACATTTTGTTAAGTTATGGTACTTGTGTGTCAATGTCTGTGTGATTGTGATATTTTTGAAATTTTGTTTTGAATACAGATAAAAGAAATAAGTGCATACGGTGTTGTGTTATCATTATTATTAAAAATCGGTTTACGTGGTTGGAATTTACTGGCGTAAGGTCCTCAATGGGCCAAAGAGTGCCATGCCAAACAGTTTACGTGATTGGAATTTACTGGCGCAAGGGCCAAAGAGCGCCATGCCGAACGGTTTACGTGGTATCAATTTACAGGCGCAAGGGCCTCAATGGGCCAAAGAACGCCATGGCAAACGGTTTACGTGGTTAGAATTTACTGGCGCAAGGGCCTCAATGGGCCAAAGAGGGCCATGCCAAACGGTTTACGTGGTTGGAATTTACTGGCGCAAGGGCCACAATGGGCAAAAGAGTGCCATGCAAACGATTTACGTGGTTGGAATTTACTGGCGCAAGGGCCTCAATGGGCCAAAGAGGGCCATGCCAAACGGTTTACGTGGCTGAAATTTACTGGCGCAAGGGCCACAATGGGCCAAAGAGTGCCATGCAAACGATTTACGTGGTTGGAATTTACTGGCGCAACGCCTCAATGGCAAACGGTTTACGTGGTTGGAATTTACTGGCGCAAGGGTATCAATGGGCCAAAGAACACCATGGCAAACGGTTTACGTGGTTGGAATTTACTGGCGCAAGGGTCTCAATGGGCCAAAAAGCACCATGCCGAACGGTTTACGTGGTTAGAATTTACAGGCGCAAGGGCCTCAATGGGCCAAACAACACCATGGCAAGCGGTTTACGTGATTGCAATTTACTGGCGAAGGTCCTCAATGGGCCAAAGAGTACCATGCCAAACGGTTTACGTGGTTGGGATTTACTGGCGCAAGGACCTCAAAGGGCCAAAGAGTGCCACGCCGAACGGTTTACGTGGTTGGAATTTACTGGCGCAAGGGCCTCAAAGGGCCAAAGAGTGCCACGCCGAACGGTTTACGTGGTTGGAATTTACTGGCGCAAGGGCCTCAATGGGCCAAAGAGCGCCATGCCGAACGGTTTACGTTTTTGGAATTTACTGGCGCAAGGTCCTCAATGGGCCAAAGAGTGCCATGCCAAACGGTTTACGTGGTTGGAATTTACTGACGCAAGGTCCTCAATGGGCCAACGAGTGCGATGCCAAACGGTTTACGTGGTTGGAATTTACTGGCCTCAATGGACCAAAGAGTGCCATGCCAAACGGTTTACGTGGTTGGAATTTACTGGCGCAAGGGCCTCAATGGGCCAAAGAGTGCCATGCCAAACGGTTTACGTGGTTGGAATTTACGGGCGCAAGGTCCTCAATGGACTAAAGAACGCCATGGCAAACGGTTTACGTGGTTAGAATTTACTGGCGCAAGGGCCTCAATGGGCCAAAGAGGGCCATGCCAAACGGTTTACGTGGTTGAAATTTACTGGCGCAAGGGCCACAATGGGCCAAAGAGTGCCATGCAAACGATTTACGTGGTTGGAATTTACTGGCGCAAGGGCCTCAATGGACCAAAGAGGGCCATGCCAAACGGTTTACGTGGCTGAAATTTACTGGCGCAAGGGCCACAATGGGCCAAAGAGTGCCATGCAAACGATTTACGTTGTTGGAATTTACTGGCGCAAGGCCTCAATGGCAAACGGTTTACGTGGTTGGAATTTACTGGCGCAAGGGCCTCAATGGGCCAAAGAACGACATGGCAAACGGTTTACGTGGTTAGAATTTACTGGCGCAAGGGCCTCAATGGGCCAAAGAGGGCCATGCCAAACGGTTTACGTGGTTGGAATTTACTGGCGCAAGGGCCACAATGGGCCAAAGAGTGCCATGCAAACGATTTACGTGGTTGGAATTTACTGGCGCAAGGGCCACAATGGGCCAAAGAGTGCCATGCAAACGATTTACGTTGTTGGAATTTACTGGCGCAAGGCCTCAATGGCAAACGGTTTACGTGGTTGGAATTTACTGGCGCAAGGGCCTCAATGGGCCAAAGAACGACATGGCAAACGGTTTACGTGGTTAGAATTTACTGGCGCAAGGGCCTCAATGGGCCAAAGAGGGCCATGCCAAACGGTTTACGTGGTTGGAATTTACTGGCGCAAGGGCCACAATGGGCCAAAGAGTGCCATGCAAACGATTTACGTGGTTGGAATTTACTGGCGCAAGGGCTTCAATGGGCCAAAGAGGGCCATGCCAAACGGTTTACGTGGCTGAAATTTACTGGCGCAAGGGCCACAATGGGCCAAAGAGTGCCATGCAAACGATTTACGTGGTTGGAATTTACTGGCGCAACGCCTCAATGGCAAACTGTTTACGTGGTTGGAATTTACTGGCGCAAGGGTATCAATGGGCCAAAGAACACCATGGCAAACGGTTTACGTGGTTGGAATTTACTGGCGCAAGGGTCTCAATGGGCCAAAAAGCGCCATGCCGAACGGTTTACGTGGTTAGAATTTACTGGCGCAAGGGCCTCAATGGGCCAAACAACACCATGGCAAGCGGTTTACGTGATTGCAATTTACTGGCGAAGGTCCTCAATGGGCCAAAGAGTGCCACGCCGAACGGTTTACGTGGTTGGAATTTACTGGCGCAAGGGCCTCAAAGGGCCAAAGAGTGCCACGCCGAACGGTTTACGTGGTTGGAATTTACTGGCGCAAGGGCCTCAATGGGCCAAAGAGCGCCATGCCGAACGGTTTACGTGGTTGGAATTTACTGGCGCAAGGTCCTCAATGGGCCAAAGAGTGCCATGCCAAACGGTTTACGTGGTTGGAATTTACTGGCGCAAGGTCCTCAATGGGCCAACGAGTGCGATGCCAAACGGTTTACGTGGTTGGAATTTACTGGCGCAAGGTCCTCAATGGGCCAAAGAGCGCCATGCCGAAACGGTTTACGTGGTTGGAATTTACTGGCGCAAGGGCCTCAATGGGCCAAAGAGTGCCATGCCGAACGGTTTACGTGGTTGGAATTTATTGGCGCAAGGTCCTCAATGGACCAAAGAGTGCCATGCCGAAAGGTTTGCGTGGTTGGAATTTACTGGCGCAAGGTCCTCAATGGACCAAAGAGTGCCATGCCAAACGGTTTACGTGGTTGGAATTTACTGGCGCAAGGGCCTCAATGGATCAAAGAGTGCCATGCCAAACGGTTTACGTGGTTGGAATTTACTGGCGCAAGGTCCTCAATGGACTAAAGAGTGCCATGCCAAACGGTTTACGTGGTTGGAATTTACTGGCGCACGGGCCTCAATAGGGCCAAAGAGTGCCATGCCAAACGGTTTACGTGGTTGGAATTTACGGGCGTAAGGTCCTTAATGGGCCAAGGAGTACCATGCTAAACAGTTTACGTGATTGGAATTTACGGGCGCAAGGGCCAAAGAGCGCCATGCTGAACGGTTTACGTGGTTTCAATTTACTGGCGCAATGGCCTCAATGGGCCGAAGAACGCCATGACAAACGGTTTACGTGGTTCGAATTTACTGGCGTAAGGTCCTCAATGGGCCAAAGAGTGCCATGCCAAACGGTTTCCGTGGTTGGAATTTACTAGCGCAAGGGCCTCAATGGGCCAAAGAACGCCATGACTAAATGTTTACTGATTAGAATTTACTGGCGCAAGGGCCTCAATGGGCGAAAGAGGCAAATGGTTTACGTGGTTGGAATTTACTGGCGGAATGGCCACAATGGGCCAAAGAGTGCCCCACCGAACGGGTTACGTGATAGCAATTTACTGACATAAGGGCCTCAATGACCAAAGAACGCCATGGCAAACGGTTTGCGTGGTTGGATTTTACAGGCGCAAGGTGCTCAATGGGCCAAAGAGTGCCATGCCAAACAGTTTACGTGGTTGGAACTTACTGGCGCAAGGTCCTCAATGGACCAAAGAGTGCCACACCAAACGGTTTACGTGGTTGGAATTTACTGGCGCATGGGCCTCAATGGGCCAAAGAGTGCCATGCCAAACGGTTTACGTGGATGGAATTTACGGGCGCAAGGTCCGCAATGGGCCAAAGGGTGCCTTGCCAAACGGTTCACGTGGTTAGAATTTACTGGCGCAAGGGCATCAATGGGCCAAAGAACGCCATGACAAACGGTTTACGTGGTTGGAATTAACTGGCGCAATGACCACAATGGGCCAAAGAGTGCCCTACCGAACGGTTTACGTGGTTGCAATTTACTGACATAAGGGCCTCAATGACCAAAGGACGCCATGGCAAACGGTTTACGTGGTTGGATTTTACAGGCGCAAGGTGCTCAATGGGCCAAGGAGTGCCATGGCAAATGGTTTACGTGGTTGGAATTTACTGGCGCAAGGGCCACTATGGGCCAAAGAGTGCCATACCGAACGGTTTACGTGGTTGCAATTTACTGGCGCAAGGGCCTCAATGACCAAAGAACGCCTTGGCAAACGGTTTACGTGGTTGGATTTTACAGGCGCAAGGTGCTCAATGGGCCAAGGAGTGCCATGGCAAATGGTTTACGTGGTTGGAATTTACTGGCGCAAGGGCCACTATGGGCCAAAGAGTGCCATACCGAACGGTTTACGTGGTTGCAATTTACTGGCGCAAGGGCCTCAATGACCAAAGAACGCCTTGGCAAACGGTTTACGTGGTTGGATTTTACAGGCGCAAGGTGCTCAATGGGCCAAAGAGTGCCATGCCAAACGGTTTACGTGGTTGGAACTTACTGGCGCAAGGTCCTCAATGGACCAAAGAGTGCCACACCAAACGGTTTACGTGGTTGGAATTTACTGGCGCAAGGGCCTCAATGGGCCAAAGAGTGCCATGCCGAAAGGTTTACGTGGATGGAATTTACGGGCGCAAGGTCCTCAATGGGCCAAAGAGTGCCATGCCAAACGGTTTACGTGGTTGGAATTTACTGGCGCAAGGGCCAAAGAGCGCCATGCCGAACGGTTTACGTAGTTTGAATTTACTGGCGCAAGGGCCTCAATGGGCCAAAGAACGCCATGACATGCGGTTTGCGTGGTTGGAATTAACTGGCGTAAGGTCCTCAATGGGCCAAAGAGTGCCCTACCGAACAGTTTACGTGGTTGCAATTTACTGACATAAGGGCCTCAATGACCAAAGAACGCCATGGCAAACGGTTTACGTGGTTGGATTTTACTGGCGCAAGGGCCAAAGAGTGCCATGCCAAACGGTTTACGTGGTTGGAATTTACTGGCGCAAGGTCCTTAATGGGCCAAACGGTTTGCGTGGTTGGAATTTACTGGCGCAAGGTCCTCAATGGGCCAAAGAGTGCCACGCCAAACGGTTTACGTGGTTGAAATTTACTGACGCAAGGGCCTCAATGGGCCAAAAACTGCCATGCCAAACGGTTTACGTGGTTGGAATTTACGGGCGCAAGGTCCTCAATGGGCCAAAGAGTGCCATGCCAAACGGTTTACGTGGTTGGAATTTACTGGCGCAAGGGCCTCAATGGGCCAAAGAGGGTCATGCCAAACGGTTAACATCACAAACAAAAGCTGCATCAAAACTAAAACAAAAGTTAAAGAACGAAACGGAAACATGTTGAGAAACGATGTAAATGGCTGACAATAAGACAACAAACTACACAAAACAAAAATCACCACACGTAACTGACATCTGATAGAAGGGCCTTTTTTGTTTATACGAAAATGTAAGTCACATTTAAGAAATATGGCACAAAAGAGCAAAACTTTTAAAACTATTTACTCTTGAATATAAAATACACATTTAACATCATACCTCAATATTTTATGCGGAATAAAAAGCACCCGCGAAGAACATCTTTTAGTTCATTATATTTTGAAGGATACATAGGTATGTGCAAATGATTGTAATACATATAACATCTTATCCTAATTAGCGTAAAAATTTCATTCATTGAAATCGTTTCTTTCATATTTGCTGTGGCTGTGAAAAGGGGCCTCAAAAATCATCTCGAGTAGTTGCTTTTCCGTCATCTAATTTTTATGAACTGCATGAAACCGCGAAATTTATTTCTAAATATTTTACTTTATTTACTGAAATTTTGTAAAATATTTTTGATGAAGCTAGAGGCCCTCTTAGCTGTGAGCCCCTGTCCCCGCGCACTGTAGGGGCTATGAGTACCCCCCCCTGTATCCAGATGATCACAGCCAATCAGATGAAATAGCCGCGGGTGGCCTAGTGGCCAGCGTTTGTGACTGCCATGGAGATAACCTCAGGTTCAAACGTTCGACCCACTAAATACCCACCGTGCGTCGGATGGGCACGTTATGCCGTCGGACCCCGGGTACTGGCCCCCAGTAATAAATAAGGGCGTCTTCCTCCCCCTTTCTTCCTCGCTTCCGTGTCACTTTCCTATCGGGCTCTCCAGCCCAAATCTTCTAACTTCCTATTTCTAAGGGTTGTTTAAGACCTGGGGTCAGACACTCCCTTCCTAAAATCTTCTACATATGATCTGATCTGAATCCGATGAAATGTCATGTGACGCCAACGTGGACCACGAGGGGAGAACTCTGAGTATGACATGATGTTCCTTCATACGCCTTTGTAAGGGGGTCAAGGCAGCGCATGACAAAACGCAGACAGTGACCCTTCTAATTTTTATACAGAATGACCAAAACTGCAAACTCAGATACTCTGAAGAATAAACTTAACTGGAAAATGGAAATTATAATTTAAATCTTGTTTTTTATAATACTACATTGCATATTACTAACTATATAATTAATAAGGGAACCTGTTATATTTAACTACTATATTGAAAATGAATTAACGAATGAGGCTCAAAAAGCCCTTACATGCTGCATATTTGCGACAAAATGTTGATTGTCTAACCTAGCATTTAAGATATTACCTGTACGTTCATAAATTACGTAGTGACTCAAATAAGCATGAACATATGCGTTCAATCACGAGCCTATTATATACTTATATATTTTAAATTATTCTCTCCATGTTGCTGCTAAATTCATGTGATGATGGGTCCTGAATGAACCAGAAAGATCTCATGCTTTTGAACCTTCATTTTATTAGCTTGCATATATGAACTGTTTCTGAGAACCAGCAGAGCTTCTTACTTATGTATATATAGGCATAATAAACAATGGAACCCATATTGAAGGTGTTTCTTACCAGCTATAATCTGATGCATCGTACTATGGATCTTGGCTCCCCTAATATCTATCAATAAATTTCATAGGGTAAAATATTCTGTTTGGCAAGATGTGCATGCTGTTTTTTGTTTCTCTGTTTTCATTCAAAGATTGGGTTCCACGAGAGGCATGCATCCTGTCACTGACTATAATAAACAACTGGAGATAAACTATTTATGGTTCCAATTTCTGGACCTAGAGCATAATATAATTAAAGAAGTGATATTCTTCTGTCCTTGGCACTAAACACCGGAGGCTAGTTCCATCAGAGGCATGCATCCCGTTACTGACTATAAACAACATTTGGAGCAAAACTACATATGGTTTCAATTTCTGGACCTAGAGCATAATATAATTAAAGAAGTGATATTCTTCTGTCCTTGGCACTAAACACCGGAGGCTAGTTCCATCAGAGGCATGCATCCCGTTACTGACTATAAACAACATTTGGAGCAAAACTACGTATGGTTCCAATTTCTGAACCTAGAGCATAATATAATTAAAGAGATATTCTTCTGTACTTGGCACTAAACACCGGAGGCTAGTTCCATCAGAGACATGCATCCCGTTACTGACTATAAACAACATTTGGAGCAAAACTACGTATGGTTCCAATTTTTGGACCTAGATCATAATATAATTAAATAGATATTCTTCTGTACTTTGCACTAAACACCGGAGGCTAGTTCCATCAGAGGCACGCCTCCTGTCGCTGACACAGTAAAAAAGGTTTGGCTAAAAAAGAACAAATTGACAACAAATATACTTTATCACTTTTTGCTCAGGGGCATACATACAAGTGGGCCAAAGTGCCTTGCTCCCCCCTCCCCCAAGCGTTTCATTTTTATTGTTAAAATTCAACTTGCAATAGAAAAAGAATGCTTTATTTTCATAAAAATGCATCAACTTACATTAGAAAATAATGCTTTAATTTTTTCTTCTATTTATCATTGACTTTTATTTTGTCCTGATGGATTTTACCCCCCCCCCTAAAATGGAAATGCACTTCTGGCCTGGCTCTTAAATTTCGAGAGCTGGCTCTTAGATCTGGAACATATTTGTTGAGCACTATGTGTAGGTTTGAGGGTTTACAGTACAAAATGTTTTAAAATTCTAACCAAGACAAAACAGTCAGCCAGCTAGATACCGAGACAAGATCCAAAACCT
Source organism: Macrothele yani (assembly GCA_039090855.1). Lineage (NCBI taxonomy): Eukaryota > Metazoa > Arthropoda > Arachnida > Araneae > Macrothelidae > Macrothele > Macrothele yani. Next base: position 179,560,895 of record CM077009.1, on the reverse strand, counting down.
AACATGCATGGTAAGCCTATGATGTATAAAGAAAGAATAATTGGTAGAATAAAGCTCATGTTAAGAATTGGCTACCTAGTTTTTTAATTCAATTACTAATCAAAAACTACTTTTATGTGAGTTTTTACTAGGATTTTTTTAAATTTTAATTGCTAATTTTTGGAGAAAACTCTTTTCCTTCTTCAGGTTGTCTTATTGTTGTCACTTATTCCCGTTGCTATCGCGGTTACGGTTAAACTTGACAGTTACAGTTATTTTTCATCAAATCCTGCCAGATGTTAGGCAGGGAAAACCCTCTGCAGTCACTGACGATGGAATTTTGATTTTGCTCAATCTCTATTCCTTCTTTTAGCTTTCTTTTTTGAAAATTGCTTTGGAAACTGATGACTTTAAGGGAATTCCAATCCATGCTGTGACTAGTTTCTCTAACATGCCTATCTAAACCAGTCTTGTTGGAGCAATTCTTTATAGCTGCTTTATGCTCTGCTATACGAGTTTCTAGTCTGCAAACTGTCTCACCTATGTAAAATAGTCCACAACTACATTTTACTTCATAGACTACACCTTGCATTTTTAAAATAAATTCCACAAACATCAGGAATATTGCTAACATGTGCAAATTACACAGGTCTTGAAAGGGGAAAATAATGGTAGAAACGGACGAATGACTGCATCTCTATTCATCCCAGAGAGAGAAAGAGCTACCAGGTGTAAATTGCCTGCATGTTTGCACAGTAGAAATGAACTACTAATTACAGAAAATGTCTTTTCCCAATTTTCCAGTTAATTACGTGGACCGCATCTCAAACAGGCAACAGCATACTCTTGAAATCAATCCCAGTTGCAAAACCTTTCTGCCAAAACATTTGTGCAAGGATACATGCACCCTTTATCAATTAAAGACCTTAAGCCAAGAATGAGCTAGCCACCAATGCAGCAGAACATGCAATACTGGCTGAAACGGATGAATGACTGCACATTTATTTGTCCCAAAGAGAGCAAGAGGTTGGGCTAATCCACTTTTATCAAGGGGTGTTTATTGTGAAATGCTGCCATTTGGATTATCCCTGAATGTGTGTCCCCAGTGACTGAAAAAATGGTTTTACAAAATGTGGGTTTGCTCATTATTGTCATAAGGTTTTCAATTGTCTTACACTAAAAATATCAGATTCTTTTGCAAAAGGATACCAAACTAAATCCAAAAGATTTCGTTCAAAATATTATTTTTTTCATAACTACTGTAACAAATGAAACAGCAACTAGGCCAATAACTTTCGGAAACAGTATTTATATGCCACGATCAAAGAGAAGTCATCGCTCTCTCCATGCTTATAAGTGAGTCACAGAAAAATTCTCATCGGCCACCACCAGGAATCGAACCCAGGGTGTTCCAGTTACATGCCGAACATGCTTCCACTGCACAACAGTGGCCTCAAAATGAGTGGAGAATTTCGAGGCTGCTGTGGTGCAGTGGAAGCATGTCCGGCGCGTAACTGGAAGACCCTGGGTTCGATTCCAGGTGGTGGCCGATGAGAATTTTTCTGTGACTCACTTATAAACATGGAGAGAGCGATGAATTCCATTTGATGTTCCTAATCCACATCAACTGTGTATTTATTATATACCACGAATTAAAAGGAACACTGTCATGATTTTTAAAGTAGTTTTATATTTTGCTTCCACAAGATCTGGTGTAAGAAATGGGTAAAACAAATTGACACTGTTCATGAATTCTGACTTTTTAAATAGAATATTTCAATATTATGTTAAATCAAGGCTAAAATTATGAACACACACATCAGATTACCTCATGCCAATGTACTATGACTTATATACAAAATCCGTTTCAGGAAAGATTGTTTATCTTTCTGTCATGAATGTTTTTAAATCTGATTGGTGTGCCAGTTTCCTTTGCTCAGTAGAGAACACCCGACTAAATTGTTAGGAGTAGATTTACAGGGAAGCCCAGGCACCAAACCCCCCATAATGCTGGAGGGGTCACAAAAGAACGATTTTTAAAGTTTCTTTTTCTTTGTTCCTTACCAAAAGACAGAAAACCATTGTGCTAGCTAGCATTAAATTTGCTGTTTTGAGTTTTGAGAGCATGATTCCACTCGAAATCAAAGTATGCTATTTCCAAGTGTCAATTTACTAGCTTAATGTATGCAGACAAAAAATTGTTTTGAGAGCAGTATTACTTGAAGCTACACACTACAACTGATCTCAGAGATTGGTGTACTTTTTTCTGGACAATTTTCTTACAATGTAATGAGCATTTTGCTGTTTAATTCAGTATCTAATTGACTGCCTTCTTTCTGCAAAAATTTCTTTTTCTTGATTTAGTTCAGTTTAAGAGGCAATCACAAGACTGGGACCATGTGAATAAATTGGCACTGCAGAAGTTAGTATTATGAGACGTGAATCAATTTCATCCATGATCAGGCTCTTTATAAGAAGTCAGTTCATCAGAATCTGACTCCCCCATCCCCCTTCCTTGGTTTGTGGGTTTAATGACCATTGTGATCAACTCAATGGGCTATAAGCAGACACTTGTCCATTTAGGGCCACTGGTTCCAGGTAAGGGAGAGAGATTCAATGCGATAAGACAAACACGATACAACATCCATGCCTCACCGGGGGATTTAAACTTGAACCCATGCCAGATGAATGATCACATGCCACCGGCACAGCTGGCATGTTATATGCTAGTACTGTTCTTCAGCGACCTTCTTTATATTCAACTTCCTGTTTTTCTTCCTTAACAAAGGATTTTTCACTTGTAACTTCAGCTATTTCTTCATCATCATGGTATCACAAAACCAATAAATTTGAAATTTCGTTTTGATAGCTATAATATTTTCTGAGTCAAGGTGGCACCAAACCATACAAACAGACACACAAGCAGATATTATCATAAAAATAATAAAATCATGTTGAAGGAAAGCCAAAATATTTTCTGTGGAATTATTGAAGTCATTTTTTTCTTTTTTATTGTTTGGGGTTTTAACAACCATTGTGAGTAAATCAATGGGCTGAAAGCAGTCGCCCATCCCTGATTTAGGGCCACTGGTTTAAGGGAAAGAAGAAAGCTAGTGCCATAAGATAAACATAACATCCATGCTTCACCGGAATTCGAATGTGGACACATCTCAGACGAACGGTCACTAGCCAGCACTTACACCACTGTGCGATAGGAGGAGCCAAACAGTATGATCTCAAACATTAGTATGACTAAATGAAAATAGGAGAGGGAGGTTATAATTATGATAAAGAAAAAAATAGGGTGATATCATATGTAAAAATGCAGCAGCACAGTTTATTTTCTACAGATGGGGGCAAAGTGTGGGGGACCTTGGAACTGATTCAGAGCCCTAGTAACTCTAAAACTTCCATTGTACAAGGTTCAATGGTAGGGCAACAAATTGATAGCAACCGATAAACTATCAATTCACAGATGCATGAACATATTAAAGAGTCAATAATAATTCTGAAGGTTGCTTCTGTGCAAAATAAGTATGCTACATATAGGTCTCATAGTGAGAAGAATTGGTAGGAACACACGTAATACACAAAACATTAAAATAATTCTTGAAATCATCATCATACACTTAAGTTACGTTGAAAATTAGCTCTAAAGTCATACATTCACTGTGCCAACCTTATTTGCAACAGCCATTCTGCTCTTCAACAAGAATATCAGAACATCATCAACATTGGTAAATTGCATGGCTTTCCACCCCTCTTAGTACATAGACTAATCAAGAGGTTTGAATTACAGAATAGATCTAGTTTACTGATTGAACCTTCCACCACCCATCAGTTTGTTGGCACTTTGCCCTTTAGCCTGTCCTTCACTCATAAAGTTTGCTTTATTTTCAAATCTTTTGGCTACAGAGTTGCAGTCAAACCACCTCCACATCTTCTCAACCTCATACATAATGACAGAGATCTCAATACACCCCTAGAGTTACAAGCTGCCTACTCTATCCCTATCAACACTTCCACAGGTGTTACCCACTATATTGGTTGTACTTACCGCAGCATAAACTGGCGTTTGATGAGCATATCACTGATGTTAAGAAAGGTAGCCCTTCCACCTCCCTTTCAATTTTAACCATCAGCGATACGTCCGCGGCTCCCGATTGGCACAATGTTAAGCGAATCGCCCCGTTCAGCAATCGGCATGCCCTCAGATACCGCGAAAGCATTGAAATCTACCTTACCACTAACACCTGCAATACTGATGCACCTTTTAACATCCCTATTATTTAGAAAGCGATTTTGAAATCTGGCAACAACTGACGCTTTTACCACGTGTCTCATTCCATGGCTTATGAAGGTAGAAGTCGCTACCAAAACGTCCTGCTCATAATTTTCAACGTAACTTATGCGTGTGATGACGATTTCAAGAATTCTTTTAATGCATATAGGTCTTTAACACATTTCATATTTTAACACATTTGACAAATAAGCACTTAATTCGGTATTCACTCTCGTGTTTAAGCACTCAATTTTAGGTCAAAATAAACCCAAAATGTATTTAAAACATGCCAGCCATACATTTGAATACATTACATACTCACAATAGCTTATATGATGTAAAACCCATGCATATCTTGAATTACAGCATGCGTTTTAAGATTAACTTTAGCACAAGACATAACCAAAGCCCCTTATTTAACTTATATTTCATAATTCAAAAGCAGTTAAAGAAACATTAAAAAGTTATTCTTGTTAAAGGTATACATATATACATTACGTTACATTGCCCTTAACATTATACAAATATTTATGATAGATATATATATATTTCACAGACCACATGATCATGCAGTTTGTTATATAATTACTAACTGCACAGTTACAATATTAACAATTTGAATACCTTAAAAAACATTAAAAATGACTTAAAATAGAGTATGCCCAGGTCTTAATCACTCAGATGACTTTAATACAAAGATCTTTCATCCATGTGCTCCAGATATCCTCAACAAAGGATCAGTTCAAATCGATGGAAGCGACAGGGTCTCCCATACATGAATGAACATCAATCTGGCACCATCTATTGTGCAACCAGATAAACTATTATGTTATTTTCTTTTACGTCTGTTCTGTTTAATTTTTATAAATTCCATCCATGGTTTGGACAAAATATTTGGATCATTTCATACTGTTTATTATTATTTTTTCAGGACAAACTGATTCATTCTTAATTGCTTTTCATTTTTAGTAAGAGTTTAATATCTTCAAATTTGGGGAATTCTTTATTTGGCATGCAGTATTTATTTTATCTATATATTGAGAGAACTAATTGAAAGCGTGAGGGAATATGAACTTCCATTGTGCATGGCTTTTATTGATTATGAAAAGGCCTTTGATTCCGTGAAACCATCAGCAGTTACAATGACTTTGAAATCCTGCGGTATTGAAGATGAATATTATTAATAAAATCTATGAAAATGCAAGTGCAAAGATTTGGCTGTTTGAAAATACAACACACATAAAAATTGGAAAGGGAGTGAGACAAGGTGACACCATATCTCCGAAGCTCTTTAATGCCACATTGGAAAATGTCTTTCAATCACTGAACTGGGAAAACAAAGGGATAAAGATTAATGGAGGTTGTCTAACTCACCTTCGTTTTGCTGATGATGTAGTCATTTTTGCAACTACCCCATCAGAGCTGCAGAGTATGATCCAAGAACTTGCTGACAAGAGTAAAGAAGTGGGATTAAAAATGAACCTTCAGAAGACAAAAGTGATGTACAGTGCTTTTACAAGAAATGAAGATTTGTCGATTGATGGGGAAAAGCTGCAGATAACCAATACCTACATTTATATTGGACAGCAGATATCAAGTGAGGGTCACATTGATGAAGAAATTAATCGACGTACAAAACTTGCCTGGAGAGCTTTTGGAAGAAACAGCATAATTTTCAAGAGCAATATGCCACTATGTCTTAAAAGAAAAGTGTTTGATCAATGCATCCTTCCAGTGCTTACGTATGGTGCAGAGACGTGGACCTTAACTAAAAGAGACATACAAAGGCTGCAGACAACTCAAAGAACCATGGAGAGGTGCATGTTTGGTGTAACCAGGAGAGATAAGAAGAGGAACTCGTGGATCCGAAAAATGACAAGAGTGGAAGATATCATGATCAGAGTAAAATCCCTGAAATGGCAATGGGCTGGACATACTGCCAGAAGGACAAACCATCAATTGACAGCCGAAATTTTAGATTGGATTCCAAGGGACAGGAAAAGACCCAGAAGAAGACCACATGGGAGATGGGCGGATGAAATTCGAAAGTATGCGGGAGTAACATGGAAGAGACTGGCACAAGACAGACCTTCGTGGAAGAGGCTTGGAGAGACCTTCGTCCAACAGTGGATTGATAATGGTTGACAATGATGATTTATTTTATTAAAGCCATTTTTTTTTTTTTTTTTTGCATTTTTTAAATGAAATTCTGTTTCAGAAGTTGTACTTATTACCAAGATGAGGAACAAGCTTCATATGTTGTTACATATACTTAGTTAAGCTTCAGGATGAAAGAATAACTAATAAAAGTTTGACTCATCATATCAATTTTGGTCATTACACAACCACTCATTTATCACATTTGTTGATGTTTTCACAGTAGATAAAAAACAGAATGTATGCAAAATAAATAAAAGTTGAGTTTAAAACCATTAATGACAAAAAGCAAAGCCATTGTTTTATTTTCTTGCTATTCTTTGGTTAATGCTGAACAAAGAAATGACAAGTGAAGTAGACAAAAAGTTGCAATTAAAATCCTGAGAAACCTTGATTTATGTATACAAGTCATATCCCCTATTGCCACTTCCAAACGCGTTTCAACCATATCAACATGGCCTTCATCAGTGGTGGATGGCGTGTTGTCGGCACTGCTTATTCTTCACTGCCTTGAGGGATTGACTGCCAGCTCATCATATCCGACGACATGGTCAGTATTGTGTACGCCACATTCTGCTCTACCTGGTTGGTGTTTGCAACATGATTTGCAACATGATTTCCACTGTGCTAAAGTTCGATTTCTTTTCTTATCACTTTTTAGATCATTTTCTTGTTTAATTATGCAGTTCCATGCACATGATAGTTCTACTGGAATGTTAGTATTACAATTATATGTTTCTGTCTTTTCAATAGTTACAGCTTCAGCTATTAAAATTTGTCTGTGATTGCGGGGGCAAAATTATTATCTGAATATCAGTCCAGTCAGGTTCAGAGTTATTATCTGGCAGTATTGTATTAATGAGGTTTTAATTTGGTTTTATTCCAATTGCTTATATGTTCATTTAGTGTGGTATTCAAGTTTTTTTGTATTTCCTACATAAACAGTATTATCGCTGCTATTGTTATCTTGGGGTAATATGGGTTATCTTGGGGTAATAAGGATTATCTTGGGGCAATATGATAAATGCCAGCTTTATTTAAAATAGAGATGGGGTTGTTATCCTGGATTAATAATTTGGCAGTGTCATTTACCTTTTCAGGAATCTGAAAGCTTGCTTTTGCACTGGTTATAGTATACCTGTAATTGGTTTGATATAAGGAATCTTGTCACATTATTTTGGAGGTTCTTTCTCTTTGCTGGGTGCTATATTATTTAGTCATTTTTTTTTAGTTTTTGTGCAATTGATCTACAGTCTTTATATTGTATCCAAATTTAAAAGTTATGTTTTTAACCCAATTAATTTCATTAATCTCAACATCAAGATTTGATGAATGTGAAATTGCCCACGGGATGTACAAATTAAATGCAGCTATTTTGTATTTCCACGAGTGACCAGATTCCTAAGGGAATACTGCAGGTACAAAAGCAGCTTTTCGGTAAACTTCATAATCAATTTTAGTCTTGTTGTTTATTAGCAACAAATCCAAAAATGAGAGCTTGCTATTGTTTTCACATTCTTTGGGTTAATTTTATTGTTGGATACAATCGGTTACACTGATCAATAAAAAGTTGCAAATCCACATCAGAGTATTTCCAAAAAATCAGAATGCCATCTTCGTATCTCAGGTATAAGTCTGGTTATTTTTCATTTTCTCGGTTAAGTATTTGGGATTCTATGTTTTGAAGTACAACTTCCACCATAAGACATTATAAATACCTTCAAATTAAAGAATAAAAGGAAATTATGTGTAAAATTTTTGCGTAGCACCCCTACCCTTCCTCAGGACTACAGCTACAGTAGGTGTTGCCATTCACGAGATAAATTCCAACCTTTCAAATCATTTAATCGTACCTCTTCTCTCTATTTTCAGTCCTGACAATTTTCTTTTGAAAAAATGCTCTTGATGTGTCAGAACTTCTACAGTGTCCCAAAGCACTTTACGTTCCATATTTTGAACACTTCTGTCCAAACCTGCTTTGTTTATCATATTTTTAGTCGCAGCTTTATGTTCTCTGCTAATCTGATCTTAAGCTGTCCGCCTGCTTCTCGCACATAGGTAAGACCACCCTCACATTTTAAATTATTATTATTTGATTGAAGATTTAACGCCCACCGTGAGCAACTCAATGGGCTATAAGCAGTCGCCCATCCCTAATTTAGGGTCACTGGTTTGAGGGAAGGGAGAGAGCCAGCGCCTTAAGAGACAACATCCATGCCTCAGTGGGATTCGAACCCAGACTCAACTTGGGCAAATGATCCTAAGCCATCGGGGCGGACATTTTACATTATAGACCACACCTTCATGCAAAAATATATTTTCATCTTTTTGCTTTAATTTTGGAAGGTAGTTATTAATTTTATCTGTAACCCTGGAGCTGGTCTGTCTAGAAAATTCTCACTAATTCTCTGAATTTTTTCAAACAGTCCTTTATGGTAAATAATTTTTCTAGTCTATGATTGTGGGGTAAAGTAAAACTCCACTTTAAAAACGATTTTTTTCTTTTTTTTTTTTTTGTAGAAACTGAAACTTTGTTTTTGACTTCTGATTTTATTTTTACTAAGAATTTCGTAGAGAAGGGTAATAATGATCTTCCAAAACATTTTTCAATTTCTCCTTCTGAGCATTTTTTTTTAAATTTGAAGAATTTCAAACATTTATTTTCTTCCAAAAATTGAGTGGCCACATTTGTTTTTATTTAATTTGGATGATTTGACTGATAGTCTAACATTTTGTTATTGTTGGTAAGTTTCTAATATATCCAAGTATGCGGCATAGCCATGTCATCAATTATTATATGTTTAAGTCTGCCATAAGTCCAGTGTTAGGGAAGCCCATACGAACACCAGCTTCTTGTTTGTGCATGCATTTATTTTATTGGAAGTACTTGTTGTTAGTAATAAACGATAATGCTGCAATAGCACAATTGTCCTGTATGGACCTCACCAGTAGTTCCACCAGTCACCATTGCACTCCCCTTTGCCTCATGATTCTAAGTGGATCAACTTACATGGAACAATGTAGCACAAATGCCACTGCCCAGAATAAATAAATAAAAATCTGATGGAATTAACCATGATGCATAACAAGGATATTAGGAAGACAGAGCAACAAATAGCTATTGGTAATTAGTGTGTTAGTGCATATCAATACCATTTTCAAATGGCTGCAAAACTATTATAGTCTCCGAGCATCATCAATCTCGATATGCCTAGATACAATAAAAATAATGAAATAAATTCAAATGCAATGTCTTTGAGAATTTGGGTTTAACTTGGGCAAAATTAAAGTACTTCTTTTCTTTTGTATCACGACTGTTATTTTCCAATTGAAGAAAAATATTGACAACTCAATTTGCTTTTTAACTGCCAAATCTTAATAACATTACTCTTGTAAAAGGTAATCTTTTTCTTTGGGAGTTTAACAATTACTGTGAGCAACTTGATGGGCTATAGGCCGTTTCCCTTCCCTAATATAGGGCCACTGGTTCCAGGGAAGTGAGAGAGCCAGTGCTGTAAGAGAAATACAGAACCCATGCTCTTCTGGGATTCAAACCCAGACACATTTCCGATCAATAATCAGAAGCCAATGCTTAGACCACTGCACAGCTTGTAAAATGTAAATTATCTTAAATAGTTTCAAAAAGCAAAAATATAATCTGAACCTGTTTTTCTGCAGGAAATTTCCAAGATGCACTCTCCTTGCTGTGTGATGAGTCTTCAAACATGGCAGTTACATGTGGACTGCTTCTGGTATATATCATTTTACACTGCTAAAGTTATTTATTTTCATGAAGGTGCATGTGCCTCAAAAGATGACCTTTCTGGACAAACTGTTTGGAGCATATATCACACTGGTGAGGCTTATTCCCTGTGTGAAGAAACATATGCTTTGAAAGATTACTTTTCTCAGTGAATTGTTTCGAGCATACATCACACTGGTGCGGCTTTTCGCCAGTGTGAAGGAGCATGTGATTTGAGAGATGACTTTTCCGAGTAAACTGTTTGGAGCATACATTGCACTGGTGTGGCTTTTCACCCAAATGAAGAAGCACATGACTTGAAAGGTAACTTTTCCGAGCAAACTGTTTAGAGCACACATCACACTGGTGTGGCTTTTCACCCGTGTGAAGGAGCATATGATTCGAAAGATGACCTTTCCGAGCAAATTGTTTGAAGCATACATCACACTGATGAGGCTTTTCACCAGTGTGAAGAAGCATGTGCCTTGAAAGAGCACCTTTCTCACCGAAATGTTTTGAGCATACAACACACTGGTGAGGCTTCACACCCATGTGACGACGCATGTGCTTTAAAAGATGACTTTTCTGAGCAAACTTTTTGAAGCATTCATCACACTGGTGGGTCTTTTCACCTGAGTGAAGGAGCACATGATTTAAAAGATGACTTTCTCGAGCAAATCGTTGGGAGCATACATCACACTGGTAAGGCTTTTCACCCGTGTGAAGGAGCGTATGTTTTGAAAGATCAGTTTTTGATGAGAATTTCTTTGAACATAAAACACACTGGTGAGGTTTAACTCCCGTGTGACGAAGCATGTGCTTTGAAAGGGAACGTTTCTCAGTGAACTGCTTAAAGCACAGAGCACATTTATGAGGACTCTTTCCAGTGTGAAGGAACATGTGACTTGAAAGATCACGTTTACAAGAAAATTGTGAGGAGCACACATTACACTCATGTGGCTTTTGATGTGTGTGAATAAGCATATGATTTGAAAGACTGCTTTTCCGAGCAAATTGTTTGGAGCATACACTACACTGGTGAGGCTTTTCACCTGTGTGAAGGAGCATATGCACTGAAAGAGTAGATTTCCTTGTGAATTTCTTTGAGCATAAAATGCACTGGTGTGGTTTCTGACCAGTATGAAGAAGCATATGCCTTGAAAGTGTACTTTTTTCAGAGAACTGCTGAAAGCACAGAGCACACTGGTGAGGCTTTTCACCAGTATGAAGAAGCATATGACTTGAGAGATTACTTCTCCGAGCAAAGTCTTTGTTGCACACAACACATTGGTGAAGCTTTTCACCAGTATGAGTAAGTATATGACTAGAAAGTTGGCCTTTGCTTGTGAATTCTTTTAAGCATACAACACATTTGAAAGGCTTTTCACCAGTGTGAAGAAGCATGTGACGAGTAAGATTACATTTTGATGTAAATCGCTTAGAGCAAACATCACACTGGTGGGGCTTTTCGCCAGTGTGAAGAAGCATGTGACGTGAAAGGAGACCACTGTGGGAAAACTGTTTGCTGCACACATCACAATGGTGAGGATTCTCACTTGTATGTAGAAGCATATGCCCTGAAAGGTAACTTTTCCGAACAAATTGTTTGGAGCAAACATCACATTTATGAAGCATTTTACTACTGTGAAGAGGTGTCTGCTTTGAAAGACTTCTTTTCATGCGACTTTCTTGGCACACAAAACACACTGCGTACGTTTTACACCGGTCTGAGCAAGATGTCCATTACACTGGAATGTTTTGAGCATACAGCATATTGGAAGGGTTTTCAACCTTTATGATGTAGCATACAACTTAAAAATTTGCTTCTCTCCTGAATTTCTGGGAACATATATATACTGGTAAGATCACTCACCTGTACACACATTTCAGCTGTATTATAAAATGCCTTTAAGAGTCCACTCCTGTGTGAATTTCTTGAAACACATTACACTGGAAAGATTACATGTGTGAAGTTGCACATGTCTTGCAAAGCTGGATTCTTTGGTGAATTTTCTGAAAATATATTTTACGTTCCCAAAGATCTACTGTACTCACAACAATGTGAAGATACCAGCTTCTTTTCTTTTTCTTTTTTAGTTTAGGGATGTAGCGAAAAAGAATTTTTAAGAATGGGGTCTGAATTTGAAAATTAATTTTCACCATACATTACACATGTTAAATTTTCCCGTTACATTATATTTGCACATAAAACCCATCTATTTAATACTCCCCATTTTTGTAATACTGACTTGCATGCTATACTACTTACACAAGTACATATATGGACCTCTCTTTATTTAAGTACAGCATGGGGGGGCACTTAAACCCCCAAAACCTTTCCCTGACTAAGGCCCTGATTTAATTCTTTCATAAGTAATCCTTGAGTGAGTTCCTGCAAAGAATGTTTCAGAAGTGACTCCATGTTAATAAACTTAGAATTTTCATTTATTCAATAGACAGCCATTCTCACAATTTCCTATTTTGTTAATTGTGACTTGGACTCATAAAATGAATAAAGCAAGCTCATTTGGCTTAATTTGCATATCTCCACATGCAACAGAAAGGGTCCTGTCTCACATATAAAGAATATTACGAAAGATTTAAATCATCTCATCAATTCTGTGTGTAGCTGAAAAACGAGAAGTAACAAAAGATGGGTTTTGGAAGCATATTTTCGGAAATGGTTAGGCCAGCTGCCAAGACATTTTAACATTAAATTTTTTTTTATAATTTTGTCACGTATGCAAAAAAGCAGATTAAATTTTGCATCAAACAGATATATGAGTTTTGCTCTTGTATGATAATGAGTGCAGGAACTTATATTTGTAGAAAAATAAATTCCTCTAGTTTCACATCCAAAATTTAAGAACATTTTGTTGATATTGCTGAGAAATGGTAAGAAAACTCATTGTATGTAATATGTAGGGCGAATTTTAAGTTAAAGTTACCCTCTTCACATCTAAGCCTGTTTCCGTAAGTATACATATATATATATATAAAGATTTTTTCATGACCTTAAATAGGAGGTGACATCTGGTATGGCTTACATTCTACAACTTTTCTTTTTTATTACTTCTAGAACACAGAAACAAAATTGTGTTCTGTTGCCATCGCAGTAAAACTATTCATGCACTTCAAATATTTTGAAATGTGATGTCAGTGGTCGCAAATTAAAAGGGTTAATTCAGAAAACCTCTTTTCCTGATTTTCTAAAATTTCCTGGTACCAAAATATACCACGTTGACGTCAACTAGATGTCAGGCATGGAAACAGTATACTGAAGGTACCGTGGATGACATGTTCTTTCAAAAAGACACTAAGTAAAGCCGAATCTACTGCTTTGACACTGACAGATACCCAAGTAAAAGAAATGAACTGCCCGATCGCTAGATCTCTACGTGAAATATTGTCCGCGCTGTCGAACATTTTGCCCACCAGATGGCTGCAGACATTACCAATAAAAATCTAAACAAAATGCTTATCGAACTGTCGTTTTTCCTTAAAAAAAAACTATGTTTGAAGTTAGGCACACTCGTACTATTCTCTTTCTCTGCTAGTACTTTCAGTAACATTACGCATTTAATGTTTGCTAAAATTAATTGCAGTCACGGTGAATGAGAGTCAGGCGAAACTACTGTTGCAACTAATATCGGCTTAGCCCTATAATGTCACTGTCACAGCTCGCCAGGGAGCGTTCAGGAATATTGGGCCAATCGTTCACGCTAACCAACATAGGTTTATACTGTTATGCATATACTGTTTATGATTTCATCCATACAAAATCGGCATCAGTGGCGTATCTTGGGTCCGAGACCTGGGCTATATCACCGCCCCCTCCCCCAATACTGTTTTATTTTTAAATTGCGAACAAATTCAATTTAAATTGCGAACAAATTCCGTGAGCAATTCAATGGGCTATAAGCAGTCTCCCGTCCCTAATTTAAAGTCACTGGTAACAGGGAAGGGAGAGAGCCAGTGCCGTAAGACAAGCACAACATCCATTGATTGATTGGAGGTTTAACGACCATTGTGAGCAACTCAATGGGCTATAAACAGTCTCCGGTCAATAATTTAGGGTCACTCGTTCCAGGGAAGGGAGATAGCCAGTGCCGTAAGACAAACACAACGTCCATGCCTCACTGGTATTCGAACCCGGACTAATGATCAGAAACCATCGCTTAGACCTCTGCGCCATCGTGACGGCTAGCCCTAAAGTTCATCCTCTATTTGAGGACGTCCTTTGTACTCATTTTCCGCTTCGACAGGTTTGATTAGTTTATGATTCCGTTTTCGAGCACTTCGTTGTTTCTCTTTACCTCGTTAGGTTTCAGATATGTGTTTCTGCTTTCTCCCCTGGTAGTATCCAGGTCAGTGGCGCATCTTGGGTACGAGACTTGAGCTATCTCACCCGTAACCCCCCCCCTCCAGTACTGTTTAAAAAAATTGCGAAGTTCAATTTTTAATTGTCAAGTAATAAAAGTAACTTTTTTTCTAAATGTTTGGTACATGCCATTGATACCAAATAATTATGAAGATTAGGATTTGAACACTTATTTGTACATGAACACCATTCTTCTCCTTTTGTGTGAACTTGAGTGTTGCGTATTCACAAAAAATGTTTCATCCAAGTGCTTTTTCATATTTAAAGATAATGGTTTTCTATATTGACAAAACAGCCAAGTTTTTTTGTTTTTTTTGATTGAAGGTTTAATGACCCCCGTGAGCAACTCAATGGGCTATAAGCAGTCGCCCGTCCCTAATTTAGGGTCACTGGTTCCAGGGAAGGGAGAGAGCCAGTGCCGTAAGACAAACACAACATCCATGCCTAACCGGGATTCGAACCCGGACCCCTTTCGGACGAATGATCAGAGGCCATCGCTTAGACCACTGCGCCACCGGGGCGGCTCCAAGTTTTTCGAATGTGTATGTCCTTGTGTGGCTCTAAGATACATCTTGATTCTTTTTAATGCTGAAAAACTTCTTTCGGCAGTTGCAGTTGTTGATAGAGAATTTAATATGAGATCTGCTGTTTTGTACATCTCACTAAACACTATGTCCAATTTATTCAACTTTATGTAACACGTAATGTCTCTTACTGATTTGTTTTTGTATTCATCAAAGGAATAAAACACCTTCAGCTCCATTTTTAGTCGAGCTGTATAAAAATTTGAAGCATAGAGTTGGTTAATATATCAAATACGTGGAGATAATCTAAATGGACGATGTCATCGCTCTTTCCACGTTATTTTTTATTCTGACAGTAGATGTTCAGGAAAGCTTTCACAAAATTTATTAAATTTTCGAATTCAACAAAGTCACGAATTTTAGATATAATATCTCTGATTTTAATTCATTGACACTTCAGAAAAACTGAAACAACTCTCGCGAAACACTTATGGGCGGGAGTCGAGTGACTGAGATAGTGTCTAAATATTTTTTCTGAGCGAACCGTTTCCCAAAGCAATGGACCATTCCCCTCTACCAGCTGATTCATGTTGTCATGGAAACGCTAGCAGGAAATTGTACAGAAGGTTTACGCATCAGAACTGCGAAGACTCTGTAAGAGCTGCTTGAGTTATACCGTTGGTTTTCGTTCGCCAGACTGAGTCAAAGAAGCGAATCCGCAAGCGGTTTTTCCCACCGAAAGCATCGACATATTTTAATACCGTTGATAATTGACTTTTACTTGTGTATATTTAATTCAGTTTCATTTGTGTATATTTAATTCAGTTTCATTTGTGTATATTTAATTCAGTTTCATTTGTGTATATTTAATTCAGTTTTATTTGTGCATTCTCTGGGCTTCGCAGCTAGGCCTCGAATATACGCCTCTGATCGGTATTTATCGTGAGTATTTATTACTTTGTGTAATTATATTGTATGGAGTTCCAGAAAATGTGAAGTTTCTGTACAGAAGGTAAAGTACATCAACTCTGTTTTTACTTAACGGGAGATAAATTCATAGTGTGGCTAAATGTCGGACTAGAATCTGTTCAGTTCTGTTTTAGGTATGGGCGAAAGTGTTTTGTACAGAACTATAGGTTATCGGACAGGTTATGCAGCATATAAAAACTTGTATCAACCTTTATTGACCCAACTGTAACGTAATAAAGAATTACTAGGAACGTTGGGGTTTCTGGCAAAGAGGTATGTATGCTAATGGTGGAGTTGTTATGAGGCGGACGAATGATTGTTGTTATGAAATAAAAGTTTATGCTCGAATGGAGTTCGTTACTGCTGAAAAGTACGTTCGTGTCTCTTATTGAGGCTTATTATATAACACTGACAGAGTTGGAAAAATGGCGGCAAGCATTAGGATGTGATGCATTTTTTCACAGCTTACAATGTGAAAAAATGTAACGTTAAAAGCATTAACCGTTGTTTAAATGCAGGATGACAAATTTCACCCTTTGATATCAAATATGTTCATCGTACTATATGCACGCAGGTCGGGTAAATCTCCGCCGAGAAAAAGCAGCCATTTTGCCACGATGCACTTTCTCTGCCATTATCGCCAGCACAGATGGAGGAAACGCCTTATCCGTTAGTATGATTAGGTACAAAAATAAAACAAATATGTAAGATATATTGTTTATTACTAAATGAAAACATCAATAGTGAATGATTTCTCGAGCTGAAGATTAATCAAAATTATTTTTTGCGAAAATTTCGGCAAGTTTTCAAAATCAGCCGTTTCCGTTAACGATGCTCCAATGACTTACGTAAAAACTGATATTCCATGTTAAAATTGCTCCTCCGAATGTACAGCACCATCTCATCTTATAAGAAGTACAATTTTTTTGACGATAAAGGGTCTATTCTCTATTGCCTCAGTAAAAAACTCAGCATCGTCTGCTCAGAAATCTTCACGTCAGAGTACTCACTCTGCGGCCAAAAAATATACAGGGTGTCCGAGAATTATTGGACGCATTATAAAATTATGTAAAAAAATTTTTTTAAGCATTGTCTGTTTTTCTATGTCACGTATTACTAACACGGTTTCTATATTTTTGTTTTGCAGAATTGTTATTCCCAGAATCCGATAGATGGCACTGGGTGTGGTCTGATGGGGAATGTATGAGAAATGCGCAATCAGTAGTCATGTCATCCGTACAGCAGAAGGCGAGGTGCGTGTGTTATGGCTTGCGGAATTAAAGTCTGTCATTAAAGTTAAAAGATGGTACCGTTTAGAGTATGGTTGTAATCCTCCGTCAACGAATTCAATTAAGCGGTGTATGAAGCAGTTTAGAGAAACTGTGGAACATAGTGGAGGAGCTGGTAAACACAGCGTCAGTGGTGAGACGATTGACCAAGTTAATCAAAGTTTCCGACGAAGCCCCAGGAAATCCGTTCGTAAAGCAAGCAGAGAACTGTACATTCCGAAATCGACAGTTCACGATATCTTGCACCAGAAATTAAAGTTTCATGCTTATAAAATTCAAATAGTGCAAAAGATTCATACTCTGCGATACGATTTCGTGTGGATATGGCGTGGTGGCCTCCTTACTCTCCAGATCTAACTCCGTTGGTTCATTTCATGTGTGGTTATGTGAAGGATCGTGTCTATCAGACGCCATGTACTGATTTGCAGGAACTGAAGCAGCGTATCACAGCTGCTATTAATTCCATAACTCCTCAGATAATTGCCAATACATGGCATGAAATCGAGTATCGCTTGGACTTACTGCGAACAACCAAGGGATCTCACATCGAAATTTATTAACTTGTGTAGTTACATTGTAAGTTACTACAGTCAGTTTCTTTCTATCTGTTTAATGTTTTGTTTTATATAATTTTGTAATGTGTCCAATAATTCTCGGGCACCCTGTATATATAATATATATATAGAATCCCATGTGATAGGCACAAAAGTGCATGTTTGCGAAGCGTTCCAGGTTATTGTTTTTTTAATTCCAAGAAAAATAGCATTCGTAAAATATGCATGTTTCTGCCGCTTTCTCTCATAAGAAAGCGTAGGTTGTATCAAATGATCGGCCCACACGTTCGTCGCGCCACTTAGTGACATTAACGGGCAATTTTTGTTTCCAGAGTCGTAGCACCTGACTATCATACACCGTGGTCACTAGACAACGCGACCAACATGTGAGCCGAGACTCTGCACAACCAGTGCTTTCTTAAGAGAGGAAAACCTGAAATTCTCCATAAACATGAACTTCTGCGCCTACAAAGTAAATTTTGTTTGTTTTTTTCACTACCGTGCTACCTGTAAAATTGGGTAGTGCATTCGGAGATGTAACTTTTCGCCGGCAATTGTACATGGAATAATAATTTTTCTGGAAGTACTGTATATTTGAGGAAGTCACGGGAATACCGTTCAGAAACTACTGGTTTTGAAACTCACCCAAATTTTGGCAATTTTATCTTGGGAAAGAAAGTAATGTCCGAGGACGAGGTACCCAGCGCATATTGGCCATCGAAATTGCGCAGCAAATCGGCATGAAATCAGCAGGTAGGTGGTTTACGTCAGTGGCAGTTAGCCTTGAGAAGGCGAAGAGTGTAAGCGCCAAAATGGAAGGAGACAAGGAGAACATCCGCCTTTACATGCTGTATTAGTTTCGTCGCGGTAACAGCCCTGCAAGTGCTGTAAGGAACATTACTAGTGTCTACCCCAATGTCATATCACATCCTCGGTGATATCATTGATTCGATTTCGAGAGGGAACTTTTGACCTGTCAGCCCGTCTCAAAGGCAGAAAACCCACAACAGTGGACATGCTGGAGATCAACCCACGTTATGGTGTACTACACTATCTACCAAGAAGTAATTAAACACCTGTGATAGCAAAGTAAAACTAAGTTTATTCACCTTCAATAGTTGGTGGAGCCTCCACGAGCGGCGATTACAGCTGCGACCCTCCGGGGCATACTCTCAACCAGGCGTTGTGCGACGGCTAGCGGTATTTTCTTCCACTCGGCTTGGAGAAGACAGGTCAGTTCCTTCACCGATTTCGGACGGTGAGGGCACCCCTTAAGTCGACGCTCCAACTCGTCCCAGATGTGCTCGATAGGGTTAAGGTCCGGGCTCTGCGCAGGCCAGTCCATTCGATGAACCGCATTGTCACCATACCAAGCCATGGTGGACCTCGCAACATGACAGGCGGTATTGTCATCCTGAAAGTAACATGGGTCCACCACGTAAAACTGCCACAACGTAGGAAGCGTATGGTCATCCAAAATGGTGCAGTAGGTCTCGGCGTTGAGTCTACCAGGAATTGCGACCAAGGGTTCGGTGCCATACCAGGAGAAACACCCCCATAGCATAATTCCACCGCCGCCGAACTTCACGGTTGGCACAATACATTCCGGCAGAAGGCGTTCTCCATGCAGACGCCAAACCCAGACCCTGCCATCCGAACGGTAGAATGTGGACTTTGATTCGTCGCTCCAGAGAACCTGTTTCCACTGTTCAACGGTCCACTGTCGACGTTCTTTGCACCACGTTAGCCGAGCAGCGCTATTGGACTTGGTGATCAAAGGCTTGTGGGCGACAGCACGTCCATGATAACCGAGCAGATGGGCTTTCTTACGGATGGTATTCATCGAAAGAACACTCCTGGATTCCTGTTGAAACTCCTCGCGGATGTGGCCCATCGATTTGGTGCGGTTCTTCCGAATTTCTCTGGCCAGCACCCGTCGGTCTCTAACTCCCAGTTTTGTGGTTCTGTCGGGTAGGGGCGCATTCCGACAGTCACCTCTCATCTTCCACTTGCCAATCACATAGGCCACTGTCAATTTTGGGTACTTCAACTCGCTGGATATGTCACGTATGGATCGGCCGTTTCTGTGACACCCGACGATTACACCTTTCTCGAAATCATAGAGCTCCGAACTGCGTGGCATTTTGCATGCGACTGGTTGCGTTGTTGTTTCCCACACGATATTTAACGGCGGCGGCCGTGACGTGTATCAGGACCGCAGATATCGTCGATTGCAGGGGTGTCCAATTACTTGTTGGTAGATAGTGTAGAATAACTGGTGCCGAAAGCGCTCCATGAGTCCCATGTTAAAAGATGTCACGGATTTTAGAACACCGTTTGGTGGCGCTGTTCTACAATCGTCCCCTACCTTTCTTGTTGTCGTGCATTGTTGTGCTGTTGTTTATCTGTGTTAGGGTGGACTAGAATTCGCTAATTTTTATATATATATAAAACGTTTAAAAGATAATTTTTCAGGACAATAGAAGGCTTATTACTCAGTTAAAAATGCGATCAACACTTTCCAGAAAATGCTTTGTGCCAAATTGATTATAAAAATGCCACCAAACCATCGTTATTTAAGGCACCTGTTGATGTGCTTTTACTGTCTCAATGGGAGAAAAGTATTTCGCCTTCTGATCGTAAGCTTGATAGCCATTGTTGTGCGTGTGTGAGTTGCACTTTGAAAAACAGTTATTATAAAATTAATGGGGTTATTAAAAATCAATAGTTATTATAAATTTCTGCGCTATTTTTACCACATATCAATGATTCCTATCCAGCTGTGAGGGAGCAAGGGCTGTAACCCTTACATTTTTTAATGCAACCCTGAGTATTTAAGTCTAGCTATATCCCTGATGGGGCTTGTGATATATTTCTAATGAAATGTAATTCAAAAACATCTTATCTGACAAATTTTGAACCTTGGTATAAACTAGGCGTCTGTTTTTTAGCTTAATATTTCTCTGAACACACTCGAGCTCAGTGTGGGCCTGGATCCATGCCGTTATGAACTGGAGCCTGGGCTTATTTTCTAATATTAATGCATAAATAATGGAACAGAGGTAGTAAATTTCCAAGAAGAATCATCTGTTCTCCGAGTAAAATCCCTAGACATTCTGCCAGAATATTCAAATGTACTTACATTTAATTTGAGTAATAAAAAAATTGTGCTCAAATAAAAAAACGTCTTAGAAAAAAAGAGGTAGAATATATAAATTAGATAACTTAACGTATGATTTGTCCTGTATCAGAAAAAAAAATGATAATTTTTTTTTATGACGTTTGGTTTTTAACTCCAATAACTAATTGTTTTATCACATTGCTTGCATTTATAACAATATTTTCAAAACGTTTGTATTTTTTTGTGTTTCAAAAGGGTTTTTTAAGAGTAAATAATATGAACATGTTTTCTGGAGAAACATTCGTCGGTTAAAGTTCCTAGGGCCACCCCGGTAGTGCGGTGACCTAAGCTGCTTCTGATCATTCGTCCGAAAGGGGTTCGGGTTCGAATCCCGGTGAAGAATGGTTGTTGTGTTTTTCTTACGGTACTGGCTCTCTCGTTTCCCTGGAACCAGTGGCCCTAAATATGGGACGGGCGACTGTTTCTAGCCCATTAAGTTACTCACGGTGGTCGTTAAACCTCCAATAAAAAAAAAGTTCCTAGGCACTGGCAATATATTCAAATAAAAACTGCGCTAACGTTAACAATTTTCTTTTTTATTAGTAAGAAAAAGGGAGGGTATATACATTGGGCCACAGAAATAATATTTTCTTGTAGTATTCCTGCACACTCTATCGTAAATGTTTTAACAACGATATTTGTCACTGAGTCCTGGTTATTCTTTGTTTTTGTTTTATATATTGTTTATATTTATAACAATGTTCGCAAAACGTTATTTATTTATTTTATTTTATGGTCTTTTAATAGTTTTTATTTTCTAAGCAGATGTAATGTCCACCAAAGCAGGTGTACAAACTTGAGTTCTCGAGCAAGGTTCGTAGAATCGAGTTCTCGCAAAATTACAAAAGAATTATTAATAATGGTAAAAGTGTGAAAAAAAATGCTTTACGTAAATAAAAGATAATATTCTGAAAACAGGATTTTTGGCAATCATCGTTAATTAAAAAATAAATCAATCTTGAAGACTGAAAACAACAGTGTTCCGTACATTTATGATACTGTTACATAAAAAAGGTGACATTGAGGATCTCAGGAACTACAGACCTATCAGCCTCCTATCAGTAGTTTATAAAATCTTCACTAAAGTTATTTCGCACCGTTTGAAGGTAACACTGGACATGGCTCAACCGAGAGAACAAGCTGGATTCAGGAGTGGCTACAGCACTATAGATCATATCCATGTACTGAGTGAACTAACTGAAAGAGCAAGGGAATATGAACTTCCATTATACATGACTTTTATTGACTACAAAAAGGCCTTTGATTCGGCGAAACCATCAGCAGTTACAATGGCTTCATAACATCTATAAAAATGCAAGTGCAAAGATTCGGCTATTTGAGAATGTAGCACCCATAAAGATTGGACAGGGAGTGAGACAAGGTGACACTATATCTCCCAAACTCTTTAATGCCACATTGGAAAATGTCTTTCAATCACTGAACTGGGAAAATAAAGGGATAAAGATTAATGGAGATTGTCTAACTCACTTTCGTTGTGCTGATGATGTAGTCATTTTTGCAACTACCTCATCAGAGCTACAGAGTATGATCCAGGAACGTGCTGACAAGAGAAAAGAAGTGGGATTAAAAATGAACTTTCAGAAGACAAAAGAGATGTACAATGCTTTTACAAGAAATGAAGATTTGTTGATTGATGGGGGAAAGCTGGAGTTAACTAATACATATATTTATCTTGGACAGCAGATATCAAGTGAGGGTCACATTGATGAAGAAATCAATCGGCGTATAAAACTGCCTGGAGAGCGTTTCGAAGAAACAGAATAATTTTCAAGAGCAATATGCCATTATGTCTCAAAAGAAAAGTGTTTAATCAATGCATCTTTCCAGTTGCTTACGTATGGTGCAGAGACGTGGACCTTAACTAAAAGAGACATTCAAAGGCTGCAGACAACTCAAAAAAGCATGGAGAGGTGCATGCTTGGTGTAACCAGGAGAGATAAGAAGAGGAACTCGTGGATCCGAAAAATGACAAGAGTGGAAGACATCATGATCAGAGTAAAATCCCTGAAATGGCAATAGGCTGGGCATACTGCCAGAAGGACAAACCATCGATGGACAGCCGAAATTTTAGATTGGATTCCAAGGGACAGGAAAAGACCCAGAAGAAGACCACATGGGCGATGGGTGGATGAAATTCGAAAGTATGCGGGAGTAACATGGAGGAGACTGGTACAATACAGACTGTTCTGGAAGAGGCTTGGGGAGACCTTTTTTTTTTTTTTTTGATTGAAGGTTTAACGACCACCGTGAGCAACTCAATGGGCTATAAGCAGTCGCCCGTCCCTAATTTAGGGTCACTGGTTCCAGGGAAGGGAGAGAGCCAGTGCCGTAAGACAAACACAACATCCATGCCTGACGGGATTCGAACCCGGACCCCTTACGGACGAATGATCAGAGGCCAACGCCTTAGACCACTGCGCCACCGGGGCGGCTGGGGAGACCTTCGTCCAGCAGTGGATTGATAATCGTTGACAGTTATGATGAAATATACAGGGTGCATAGGAAAGTCCTTTTAGCCTGGAATAACTTGCTAACGGAGAGAGGTACAGTTATGAAAGTGAAATAACGGTGTAGTAAAGCGACTACACCCGATCGAATGCAACCGATAGCAGTGCCCCTAGTGGAGAAATGAGGAAGTTAGCCATTGCAAATCGAAAATGAAAAAAGATAGAGCAACATTTTTAAATACAAAGTTGTAAAGCATCAATCAATTAATTAGTACAAAACGACATTTGTTTCACACGGATAAGATAAATTGTCGCCTGAATACCCTACAATGTCCGAAATCAAAGCGCGACGATTCGAATCTGCATATTCACATTTCGCAAATGTAGCCATATGCAAACGCAATTGTGACGTTGTACCGTACCTACGATATAAAAACCAGTAGCAGGATGTACCCTGATCAGAAGTTTACGTCTACGTACGCTGTGTGAGAATGGCGAGCTTGGATTTCTAGAGTTACGTAAAAAACAGTTGTATGCAACAGCGCCTACAAGTCTGCTGGATCTACGTCGTCGTGTTACAGATGCTTGCGATAGTGTGGCACCTTCCATGCTGAGGAATGTGCATGCAGAGTTATTTTCTGGAATACAAATGTGTATCGTGGGCAATGGCTAACTCTTCAAACATACTCAACTTTAACTTTTTATCACTGTGCGCCAGTTTGCTTTTTTTGTTTTTGTTTTGTCTGACGTCATTAAACTGTATTGACATAAGTACGCATTTATGCAATAAATCGTGTGTATTTGCTCATACTTACGCCTGTTTCCTTCAAATGTTCACACAAAAAGTCGCGCATCGATTTCGGTCATTTTAGGGTATTCAGGCGACAATTTATCTTATCCATGTGAAACAATTGTCGTTTTGTACTAATTAATTGATGCTCTAAAACTTTGTAATTGGAAATTTTGCTCTATCTCTTTTCGTTTTGCAATGGATAACTTCCGCAATTCGCCACTAGGGGCGCTGCTATTGGCTGCATTCGATCGAGCGTAGTCGCTTTACTATACCGTTATCTCACTTGCATAACTGTACCTCTCTCCGTTTGCAAGTTATTCCAGGCTAAAGGGACTTTCCTATGCACCCTGTATATACAAAATATGTCCTGGATCAGTGGCGTATATGCGATGCTAGCTAAGCTAGCTGCGAAGCTCAGATAATGCACAAATAAAAGTCAAATTTCAACGGTATTAAATTATGTCGATTCTTTCGCTGCGAAAAAAAAAACGAGTGCGGATTCGATTCTTTGATTCAATCTGGCGAGCGAAAACCAACGGCATAACGCAAGCAGCTCTTGCACAGTCTTCGCAGTTTTGATTCGAAAACCTTCCGTACTATCGCCTGCTAGCGCTTCCATGACAACATGAATCAGCTGGTAGAGGGGAATGGCCATTGTTTTGGGCAACGGTTTGCTCAGAAAAGAGAAGACTTAGACTATCTCAGTCACTCGCATACTCCCGCCCATAAAAGCACGTGTTTCGCGAGAGTTTTCAGTTTTTGTGAAGTGTCAATGAATTATAATCAGAGATATTATATCTTAAATTCGTGACTTTGTTGGATTCGAACTGGTTTGATAAATTTTGTGAAAGCTTCCCTGAGCGTCTACTGTCAGAACTTAATGAACTCTATGCTTTAAATTTTGATATAGCTCTACTAAAAAATGAACTGAAGGTGTTTTATTCCTTTGATGAATACAAAAACAAATCAGTAAGAGACATTACGTGTTACATAAAGTTGAATAAATTGGACATAGTGTTTAGTGAGGTGTACGAATTAGCAGACAAACTTTCCACCAACAACTGTAACTGCCGAAAGAAGTTTTTCAGCATTAAAAAGAATCAAGATGTATCTTAGAGCCACACATGGGCATGCACATTTGAAAAACTTGGCTGTTTTGCCAATAGAGAAAAACATTCTTTTTAAATATGAAAAAGCAATTGGAAGAAACATTTTTGTGAAAACGTAACACTCAGGTTCACACAAAAGGAGAAGAATGGAGTTCATGTACAAATAAGTGTTCAAATCCTAATCCTCACAATTATTTGGTATCAATGGCATGTTCCAAAAATTAAGAAAAAAAATTACCTCTATTACTAAACAATTAAAAATTGAACTTCGCAATTTTTTTTTAAAACAGCACTGGGGGAGGGGGGTCAGGTGAGATGGCTCAAGTCTCGTACCCAAGATACGCCACTGACCTGGATACTACCAGGGGAGAAAGCAGGAACACATATCTGCGGCCTAAGGAGGAAAAGAGAAACAACGAAGTGCTCGAAAATGGAATCATAAACAAATCAAAGCTGTCGAAGGGGAAATGAGTACAAAGGACGTCCTCAAATAGAGGATGAAGCTTAGGGCTAGCCGTCACGATGGCGCAGTGGTCTGAGCGATGGTTTCTGATCATTAGTCCGAGCTGAGTCCGAGTTCGTATACCAGTGAGGCATGGATGTTGTTTTTGTTCTTACGGCACTGGCTATCTCCCTTCCCTGGAACGAGTGACCCTAAATTAGGGACGGGAGACTGCTTATAGACCATTGAGTTGCTCACGGTGGTAGTTAAACCTCCAATCAATCAATGGATGTTGTGTTTGTCTTACGGCACTGGCTCTCTCCCTTCCCTGGAACCAGTGACCCTAAATTAGGGACGGGCGACTGCTTATAGCCCAGTGAGTTGTTCACGGTCTTTAAACCCCCAATAAAAAAGAAACTGTACGGGGACTAGACACAGATGCGTACTGATAGCTCCCGCACTGGGGGAGCCTCACGGCTAAAAGGGCTTCTAGCCTCAGCAAAAAGATTGTACGAAACCTTTGGCGAAAACTTCGTAGGAAACTTGTTAATGAAATAGCCAGGAATTTTTGACGGTAGCTTTAAATGTAGGCTTAAGGTGGACATCTATATCTGTTAAGAGTCCGATTTATCCGGTAGATGGAGCTGAAAATCATGGCTGGCTTCCCAAGGAGATTGAGTTCGCCTGTGACGTCAGGCATTTACTGCGGCACTAATCGGGTGCGCTTACAGACGACGCATGTAAAAGCATTGAGCGGGATCATGGGTGGCGGAAGGAAGGGGACCCGAGAGTCAGGACCTCCTCTGGAATTTCATGGTCCCCCTCACTGAGGGAGTCCACCCAGGAAATGTCCTAAACCTGTGTGGTTCACATATAATTTATAGGGTTCTTTTTTTTTTTTACGATATCCTGGATGCCGTCACCATGCTTTGCAGTTTTCTGGAAAAATTTTCAAGAGCAATTCTGAATATTGATTTCGCACAAATCTACTGAAAAGTTAATTCAAGGCTCTGTTTTTCTCCTTAAAAAAGATCGTTAAAGAATTCTTAAAATTTCTTTAAAGCAATAACCGCGGCCGAAAAGGGGTCTCTCTCCTTCCTCTGTGTTTTTTTTTTTTTATTCCAAGTCGGAATGTTTATTTCTTACTCGGTATTTATTACTCAGATGTATTTTTGTTTCTCAGATTATTTCCCATTAAGCACATGTGAGAAATAAATAACTGAACAAAAGAACTCAAACTTAAATTAAGCGGTGAGTATACTACATGTTGTGCACAGAGCACAGGTCATTTTTGGTATTTTCTCAAATAGAAGATAACGATCTTGGACGAATGTGCGTGCTTTTGCTGCGAGAACGACTATTGTCTAACTACATTATTTAAGAGTAACAAAAACGCTTGCGTCTCACACTCTGTGGTGTTCTGGACGGTGTTTTTGCCGAGGGTCTAAACAATCAATCGGCGTTTCCTCTATGTTTGTGTTTTCACCAGTCTTCTTCATGCATAATGCTTGTGTGTGGTAGAGAAAACTCAAAAGATTTGTTTAGGCATTAGGCTTGATGTGACTTTCAAGACACCCGAAAAGAACTGGCTCCTGCCATTTCAACAACAGACTGATACCCGTTTAAACCAAGAGATATGTAATTGCAATGCTAAATGGTTCTTGTCATCCCAGGTACAATTAGGCGTTCAAATAGTCAATAACTGTAGCTTACCAGATCTTGACGTTTGTTAGCTGCAGTAAACATCCGAAAAATGCAGACACCCTTTTTAATTCATTTATGTCATTTACTGACAGTCAGATGATGAAAATATTTCGGCGTGCTTTACACGTTTCGTATTTCACATGATGAAACGGGAGGAGGGCGGCGATTTCCCAAACGCCGTACCTCTTTAAGCCTTTAGCTTCCAATTGAGTCCTGCGCCTGCAACTTAGCAGGCAGATGCTACAAGGCAACAAACTGGCTTTGGAATGCATTTCCTTCCGGATATCAGTTGACAGGTGATAACATATTTTCAGCTGCACCCAACATTTTCTAATATTTGTTTTTAGTCTAGCTGTTCAGGTTGGGTACAACTTTTTGTTAGAAAATGAAAGATCTGCTCAGTGGCCCAAAATATTAAAGATGCAAATAAAATATCTTATGGAAAACGTCACCGAAAGCATTGGGGAGCGATAAACAAAAAAATCTCCACTATTCTAAAAGTTTCCAATGATTCGTAAAATATGTTTTTAAAAATACACTGGCGGAAAGTGAAAAAAAACACCAAGAAGGAGACGTCTGATACCAACGAAATTTATACAGCATAATAACGGAATACAGAGGATAACGTTATCAAAACATTATGGCAAAATACAGCTGTATTTGCTGGTAAACTGAAAAAGCATTTCCATGTAACATGGTTAGTACGAGGTTGAACCGCCATGAACTGCGTCACACTGTGCCATTCTGGCATGGAGTCTGTCGTACAGATGTTGGATGTAAGTTTGGGGTATTGAGTTCCAAGTATCCTCAACCTGGACGCGTAAATCGGGGATGGTCGTGGCTGGCCGTGGAGACCGGATAAGTCGTTGTCCCATAAAATCCCACACATGCTCAATGGGGACAAATCCGGTGAACGTGCAGGCCATGGAAGTTGTCTCACACCGTGAAGTGCATGCTGCGTTGCACGTGCCGTGTTTGGGCGTGCATTATCTTGCTGGAAAACACCACGATGGGCCGATCTTACCAATGGCACAACAACGGGATGAATGATGATGTTGATGTAGGAGGTGCTGTTTAACGTACCCGGTACAAACACTAGTTGTGTACGGGAGTGATCGCTCCTTACACCAGGTGTCGGCCCTGTGTGTCGCTGGCGGATGCAAGAAGGGTGAAGACGCTCCACTGTGCATCTGCGAACACGCATACGGCCATCGGAGGCTCCCAAGCAGAATCTGCTTTCGTCGCTGAACACGACAGATCGCCATTGCGTTTTCCAGTGCAGACGTTGGCGACACCACTGCAGCCGTTCCTGACGGTGGGCTGGAGTCAGAGGTACACATGCCAGAGGCACACGTGTACGTAGTCCTGCATCCAGTAGACGGTTGCGGATTGTTCGCACAGTCACCTCAGGTGCAACGGCAGCTCGGATTTGTGTCGCAGTGGATGTTCTGCTTGACAACGCCGCTCTTCTTGAGCGTCTATCAGTCCGTCTGTGACTCCCGGTTCCACGTCTTCTCGTGTGGGAATGTTCTTTGGACCATCTACGCCACCATCGCACCACCACCGATACTTCCCGTCCAATTCGCTCCGCAATACAACGATACGACCACTCGGCCTGGTGGAGTCCAACTAGAAAACCTCCCTCAAAGTCCGATAACTGCTGAAATCGTACACGTCTTCCATATCCAGGCATTGCAGTTTCTTCAGGGTCTTCGCACGTGTCCGTACGCCGACGACTGATTACATTCACTTCGCCGTACTCCTTAAATACCACCGACGATAATTTGCATATTATTCCATGCTGTGGCGTAAGCGCTCACCGGTTGGGCCCGAAATTAACATCACACCTACGTAAACTCCACCCCATTAACATATGTAAATTTCATGATCGTCCGCCAATTACTTCTTGGTGTTCTTTTTTCACTTTCCGCCAGTGTATATACAAATGTATTTAAAAATAAGTAGCGAATGACAAACCACTAAGCACGAAGGACCAAGCCACACCTTATGGGACCCCCCCCCCACACACACACACACGCACTAAGTGTGTCACTGGTATTTTGAAATTTTTCTGAGAAAGGTCCATAAACCTGAAATTGATGAAAATGACTGCAAAATAGGTAAGGTTTGTCGATGTTAACTTATTCTTTATTTACGTAGTCTATATCAAATTTATGCATTTCCGCTTACAAGAAATGTACTGTTACTACTGAAACCAAGAAAGGGACGGACAAAATCCAAATGTCCCCTTGGGAGTGCTCCCAAAGCCACAAGACCAAAAGAAAAGAAATAAAATACAAACAAGACAACAAACCAAAAAGAATAAGTAAAGTACAATCATGATTATGTCCTACCTGGACAAAGGGAGCCGGAAATGAGAATATCCAAAGGTAGCAAGAACGACCTCAAAAAGTAACGTGAAACCACAAAGATCTTTACAGCACCTAACACCAAGAACCACTGATAAAGAATCAAGAATGTCGAAGCTGCAAAAGGGCAAAGGTAAAGCTGACAAGGGAGCAATGGTATACGGTTTAAACAAAATCTGTTTGCCAAATGGAGGAATGTAGTTTACTTTTTATAGGCTAGGTGTAAGCTAGTGTGAAGAAAGCAGAGGGTAATGTGGCCACAAGTGGTCTACCGAGTGGTACTTAGAGTTTCTAACTATTTAATATTGTCAGACCAATTGTTAATAAGAGTACTGTAATTAAATGTGTCAGCAAAATGAAGTTTATGATTTTTGAGTAATTGTAAACAATATTTTTTTTATAAAAGGTAAAAGAAATTGATTAGAAATTAATTGTTCAAAAAACAATTGCAGTTATAAATCAAATTATCAAAGATGCTACAAATACATAAAAACCGGAAAAATTGAGAAAAATAAGGTTTCTGTGAATTAAAATAGAGACATTTGAAAACCAGTTAGCGAAGTGTACCTGAAAATTAAAGGAACGTCTTTTATCATACAGGTTGACCTCAAGTGACCCAGGTAAAGAAAGTGTAATTTCCAAATCCAAATAAACTATAATACACTGCCGGACAATTGCTAAGGACGGATGACAATAGCAACGATAGCAACCATAAAAGTGAAGGCAGGAAAATGTGGAATTTAGCATAAGTGCGGGATACAGTAAGACGTGTTGTGCGTATGCAAATTTTGGATTGCCGAACTTGTTCGTGACGTCATAGCGCTGATAAGAGATATAAAGGATTTGACGCGTATTGACCGTTGTTGTTCAAACGCAAAGTTGAAAGGGAAAGAATCAATTGACGAACTTGCAATTTTCAGTATGTCTTCCCGACATCACCTAGATGATTTTTACGCGTGGCCGTATTATTGGCAAGATTGAAGAAGGGCGAAAAATAACAGATGTTGCCAGGGAGTTCGACGTCAGCCACAGTGTTGTTTCAAGGCTTTGGAAATCATTTCAAACAAATGGAGTGTAGCAAACGTCACGGGGGAGGTCGTGTTCGCAGTACGACACCTGCAGAAGATCGGTACATAGTGCTATCAACAAAAAGACACCGGCGCAGCACAGCTAGTGAGGTAGCAAATCAGTTTATGGCTGCTACTGGCAAGCGGATCTCCCGAAAAACTGTCGCCAGACGTTTGCATGAAGGAGGACTATACGCCCGTCATCCTGTTGTGTGCATCCCATTGTCCAGACGTCACCGTACCGCCCGTTTGCAATGGTGCCATCAACATCGCAATTGGACTGATAACGACTGGTCTGCTGTCCTCTTCTCAGTTGAGAGTAGATACAGTCTATCGTCTGATTGTCGACAACTGATCTGGCGTGATAGTGGTACTGCATATTGTCCAGCAAACATACAGGAAAGGGACCGATATCCGACATGTAGTGTCATGGTATGGGCTGGCATCATGATCAATGGCCGTACGTCCCTCTATGTGCTTCCAACTGGGACTATGACTGGCCAACGATACATTAATGATGTTCTGCTATCTCATGTTCGCATGTTCCGTGGTGCTGTCGGTGATAGATTCATTTTCATGGACGACAACGCAACATGTCATCGAACAGTCGCTGTCCAGGGGTATCTTGAGAGCGAGGATATTCAACGCCTCGTATGGCCAGCACGTTCTCCAGATCTGAATCCCATTGAAAATGTGTGGGATGCTTTGAGGAGGAGTCTTGCTGGTCGCCAATGCCCTCCAATAAACAAGGACACCCTCATCCGTGCACTGACAGAGGAATGGGATAAACTACCCCAACATCTGCTTGATAATGTTGTGCAAAGCATGACACGACGTGCGGAATCTTGCATCGCCCTCCATGGTGGCCATATCCCGTATTGACATCTTACGCCAGAACGCCTGCGAACGGTAATTGCATTTTTTTCACGTTTACGTATTCTGCACAAAATGGCCTGTTTGTCCCTTGAACACGTTCCAAAGCCTTCTGGATTTCAGAGCACAATAAATTGTCTTTCTTGTAATGTCCTGGCATTCTGACATTATTTTATTTCACTTGGCATCGAACCACAGTTACTTTTTTATGCGCTATATAGTTTATGATCCGTCCTTAGCAATTGTCCAGCAGTGTATTTTGTTGGTGGTTGGTCTTTTCCAAGATCAAATTTTGTGGATATATTAAAAGGAGTGGAATGGTCAAAATTAGGGAAATCTATTGCAATTAAATCATCCATATATCTAAAACTTATACCAGAAAAGTGATTATTTTTGGCAAATGTAGCTTCAAAGGAAATAAAGATTAGCCAGTATACTTTGAAAACTACTACCCATGGTGATTCCTGTGGTTTGCAAAAAATAATCTGTTACCCATCAAAATATAATTATTTTTAAGGCATAATTCAACCAGTACATTCCAATATGTCCCAGTAATCCCAAGCACTTTTTCATGTTTCAAGTACACCCCACCACAAACCTCCACCAGGCCACAAAGCGGTATTGAGGCAAAAATATTCCTAAAATCAAATGTGTCAATATGTTGAATAGAAGAGACAGACCTAATATAATTCAGTACTGGTTTATTGTTATTAATTATCCAAGAATCCTGTATTTCCTTAGAAATAATATTAAGATATTTTTCAAAAATCTTCCCTGAAAGACCAGTACAACAGTGACAGTTACTCTTAGTGAATCTAAAAGACACAGGAAGCTTATGAAATTTTGGAATGGCATACAAAAAAGGTAACTGCATGTTAATGTTATTGAGACTTAAGCATTTATGCCAAGTAATATTTTTTCTATATAAAATTTATGTCAAGTGTAATAAGCATTATAAGTTGAACCATGATGTAATTCAGAAAATAATAGCTCAACATAAAGACATTTGCAAAAAAAATAGCCAAATTGTTTTTTGCCTTATCCACAGGAGTGAAGACGAAATATTTCTGTAATTCTCTGATATGCTTCTTGATAAGTGGAATGTTGAAATAATTTTTGACTTGAAACTGTGGAGAACAAATTCAAAGCCCTTTTAAAATTGCTCAAAACATAATCTAACCAGATGGTAAATTCTTCATAAGAAATTCCAAACTTATACGATAATTTAAGAATATATTTAATAAGATCAGTTTTTAGATCCCTAAGAACTTTACTAACATTTAATTTAGTAGAAATGCAAAATCCTGTACCCTTATTTAAAACAGACCTGAGAATAGGAGAGGTAATAAGATTAGTATCCCCTGTGAGAATATGTTAATGAAAAGGATCAATAAAACGAGCATATTCTGGATTACTGCACAAAATGTGGATTGGTTTTCATATAAGTCCTGTAAATTCTCAGCAACGTGGCGATAGTTATAAATTAAACGACCAACAGTTGTAGCATAATAATAACACGGGACTGTGTTAAATGTGTCCTTTAATGGAAAGTGTATATTATTATCAGTAAAAAAAAATGTAACACCAATTTTATCAAAATTCGATCTGGAAATTGACAGTACTTCAACTTCAATTCGATTTGGAAGTACACAGTACTTCAACTTCAATTTCCAGATCGAATTTTTGATAAAATAATCGATCTGGAAATTGAAGGAACGATCAGAACCAAAATTATTAAGCCTTGAAGATAATCTAAAATTAAGCAAATAATTGAGTAATGTTTTAAAATGTAAATTATTGAGATAAAAGTTGTCATATATTTTTTTCAGGTAACGAATTTTAGTCAAATTAATGAAAAATTCTTGGTTTACAAACCCATACAAGGTTGTTAGTAAGGCCATCCAGTTCCAGCAACAAATCCCGAAAATTCACGAAAGTACTTCCACAAGATCTGTTACCTCTATTGTGTCGAGTGGCATAACTTCCTGAAGTAGTATGCTTGAAATATCTATAGACCAAGCCAGAAAAATCCTTGGCTACAATCTTAATACCATTAAACAAATCATTGAGTCCATATAGGAATAATGTCTCAAATTGCAAAATACACAGATTTTCCAACAATAATCTCTTCCAAATCTGATGCAGTAAACATAATACGAATCTTTATTTCCTCAAAGCTATAATGCTAAAAATGAAGCAGTTCAATGTCATTCTTATGCTTAAAAATATTTATGTTCCATCAAATCCTGCAGAGTCTGCATTGAACAGGCCGAAGACTCATCTGGATAGTATTGCTCACTTCCATGGAATGGGATTTAGTCTGTAAGTCAATTCTAAATTATTGATTCCTTGACCTCTTACTAGCTGTTTTTTAAAATTCAATACTTCCTGAGGTGTGCGACACCTTTTTTAATCTAAAGCAACTAATGGGATTTTACTAGGAAATTTTTTTCATTAATAGCAAATTTTCTGAGAAAACTCTTCTCCTTCTTCAGGCTGTCTTGTTGTTGTCACTTTTTACTTGTCACTATCACGGTTACGGTTTACCTTGACGGTTTAGGTTATTTTTCAACAAATCCTGCCAGATGTTAGGCAGGGAAAATCCTTTGCAGTCATTGATGATGGAATTTTGATTTTTCTCAATCTCTATTCCTTCTTTCAGTTTTCTTTTTTGGAAATTGCTTTGGAAACTGATTACTTTAAGGGAATTCCAATCCATGCTGTGCCCAGTTTCTCTAACATGCCTCTCTAATCCAGTCTTGTTGGAGCAATTTTTTATAGCTGCTTTATGCTCAGCTATACGAGTTTCTAGTCTGCGACCTGTTTCACCTATGTAAGACAGTCCACATCTACAATTTACTTCATAAACTACTCCTTGCATTTTTTAAATATCTTCTTCTCTTTGAACTATTTTAGGGAAATTTTTTTAACTTTGTTCTCTAAACTTGGAGCTAGCCTAATATTGTATTTCTTACTAATTCTCTTTAAAGACTCAAATAAACCTTTGTGATAAGAAATTTTTCTAGTGAATTTTACTAGTTGCTTTTGTGGGTTCTTCGTACCATTAAAATTCAGAAGCTTCTCAATTTCTTCTTTAGGATAGTTATTCTCTGCAAGTATGACTTTAAGCTCTTCTTTATGGGCTTCTTTTTTATCTGCAGTAGAAACTATTTTATTAATTTTTTCTAAAAACTGACTTGCTACATTTTTCTTAATAGAAACTGGGTGATACGAATTGAAATCCAGTAGTCTTTTAGTATTCATTGGTTTTTTATACCAAGTAGTGAGGAATTTTTCATCTTCATAATAGATAGTAATATCTAAGAAGTTTATTCTTCTTTCTTTTTGAAGTTCAATAGTGAACTTAAGGGAATCATTGAATGAGTCTAGAATTCTTTCTGGAATAATTTCTGAGCTATCTATTATAAATAAGATGTCATCCATGTATCTGCTATATAAGCAGAAGTATGTGGGTTGTACTACTATCTTTTCTTCTTTTTTTTTTTATTCGAGGTTTAACGACCACCATGAGCAACTCAGTGGGCTATAAGCAGTTGCCCGTCCCTAATTTAGGGTCACTGGTTCCAGGGAAGGGAGAGAGCCAGTGTCGTAAGACAAACACAACATCCATGCCTCACCGGGATTCAAACCCTGACCCCTTACAGACAAATAATCAGAGGCCATCGCTTAGACCATTGCGCCAGCAGGGCCCTGCAACACCTTTTAATGGTTTGTGTTGTCATCCATAAATCTCGGTGAAGAAATAACATAGAACATCTTAAATTTAGCAGAAATGCCCAATATCAATACCAGGAAACATGAATGCATTACACTTATGTATATCAATGGCGTACCGGGAGGGGGTGTGTGTGTGTGTGTGTGCAAAGGGTCATATGCACTCCCTAAAATAATTCTTTCTAGTATTAAAAATTGACAAAAATTGTCAGTGATGTTATTTTCCTCATGTCGTCATTCTGGTCTTCCTTAAATAGCCGTTAGTTAGTTCTTTATTTGGAATGGTCAGACGAATTCACATATGCCTATTGTTATAATTATCTGCACCCCCCCCCCCACGTGTGCATTTCCCACTTGTATGCCCCACCAACGAAAGAACAGAGCAAACTGATGCTGTAGAGTTACATTCACACTGAGCTTGGAGAATAATAAAGGCTCATAGATACACTCTGTGGATGATTGGGATGCCTAGTTTGTTTACAACAGCTAAAGCAAATCAAACAATCTGCACCCACAAATTCTTAGCCCAAACTGAAAATTTCCAAATCAGCTATTACTGACTGACTGCACAAACCAGTGGCGTAACTAGAACAAAGTGCGCCCCCCCGCCCGCAAGTTTTACTTCAGCACCCCCTAACACAGTAATTTTTCCAGGATTACGAACACGAGGGAGGATATGTTTTTCGCGTTGTGTGTGTGTGTGTGGGGGGGGGGGGTGATAGATGGGGAGGAGGAAGTCAGGAAGAGTGTCTGGGAAAATGTGTGTATGTGTGTGTGTGTGGGGGGGGGTAGAGTTCTGTAGTTTTTACTTTTTAAGTAATTTTTGGAACAGAAGTACACATAAACTGCTAGGTTATCAATCAGCCAAGCAGGATTAACACAGATGCGTGGACCGACGCATGAACATAAATATACATTTCATCTCAAGAAACAAATTCGGAAAAATATATTTCAATGCAATTCCATAATCACCCATTTTACTTGTTTCTGAAGTGCTTGGTTCTTGTAAAATGTCTGCTTCTAAACTTTGAACAGTTGACGTGCTAAACAAATCATTATTCTTTTCATCAGAAATGGCACTTAAGCTTAACTGACTCATCCGCAAAAAGAACTGGTCGAGTTTTGGAAGTTTTTTCAAGGGCTCTTCTTCTTTTCTTTCGCAGATACTGTGATCCACTTAGACGCTTTTGTGGCATTTTGCAAATGGATGTCGTTCGCTTATACTGTATGTTAAAGTTTCCTCACAGTAAATGAAATAGACATTTCTACTATAAGGAAAAACTAAAAGCAATGGCAACATGCAATTGTTATGTTCCAAACCAAAAGAAATCACTTAAAGAAATCACCCTCTTATACATTCTGCAGACTGCTGTGAATAAATGTTGACACCTGTCGTCGTGTCATGTACATAATCCTAGGTCACCGATCGGTTTCCCAGATCCTCGACGGGGAAACCCTATGTAGCCTTACACTTTTCCTCAGCAGTGCAGAGTGAGAGCGAGTGGTAAGCGATCATATTATTTACAATCCGTTGCAGAGCGATTCTATTACGGCCCGACGACAAAGGGCCGATAGTTTGAATCTGTAGGACATCCATTGATTTAAAAGTGAAACTTGACATTTCTTAGGCAAAGCTAAATATATCTTAAAGGAAAACACGAATCTTTGGGTTAATTATTCGTTTGATTGTTTTTGTGCGTGTACAGATTTCTTTATAAAAATACAACTAGTAGCTGCAGTACGTCCCTTTGTTGTCTGTGCCCCCCCCCCCCCCGCAGGGGATGTCGTTATGCCACTGGCACAAAATCACAAAGGTTTAAGACCATGTCATGAAGTGCCACAAAAACGCACTGCAGCTTATGCTCAATAACACATTAAGGTTGATAAAAAGCTGCTGAAGAATGTTTATCATACTTGGCTTCTCAAGTGGATAACACTCTGGTGTGCTTTATCTGCATAAACCACATACAAGGTATAATCAAAAAGTTTCTGGAATGGTCTGAATGTACTTCCAGTGCATGTGTGCTGTGGTTTGGACACTAACTGTCCTTTACATTGGAATGAGGAATGCCGTAAAACGCTTAACAGGGTTCTCTGTCTTGCTTGAGCATCCAGTTTTATGAAGTAAAGTGAACATGGTTTAAGTGCCCCCCCTTTTTTTTTACTTTGTCAGAATGTCCAATTTTAAAGAACAGCACATGTGCAACAGATTGGGTTTCAAATTTAGCAAGACTGAATCAGAAACCTATGAAATATTGAAAACTGCATTTAGGGAAGAAATAATAAGCAAAATACAAAAATTTTAGTGGTTTTCAGAAGTTAAAAATGGTGTGACATCACTTGAAGATGCAGAACAATCTGGGCATCCATCATCTGATGAAAATGTGAAATGGATTAAGGACATTAGGTTATTGTATAGATTAGTACGTACATGTTTCTTTTCGTGCTTCCTGACCTTTACGTGGGGGCAATTTTAATATATAGTACAGCAAGTTTAAAGTGGTGGTCAAAAGTTTTTTCCACCACACAATGATTTTATTTTATTAGAATAAAAACAAAATTTCTATGTGCGATTGCTAATGTTTCATTCATGCTGTCATTTTTAATAATACATGTAAGCAACTTTCACCACCATAAATCTATAAATAATGTGAAATTCCTGAGTAGTCAATTGTTAACAGGTAACACTTACGGAAGATAGATCACACATTGCAATAATATTTTACCTTTGGCAACGTCAGATTTTTACAATTCAAGAATGCAGATGGCGGTACGTATGAAACATTGGCAAACAAGCAAAGGTAAAAAATTTAAGGTTTTTCCAAATAAAAATAAACTGCTCTACAGTATAAGAAAACTACTGACCACCACTTTATTAACTCTTTAAAGACCATAATTCCTTAAATATTCAAACTACTACAACTGTCCAAAAATGCCCATCTAGAGAAAGTAGGATTTCCTATGCCCACCTGTTCTTTGAATTTACATGCCCACTATGAGATTGGCAGAATTTACCCTTAGTCACAATTGTTGTCACTAACCAAAAAGTAAAGCAGGTATTTGTATCTCCTGGTGCAATATTATTGACTTTCATGACATCACAACTTCTCCGTAGAAGAATGCACTGATCATCCCAGAAAATGTCTGAAGGTTATGTACATTGAGACTACAGATCGGAAGTCTTGTGTGGTGATCGAGCATCAGTCTGAAGGTTATGTACATTGAGACAGAAAATGTCTGAAGGTTATGTACATTGAGACAGAAAATGTCTGAAGGTTATGTACATTGAGACAGAAAATGTCTGAAGGTTATGTACATTGAGACAGAAAATGTCTGAAGGTTATGTACATTGAGACAGAAAATGTCTGAAGGTTATGTACATTGAGACAAAAAATGTCTGAAGGTTATGTACATTGAGACAGAAGATGTCTGAAGGTTAGGTACATTGAGACTACAGATCGGAAGTCTTGTGTGGTGATCGAGCATCAGTCCTTCTTCTGTTAACTCATAAAGGGGGAAGTTCTGAAAGGAGCATCAGTTAGTTTTGGGGGTTATGATAGTCTGAGAGGCACAAGATTCCAGATAAAATAAAAATACCAATGTTTACCACAATCAAAGGTTCATTATACACTGAAGAGCAATTGAATTAGAGACAGTTGGCATTATGCAAATGTGGCGCTATGGGCGGCCCTGTAAACGGAAACGACATGACGTATGCAGCGATCCGACAATATAAGGAGTGATGCAATGGGAATAAGTAAGAGTTGGATGCAGTATGGGTAAGACGAAGGATATAAGCGCATTTGATCGTGGGCAAATTGTCGGGGCCCAACGAATGGGTCCCTCCATCTCAGAAGTCGTGCTGGCACTGGAATTTTCACAAGCTAATGTGTCACGGGTGCACCGTGAGTACATCGAATCCGGTAAAACCATCCTCCTACAAGGGCCAACTGCCGTGGACAACAGCATGTGGATGAGCGGGGTCATCGTTGGCTAGCTCATATTGTAACAGTGGATAGACGGGCCACAGTGCAAGAAATCACTCGGCAATTTAACGCTGGTGCACAAAAACGTGTAAGCAGCCACACCATCCAGAACCATCTCCTCGCTATGGGGTACAGAAGCCATCGTCCTACGATGGTACCGCTGCTGACCACACATCACAGGGTGCTAAGATTAGCATGGGTGCGGGAACATTGCCACTGGACCCTAGATATTTGAGGAAATGTTGCCTGGACTGATGAGTCCAGATTCACGTTGGTACATGCGGATGGCAGGGTACGAGTACGGCGCAAACCACATGAAGCGATGGATCCTTCTTGTCAGCAGGGTACTCTTCAAGCTGGTGGCGACTGTTTACGTGGACTGAAATGGGACCCCTGATACGTGTGACATCGTCCCTCACAGGTCAACATTACTAGGATATCCTGGACGACCATTTGCTCCCATTTTTGCGTCTTCAACATCCCACTGGGGACCTCATCCTGCAACAAGACAATGCACCGTGCCATCGCTCTAGAATTGTATCCGAATGGTTGGATGAACACTCCACCGACGTGACCTCGCTTCCTTGGCCAGTTAGGTCACCTGACCTCAATCCCATCGAGCACATCTGGGATGCCATCGAGAGAGATGTTCAAGGCTCTGACCCCCTTCCATCAAATCTTCGTGAACTGTGGGAGCTTGTTCAGGGGTCGTGGATCCGTATGGCTTCCCAACACTTCCGGTGTCTTGTCAAGTCCATGCCGAGACGAATCACCACCGTCATCAGGACGAAAGGTGGTGCTACATGTTACAAGACAGGTATCTCTAATTCAATTGCTCTTCAATGTATAATAAACCTTTGATTGTGGTAAACATCGGTATTTTTATTCTATCTCAACACTACAAGTTTTATAGTAATAAATTATATACAAGATTCCAGAGCCCAGGTCATGAAAAAGTTAATCTGAAGTATCATCTTGGGCAGGGCCTGATTTATGGGAGGGCATTCGAGGCACGTCCCCAGGGCCCCCATCAAAATATATTTACATATTACTTGCTTTGCATCAAACTGATTGGCAATGTTCAATCTACAGAAAAAAGTTACCATGGTAATTTCAGAACTGTGTGTTGAAACACATGAAAATGACAAGTGTAATTTCCACAAATAAGTGGAACACCAAGTTATTGGCAAATTAGTCTTAATCTGCCAATAATAACTATGCATATATGCAAACCTCTAAAAGTAGTTTTCAGTAACCAACATGTTCATTTTTCAATAATTTTCAGTAATCCAGTCTACAGCGGCAAATTTGGGTATTTAACACTGCAACAAATTTTAATCTGTCAGAACTATTAACAAAATAATCATAATAATTATATTAATAATAATACAATAAAAATAATTTGCTTGTGGGAAAATTTAAAATACTGTCTACCATAAAAATATAATAAATTACCTCCAGACATGAAGAAAAATTATTCCTTGGAATGTTGGCCAAATTATTATGATAAACTGGCTGTAGTTGCCATTTTGGCCTTCCTTAATTCAATTTGTGAAAACTTCTTCTGATAGCATAGTTCACTGTGTGCAATGCTATTTATTTTTTCTACTAATAAAGAAGACAGCACATGAGTACTTAAATTAGGTCTGAATTCATTCATGGGTTTTTTTCACAATACTGAAAATTTTTTCTGTACTTGCATTGCTATGAGGAACTATTAAAATCATTTTCATAATTTTGCTTAATGATTCATACTTTAACTGGCCACTTTCATTTTTCATTTAAGAAATTCTGTGCCACACTTCATCCATTCTCCCAGAAGTAACAGCACAGTTAAAATTTTCAAACTGGTAGGGAGCAAATTCAGATTCCACTTTGTCAGATTCTTCTGGTTTCAAAACTGGAAACAGGGAACACATATATTAAACTCATGCAAAAGAAACACTTTGCCTTAATGCTACATCTGCAATTTCAGCATGACTCAGAAATTCATCATTAAGTGGAAATTTTCTTAAAATGTAATTGCAGCCTGCCTTGTAAAATTCCCTTACCTCAGAATAAAAAGTAGCCACTGTGTCTTCACTCAAATCTGCAGTTGTGCATACATAAGATCTCGCTTTTGACCCAATTACGAGATCACAGTTTTCTTTTTGATTTCTCCTTCTTTCGAAATTTCCATCTGCAAGAGATGTTGCTGTCACATCAAATGCCGATGGCTTGATAAATTGTACAAGCAATTCAGATAAAAGACTATGAAGTTTTCTTTTTAATACATGCACAAGCGGAGCTTCCTGCTGCAAGAACACGTTAACAGATGTAAATAATGGAAGAGTAGCAGATAAAAAAAGACAATAAAGTTTAGATGAAGGATTTCCAATCATACTTGCAAGGTTCTTATACTGTGAATTAGCTTCTTCATTGTCACTGAAATAATGTTCTAGAGCCTCCCACTGTTCTAAAATTCTGTCAATGGATTCCAAAAGTGATAACCAGCGAGTATTGACATGCTTTAGAATTTTGTGTGGTTTAGTACCACAAACAGCTTGACTCAGTTTTAGATGGCGTTTCCTCTTTGAACTTTTCTCCAAAAAAAAGAACAACTGTATCAGAAACTGCTCAACATTAAATCCTTTCAGTTGAGTAGCAGATTTCTGTGCAGCTAAATTTACTAAATGGCATGAACATCGCTGCACTATGATTGCAGGCTGAACCTTCTTTATGTGAGAAACAACACCTTTTACTTGACCTATCATAGTGTTAGCATTGTCACAAGAAAATGACACACAGTTGCTCCATGAGATTTTTTTAACAAACTCATTGTTCAAAACGTTGAATATTCCTTCACTTGTATTATTACTTGATTCAACCAATGATAACAAAACAGTTCAATTTTTCCCTAACTTTTCGTCAAAATACGTTATTATAATGGGATACAGTTTATTTGCGTGAGCATC
Organism: Macrothele yani; assembly: GCA_039090855.1. Classification (NCBI taxonomy): domain Eukaryota; kingdom Metazoa; phylum Arthropoda; class Arachnida; order Araneae; family Macrothelidae; genus Macrothele; species Macrothele yani. Next base: position 179,518,337 of record CM077009.1, on the reverse strand, counting down.
CTTACTTCCGTCCGTAGATAGAGAAAAGGGATTTTTTTAAACTTCAGATACGATGTTACTTGTAGAAACACTGGCCATGTGCTGAATTAGTGCAGTAGCCTTGGTTCTTCCACACAAATATTTTTTTGCGATCGCTGAATCGGGAAACATGGCTTGAAATAACAGTTTAGCATGGTCAGCAGCAGCTATGGGTAAATTGTGTTCCACAATAAATGAAGTGAACATAAGTTCTGCATTTATTACGCTGTTCTCCTTTGATGCAAACAAATCGCTCACTGACTGAACTTTCAACTCACCGAAAGATTTATGCTTTTTCGATTCTGCGTGTCTTCGGCAATCATCCCGCCCACCGTGCGCAATACTAAAATCACATCTACAAATTCTGCAAAACACGTGGTTCACAGAAACTTTTGATTTCTCAAAACAGGGCCAATCTCTATTGTAAGTTTCTAGAAAACACTGTTTCTTCTTCAACGACGAAGGTTTGTCTATAGAACGCTTCATTCTAAATAAATGAAAGAAAACAGCAAAAAAAAAACCCTTCACAATCGCCTCACGCTTCCGTGATGTAACAGTAGGGTAGCACGTGCAGCATAGAGAACCCAAAAGCATCAAGGACAATAAAGCAAAGCGCTGCCTACGATGGACGAAAGCAACTGCCCTGGTTGCACGCAGGAGACACGAAGTGCATCATGGGAGTTCGGAACGAATGCCTAAGCAGCGTCCCAACAGAGCTAAACTGCGTAGTTGTGTCCGGCATGGAATGAAACACTGAGCCAGCATAGTGTGATTGCTGCTCAGTCTACGGTATATAAATTGCCAATTAAGATGCAGGAATCTATAATACACAGAATGTAGCATTTAATTCCCCCCGCCCCACAGAAAAATCTGAAGAACCAACAAAAAATTTTAAGTTGATAAAAATTTGCTTTCTATCTCAGAAAAGTAAATCAAATGGAGATTTTCCGTAATTTCAGTGGTGTTTCCGTACTTCCGCAACAGCAACCAAAAATCCGTAAAATTACCGAAAATCCGTACTACTTGGCATCTATGACTATGTAACTTTCCAAGAGGGATGCGATTGCAAATCAATTCCGCAAACAGGAAGCAGTCGGAATTGCTAACCAACAATTCAGAATCACACGCTTCCGTTTTCATAATACCTTGGTTCTGTGATTGGGTACAGCTGATGAAACACATGATCACCACCATTCCGAATCGGGAAGAAATTGAAAGTAATTCTGGACTTAAACCTCAGCATCAAGTGACATGACAAGAAAGAAGAAACAACCAATCATGAAATAATTGACTCCGTTAGTGTTTGGTTATGCTTTGTGTTGTGTAATTTGACACTGGAAGTAAATGGTGCCTAGCACTTCGGTGAAATTATCCCATAGGAAATATACAGGATGTCCACAAAGTCTCTTAACAACTTTGCACATTTATTATGGACACCCTGCACTATGTAAGTTCATGGTATTTGTTGTATAATATACTGTAAATATCAAAGTTTTAATTGGCATTATCAGTTTTTGTTATGGGTCCCTCACTGATGCAACAGGTGCTGTTCTATGAAAATGTGGTCCCCACAAGAGAGAGCACAGTGCGTCGCTCAGTTCATCGAAACAAATCTGATACACAAAAGCAACATTTCTGGACTAAGTATGGGAAAACCCTGCTATCTCATCCTAGTATCCACCAATGGCACCAAAAATTCATGGAGACAAGGTCAGTGTTGGATCAAGATTGTAGTGGCCACCCACGAACATCGAATGAAGACACTGAATGTGTTCGTGAATCATTTTCATGAAATGAATCACAAATTTCTGGTGCCATTGGCAGATACTAGGACAAGATGGAGGGGTTTTCCCATACTTAGTTCGGATATGTCTTTGCATTTGTGTATCAGATTTTGTTTTGATGAACCAAGCAACGCACTGCACTCTCTTGTGGGGACCACATTTTCATAGAACAGTACCCGCTATGTCAGTGAGGGACCTATAACAAAAAAAATGATAATGCCAATTAAAACTTTGATATCTACAGTGTATTATACAACAAATACCATGAACTTGCATAGTACAGGTGTCCGTAATAAATGTGCAAAGTTGTGAAGAGACTTTGTGGACACCCTGTACTCTTCTCCTGATCAGTATACAACTGATTCGTAATGAAACCACAAAAAGCACAGACCAAGGTTACTGAGACCATCCTCAATCATATATGCATGCCCATAACATAGGATACCAGGGGCCCCTTGAAACCCTCTTGCCCAGGGCCCCAAACCTACAGTGAAACTTGTCTAATTCTAACGTTTTTAATTCGAAATCTTGGTTAATTTGAATTTTTCTTTTGGCCCCTTGAATTTTCTACATAAAAAAGGTGACATCGAGGATCTCAGGAACTACAGACCTATCAGCCTCCTATCAGTAGTTTATAAAATCTTCACTAAAGTTCTTTCACACCGCTTGAAGGTAACACTGGACATGGCTCAACCGAGAGAACAAGCTGGATTCAGGAGTGGCTACAGCACAATAGATCATATCCATGTGCTGAGAGAACTAATTGAAAGAGCGAGGGAATATGAACTTCCATTGTGCATGGCTTTTATCGATTATGAAAAAGCCTTTGATTCGGTGAAACCATCCGCAGTTACAATGGCTCTGAAAACCTGCGGTATTGAAGATGCATACATTAATATTATTAATAACATCTATGAAAATGCAAGTGCAAAGATTAGGCTGTTTGAAAATACAACACACATAAAAATTGGAAAGGGAGTGAGACAAGGTGACACCATATCTCCGAAGCTCTTTAATGCCACATTGGAGGGTGTTTTTCAGTCACTGAGCTGGGAAAACAAGGGGATAAAGATTAATGGAGATTATCTAACCCACCTTCGTTTTGCTGATGACGTAGTCATTTTTGCAACTAGCCCATCAGAGCTGCAGAGTATGATCCAGGAACTTGCTGACAAGAGTAAAGAAGTGGGATTAAAAATGAACTTTCAGAAGACAAAGGTGATGTTCAATGCTTTTACAAGAAATGAAGATTTATCGATTGATAAAGAAAAGCTGGAGATAACAGACACGTACGTTTATCTTGGACAGCAGATATCAAGTGAGGGTCACATTGATGAAGAAATTAATCGACGTACAAAACTTGCCTGGAGAGCTTTTGGAAGAAACAGCATAATTTTCAAGAGCAATATGCCATTATGTCTTAAAAGAAAAGTGTTTGATCAATGCATCCTTCCAGTGCTTACGTATGGTGCAGAGACGTGGACCTTAACTAAAAGAGACATACAAAGGCTGCAGACAACTCAAAGCAGCATGGAGAGGTGCATACTTGCTGTAACCAGGAGAGATAAGAAGAGGAACTCGTGGATCCGAAAAATGACAAGAGTGGAAGACATCATGATCAGAGTTAAATCCCTGAAATGGCAATGGGCTGGACATACTGCCAGAAGGACAGACCATCGATGGACAGCCGAAATTTTAGATTGGATTCCAAGGGACAGGAAAAGACCCAGAAGAAGACCACATGGGAGATGGGTGGATGAAATTCGAAAGTATGCAGGGGTGACATGGAGGAGACTGGCACAAGACAGACCGTTGTGGAGGAAACTTGGGGAGACCTTCGTCCAGCAGTGGATTGATAATGGTTGACAATGATGATGATGATGATATATATATACAGTATATATATATCTGTAAGATTATCATAAGATGTCTAATTTAATGTATGAATCAAATACTTGTAGAATACAATACACTATCCCAACAAAAACACTTTAATCTTCACCATCCCACATCAACTAACATACTACAAGATGTCTAACCCTGATACCGTCTTAACAGCACACATCGATTATGATGCAGATAGCTACAGATGTTGGATGTAAGTTTGGGGTATTGAGTTCCAAGCATCTTCAACCTGGACGCGTAAATCGGGGATGGTCGTGGCTGGCCGTGGAGACAGGATAAGTCGTTGTCCCATAAAATCCCACACATGCTCAATGGGGGACAAATCTGGTGAACGTGCAGGCCGTGGAAGTTGTCTCACACCCTGAAGTGCATGTTGTGTTGCACGTGCGGTGTGTGGGCGTGCGTTATCTTGCTTAAAAAACACCACAATGGACTGACCTTACAAATGGCACAACAACGGGCTGAATGATGTTGTTGATGTAGGAGGTGCTGTTTAATGTACCTGGTACAAACACTAGTTGTGTACGGGAGCGATAGCTGATCGCTCCCCACACCAGGAGACCAGGTGTAGGCCCTGTGTGTCGCTGGCGGATGCAAGAAGGGTGGAGACGCTCCCCTGTGCGTCTGCGAACACGAGTATGGCCGTTGGCGTTTCCCAAGCAGAATCTGCTTTCATCGCTGAACACGACAGATCGCCATTGCGTTCTCCAGTGCAGACGTTGGTGACACCACTGCAGCCGTTCCTGACGGTGGGCTGGAGTCAGAGGTACACATACACGTAGTCCTGCATCCAGTAGAGGGTTGCGGATTGTTCGCACAGTCACCGCAGGTGCAATGGCAGCTCGGATTTGCGTCGCAGTGGATGTTCTGCTTGACAACGCCGCTCTTCTTATACGTCGACGAGTCCGCTCATCAGTCCGTCTGTGACTCCCGGTTCCACGTCTTCTCGTGTGGGAATGTTCCTGGGACCATCTATGCCACCATCGTACCACCACCGATACTTCCCGTCCAATTCGCTCCGCAATACGACAATACGACTACCCGGCCTTGTGGAGTCTGACTAGACAACCTTGCTCAAAGTCCGATAACTGCTGAAATCATACACGTCTTCCATGTCCAGGCATTGCAGCTTCTTCAGGGTCTTTGCACGTGTCCGTACGCGGACGACTGATTACATTCACTTCGCCGTACTCCTTACATACCACCGACGATAATTTGCATATTATGCCGTGCTGTTGCGTAAGCGCTCACCAGTTGGTCCCGAAATTAACGTCACACCTACGTAAACTCGACCCCATTAACATATGTAAATTTCATGATCGTCCGCCAATTCCTTCTTGGTGTTCTTTTTTCACTTTCTGCCAGTGTGTTAAAGGAGATAAAGATGAAATAGAATTTCTGAAGTGATTAGATGTTTGTGTGCCTTCCAATTTGGGATTTTTCTGCACAGATTCGTATCCTGTTGACTGTACTGTGTCTAGTTTATATAATTCATATAACTTTAAGCTACCCGGTGGCACAATGGTCTAAGTGATGGCTTCTGATCCTACGTCTGAGTGGGTGCGGGTTCGAATCCTGATGAGGCATGGATGTTGCGTTTGTCTTACGGCACTGGCTCTCTCCCTTCCCTGGAACCAGTGGCCCTAAATTAGGGACAGGCGACTGCTTATAGCCCACTGAGTTGCTCACGGTGGTCATTAAATCTGCAATAAAAAATATATATATATATATATATATATATATATGGGATGTAAGGTCAGGTGATGCGTAACATCACAGCCTCTCCTTGACAAATGTCAACCCCGCCTTCTCGTGGTGCATCCTGTTCCTACTAAAGGGGCTCTGACGACCGCCAATAGCGGTATAACTCTGACGACCGCCAATAGCGGTATAACTATATATGGAGGGTGTTTTTCAGTCACTGAGCTGGGAAAACAAGGGGATAAAGATTAATGGAGATTATCTAACCCACCTTCGTTTTGCTGATGACGTAGTCATTTTTGCAACTAGCCCATCAGAGCTGCAGAGTATGATCCAGGAACTTGCTGACAAGAGTAAAGAAGTGGGATTAAAAATGAACTTTCAGAAGACAAAGGTGATGTTCAATGCTTTTACAAGAAATGAAGATTTATCGATTGATAAAGAAAAGCTGGAGATAACAGACACGTACGTTTATCTTGGACAGCAGATATCAAGTGAGGGTCACATTGATAAAGAAATTAATCGACGTACAAAACTTGCCTGGAGAGCTTTTGGAAGAAACAGCATAATTTTCAAGAGCAATATGCCATTATGTCTTAAAAGAAAAGTGTTTGATCAATGCATCCTTCCAGTGCTTACGTATGGTGCAGAGACGTGGACCTTAACTAAAAGAGACATACAAAGGCTGCAGACAACTCAAAGCAGCATGGAGAGGTGCATACTTGCTGTAACCAGGAGAGATAAGAAGAGGAACTCGTGGATCCGAAAAATGACAAGAGTGGAAGACATCATGATCAGAGTTAAATCCCTGAAATGGCAATGGGCTGGACATACTGCCAGAAGGACAGACCATCGATGGACAGCCGAAATTTTAGATTGGATTCCAAGGGACAGGAAAAGACCCAGAAGAAGACCACATGGGAGATGGGTGGATGAAATTCGAAAGTATGCAGGGGTGACATGGAGGAGACTGGCACAAGACAGACCGTTGTGGAGGAAACTTGGGGAGACCTTCGTCCAGCAGTGGATTGATAATGGTTGACAATGATGATGATGATGATATATATATACAGTATATATATCTGTAAGATTATCATAAGATGTTTAATTTAATGTATGAATCAAATACTTGTAGAATACAATACACTATCCCAACAAAAACACTTTAATCTTCACCATCCCACATCAACTAACATACTACAAGATGTCTAACCCTGATACCGTCTTAACAGCACACATCGATTATGATGCAGATAGCTGGCAGTGCCCAGAAAAACTGCATCAGTATAACGTGCTACATAAGGAGATGTCATACACATGTACCCAACCAGAAATACATAAGATGTCATACACATGTACCCAACCAAAAATTTCATTAAGACATTACACATTTTATTAATGCACAGTTCTAATCAAATCATGTATTTTAAATATGTATATTCTTAGGTGAAAAGATAATCCATGTAAGTAAAAAGAGAAATATATACGAATTCCCCTGCGAGCTTTCTCCGTCAACGGACAGCTTCGTGAGGCGGTCATTAGGTTAAGAGCACAGAATCAAATGAGAATTTAAATCAATAGAAGTACCGTAATAACAATGTGAGCTAAACATAAATACAGTCACGTCGCACATGCATCCGGTGCACGAAAGTGTAAGAGATGTGCCTGAATAACACTAAAGTTTAACATCGGAGTACTGCTGTGGTGTCCAAGAAATGCCTATTTCAGAGATGTTCAAGTTGGGCTCTTATATGAGTCGATGTCCAGAAGGATGGCCAGATTGATGATAGTTCAGCCAAGATGTCAGAGTTGCATACGTTCTCGCGCATTAGAATCTCTATGGTTTCTCTGACGACTGCCAATTTTTGATTGTGGTACTGTCTTCAGAAACGAGGCCTAGATATTGGACTAAAAACCCCAAAGCCATTGGCTGCACTACTAAGTGAAGAACCACATGAATCCGCAAGACACACAGATGCAGGTATTTATACCATCCCGCTAAAGTATCCAGACACAACACTAAAATATTACGTAGGTCTCACAAAAAGACCCTTCAAGCTGCGTTTGGCGGAGCATGTATATGTCGTTAAACAGGGAAAGCTCTCGACAGCATTGTCTAAGGAAGTAGTGAGCAAGGCAGCCCAAGCGCTATGGCAGAATTTCCGCAGAGTAGCCCCGTACCACAATCAAAAATTGGCAGCTGTCAGAGAAACCATAGAGATCCTAACGCGCCAGAATGTATGCAACTCTGACGTCTCAACTGAACTACCATCAATCTGGCACATCCTTCTGGACATCAATTTGCATAGGAGCCCAACTTGAACAACAGAGATAGTAATTTCTTGGGTGCCATAGCAGCGCTCCAATGTTATACTTTGGTGTTATTCATGCACGTCTCTTACAGTTTCATGCCTCACAAGCATGTGCGATGCACCTGTATTTATCTTTAGCTCACACTGTTATTACTTCCATTGATTTAAATTCTCATTTGATTCTGTGCTCTTAACCTAATAACCACCTGAGGAAGCCGTCCATTGACGGAGAACGCTTGCGGGGGAATTTGTATATATTTCTGTTTACTTACGCCAATAAACACGGATTATCTTTTAATCTATTGTCTTGGTGTACTACGTCAACCCAATCAGCACTTATATGTATATCCTTTTTTATTGATATTTTCCGCAAAATAATTTAGATTGCTAAATTACATGCTTACCATGTGTTTGTAGTGCATTTCAGGAAAATATTTATCCTATGAGTTTGTATCCAGTCTGAGGTGCAACATTTGTGAGGCTATAAAAATTCAGATCTTAAATTAGCCGTATGTGCCAAAAACCAGTGACACTATTGTGCTATTACAGAGCTAAATCACAAATAAGTGTGTGATAATAAATAAATAATTTGATATGATTAACATTTTTTAAAAACTTTTTTTTTTTTGTTCCTAGAAGTGTTGGCAAAGCATAAAACCACCCGTTCTAGTCCTAATTCCTGTGTATGTCGAGTAGTTTTCATAATAGGTGCAGACCAAATGGTCTTTTGTAAACCTCAGTTTTCTGTAAGTAGTGACTTCTTTATGCTTTTGTTAAAAATCATAAAGAAGTAGCCCTTTTCTTCTCTACGTATTGACAGAATTAGAAAAACAATATATTGCACTCACACAGATATGCAATTTTTCTGGATCCAAAACACAGTCCAGAACCGCCACCACAAAAATCCCAGATACATCCTTCAGATGAAGGGAAAATTGCTAAACGCATGCTGCTTCTATTTTAATTTCAATTTTGAAGAACTTTGGGAATAATTTTAGAAGATGCACACACTTGTTTCTACAAATTCTAAGTGGCTGTTACTTGGTATCGCTACTTAAATAAACATTCTGTGTAGTAAGAATAACATTTAACTTTGGGAATAATTTAGAAGATGCTCACACTTGTTTCTACAAATTCTAAGTGGCTGTTACTTGGTATCGCTACTTAAATAAACATTCTGTGTAGTAAGAATAACATTTAACTTTGGGAATAATTTAGAAGATGCTCACACTTGTTTCTACAAATTCTAAGTGGCTGTTACTTGGTATCGCTACTTAAATAAACATTCTGTGTAGTAAGAATAACATTTAACTTTGGGAATAATTTAGAAGATGCTCACACTTGTTTCTACAAATTCTAAGTGGCTGTTACTTGGAATCGCTACTTAAATAAATATTCTGTGTAGTAAGAATAACATTTAACTTTGGAAATAATTTAGACGAGGCACACACTTGTTTCTACAAATTCTAAGTGGCTGTTACTTGGTATCGCTACTTAAATAAACATTCTGTGTAGTAAAAATAACATTTAACTTTGGGAATAATTTAGAAGATGCACACACTTGTTTCTACAAATTCTAAGTGGCTGTTACTTGGTATCGCTACTTAAATAAACATTCTGTGTAGTAAGAATGACATTTAACTTTGGGAATAATTTAGAAGATGCACACACTTGTTTCTACAAATTCTAAGTGGCTGTTACTTGGTATCGCTACTTAAATAAACATTCTGTGTAGTAAGAATAACATTTAACTTTGGGAATAATTTAGAAGATGCACACACTTGTTTCTACAAATTCTAAGTGGCTGTTACTTGGTATTGCTACTTAAATAAACATTCTGTGTAGTAAGAATAACATTTAACTTTGGGAATAATTTAGAAGATGCTCACACTTGTTTCTACAAATTCTAAGTGGCTGTTACTTGGTATCGCTACTTAAATAAACATTCTGTGTAGTAAGAATAACATTTAACTTTGGGAATAATTTAGAAGATGCTCACACTTGTTTCTACAAATTCTAAGTGGCTGTTACTTGGTATCGCTACTTAAATAAACATTCTGTGTAGTAAAAATAACATTTAACTTTGGGAATAATTTAGAAGATGCACACACTTGTTTCTACAAATTCTAAGTGGCTGTTACTTGGTATCGCTACTTAAATAAACATTCTGTGTAGTAAGAATAACATTTAACTTTGGGAATAATTTAGAAGATGCTCACACTTGTTTCTACAAATTCTAAGTGGCTGTTACTTGGTATCGCTACTTAAATAAACATTCTGTGTAGTAAGAATAACATTTAACTTTGGGAATAATTTAGAAGATGCACACACTTGTTTCTACAAATTCTAAGTGGCTGTTACTTGGTATTGCTACTTAAATAAACATTCTGTGTAGTAAGAATAACATTTAACTTTGGGAATAATTTAGAAGATGCACACACTTGTTTCTACAAATTCTAAGTGGCTGTTACTTGGTATCGCTACTTAAATAAACATTCTGTGTAGTAAGAATAACATTTAACTTTGGGAATAATTTAGAAGATGCACACACTTGTTTCTACAAATTCTAAGTATCTGTTACTTGGTATTGCTACTTAAATAAACATTCTGTGTAGTAAGAATAACATTTAACTTTGGGAATAATTTAGAAGATGCACACACTTGTTTCTACAAATTCTAAGTGGCTGTTACTTGGTATCGCTACTTAAATAAACATTCTGTGTAGTAAAAATAACATTTCACATGCATTTGTATTTATACAGCTTCATTAGAAATTTGTTGAGGATGCTCTGAAGGAAAGCAAATGTCTAGTATGTTTACATCTGATTGATGTAAATGATAATTATTATCCATAACATCACCCCTTCACAGTCACGTCCTGTGTCTAGTACGGGTGTCTAGTACGGGTGTATAGTACGTCCACAAAAAGGGGTCACAAAACTGTACAATAGTTTGCAATTTTTAAACAGATTTGGACTCATTCTATTACATACTATTATATCAATCACCATACAAAACTTAGCAAGTTACAACAATCTTTTCTAAACATATGGCAAACAGTTCTCAACCTTTGGACAATAACTTCTTCCTACGATGATCAGATGTACGTGAAATACAGTAGAAACTAAAAAATTGGCGAAATACAAGTCATTTGTGTAATGACCTTTTGTTATCTTTAAGCTTTTTGCATGTTATCTTCCTAGTAAGCTCCATTTGACAATTCGTGGAAGGACCGCCAATTTCCTGATAATACTTTCTTTCACTATTGCAAGGCTTAATATATATACATACGTTAGTTAAAATATTATTAAATTATTGTAATTTCCTTTATCTGGAAATTCATATTTCTTACCTACCTTTCATATGGGAACCAAGTAGTCCTGCTGTCTTCTTTTGCGTGATATATATCGTAAGTTTTCCACATAAAGTTCGTATTTTTGAAAAAAATCTTGAAGAGAATATCCTTGTGACCAATAAAAAATCGTGTTTGCAAAGAGGTTAAAAACAACGGAAAATATGTACATGACTAGTAATGGGATGCCAGGAACTACATAGAATATTGACACAAGCGTGTTCTCTTCAAGACTAGTAATGGGATGCCAGGAACTACATATTTTATTGGACACAAGGATATTATCAAGATTTTTTCAAGAATAGGAACCTTACGTGTAAAACTTACGATATACATCACACAAAAGAATACAGCATGACTACTTGGTTCCCATATGAAAGGTATGTAAGAAATATGAATTTCTAGATAAAGGAAATTACAATAATTTAATAATATTTTAACTATATGTATTTTTTAAGCATTGCAATAGTCAAAGAAAGTATTATCAGGAAATCAGCAGTCTTTCTATGAATTGTCAAATGGAGCTTACTAGGAAGATAACATGCCAAAAGTTCAAAGGTAACGAAAGGTCATTACACAAATGACTCGTATTTCGACAAATTTTATAGTCTAAGCATGTTTATATAACTCAAATATTTCTTTGGGTAACATTGGATACAATAGACACTGGCTGAACTGTGGATCAAACTGGACATTATAGATTCCAACTATGAGATACCCTGGAAATACATTGAAATTTTCCAAAGAGTAACATGCATCTACTGAAAAATTAAAAAAAAAAAAAAAAAAAAGGCTTAAAACAAGGAAAAATCCTTAAATTCAACAATTTCATATTTCTTTGATATTTCATTATGAAAACATGCTGCAGACCTGTCTCCACTCAAGCACCCATTAAGTCACTCGTAACAATAGAAGCCCCCCCCCTCTTTAAAAATATACATAATAGCAAAACTGCATAAATGTAAAATGTGCATAAGAAGGAGGCACATAATAATATATCTGCAGAGACTCCAACCTGGTTGGAAATTTTCTATAGTAAAAACTAAAAAAAAAATTTGTAGTTTTTAGCTTTTCTCAGTAGTGAATACTACAAAAATCTAGTTTTCAGCATTTTTCAGTAGTAATGAATGAAATTGTAATACACACTGTAAAAAACAAATTGCCAGGGCAGCAAAATGTCTGTAAATTCATAAAAAAAAATTGCCAATGCAGCTAAATGAGAGTGTAAATTGATAAAAAGACAAATTTTTGTTTAAAAAATTGTCGATAAATTGAACACATTTTGTGGGAAACACTAAATGGCTCCAATATTATAAAAACAAAAATTCAGTTTACCTCAAAAATCAATGTAAATTTATGTCCCAATGGGAACCTTACAGTAAACATTGGAAGTGCCTACACAGTTTGAAAGTTCTTCATAGTCTTCTTCAAACCCCAAAAAGAAAGAAGAAAAAATGCAGTTGTTTCTTTATGTCCCAATGGGAACCTTACAGTAAACATTGGAAGTGCCTACACAGTTTGAAAGTTCTTCATAGTCGTCTTCAAACCCCAAAAAGAAAGAAGGAAAAAAATGCAGTTGTTTCTTTATGTCCCAATGGGAACCTTACAGTAACCACTGGAAGTGCCTACACAGTTTGAAAGTTCTTCATAGTCGTCTTCAAACCCCAAAAAGAAAGAAGGAAAAATGCAGTTGTTTCTTTATGTCCCAATGGGAACCTTACAGTAAACATTGGAAGTGCCTACACAGTTTGAAAGTTCTTCATAGTCGTCTTCAAACCCCAAAAAGAAAGAAGGAAAAAAATGCAGTTGTTTCTTTATGTCCCAATGGGAACCTTACAGTAAACATTGGAAGTGCCTACACAGTTTGAAAGTTCTTCATAGTCGTCTTCAAACCCCAAAAAGAAAGAAGGAAAAATGCAGTTGTTTCTTTATGTCCCAATGGGAACCTTACAGTAAACATTGGAAGTGCCTACACAGTTTGAAAGTTCTTCATAGTCGTCTTCAAACCCCAAAAAGAAAGAAGGAAAAAAATGCAGTTGTTTCTTTATGTCCCAATGGGAACCTTACAGTAAACATTGGAAGTGCCTACACAGTTTGAAAGTTCTTCATAGTCGTCTTCAAACCCCAAAAAGAAAGAAGGAAAAATGCAGTTGTTTCTTTATGTCCCAATGGGAACCTTACAGTAAACATAGTAAGTGCCTACACAGTTTTAAAGTTCTTCATAGTCGTCTTCAAACCCCAAAAAGAAAGAAGGAAAAATGCAGTTGTTTCTTTATGTCCCAATGGGAACCTTACAGTAAACATAGTAAGTGCCTACACAGTTTGAAAGTTCTTCATAGTCGTCTTCAAACCCCAAAAAGAAAGAAGAAAAAATGCAGTTGTTTCTTTATGTCCCAATGGGAACCTTACAGTAAACATAGTAAGTGCCTACACAGTTTGAAAGTTCTTCATAGTCGTCTTCAAACCCCAAAAAGAAAGAAGGAAAAAAATGCAGTTGTTTCTTTATGTCCCAATGGGAACCTTACAGTAAACATTGGAAGTGCCTACACAGTTTGAAAGTTCTTCATAGTCGTCTTCAAACCCCAAAAAGAAAGAAGGAAAAATGCAGTTGTTTCTTTATGTCCCAATGGGAACCTTACAGTAAACATTGGAAGTGCCTACACAGTTTGAAAGTTCTTCATAGTCGTCTTCAAACCCCAAAAAGAAAGAAGGAAAAAATGCAGTTGTTTCTTTATGTCCCAATGGGAACCTTACAGTAAACATTGGAAGTGCCTACACAGTTTGAAAGTTCTTCATAGTCGTCTTCAAACCCCAAAAAGAAAGAAGGAAAAATGCAGTTGTTTCTTTATGTCCCAATGGGAACCTTACAGTAAACATTGGAAGTGCCTACACAGTTTTAAAGTTCTTCATAGTCGTCTTCAAACCCCAAAAAGAAAGAAGGAAAAATGCAGTTGTTTCTTTATGTCCCAATGGGAACCTTACAGTAAACATAGTAAGTGCCTACACAGTTTGAAAGTTCTTCATAGTCGTCTTCAAACCCCAAAAAGAAAGAAGAAAAAATGCAGTTGTTTCTTTATGTCCCAATGGGAACCTTACAGTAAACATAGTAAGTGCCTACACAGTTTGAAAGTTCTTCATAGTCGTCTTCAAACCCCAAAAAGAAAGAAGGAAAAAATGCAGTTGTTTCTTTATGTCCCAATGGGAACCTTACAGTAAACATTGGAAGTGCCTACACAGTTTGAAAGTTCTTCATAGTCGTCTTCAAACCCCAAAAAGAAAGAAAACAAATGCAGTTTTTTTCCCCTGTAATGAACAAAAAAATTGTGTTCATTGCAGGAAAGAATTCTAGGACAACTCCAGAACTTTACACATGAATATGGAAAATTAAGGACTTTCCAATATCTTGAAAGGGAACTAAAAAATTTCAGGACATTTCCAGGATTCCTTGGACCTTGATAACTCTGCATGTGACCAGAGATGCTTAGACATCCAAAACATTTTGAAAGATCATGGAAGAAATGCAACAATATTGAAAACACTCAAGAAACACACTCTAAAATGTTTAATGAATACTAGAATAAACTTTACACACATCATTAGAATGGTCACTTCACTGAGATTTTCAATTTCCATAGCATATCCGATGCTTTCTGTAATACCCGATGGACCAACAATTTCCGTACTGACTACAGAGTATCCGTGGTAATTGGAGTCTCTGTATCTGTGTTCCAATTTTTAAAATTGATCACTGATTAAATTATATCCCTAATTGGCATATGATCAACACTACACTGTAGATTTATATACAGGATGTTACGTAAATGGTGCATAATAACTCTTGGGGTAACACCTTGGGGAAATACATGCAAAAAGTGTTCTGGCACATTTTGTCATTTAGGGCTTTTTTACTGAGATATCAGCCCCTAAAGCTTGGTGACGTCATATCCACAACTACCTCAAAGTGCATTTCCCAACAAGACAGGCAAACACAAATGAAACTGCAAGCACGTCAAGGGCCATTTTTCATGTTTTAATCGCCAGGCAGAGAAACACAAGTTTATCAGATCAGCATCACATCACCACGTTCTTACAGAAAACATAGAAAACGAATGTAACTCCATTCAAATTATTATCTGCCACGTGTATCTGTGGCCTTTGTTATGGAGGTAGTTACCTTGAGTAAGCTTCATTTGCTTACATTAGCGAGGTGTTTAAGGCTTCTTTGTGTTTGGCACTCTTGTTGGGAAACACGCTTTATGGTACTTGCAGATATGACATCACATTTTAGGGTCCGATATCTCAGTAAATAAGTCCTAAATGACAAAATGTCCCAAAACACTTTTTGTTTGTATTTCTTCTAGGAATCACAACCTGGGGTTATTATGTGCCATTTACGTACCACCCTGTATACACACGGGACTACATACACATATATATATAGCCCAGGCATCCACTACATTTCCAGAAATTGATGCCTGTACAACATATATTTTATGAAATAACATGCAAAATGATATTTTCACTGTCAAATAAATTTATTTGATTAGCAACACAGTAAAATGCAAAAATAAATGTGCCTTGGGGTACTCAGAATTTGTAAAAAGGAGTATGATAGTTTTCTAAATCAGTGGTTCACAATCTGTGGTCTGCAAGTACCGAACATTTAAAAAAAAAATTTAGATTTTAATGCTGGGCAATTATAAATATGAAAGAATTTGAGGAATTAATGCTGTTAAACTTCAGGTATCTGTTCTTTTAATGACTGAAACATTTAAAATCAAACAGAAGTGCAATCTCTAGCTTAGTATACACTCTGTAGAAGCAGACTGTTTCTGCTGTTGAGCAAAAGAATGAAGGTGGAATTGTCAAGATTAAAATGCTTATGCTCCACTAGTGTCACTTGATCTTTCCTTCTTCTTACCTCATTCAATCGTACAGCAACAACAAACACTAGAAGCCATACTGGCAACCTGTAATGAAAATGAACATAAGTTGCTGGTCATTATGGATTCTTCAGAATAATTCAGTCCTATGTCAAAATTATACTATGTATACTAACTTTGTAAGAATTCTCTGTGCCTTTTAAAAATTGATCTTGGCTGAAATGGCGTTCATTAAAACTATCCTTACCAAGGGGACTTAAATATTTAGAGATTAGATTTATGGTTACAGACAAAGATGGTGAGGAAAACCAGTGTGTTGTTTGTGGTGAAGTTCCTGGAATCAAAAGCACGAAGCCTTCCAAATTGCAAGCACATGTTGAAATTAAACATCATAATATGCAGGAAACAAACCAGTAGAATTTTTTAAACAAATTATGATGCCCCAGAATTTTAAACGAACACTATTTTGGTTCTCACAATGAATGGGTTACGAACACTATTTTGGTTCTCACAATGAATGGGTTATGAACACTATTTTGGTTCTCACAATGAATGGGTTACGAACACTATTTTGGTTCTCACAATGAATGGGTTACGAACACTATTTTGGTTCTCACAATGAATGTTTTGTCTTCATAGCACATAACTTTATTGTGGGTAATAAGGTGGTAAACCTCACGAGTGGCTAAGGTGTAACTCTTCATGCAGCTAACACACTGACAACTATTATAATGGGTAATAAATAGTGGAAACAACCTGTGTGCAATATCATGTCTGACAAAACTAATAAAGAATTGTTGAGATGGTGGGAAATATTGAATAAATTTGGATAGAACAGTTGAATCACAGTACTGACATTGCAGTCAATGCTAATTTTGTAGCATTTCTCAGATATGAGATGATTTATTATTTTGTATAAACTTGCACTTCAACACACATGCAGAAACTTTGCTTGAAGTTCTGTTCTCCGAAATAAAAGCAAATGGGCTGAATATGCTGGTGTCTGTATAGATGGTACTAAGCCGATGTACACGGGGTTTGTTTCACGAATTCTGTCAGTAGATTCCTCCACACTCACTATGCACAGCATGTCATAAACAAAAAAATCAGTCTAAGATAAATCAGTTAAAATCGTAATTTTTGTTTAAGTCTTGTTCTCTCAATGACTTTATCTTCACATGCTGAGCAGTGATTACAAAAACGTACTGTTATCCTGAGTCTAGTGGTTGTCTAGAGGTATAGTTGTGACTTATCTGTTTGAGCTTCACGATGAGGTGGGGCTGTTCTTTTAAATATGTCTTAAAAAGATTGTTTGAGTGACTTCTCTTGTCTCTAAGTTCTCTCTAATGTAGCAGATATTTTCACCTTCTTAAATGCACTCAATTCAAGGCTCCAGTGCAACTATTTTTGCACACAAGAGGGAGAAGAAAAAAAAATTAAAGACCTGGACTTGACACATTGCAGTGGCGGCTTTTCAGGTGAAGTAAATGAAGTGCCTCTTCACATATTTTACTCAAAATAAAGTTTTATTCAGTATTTTTTTTTATAATATATTCTTTTCTGCCTTTATTCAGTTCCAAAATACCCAAAATTTTGAACAGTTATTAATTCACATGGCGCGCTCAATACGGAAAACAAATCCTTATACGCAAGACACTGCAAGTGAAGAGCCGAAATGAAAATGTTTGGAAGTCTGCAGTTTTCCGCCGAGTTGCCATGGTAACCGTGACGTCACCCTCCCCACTCTGCTCGCTCAAGTGAAGTGCTTCAGCTTCATGCGCCTTACCTCTGCATCTTTCAGTTTTTTGAGCGTAAAGTCGTGAGAGATCACGGTGGAGTGGGCGGACTACCATTCAATTTGCTAGGGCTTTTTTCCTTGTAATGCTGTGGTACATTATTCTCCGAAAGGAATTTGTTCTTTCGTGCTTTGTGTTATTTGTTGAAAGCTTTAACTGATATTTTAGGTTTGTGTACAATTTAACTGATTGATAGTGATAGTTTTTAGTATGCATCCTGTGGACGACATTGTTTGTAATTTATTGCAAACTCCATTTACTCTGTGGAAAGATGAAGATGAAAGAGACATTTTGCTTCAAGGACGACCAATGGATTCACTGACAATTGTTGCCAAGAACGAAATCAAGAAGAGCGGTAAATCTAACAATATTAATTTTAAAAATTGTTGGTTTACTGAATATAAATGGATATGCAGCACTTCTGTGTTAATTTTTTTTGGGGGGGGGCCTTGCTTACTTTTTAGTAACAAACATTCGGCGTGGAATAAAGACGGATTCTCAGATTTATTAAGCGTAACATGGTCACTTCATAAACATCGTGATTCTAGCGAACACCTGAAATGCGGATTAACGTTAAGGAATTTCGAAAAAATTCAAAACACCATTGCCGATGCCCTGAGGAAGAATGCTAGCTAGGCTTTTGAAAACGCATTTTAACGAAAACGTTCGTTTAAATAGACTTTTCCTGCAGACAGTGATTGATGCAGTATTAGTTTATACTGTATTTGAGCAAACAAGAACTAGCATTCCATGGCCATGACGAAAGCATGGGCTCGATAAATCGTGGACATTTCATTGAATTACTTTCATTGTTGATATGAAGAAGTTCTTTAGAAATTGAAAATCAATACGAAAGGATAAAAAACTATTCAAAATGAATTAATTGAATGTATTTCTGAATATATAAACGATCACGTCAAAAATTTAATAATTTTTTATTGTTGATTCGGAAGGTGTATTGGTTGAGGGATTTTTGGGTTTCCATGATGTGAATGAAGATAGAACGTCAGGAGCTTTATACAAAATGCTAGACAAAATTTTGGAACAGTTTGATTACCAACACATATAAATAGGACAATGTTACAATGGGGCAAGTATAATGTCTGGACTCTTAAATGGGCTACAGAAAAAAAAGTCAAGGATAAAGCTTCTCAAGCTGTTTTTGTTCAATGCTTAGTTGATCATTTGAATCTTGTATTACACCAGAGTTTTTCTAAAATTTCAATGTATCGAATACGTTTTGCAAGCCTCAGTGGAATTGCTTCGTTTGTTCACCATTCTACGAAGCGGTCTTATACACTTATATCAACAAGCGCAAGATGCAAACCAACCATAACAGAAACTCGATGGTCCTCCACTTCGAAATTAGTAAGTGTAGTTGTTGAAGATTGTGATAAATTGAAGGAAGTGTTCGGATTTCTGACGAATAGCGAATAATCAGACAAAAAATCAATTCATCTTGCCAAGGGGATTTTGAATGATATGAACACTTTCGAATTTACATTTTTGGCTCCACCGATCTATTATTCGAACTTTTGAAGAAAAAATAACTAAACATAAACTACTGTGTAACTCAAATTAAAAAAAAACCAAAAAAACTCGTGAAATTTTGAGCCATAAAAGGAACGATGAGTTATTTGAAACACAGTTTGGAAAAGCTAGCAAAATCACAGAAATAAGCAAGGGAATGTGCTGCTCTTACACAGGAAACATTTTTTCAAAATTATAAACAATTGTATTTTGAAATTTTGGACCACATTCTTATGGAAATGGATATAAGATTTCAAGACTGTAAGAAACTTCAATTTGTCTGACTTGCTAACACAACCAAATTCGAATAATTTAATGCATGCTTTCCCACTCACGTTCTTGAAAATCTACATTTTTACGGAAACATATTTACTAAACACCAGCGCCTTAAAAATGAACTGAGTCTTGTATATGCCGATGAAAAAATAAGGAATATATTGACTCAAGAACTCCTTCAAGTGTTTCATGGAGACAAAGACATTTTTACAAAAGATTATAAATTGGTTTTCCTCAGTTTAACAATTCCATCTCTGCAAGTGTGCCAGTGGAAAGAAGTTTTCTTAAAAGAATACAAACTTGCTCAAGAAATACTAGTTCCCAAGATAGACTTGCTTCTCTGGTAAATATTTCTATTCAGGAAGACATTTTATTGATGCTCATGAAGAAACAATCATCTAACCATCTTATGACGACATAATCGACAAATTTGCAGCTTTAAGAGGAAGAAAAATTGATTTAATATACAAAAGATAAGTAAGTCCTCATTAAGAGATTTTCATTGTAGACAGTATATATCTTTTCATACTGCTCTTGTACCTCTTCACCTATTTTTCTAACCACGAGCCGCCACTGACACATTGTCAACAACAACTACGATATCTTCTCTTTTTTTAATGACTTCCCCAGTAAAAAGTTCTGTAATATTGTTGAGTGCATGAAGGAACACATGATACCATTGGTGGCTTGTTTAAGAGACCATTTCCTATCTCCTGATGAAATGAAAATTTGGATGAAAAAATGTCTCCGAGAAACTGAATTGCCACCCAATGAAATAGCTTGGCTCCTCGAATTGTCTTGCAATTTGTGTGTGAAGATAATAATTTCTTCAGTGGGTTTGCCAGACTTTTGCTGCAATTTGCATTATGTTTCTGGAAAAGTGACAAAATACTCTATGCCTTATGCCCTCACACACTGCCATGAATCTACACATTCAGGCTTTTGACCATAGAAATAATAAATACAGGAACAAAAATAATGTGGAGCCAAAGCTGAAACTTAAAATCTCACCTTTTAAGGCAGATGTTCAGAAGTATCCTGTTAAACATTAACCTTTAAAGTATTAACCTTTCCAGTTCGGTTACCATAAAACCCCAAATAAGTAAACACATAAAAGTAGTAAGTCACAATTTTAAATTACCTAACTTTTCATAAATGTACACTTTGTTTTGCTGTGTAACGTGTAAACAGGCACAATATACATTGTGTAAAAAAAAAATTCTAAATATTCAATTTTAACTTCTGGATGCAGCAGATAAACAGTATGCGTGTCAGGGGGCCATGACCTAAAAACAATGAAAATAATTGTTGCAAAGAAATGTCTAACTCTGTTACAGCATCCATGAACAAATTTAATATACAGAGCAATTCTACAGACATACTATGTAAAAATATGCATATTTCCATTTGGAACCTTTAAGATGCAGATTTCTCAGTGCTCAAGAAATTTATCACTGCACTTATACATACATATCATTAAGTTGTTCTCTGATATTCAGAGGTTAGCTCCTCAAAGAAAGGCCATCTGAAAAATAAACATTTAACAGATAATATAAACCATCAGATAATTTTTTAACTGATTATTTACTTACTGTTGCCATATCAAACGTTTTCAACTCAGTGCACTTATGCTTCATAAAAATTTTCCACTTTCGAAAGATCTTCAAGCACACATCAGGATTTCTATTTATTTTGTATGAAGAAGTATTTGTTTTCAAAGGCTACCTTTCTCAGTGAATTTCTTGGAACATGCATCACTTTGATGAGGTTTTTCACCTGCATGAAGAAACATGCTTAGAAAGGCTATCTCTATGTGTGAATTGCTTGAAACATACATCACATTGATGAGCTTTTCCACCTGTATGACACAGCATATGTTTGGAAAGGTTACCTTTCTGAGTGAATTTCTTGGAGCATACATCACATTGATGAGGTTTTTCACCAGTATGAAGAAGCAAATGCTTAGAAAGCTTACTTCGGTGTGTAAATTGCGCGAAACATACATCACATTGATGAGGTTTTTCACCTGTATGAAGACGCATATGTTTGGAAAGGCTACCTTTCTGAGTGAATTTCTTGGAGCATACATCACATTGATGAGGTTTTTCACCAGTATGAAGAAGCATATGTTTGGAAAGGATACCTTTCCGAGTGAATTTCTTGGAGCATACATCACACTGATGAGATTTTTCACCAGTATGAATAAGCAAATGCTTAGAAAGGTGATCTCTGTGTCTGAATTGCTTGAAACACACGTCACATTGATGAGGTTTTTCACCTGTATGAAGGAGCATATGTTTGGAAAGGTTACCTTTCTCAGTGAATTTCTTGGAGCATACATCACATTGATGAGATTTTTTACCAGTATGAAGGAGCATATGTTTGGAAAGGCTACCTTTCTCAGTGAATTTCTTAGAGCATACATCACATTGATGAGGTTTTTTACCTGTATGAAGAAGCATATGCCTAGAAAGTTGTCCTCTCTGAGTGAATTGCTTGGAACATACATCACATTGATGAGGTTTTTCACCAGTATGAAGAAGCATATGGTTAAAAAGGTGATCTCTCTGTCTGAATTGTTTCGAACATTCGTCACATTGATGGGGTTTTTCACCTGTATGAAGAAGCATATGTTTGGAAAGGTTACCTTTCTCAGTAAATTTCTTGGAGCATACATCACACTGATGAGGTTTTTCACCTGTATGAAGAAGCATATGCCTAGAAAGTTGACCTATCTGAGTGAATTGCTTGGAACATACATCACACTGATGAGGTTTTTCACCAGTATGAAGAAGCATATGCTTAGAAAGGTGATCTCTCTGTCTGAATTGCTTGGAACATACGTCACATTGATGAGGTTTTTCACCTGTATGAAGAAGCATATGTTTGGAAAGGTTACCTTTCTCAGTGAATTTCTTAGAGCATATATCACATTGATGAGATTTTTTACCAGTATGAAGAAGCATATGCTTGGAAAGGTGATCTCTCCGTCTGAATTGCTTGGAACATACGTCACATTGATGAGGTTTTTCACCAGTATGAAGAAGCATGTTTGGAAAGGCCACCTTTCTCAGGGAATTTCTTGGAGCATACATCACATTGACGAGGTTTTTCACCTGTATGAAGGAGAATGGCTAGACAGGTTACCTCTCTCTATGAATTCTTTGGAACATACATCACAGTGGTCACACTGATGAAGTTTTACACCAGTGTGAACGGGCATATGCTCTAAAAGGAGACTTCTCTGTGTGAATTGTTTGTAACATATATCACATCATTATGAATTTTCACCAGAATGAATGAGCATATGCTGGAAGTGATTGCTTTTACCAGTAAATTTGTCTAAGCATACATCACTCTGGTGAGCTTTCCCACTTCCATTCATCTCAAGATGCCTTGAAAGATTGATTTTCAATTTTAATTTCTTGCCACACACATCACACTCGATGGAATTTTATTTCTGTGCATGTCTTGAAAAATTGTATATATATATATATATATATTTTTATTTAAATGCAGAATCATGCTTCACACTCTTGAAGATCTCTTATATCAATAAGGGGCAATGCATTGTCTACATTTTTCACTTTCTTTACAATCGAATTTTGGGTTGCTTCTCCAGAAGTTTCATTCCGGACTCCATACTGGTAAACTTCTAGATTTTATGAATGTGCTTCATGGCCACACAAATAATTTAAGACAGCAAAAAGAGAGCACCTTCCACGATATATATATATATATTTTTTTTATTGGAGGTTTACTGACCACCGTGAGCAACTCAGTGGGCTATAAGCAGTCGCCCGTCCCTAATTTAGGGCCACTGGTTCCAGGGAAGGGAGAGAGCCAGTGCCGTAAGACAAACACAACATCCATGCCTCACCGGGATTCGAACCCGGACCCCTTTCGGACGAATGATCAGAGGCCATCATTTTGACCACTGCGCCACCGGGGCGGCCCACGATATTAAAAACGACTTTTCTGAAATTGAAACCTTGTACATCAAGGTGTTCAAAAAGTTAAATTACTAAATCTCATGTTAAGAGCTTTTAGGATGCAGAGCAAAGCATTGCTGATTTAATCATGTTGTAAGAACAGAATGTCACACATTTTCAATGAAAAAAAGGGGAAAGCAACCAATAACTGACCACACTGTGGAAACAAGGTTTGGAGAGAAATACCACAAATATGAAACTACATGGAGATATTTAAAAGTTTTATAGGAATCTATTAAAAATTTAATTCACGAGAAGGCATTTCTATAAATAAGCGGGCTGGCATTCTGTCTTTCACTTCTTTTTTTATTAGAGGTTTACTGACCATCGGGAGCAACTCAGTGGATTAAAAGCAGTTGCCCGTCCCTAATTTAGGGTCACTGGTTCCAGCGAAGGGATCCATGCCTCACCGGGATTCGAACCCAGACCCATGTAACGAATGATCAGAAGCCATCGCGTAGACCACTGTGCCACCGAGGCGGCATTTCACACTTCTTGTATTTGATTACTTTCATAATTGATATGTACATCAGGAAGTTCAATATTTTTTTTTCCCACACAAAAAGATGAATTATGTACCTGTGCGTATATGTCATTGTTTGGTGCGTGGCGCCATTTGCAATCTTAATTTGTACCGGAAGATAACTAGCATCTCTATTCTCTAGATAGGAATAATTCACTATGGGACACTAATGCTTGATGATCTCGGGGACTTCAGTTTCGGGGGTCGTACACATATTGCGTTAATGAAGACGGCAGCCCGACTTCTAGTCTCGAACACAGACGGGTCTACGACATAACATCGCACGACATATGATCGCCGACATAACATCGCAGGTCAAAACATCGCACGACATATGATCACCGACATAACATCGCAGGTCAAAACATCGCACGACATATGATCGCCGACATAACATCGCAGGTCAAAACATCGCACGACATATGATCGCCGACATAACATCGCAGGTCAAAACATCGCGGTTCCATAACATCGCAGTACTAAAACATCGCGGTTCCATAACATCGCAGTACTAAAACATCGCAGGTCAAAACATCGCAAGTCAAAACATCGTGGCACCATAACATCGCAGGGCAAAACATCGCGGCACCATAACATCGCAGGGCAAAACATCGTGGTACCATAACATCGCAGGGCAAAACATCGTGGTAACATAACATCGCAGGTCATAACATCGCAGTAATCCCTAAATAAATTGCTTTAGATAGATTTTGATGAATTGCAAAAAAAAGTATATTTAAGGGGAGGGGGACTTCAAGAAATTGATGTCCTGATTAAATTTTGGTAGAAATTGTTGTTACCCGTACCGCTTTTCCAACAGTGCCCAGGCCCGGGGTCAAGGGCCACTCAATCAAAAATATCATAAAATCTAGTTTTCAATTTAAAACCACAGATTTGGTATACTATCTCATGGTACTTTAACTTAGACCGTAGACGGTGTTTGGAAGTTGTCGGAGCCCGGGGTTGATGGGCCCCCATAGAATATTTTCGCCAAATCTACAGTTTTCAATTTAGAACCACCAATTTTTTTATTTTTATTTTTTTTTTTGTTGATTGGAGGTTTAACGACCACCGTGAGCAACTCAATGGGCTATAAGCAGTCGCCCGTCCCTAATCTAGGGTCACTGGTTCCAGGGAAGGGAGAGAGCCAGTGCCGTAAGACAAACACAACATCCATGCCTCACTGGGATTCGAACTCGGACCCTGTTCGGACAAATGACCAGAGGCCATCGCTTAGACCACTGCGCCACCGGGGCGGCCCACCAAATTTGGTATACTACATCATGGTGCTCTTATCTAGACTGTAGACGGTTTTTGGAAAGGTAGGGGGCGTCAAATCTACAGTTCTCAATTTAAAACCACCAGATTTGGTATACTATCTCCTGGTGCTCTGACTTAGACCGTAGACGATTTTTGGAAGTGGTCGGAGGCCGGGGTCGAAGGGGCCCCCATAGAGTATTTTCGCCAAATCTACAGTTTTCAATTTAGAACCACCAAATTTGGTATACTACCCCATGGTGCACTAACTCAGACCGTACACTGTTTTGAGAAAGATATGGGCCCCGGGGTCAAGGGGCCCCCATTCGCAATATTCGTCAAATCTACAGTTTTCAATTTAAAACCACCAAATTTGGTATACCATCTCATGGTGCTCTAACTTAGCACGTAGAGGGTTTATGAAACAGGTGGAGGCCCAATCCGAAGGGGGCCCCTACAAAATTTTCGTAAAATCTACAGTTTTCAATTTAGAACCACCAAATTTGGTATACTACCTCATGGTGCTCTAACTTAGACCGTAGACGGTTTTTGGAAAGGTAGGGGGTCCAGGCTGAAGGGGCCCCCATACGCAATATTCGTCAAATCTGCAGTTTTCAATTTAAAACCACCAGATTTGGTATATTATCTCATGGTACTCTGACTTAGACCGTAGACGGTTTCTGGAAATGGTCGGAGGCCGGGTTCGAAAGGGCCCCCATAGAGTATTTTCGTCAAATCTACAGTTTTCAATTTAGAACCACCAAATTCGGTATACTACCTCATGGTGCTCTAACTTAGACCGTAGACGGTTTTGGGAAAGGTAGGGGGCCCGGGATCAAAGAGGCCCCATACGCAATATTCGTCAAATCTACAGTTTTCAATTTAAAACCACCAAATTTGGTATACTATCTCATGGTGCTCTGACTTAGACCGTAGACGGTTTTTGGAAGTGGTCGGAGGCCGGGTTCGAAGGGGCACCCATAGAATATTTTCGCCAAATCTACAGTTTTCAATTTAGAACCACCAAATTTGGTATACTACCTCATGGTGCTCTGACTTAGACCGTAGACGGTTTTGGAAAGGATTGGGGGCCCGCGGTCAAGGGGCCCCCATACAAATTTTTTGTAAAAAGTTCCATTTTTTACTCTTAAGATCTGCAACACAGTTCAGCATTCCAATACCCGACCTACGGTCTAAGTGTCAGACCGTAGATAACAATCAAGTGCAAAAATATCCGGTTAATGGTGTATTAAAACTACAAATTAATAAACGTTAGCTTTCACCACCAACGGGCGGCTTATCAGGCAGAAATACAATGTAATGTAATAGAGAGTTCCAGATATTCAAAATTTAAAATGGTAAGAAAAAGATGATCAATGCCAACGTCAGCTGTTCTATAGGTGTCTCCTCTGAGATAAGTATTTCCATTCCTCTTCCTTTCTTTTTTGTTTCATAAAATTAAATTAAGTAAATAAAAAAATTAAAGATAAGTTTGCTGGAAAAGTACAGGAATATATTCTTCATTCATTAACGTTCACCCGCTGAACTTGGTGATTGCACAGATATTTACCCGGGAAATACCACAATGCTAGTAGAAATTACATGAATGATTTCTTTGCATCCAGTTCCATTAGTATGTCCATAAGAGCGTTTAAGGCCGTATGAAAAATACATGGATGATTTCAACGTGAGCCGCTCCGGTGGCGCAGTGGCCTATGCGATGGCTTCTGATCACTAGTCCGAGAAGGGTCCGGGTTCGAATCCCGGTGAGTCATGGACCTTGTGCTTGACTTTTGGCGATGGCTCTCCCCTTCCCTGGAACTAGTGTCCCAAAATTAGGAACTGCTGACTGCTTACAGCCCACTGAATTGATCACGGTGGTGGTTAAACCTCCCAACTAAAAAAAAAGGTTGCGACATGTCCATTGCTATCTGTTATGGAGCCGCGTGAAAAGTACGTTTTTGACATCAACGTGACCTTTTTTTTTTTTTTTTTTATTGGAGGTTTAACGACCACCGTGAGCAACTCAATGGGCTATAAGCAGTCGCCCGTCCCTAATTTAGGGTCACTGGTTCCAGGGAAGGGAGGGAGCCAGTGCCGTAAGACAAACACAACATCCATGCCTGACCGGGATTCGAACCCGGACCCCTTACGGACGAATGATCAGAGGCCAACGCCTTAGACCACTGCGCCACCGGGGTGGCCAACGTGACCTCTTCCATGTGGGCTGGCCACAAAATTTTAAGGGACCGTACAAAATCGCACTTTGTTTCCCCGTGTCCGCGCTTCGGTCTATGGTTGAAGTATACGTATATATAGTTGGGCCATTTCAGCACGTAGTATGGTTTATATAGAAAATAAAGATAATGTTACACTTTTACTCTGCTACAACACATTAATCCCAAAGGCGATTTCTTGAAATTTTTAATCCGTCGTGCTCATATTCACAACGTTAACATAACAAGTCAAGTTATTAATGTTGCACTTTTATTCTGTCACAAAACCTTAATTGCAAAACCTTAGGCTTAGCCTTTTATTAGGAATTTTTAGTCCGACGTATTCATGAGGTTTTGATAACATGCCAAGGTTATGGTACTGTGTTTTTACACAGGCACAAAAATTAATAAACAGGCTTTAAGCCTTTTTATCAGTTTTCAATCAACCCCAACCGTGCTCATATGCATAAAATGTTCACAGAAATGCAAGTTTATTGTGTTGCGCTTTTACTCGATTACAAAACTTTAAATAGCCCCTGCTAGTGGCGGACCACCGCACAAGGGCAGGAAGCGTGCGCTTGGTGCCTCTGAATCGCAGGGCCCTCAAAATACCAAAAAGAAAACTTAAATTGTATTTTTTTATTTCCGTTGTTTTGTTAATTGGTAACAATATAAAAAAATAATAACGATAATATAGGCACATTATCACGTTTTCTGTGACGCTATTTTCATAGAGGTTGCCAGTTTCATGCTACGAATAGAACCGCGTTCAGCATCTTGTTATTCCTGGCCGTGGCTGTCGCTTCTAGGCAGTGGCGTCGAAACTCTTTTTTGACAGCGGGGGCAAGATGTCGGAGAACAAAATATTTCACCCTGGCATAAAATTTATCGTACTATTGTAAAAGAAGATGTGCTGACTTCATTACGAAAATTTGCTGAAAAACATTTTTTTTATTAAACATTAATCTACAAAAAGAAAAGCATTTTTCATATCCATATAGTTTCTCAATGTAAACTAACTGTACACATGAACGGCATTAAACTATAGATCTTGATACTTCCGGATTGGTATGAATTCCGCAGGAATTGGGGCCGTAGACGCTATAATTAAATATTGAAGGAGCTCATATCTTATTCCTCATCCTACTTCCACTTTCCTATTTATTTTTACTCATTTTTTTAGAGAAAGACTAATTTTGCACTCCTAATGAGACAAAATATTGCTGGTCTTCAAACGGGAACCAGCCCTTTGGACTGTTTAATGCAACTAGCATTTCTCGGCGTCTCAGGAGTGAATGACATTAAGAAAAAATATTCAGATTTCTAGATAGTTCATGGTAAAAATTGAAGAGCAATACTCAATTTTTATCAAAATGAACTTAACCCCTCCCCCCCCAACGAATGTTTGAGATCTCCAATCACGAACATATGTAATTTAAAAAGGAAGAAAACTGAGGGGGTAAATGTGATGTTTTGCCCCCACACTCATCTGCGTGTGGGGGCAACTTCCCCCTCTGCCCCCGCGGTTCCGACGTCGCTGTTTCTAGGTCCCGTGTTTTGTAAGTGAAATATCCGTTAGTAGAATCCAAGGTAGAATCTAAGAACATTCAAAACATCGGGGAGGTCAAAACTCGAATTTTAACTATTCCCAGGAGCAATGTTACAAGGTCACGCAGGATGTCCCCTGTGTCTAAACAATTGCGTCCCCCATGAGTTTTAGCTCTACGTAAAAGGAATATGGGGCTGATGAACAAAGAACCCTTGAACTGTTCCCGTCTGCTCTAATCAGTGCTTCAGCAAAGTCTTAAATTGAATCCACAGTACAGAGCAAAGCCGACTAGACCTAGACCATAAGGGGAACTGGAGCTTTCGCCTTCAAGGGGCCCCGCAGTTTAGGAAAAAAATCATTTTTGGTAGAATTTTTAACAATTATTTTTGTATGTGTGTGTAAGTTTTGGGGTGCGAAGCCCTTAAAAAGTTCTTTTTTAAAAGGTTTTTTTTTTGCTTACAATCACTCCATTTTCGAATAGGTTATCGTCCTTCTCCATACAAATACTTAAATTTGGGGATTTTAAGTGCTTATTGAAACTACGTTTCTATTTTCCGCATTGATAAATAGCAAATTAAATTTCATCATTTTGTGGCCCTTACTTTTATGTATTTAACAATTTGCGTGCAAACCAGATACTTAAATTTAAAGAAATAAAAAGAACAATGTCAAAGTTGATTTCGGGTTACATATAGAGGCCATTTATTCAGGGACTTTAAAAACATTACTGGGAATTTAAAAAAAAATCATATATTAGCGAGTATAAAAGTTTAAAAAGTCGCTAATTTGTCACTTGCTCTACTTTGCATTAAAAATCAATCACTAAAACCTTGTATCAGGGGAAAAACAACTATTTGTACGAATTCATTTTAGAGGAATACTTATTATTTCCTACACTAAAATATTCGTAATTCAAAAAATTTCGCTATGCAGGTATTTTTTTTTTTATCATTTTGTAAGGAAGTTTTTATAAGAGTCATAATACAATCTCAACCCCATCTCCCCGGAAAGGAAATCGTAGATTTCAACACTTTTCTCTCTCTCTCTCTCTCTCTCTCTCTCTCTCTCTCTTTCTCTCTCTCTCCTTCCCTCTTCTCTCTCTCTCCCTCCCTCCTCTCTCCCTCCCTCCTCTCTCCCTCCCTCCTCTCTCTCTCTCTCCCTCCCTCTCTTCTCTCTCTCTCTCTCTCTCTCTCTCTCTCTCTCTCTCTCTCTCTCTCTTTCTTTCTTTATCTCTCTCTCCCTCCCTCTTTCTCTCTCTATTTCTGAACTTTTAATCATATTAGGGTCTTTCTTAAGCTTAAAGCAAATATTTCTTTTACATAATCATTTCGTCTTTATGATAGTTTTCTTTATGAGATACTACAGAGGTGAAGCACATGTCAGGACGGAGAAGTTGCAACAATAAATTCTTTCGGTGTAGCTTAATTGGTAAAGCATTCGGCTCTGAAGTAGAGGGATGTGGATTCGTTGTACAGTCAAAATTTGTGAGTTTCATATCGTGTGTGTTCTTTGAGAACATTTCACGTAACGACTTTATTAAAATATGAGATTTATTTCCTAGTGCCAGCAATGAATTTTTGGTTCGGGCCCCACAATAAAATTTTGCCCCGGGCCCTGTAAAAGCTTCCTCCATCCGGCTCTAGTTCAGAGGGAAGAGGTCGTGTGCAGTATATTTTCTTTTAATATCGGATCAAATATTCGATGTATTACAGCTAGAAGCAAATATTGATTATACCTATTACCGGCAAAGTAAGTCTGTTATTCTTTAGTAGAATTTTATATGTTTTAACAAACGTGATATAAAATTTCCCTATCAATCACAACCCCACAACGGGTACGGAGAACTGACCACCGGAGAAGTGGCCGCACGAAGAACTGGCCATAAAAATTTTAAGGGGCCGTATAAAAATTGCGTTCTAGACTACTCCATGGCTACGTCTCCCGAGATATCTGACTCACATAAAATTTCCATAATTTCGTATATTCTTATCTACGATATTTTTCTAGGTCTATAGACTTTTTTTTTTTTTTTGATTGGAGGTTTAACGACCACCGTGAGCAACTCAATGGGCTATAAGCAGTCGCCCGTCCCTAATTTAGGGTCACTGGTTCCAGGGAAGGGAGAGAGCCAGTGCCGTAAGACAAACACAACATCCATGCCTCACCGGGATTCGAACCCGGACCCCTTACGGACGAATGATCAGAGGCCATCGCTTAGACCACTGCGCCACCGGGGCGGCGTCTATAGACTACAGCTAAACACATTCTCTGCTGGTATGTGCAAACCCAGGTAACTTGTGGGCGGGGGGGGGCTGCTTAAAACCTAAAATATGAAATAACAAGAATTTCCGGTCAGATCGGGAGTTTTCAGTGTTTACAAGATTGTCTGAGTGCATGTGCCTACGCAGGAAACCTGTCGGGGAGGAGGGGGAGGGTAATACCAAAAGTGTAAAGTGTAAAATATAAGGATTTTCTCGTCCGATCGAGAGATTTTCACCATTTACAACCAGAAATACTTTGTTTTATATTTTAGGTATTAATTAAGCCCCGACAGGTTCCCTAAGTCAGCGCAAGCCCTCACAGAGTTTGTTGAGATGTAGGTTGTAAATGCTGAAAATCTCCCGACCGGATCAGAAGTTCTTTATATTTTATAATTTTAGTGTTACCCCCATCCCCACCCCCACCCCCATCCCCACCCCCACCCCCACCCCCACCCCACCCCACCCCCACCCCGACAGGCTTCTTGAGGCAGCACATGCCCTCAGATAATTTGTTGATTTGTAGGCTCTAAATGCTGAAAATCTCCTAATCGGATCAGAAATTCTTTATATTTTACACTTTTGGAATCACCCCCGACAGGTTTGCTGAGTAGGCACATGCCCTCAGATAATGTGTCGAGTTGCTGCCCCGGTGGCGCAGTGGTCTAAGCGATGGCCTTTGATCATTCGTCCGAACGGGGTCCGGGTTCGAATCCTGGTGAGGCATGGATGTTGTGTTTGTCTTACGATACTGGTTCTCTCCCTTCCCTGGAACCAGTGACCCTAAATTAGGGACGGGCGACTGCTTATAGCCCATTGAGTTGCTCACGGTGGTCATTAAACCTCCAATCAAAAAAAAAAAAATGTGTCGAGTTGTAGTATCTAATTACTGAAAATTTCCCGATCGGACCCAAAAATTCCTTATATTTTACACTTTTGGTATCCCCCCCAACAGGTTTCCTGAGTCAGCACTCAGCACATGCCCTCAGATAATTTGCAGACTTGTGCGTACTTTGTAAACCTTGAAATCTTTTGTTGAGTTGTAGATCATAAACATTTTTATAAAGAATTACATTAATTATCGCAATTAAGAAAAGACGAAATTACCGAAACTTTATATATATTAACCGAAACTTTATATGACTCAGATAACCAACCTCTGGTAGTCGTGGCCACGAAGCGGTCAAAAAACGCAATTTTTATACTGCCCCCTTAAATTTTTTGTGGCTAGTTCTCCGGTGGGCACTTCTCCAGGTGGCCAGTTCTCCTACACCCCAATCACAACGGGCCTTGTAAACGCTTTGTTCCGACATATAAAAGTACTTTACCTGGGTCAATCACATGTTACCAATAGCTCAGTGGCGCATTCCGGATTTCTTTATGGGGTATCCCAAATTTTTAAAGATGCAAATGAAAATACCCCGAAGAAAATATCTCCCAAACTAATACGAACAAATGAAAATATATTCGACATCATCATCATCATTGGTCTCTCCAAGTTTCTTCCACAACGATCTGTCTTGTGCCAGTCTCCTCCATGTCACTCCCGCATACTTTCTCATTTCATCCACCCATCTCCCATGTGGTCTTCTTCTGGGGCTTTTCCTGTCCCTTGGAATCCAATCTAAAATTTCGGCTGTCCATCGATGGTCTGTCCTGCTGGCAGTATGTCCAGCTCATTGCCATTTCAGGGATTTAACTCTGATCATGATGTCTTCCACTCTTGTCCTTTTTCTGATCCACGAGGTCCTCTTCTTATCTCTCCTGGTTACACCAAGCATGCACCTCTCCATGCTGCTTTGAGTTGTCTGCAGCCTTTGTATGTCTCTTTTAGTTAAGGTCCACGTCTCTGCACCATACGTAAGCACTGGAAGGATGCATTGATCAAACACTTTTCTTTTAAGACATAATGGTGTATTGCTCTTGAAAATTATGCTGTTTCTTCCAAAAGCTATCCAGGCAAGTTTTGTACGCCGATTAATTTCTTCATCAATGTGACCCTCACTTGATATCTGCTGTCCAAGATAAACGTACGTATCTGTGATTTCCAGCTTTTCTCCATCAATCAACAAATCTTCATTTCTTGTAAAAGCATTGTACATCTCTTTTGTCTTCTGAAAGTTCATTTTTAATCCCACTTCTTTACACTTGTCAGCAAGTTCCTGGATCATGCTCTGCAGCTCTGATGGGGTAGTTGCAGAAGTGACTACGTCATCAGCAAAACGAAGGTGAGTTAGATAATCTCCATTAATCTTTATCCCTTTCTTTCCCCAGTTCAGTGATTGGAGCTTGGGAGATATGGTGTCACCTTGTCTCACACTCTTTCCAATTTTTATGTGTGTTGTATTTTCAAACAGCCGAATCTTTGCACTTGCATTTTCATAGATGTTATTAATAATATTAATGAATGCATCTTCAATACCGCAGGATTTCAGAGCCATTGTAACTGCTGATGGTTTCACCGAATCAAAGGCTTTTTCATAATCGATAAAAGCCATGCACAATGGAAGTTCATATTCCCTCGCTCTTTCAATTAGTTCTCTCAGTACGTGGATATGATCTATTGTGCTGTAGCCACTCCTGAATCCAGCTTGTTCTCTCGGTTGAGCCATGTCCAGTGTTACCTTCAAGCGATGTGAAAGAACTTTAGTGAAAATTTTATAAACTACTGATAGGGAGCTGATAGGTCTGTAGTTCCTGAGGTCTTCAATGTCACCATTTATATGTAGCAGGATTATTACAGCGTTGTTCCAATCCTCAGGAATCTTCCCTTCATTAAGGCATCGAGTGAAAATCTGTGCGAGTATTGTTTCAATTTCTCCACTTGCTTCTTGTATGATGTCTACAGTAATTCCATCTTCTCCTGGAGCTTTTCCCCGCTTCATATTCTTGATTGCATGTGCAACTTCTGATGGGAAGACTGGAAGAACTCTGGTACTGGTACCTTTCCTGATGTCTGGAGTACATGTATCATCCCTTTCATATAATTTAGAGTAGAAATTTTTAACTCTTGTCAAAATTTCGCCTCTATTTTGTGTTACAGAACCATCATCTTTTCTCAGTGCCATAATCTGTTTTTTTCCCTTACTGAGATGTCCCTTTGCTATCTTTAGGCTTTGGTTGTTTTCAATTGCTTTCCTCACTAGTTCACAGTTGACTTTCCTTACGTCTTCAGTGATACTTTTTCGTACTGTCTTGCATAGCTCTATATATTCCACTTTGGAAGTCACATCTTCTTTAGTTGTCCTCATCTCTCTTCTTTTTTGCATCAACATTTTTGTTTTTCCTGATAATTTGTTCACATGCAACTTGTTCTTAGATCTAGTAATTTTGTTGCTGTTTCCATAAGAGCTTTGGTTACTTTTCTGTTAACTTCAGAAATATCCACTTCTTCCTATGTTAGCCTTCTAAAGCAGAGAATCTGTTCTTCAGTTCCAACTTGAAGGTATTATGGTGTTATTTAAAGTTGGTTATGTCAATACATTTTGTTTGTCTTATGAGCTTGCCACGTTGGAGTTTAGTGTTGAGGTGCATCTCACATCTCACCAATCTATGGTCACTACCTGTGTTGAACTTGTTTAGCACACTGCAGTCTTCTATGACGAATTTTTTGTTACACATAATAAAATCAATTTCACTTATCGTCCCATTTGGATGTCTCCATATCCATTTCCTGTGTGGCTTTTTCTTGAAAAAAGAGTTCAAGATGAAAAACCCTTCTGCCTCTGCAAACTCAACGAGAGTATTTCCACGCTGGTTTCTGTTGCCGTGACCGAATTTACCTACTGAAGTTTCATTCTTTTGCCGTTGCCCTATTTTTGCATTGAAATCTCCCATAATTATCTTCAAGTGCTGCTTACCTTTTTAATTTAGATGACGAATTTCCTCATAAAATTCTTCAATTTCTTCTTTAGGATGACTTGTGGTGGGTGCATAAATTTGAATAATCTGAGCCCTGTAGAGCCCACGGAAAACGTAGGGCATGGGGCTGATGGCATCTCCTATCCTTTCTAACCTCCTATTTAAAGTCAGAAATCATTTGAAGAAAAAAATTTCGGAAGTTTTAAAATTGGTAAAAAACCTTAAAATATATTTTACATATTTTAGTTACTTTTATAAGACAATTGAGTTGAATATTCACATAGTATCTGTGTATTGTATATGATAATGCCGCGCCTACAAAAGCAAAATAAATAATTATCTAGAGAAAAACAAATCTGTAATTAACTATAATTTGCTTCATTTTAGCATTTCAGGCGTCTTATTGTGCCAGATAATCTCACTGAATGAAATTTAAATTAGACTTCAATACTCTGAAAAACGAATTGGTAATTCGATTAAAAATCTCCGGAACCCCAATAATTTTTCAAGTCGGCGCCTGTGTTGTCTACTGTTATATAAGTGAAAAACATCCAGTAAGGATTCAATTAAAGTATCAAGTTTATGTGGTTGCAGTTCCTATAAGTCATGACATACTGTTTTTAAGTTATTTTCAGCGAATGATAAGGACCTTTATTTTTCATTTATTAATTTCATTTTACTGACATCAATAGTTTGCTTCATGTATTGATTAATAAATGGTAAGATAATTGCAACAAAACATTTATTTTGTGGTAAATCATTGTTCCGACTTTTGACTTAAAATTTGTTTTTCCACAAAACGGAAAATGCGCCTTGTCATTGGGTGGCATGTGATCTGTAAGAATAGCTCACAATTCCCAAAGCCACCTGGATTTGGGCGGTGGAACTGATGAAGAAGCATTGGTATAGTTAAGTTTTTCACCCCCCTTGTTCATGAGGGAAGCAATCTTAGTATGTGCCTGTCGCATTGTGATTCCTTCCTCACGAGACTACTTCCTACTTCCTTAAATGAGGACAATGGGTATGGTCTTTAAAAGTAAACCGCAGCAAGCAGTAGCGGCTCGTGCCTAGTTGGTAAGGGGGGACTGCATCCGAATTTTATGGATATCTTACTCAAAGATAAATTTTTTTGCGTCTGTTCGTGCTTTGGTAAGGGTTATTTATTGCTGTGTTGTGTACACATACAGCCAAATTTTTTGTGTGATACAGTTGAAATGAATAAAAAATATATGCTTAGAGCTTAATTTCACAGATACACTTCAGTTTTTTTCCCTCCCGATACTTACATTAACAGAGATGATTAATTAAAAGTTTAACAAGCAAAAGATATCCAGTTTGCACTTATACACTTATTTTCCAAATGCAAGTAAATCACTTTGATGTTTTCTTTCACCGGTTGCCTGCTGGTTTATTTTCCATTATATATATAAAACATTATTAGCTGACCCCCACCGGTGATTATTTATGTTACACTGAGGGCTAAACGGCCCGGGCCAAACATCGGAGGATGGGAGTTAAGTATATTTATAACGAGGAGTCACTACCCCGGTACCGCCGGCTTAACATCACTTCCGAACCACGACGGTTCTTCCCCAAGTAGCACGTGACGTTTAAAAGACGTCGCATTTCGGTTGCAAAAGTTGATATTCGGTCTTCCGTACAAAGACTACGTTTGATAAACGTTTGTTAAATGTTACATCCGTTACCGTTGCGATTTTGTCACATTCATTACGTTTGCTAAACGTTGCATTTTCGTCATGTTAGCAAGGTCACAGCTAATCTTTGGCGTGACATTACATTCAGGCAAAAAAGAACAAAATTATACTGTTGATAAAACAGTAAGCTTGTGTATAATTGATAAAGATTATTGAATTCCTCCTTTTTTTTTTTGCTTATACGACTAGAAGATTTTATTCCATTGGTTTTAAAGCAGCTTCTGGTCTGCGGCTGCGTCGTTCTCTAACCTGCTGTTACGTCACTTGTACTACGGACGGTGAGTTATGGCAAGGCTGAGCTCGATCGTCCAGAGCTGCATGCATGCCTAATCGATGGATTTTATTGTTCTTAAAAGGTAAGTTCTTTTCCTGTTTCAATTCATAGGCTTCGATTTCGAACACAATTCATGTATTCGCTTCGTAACTCGTGGAGATTCCCGTAACACGTGAAGACATTCATGTATTCGTTTCGTAACACGTGGAGGTAGGCTTAACACGTGAACACATTCATGTATTTTCTTAACAGGTATATATATCATCGACTGCATTTTAAACTAGGAGTAGTAAAGAATTTGTTAGATTTTCGGATCTAAACACAGCTGATTCGTTTTTAATTTTGTATTTTCGTGAAAGAGTAACAAAAATATATTTCAAGGAAACGAAATTTTAGACCTTTTCATTTTTATGAGCTACTGAATATTTGGTTAGATTTTTAAATAACAAATGCAGCTAGTTGTAAAAGAAATTCTAATTCTTCAAATGTTTAGAGAGTATTGAATTTATACTTAATTACTCAAATGTGCTTCCGTGTAGCAAACATTGTTACAAACGCAGCTTATTGGTATGTTAGTTATAAAGGATACTCTATATTACTGTTATCATATATTAGATCAGCATTTCTTAGGGCTCATTCAGCCAGTTTTTTTGCAAGAAATATATTGTGTGTAGAGTAACAAACGGAATAAGCTGTTGGAGAGATACTTATTAAATCCAGAAAGCTTCAAGGTTGAAAAAAT
The DNA here is from genome assembly GCA_039090855.1 of Macrothele yani. Classification (NCBI taxonomy): domain Eukaryota; kingdom Metazoa; phylum Arthropoda; class Arachnida; order Araneae; family Macrothelidae; genus Macrothele; species Macrothele yani. The sequence goes on along the minus strand of CM077009.1, from coordinate 179,480,393 downwards.
TCAAAACCCACCCTGTACAGAGTCCTGTGGCCAAGAAGTATATTGTCAGTCACAATTCAAAGTCTACCTAAGGCACGCAAAGATTTAACTTTTTTTTTTTTTTTTTTTTTTGAAAATGCACGTTTTATACCAGATGTGAATTAAGCTTACTGAAATCATAATGTATCTGTATCCAAATGGAATATATACAAATATCCAATGCAACATTTTGTTAGACTGTGGGAGTACACACTTACATTCAAATGTGCCCATCTCCCCCTTCCACATATCAGAGTTGTGCCTATCAAATAATGAAGCAGAGGAATGCTATTGAACCTGTCACAGGCAAGGTGGCCAGTTGCTTTGCTTTTCCAGTTACAGTTTACTAAATTTTTGTTCAAATTTCAGGAATGCAGGGGTGGGAGAAGTTGGAAGCAGAGTTGTATAAAAATAAAATGTATCTGTGAACACAACCATTGAAACAAAACTTGCTGCAAACCCGCATATCACAATGACAATATAAGATAATTTAAAGAAACAATAAAAAAATAATTATTAGGACATTACAAATTCCGATGACGGCAAAATACAATTGAATATGTGTGTGAAATTGACCTTTATGGCAAAATATTGGATTATGAACCTCATAAAAACAAGAGAATTAAAAGCAACATTTTATACCCAGAAAACAGTTCCATTAATGAACCTTTAAAAATTATAAATAGTATTTTCAACAGCATAGTTCAAAAATTACTGTGCTGCCCCCAGTGACCAGAAGAATCTCGTTTTGCGCTTAAGATTTTGCTTTGAATTATGGCTGACTACGAAGTGAGTGTGCCGCCCCGGTGGCGCAGTGGTCTAAGCGCTGGCCTCTGATCATTCGTCCGAACGGGGTCCGGGTTCGAATCTCGGTGAGGCATGGATGTTGTGTTTGTCTTACAGCACTGGCTCCCTTCCTTCCCTGGAACCAGTGACCCTAAATTAGGGACGGGCGACTGCTTATAGCCCATTGAGTTGCTCACGGTGGTCGTTAAACCTCCAATAAAAAAAAAAAAATACTGTCGACTTACAAATTACTTAAGGAAAAGATTTTAATTTAATAACTAGTTGCTGCAAGAGGAACCTGGCAAAATTTAAATTCCTTCTGTGTAAAGGAAACTTTTGATACAGTTCCTATGTACTGAGAAACAGGCCTTGATAAAATCTAGAGGCCACAAACGTCCAAATGTGCCCATATTGGCAAAATCTGCTAATAATTTGAAAACTATCGGCGTGCGCACATACTTTTACATTCTACTACTTTGTTTGGAAGTATAGTTTTATGAGGATTTTTTCTAATTTGAATTAATTTTCTCTCAATATTATTTTTGAACACATATCATTGCTCCTTTGTTTCTGTAATGCTTCAAAACCATCTTGATAGCTGTTTACTTTTGGTGCTACTGGTTTTGAATTTAATGTTCACTTTGAATTTTGTAGCTGTTTGTTCCCAAATGGCAAGAGTAATAGACCAATTTTTGTATTTGCTAGTTGAGTCTGTATCTTCAGATTTCTCTGAATGAATAATCTTTTCTAAGCAATTAAATTAGAGAGCCACAAACCAATATTTCTATTCACTGTCGGATTAATACTTTTCCGACTAGGCCAGTGCTTCCTAATTAGCCTTTCTCTGAATTATGGATCTCTTCTATTATCAGATCGTTAAGGGCAACAGATTAAAGGCTGGATCACGTAGCTACGCTGTGTAGAAAAGCCGTACAAACTGTCACAGTTTGATTGTACACATTTTTTTTCAGCAATGTATGTATGTATATATATATACTGGTCACAAAAAGTTAGGGATATTGCATGAAGTGAAGCCACGTAACATAAACGCCAGAGTGTGTTTGCAAAAACAATTCAATGGGCAATTTCTGCTCACAACAAGTAGTACCACAATATAGACAAAAGTGTATATTCAGAGAATGTCCAAACCTCTGGATTTCAGTATCCAGTAACACTACCTATGTGTCGAAGAACGTCTTGACACCTACGAAGCATACTTGCAGTGACATTATTGATTAGTGTTTGGTGCAGTTAGTCCCATATTAGTCAACACATTACAGAGGTCTGCCAGTATACTGGGGTATGGAATGCGGTTATCTAAACGTTGCTGTATAGATTCCCAAATTTTCTTAGTAGTATTAAGGTCAGACCTGAGGTAGCTGTAAGGATTCGATCTTGTGGTTTTCCAGCCAGGGCCGGTCCAAGGGGTAGGTAGGCCAGGTGGTAAATGTGTAGATTAGCGTCCTAAATTATTTCGTTGAAAAAATTTTAGTACCTGGAAAAAGTGCGATGTATAGATTTTAGTGTATGGAAATTAATGTCAAATGGTGCAAAAATTGCATATTTTGAATGTGTTTTAAAGATATATTTTTTTCGTAATATTGACCTGTGAGTCTGACGCTGTGAAGAGAAGCTGCGGTAGGCCTAATGTATTGCTCCGGCAAAGAATGTGAAGCTTTGGTCCTTTAAAAGGAAGGTTTCTTGCTGTACCAAAATGATGAGCGGAAGAGTACAAGAGAAAGAGGTTATGTTGTTGGCAGGAGAGCAATAAATGTAGTGATACGCTACAGAAAATAGGTCCACAGCATCCACCCTTTATTTTGTTGTATCCTGTATGTTGTTGGCAGGAAAAACTGGGAAAAAAAACTCTTCGATTTGCAAAAGATATGTATGAGTAAGATGGAAACTGACCTGCGAACAAGCTATTAACACAGGAGAACCAAAAGTGCAGTGACACAGCAAATCAGCTATGAATGGAAGCTGTTCAAACCAGAACCGAAAGTTATAGTTCCCCAGTTTCCTATACAACATAGAAAAGCATGTTAGTACTTTCTAACATGCTTTTCTACGTTCTTTCGCATACCACGAGTATGCGAAAGAACGAAAAATTTCTCAACATCGCTTTAAAAACAATGACAAAACATGAACGAACTATATTGTGTAGCGTATGAGTATAACACGGCTCGCTCTCGTGGTAACAAAATACGCGCTTGGACTTGTAGTCGTCCGCGCGTGAATTAAACGCTGCAGCGAATCTTCCTTTCAATGAAGCTAAGCTTCACATCGTCGCCGTAGCGATGCACAGAGTCACACAATATAGACGTACACGCGTACGCCATATGTGGATAGTTTGAAAATTATTAGCAGATTTTGCAGATAGTTTTTGCTTGTAGATTAAAAAAATAAAAATATTATTACAGCAATTAAAACACTTAAGGTTTTACTAAGATTAATATATTTAATTCTATCTTAACATGAGAATGTTCAACTATTTTTCACATCTTCCGATAGAGTTATTTTGTTTTTGCAGAAGTTTCTGGCCTCTTGATTTTATCAAGGCCTGTTCTCAATATATAGGAACTGTAACAAAAGTTTCATTTACACAGAAAGATTTTTTTTATTTTATTGCCAGGTTACTCTTGCAATTGCCAGTTATTAAAATAAAATATTTTCCTTATATATTTTATAAGTACTATTTTTGAATTAAGTTGTTAAAGATGCTATATATAATTTTTGAAGGTTCATTAACAGAACTGCTTTTCTTGATATAAAAATTAGTCTCTTGTTTTTATGAGGTTCATAGTCCAAAAATTTTTAAGTTTTGGCCTTAAGGTCCATTTTACACACATTTTTGCGGATTCAGTCGTAATGTCCTTTTGCCCTCTCTGGAATCTAATGTTCTAATAATTATTTACTGTTATATTAATTTTTCTTTAAATTATCTCGTTCCATTGTTATCGTGATTTGCGGGTTTGCAGCAAGTTTTCTGTTTCAATGGTTGTGTATGCAGTCACATTTTATTTGAATGCACCTCTGGCGATGCATTAGGCCTACTGCAGCGTCTCTTCACAGCATCACTCACAGTTCAATATTATGATAGAAAATCTTTAAAACACATTTAAAATATGAAATTTCTGCACCATTTGCCATTAATTTCCGTACTCTAAAATCTTTGTCACACTTTTTCGAGGTACTGACATTTTTCCGACGAAATAATTTAGGACGCTAATATACATATTTACCGGCCCGGTAGGCAGCCAAAAAATGGAAGGGATGCCCATAAATTTTCTTACATAGTAAAATTATCCGCTAACTTTTTTCTTTATCTTTTATGAGCTAGTCTGTATTTGCCACAAAAATGAAAGCTGAATACTCCTTTGTTGTTTCTCTGACACATGCAGAGTTCCTATATATATACCACCAACAACAAGAAGCATTTTCAATTCTTGTGCGTTTTTTTTTCTGAGAATTCTTCTCTGCTGCTTTTTTACGCATTTGGGTTTTCAGGGGGAAAAAATGAACCTTTTTTTTTTTTTTGTTCGTTCCTGATGTTTGTTGACATTTTTATACACACTGAGTGGCCACTTTATTATGACTACCTGACAGTTTTAAGCAAATGAGCTATGGCTGCACGCTGCTGCCGCCAGAGGGTGAGGCTAGTATAAAAAGGGAAAGCTTAGTGCTTGCGACAGTAGAAGTGATTTTTGGGTGACGAGATGGGTAAAAAATGCAATTTGACGGACTTTCAACGTGGGACGATTGTAAGAGCTCGGAGCCATGGAGCGAGTATCACTGAAACCGCCGCATTCATGAAATGTTCCAGAGCCACTGTTGTTAAAGTGTTTAAAGACTGGACTGTCAGCCAAAAAACTGGGTCTCTGCGTGCAACGTGTGGTCGTCATCGACTAGTGACTGCTCGGGCGTACCGGAGTGTCCAGACTGGTAATAGGCAACAGTGCAGCAATTACAGACCATCTTAATCAAGGATCCCTCAAATGATCTGTGCACGCACTGTTTGCCGTACACGGCACGGATGGGATATGGCAGAAGGAGGCCTGTTCGAACACCTTTGCTGTCTGCAGTTAACAAGAGAAAATGTCTCCACTTCGCACAGGAGCATAAGGATTGGACAGTCGATAATTGGAAAAAATTATTTGGTCCGATGAATCACGTTTTCAGTTGCACCATGCCTATGGCCGAGTGAAAATTTGGCGGAAACAGCACGAAAGCATGGACCCCAAATGCATTGCTACAACCCTTCTAGCTGGTGGCGGCAACGTTATGGTTTGGGGAATGTTTTTCTGGCATGATTTGGGCCCTTTAATTCATGTTGATCAACGTCTGACTGGCACATCATATCTAAACATCGTTGCAGACCAAGTACATCCTGTCATGTGGATGGTTTATCCCAATGGCGATGGCTACTTTCAACGAGATAATGCGTCTTGCCATAGTGCTCGTATTGTACAGGATTGGTTTCAGGAAAATGCCGGTTAGTTTACTTGCTTAGCTGGCCCCCACAATCTCCAGATCTCAACCCCATTGAGAATTTGTGGGATGAAGTTGAACAAGCCATCAAACAGCTGGATACGCAACCCTGCAATTTCACACTCCTGGAAAGTGCTATTCATCAAGCATGGTCTTAGATTCCAAAACCACCTATCAGTATCTCGTGGAGTCCATGCCACGAAGAATCTACATCGACGTAGTATTAAAGGCAAAAGATGGCCCAACGAAGTACTGAGGGGGTGGTAATAATAAAGTGGCAACTCAGTGTATAACAATAAGGCTTGAGTGACAAGCCTTATTGTTATGTACATCTTGGAAATAAATCCCAAATTCCCACAGCCTAGGGTAAAGCGGGGAAAAAAACACTTTTTACTATGAAAACTGCAACACAAAGCTCCTACAGATTGCGAACCATATATATATCAATGGTTTTCTATCCACTCATTGATAGCGCATTGTTTGCCATTCAGGAAAGATTTACTCAGTTGCAAAAACTTTTCAACGCTTCGGGTTTCCTTTATAATTTGAAGAAATTGCCTAACAGGGGATTCTTTAAAAGAAAAGTGTATTCAGTTAGAAAATTTTTTTAAGGATGCTGACAGTGAAGAAAAAGATATCGATGAGGAGCAACTGTTTGAAGAGCTGAGGCATTTGCAAGCACTTATGAGCAAATGCAGCTCAGCTACTACAATAGAAGCTCTAAACTTCATATTCCAGTATGATATGGTTCATTGTTATCCCAACAGTAGGATTTGCTTTCGAATATTGCAATTCCTGTCTGTAGAAAGCGGGAAAAGAAGTTTTAATAAATTAAAGCTGATAAAGACTTGTTTGAGATCTACAACGATGCAGGAACAGCTATCAGCTTTATCCATCATTTCTATTGAAAACAATATTGCACCAAAAAAAATTCTGAAGCAAAGAGGTTTTTGCAAAGTAAAGCCAGACATGAAAGTTTCATGTAAATAACACAAACAACTATGTACGATTAGTCATTTTGTGAGTAAAAATATCATTATTATATTGGACTATTTATTTGTAGCATAGCATATAATAGTGAGTTAGTGGCATGTCTACTGAGCATGCGAAGTTGAGATTAGAGCTATTTGCTGTGTTTGGGTCCATACTGCAAAAAAAAAAAAAAAAAAAAAAAAAAAAAAGATGAGGGGGGATCAAAGGAGTCTTTCTGGCTGTCGGAAAAAAACAGAAAAAGTTGAATGCCATGATGACAGCACTTTCAATAGGTTTCTTCAGTGGTTTAGCTTTTTTTCTCTTCCTTTTTTTTTTAATAATTTTCATTCCAGTTAATTGTAACTGCAGCTTGTGCTCATTTTGGCTTTTCACTTTACTAGTAACTTGTTTTTCAGTGTTTACTTCCCTTTTTGTTTCTTCTTGCTTGATTCTTAATATATATATAAAGATAAATTAAAATTTGGGGGTATATCATAATAAAATTTTATAAACATAATTTACCAGCACTAATGAGGGCAAACTTTTGAATGTGATTTACATTAAGAAATAATAGGGCATTCAAAACAGTTGAATTATATAAAGAAATTGCATAAATGATTTTTTTTTCTTTTTAAATTTTACTCAGGTTTGGTTATTCATGGCTCTAGTTAGGAAAGTTAGGGATGTTATGCAAAACACAGATGAGTGTAAATTAAGTACAACCTCCTGTAGCTTTAAAACTTGAGCTTATATCCCTCAGATCAGTATTTCCCCTCCTACCAGTAGATCTCTCTGTAGAGTACAACTGGATCACCCTGTGAAAGTAAACCAAGTTGGTGACTTCACCAAGTTGGTAAATATAATATTAGTGGAATTAAAGGATTAAACCATGTGTGAAATTATAGAATAAATAAGCAACATTTATTTACAATTAAATAATTTATTTTAAGATCTATAGTTTTGTTGAGCCTTTAGCTCGGCTTCATCAGGACAAAGGGAGCATAAACATTCATATGTGACATCATCAGGTAGTTGATGATCATGGATTTTGGTGAATTGTCTCCATGCAATTGAAAGAAATCGAGTAGGTGTCATGTTGTTGACAAGTCATAAAGAAAAGTCATGGAAACAAATTGGTGTTTTCTACCCGTGTATATCGTGCAGTACATCTATGCGTTACAGAGGATTCCTTGCAGAAAAAGCTAGATTTTTTCCGCCGCAGTGGTCTAAGCACTGGCTTATATGACTGTTGGGTTCGAATCCCGGTGAGGCATGGATGTTGTGTTTGTCTTACAGCACTGGGTCTCTTCCTTCTCTGGAACCAGTGACCCTAAATTAGGGACAGGCGACTGCTTATAGCCCATATAGTTGCTCACCATGGTCAGTAAACACAAAAACAAAAAATAAAAAAAGAAGTTATGATTTTTTTTAAAGAAATTGTGGCACACACAGGATATAAGATTGAAATAGATTGTCCTTTTGTTGTAGACAAAGCTGTCCAGAAATTTAGGAACTTTCAAATGTTTAAATTTCAAAGTTATTTTGAAATCTATAAACAAGGCAAATTTTTGTGGATCAAAAGACTACGTTGAAGACAACTGGGGAATTTATCACATCGCTTGTGAATGTGGACTTTCATGTATAGGACAGATCCGTAGAGCTTTTAAGTTTTCATGTGAAGGAACACATGACTTACGTATGGAACTGAAGAAGTCTTCTATAGCCCAACATTGTCATGAAAATAACCAGATTTTTTTTTTAAATGCTACCCTTATTGATAAACCTGATTTGACTATCAAGCTTAATATATTAGAAGCTTTCCACATCTAGTGCAACTGCTCATGGCTTGTCAACAACATGACATCTACTAGATTTCTTTCAAACACGTGGAAACAACTTGCCAAAAGCAGTGACTGTCAGAATGCTGATGATGTCACGGTGATTTGAACGTTTGCACTCCATTTGTCCTAATGAAGCCAAGCCAAATGCTCAGTGAAACTACAGTAGATTTAAAATCTTAAAATAAAATATTTAATTGTGAATAAACATTGCTTATTTAAAATATTCTATCTCTACAGCCCAAGTATTGAAGTCATAAAATATATTTGGGAATTACTTGGAGCAAAAACATAACGTACAAGAGCATTAACCAGAAAAGAAATCATGTGTTTTTTTGAAAAAAAAAAAATAACCGTTTGCAGTGGGTGTTTTTTTTTTTATAACCCCCACACACCTGTTTATTGGGGGTAAAAATCCTGCTTGATCTGCAGCATTTCCATTCGGTAGAAATTTTGTGTGTAGCTAGCTTGCAAAACTCCTAAAGCAGCAACTGCATCAATCTGCCGTACACCTGCATGTAACATGTCAACAGCCCTATTTCTGATGTCAATACTTAAACGTCGTATGGACATCTTTTCAAGTTAATCCTACTCTGAAGGAAATGCATTCAGCAAACTTGTAGTCCAAGCAGTGAGACGACCTGTTTTCTACTTCTCGGAAGCTACTTTTATCGGAGCTTGCACACACACACACACACACACACATGATGTGTCATCATGATGCTAATTTATGCTGATAACCTATCTCCTGTAGTCACTAAATATGCATATCACCATGTTTCCCTTTTGAAACCATAATATCCCAAACTTTTTGTGAGTACTGTATATATATATATATTTTCTTATGATTCAGAATACATGAATTGTGTTTGAAGCCTATGAAAATAATGAAATGAATGCATGAATTGTTCATTTGTTTCATTATAACTTTTTGTGACCACCTATGAATTGAAACAGAAAAAGAACTTATACATTTTAGGAACTTGAAGTTAATGTTATGAACAGAAATAGAGAGAAGAGCACAGCACAATGTCAGAGTACAACAACAAATGGCATTAATGAACAACCAATAAAAGAAAATATTTTTTTCTGGTTGGCCAAACAATGCAAAGAGTTACTCGTGAAATGAGTATATATGAGTAGCAACAGAATTTAACCCAAGACAGAACAAACTAGATTGGGTGGCTGTTTTCATATCTTATTTGCATACAAATTTTTGAAAAAGGTGTTTCAACATGCATAATCAATTGATTCTTACAATTATTTATATGCTATGTACTGTTTGTTACACAATAGGACCCTCAAGCGGAAACTAAAAATTGCAATTTCTAAGCACAAGATATAAACTAGGGACATTACACTAAACAAACTTCCTGAAATACTAAGACAATTATAACCAAAAATTAAGTCTAAATTCGCAAACTAGTGAAAAAAAGATTAAGAACCAAATACACATGGGTTGAAAAAATACAAAGCAACTAACATACCAAAATAAAAGGCTCCTCTGTAAAAATACAGAAAAAATGATAAAGAAACGTAAACTGAGATATAAATACACAGATCTGCAGCAGAAACACAGATAGCCTTTAGCTACACTTAAAAGAAAAATTAAAAACAAAGCTGTGAAAGTACTACTTGATTTATCTCCCAGCATTATTTCACCTCACATTTCTAATAATCTATCAGCTAAATTTCAGATGTCCGAAAAACTCTTAAATGAACAACACAACTGACTCAGTTTTATGTTGCAATAACTTAGATGTTAGTGGTATTAAAATGTCTACTTTATGTTCAGTTAAATATGAGCAACTGAATTTTCAAGAAAATTGCAACAGCCACAACGAAGCCAGTGAAATGGACTTGAGTCAAAACATAGTTTGTGAGGTCGTATACCTTGTGAACAATAAATATACAGGGTGTCCGAGAATTATTGGACACAGTACAAAATTATGTAAAACAAAACATTAAACAGATAGAAAGAAACTGACTGTACTAACTTACAATGTAACTACACATGTTAATAAATTTCGATGTAAGATCCCTTGGTTGCTCGTAGTACGTCCAAGCGATACTTGATTTCATGCCATGTATTGCCAAGCATCTGAAAAGATATGGAATTAATAGCAGCTGTGATATGCTGCTTCAGTTCCTGCAAATCAGTACAAGGTGTCTGATAGGCACGATCCTTCACATAACCCCACATGAAATAATCCAATGGAGTTAGATCTGGGGAGCGAGGAGCTACGGAATGGGACCACCACGCCCAATCCATCTGTTGGGGAAATGCTCATTTAGGCACTTACGTACACACATTGACCAATGCGAAGGCATGCAGTCTTGTTGGAAAACGACGTCATCTTTTGATCTGGGGTATAGGGAAATTTTCTAACATATCCAAGTAAATGTCACCATTTATGGTTTTTTCACAGAAAAAAGGGCCAATCACTTCTCTTTTTTATAGGGTGCACCACACATTAACTTTTAGAGAATCACGTTCCAGTTCAATAGCAGCATGAGGCGGTTCACTGCCCCATATCCAAACAAAACATAGTTTATGAAGTGAAACAATACCTCATACATGAAATGTGGATTAATCACTAAAAATTACAGTACTTAGAAAGTTTTTATCGTTTCCCACTTGATTCAGCATATCCACAGCAAAATCGTATTGCAGAGTGTGATTATTTGTATGCATCTTTTGCACTATTTGAATTTTATAAGCATGAAACTAATTTCTTGTGCAAGATATCATGAACTGTCTATTTTGGAATGCACAGTTCTCTGCTTGCTTTATGAACGGATTTCCTGGGGCTTCGTCGGAAACTTTCATAGCTTGGTCAACCATCTCACCTCTGACGCTAGGCCTACCGGTTCCTCCACGATGTTCCACATTGCCAGTTTCTTTAAACTGTTTCATTCACCGCTTAGTTGAATTTGTTGACGGAGGATTACAACCATACTCTAAACGGTACCGTCTTTTAACTTTAATGACAGACTTTAATTCCGCAAACCATAACACACACATCGCCTTCTGCTGTATGGATGACATGACTACTGATTGCGCATTTCTCATAAATTCCTCATCAGGCCACACCTAGCGCCATCTATCGGATTCTGGGAGTAACAATTCTGCAATACAAAAATATAGGAACCGTGTTGGTAATATGTGACATAGAAAAACAGACAATGCTCATAGTTTTTTTTTTGTACATAATTTTGTAATGTGTTTAATAATTCTTGGACACTCTGTATAATGGTGAGAGATTGTGTTGCACTAGTAACTGTGATAGAAATGCTTTCTTTTTTATAACATTATCTTAACAAAGTCATCCCTTATAAAGCTTCAACAACAATAAGTGATAGTAAAATAACTATTAGGAGCAAGAAAAGTTTTGTGAAGGGGCCTTCATATGATGAAAATGATATTTTATGATATGATGAAAATGATTTTTTAGGTTAGCTAAGAACTTCATTTATTTACCCCCAAATTTTTGTAGACTAGGTAACAAGACTGTATACAACAGATTATCATGGCAGCTTTAAGATAAGCATTACCGTACGTCCCTCTTACGGAGCACAAACGTTACTAAAACGGTTTTGCTACGTTATGGAAACGTTTGTTTTCAATGTAATATGCAAAGTAAAAGATTTGAAGAGTGATTCCGTATCAACTCAACACAATTTGAAGGCATTTTTTATCTCACCATCTCAGATTTTAATGGAATTTGGTACATAGGTGGCCTCTGTATAGATTAAGAAAAATATCAAATTTCATCGTCATATAGCCACCGGTTTTGAAAATACAGCTATATAAAATGTCCAAAAACACCCCAAAATCAGAAGATTGATTTGTTTTTAAATTATGATTGCAGCTCCCCTAATTAAGATAGAGATGGGAAAGGTATCTTTTTGTAGTATTTTTTATGCTCTTTTATTTGATGTACAACAAACACCATAGGGGTTAAGATTTAAAAAAAAATTAAAATTAAAATTTTGAATTTTTCAAAATGCGACACCAGAAAATTTGAAATTTTTTAAAACAATCTATGTGTTTGGTATTCGATTACGTGAGTTGTAACTTGGGATGATAATGGGTTTACTTAAAAAGCTATATTCAAATTTAGCCTAACACAAGAGTTTAATGAAAAAAAAATGAAAAAACATGTAAACTGAAAATAAATTTGGGCTAAATCTCAAAAAAGTTTCATTAATAACAATAGATATAGTATTTTTGTTATTTAAAACTATTTATTTAAGCAATGTTTTATTTTTAATTGATTTGTTTAAAATCTGAGACTACATGGGTTTAAAAATTTTATTAATTTAATTATTCAGAATTTGTAATAATTCACAATTCAATACAAAAAAAATAAACAGACTTTAAAAAGTAATTTCAATTACTGCTCAAGAAACACATCAAAATAATAATAACATATGGCATTGAATTGTTTACATTTATGCAAATTATATTCCTAATCTTAAACTTAGATCGTCATTTAAAGCAGAATCTTCTAAAATTAAAAAAAAAGTTGCATCATTGTTTTGAAGTGAAATCACACTTGTAGATCCTTGATATAGTCTTTAAAAGCTTCAATAGTTTGGTGTATTTCTGTTTCAGAGAGATTGTAGAGTCTTCCTGTCAGAGTCAAAGGATTTACTTTACACAAGAGGTAACTTACAGGAAGCTATAATACATCTTGTGGGCTAGGGTAGGAAAAGGATGTAGATGGACCAGCTGGATGTAAAAATGAGACCTTAACTTCATTCTCACTCTCTTGTTTTGGTAGAACATACGCTACCCACCAGTTGTTTTCATAGATTATGGTTATGTAACCACTCATTTCTGTTATTTGCAGTCTGTCTAATGCTGATACTTTTTCAGTAGCTGACTCGTTTGATTCTGAGAACATCTTCACTTTTATTTTTGAATTACTCAATGGGATAGGAATAAAAGCATGAAGTTTCTGGGTACCTTGTATTGTTAGAGACTTGCTTAGGCGATTTTCCAAAAATTGGTCTGTTTCTATGTATTTTTCTTGACTTACATATGTAAAGTTTGCCACAAAAATGTTCTGAATTGCCCATTCGTACAACTGAAATGGTGTTTGAATTTGATTCTCGTAAGGGCGTTGTAAGCTGGCTTGGGCAGCTAACCTTTTCACCGTTCCACCAACGCCATCACATGGCCCCTTCCCGTGTGCTGTTGCTGAAAAATGCCATTCAGCATCAATGTTGAAGTCATCTTGATGGAAACATAAAAGTTGGTGAAAAAATTTCCGATTTTTGCACTGGGCTGCAGACCCGTCAGAGAAATTGTACATTTTTTTGAGGCTGTTGTCACCAAACTTTCTTTTCAAGAAGTTAATAAGGTTTTTTTTTTTTTTTTGGAAGCAGTACAGTGTAATTGTGTTGTGCTCTAAACATTCAGAAATTACTACAAAACTTGCATGTTCAGTCTTTTCTGTTTTGTAATAGATGACAAATGGGTGGACTGTGGCTTGCCCACTGGTCCAGTGATAGCTCTGGGCTTCATCTTGAAGAAGAAAACTATAATTTTTAGCAAAATCACAAATGATGAGAAATTCTGAGTCCTTGAGGTTTTCCTTAGTACTACTATTCATAAAAGAGCTTTGCTGCTTAGCATTGAAGTCATGTCTGACCAAAGCAGACAGTTTTTCGCAAAACAAATCAATAAAATTTGAAGTTGATTTTTCTAATGTCTCCAAGTTGCATCTATCAACTGTAATCCATTGGCGAAAAGTTAGTTTTTCAACCAAGTTCTCAAAACCGTGTTCCCAGAACAGGTGGGACACTTCCCCAAGTGACAATCTATGGAAGTAGGGTTGCATAATACTCTTGCAAGACAATGTTTGTAGGAAGATAATTGTCCATTCGTTAGTGAACCAATTCTTGCATTTTTCATCATCAGTTTTACATTTTGGTGTGTGGTGCAAACACATACCGTATGAGTACCACTAGACCCTACCAGGACACGGTTTTTTGGTCTGAGCTCTGCAAATTTGGAAAAACTGACTTTCGTGCTTGCAAATTGTCAAATTACATAAAATCAGCCTGTTTGACAAACTTTATCTCCGTTTTCAGTCCTAACAGAAACACAATCTTTCATTCCAGGTAAAACCCGACTAATTTCATCACTTTGGTAAAACGATCATACTACAACTACTTCAGAAGAGAGAGACTTACCTGGTTTTCTATTAAGGCTTTCCAAAATTCCTTTCTCCTTCAGAATTTTTTTTTTATTGTCTTACCATATAATTAGGAGCATTGAATTCTTACATGATTTTCCTAACACTCCATGACTCTGGTAAGCAAGTCAAAATCATCAACTGTTTATCTCTAGTGCAGTTAGAAAAATTACTTTTAAGATTGTCCATAAGAGAGTCGTGAAGTATTTCATCCTCATCATCAGATGATTCTTGAATATTTGTAAAAAGCTTCCGTTTCATAGCAGAATTGATTTTTTGAATTTTGGTTGAAGCATAACATTTAGATTTTAGCTTTTTCTTATTGACAGCTGATTCACCCAATTCATGGAGCAAAGTATTCAGTGTTTCAATTACTTCTGACATAGATGCAAAATTTTCGTCCATTTTCTCATCAGCACAGGTTTCATTTGCTTCTTGACTAATTATTAAAGTTTTCAGCTGCTTTCTGCAAGAATCACAAATTTTAGTCTCCTTTGATAAGTCATCAAAATTTTCCAACATCCAGTCTCACATTTCTATATGGATTGAAACATTGTATTAATGCATATCTTGTACTTTCCATTGTTGATTATTTGTGCATAAAATGTAAAATTAAAATAGTAAAATAATTGCCTCCCATTACCTGTTCTTTTTATTTTTCCTAAAAAAATCCTGCACAGCTTCAATTTATAAAAGTCTAGTTTCAAAACTGAAAAGGATGTACTTTATTCAATTTAAAGTTTTCAACCACATATCACTTTCACTGCAAGAAACACATGATCACCATCAAAACCTAAAGCAGACTGAGAAACACATCTGATCACCATCAAAACCTAAAGCAGACAGGTCTGCAAGGTAGGAATGCAAGTTGCTGCTTGTTGGGTCTTGTTACCAATGATCTAAACAACAGAATCAGTTTTTTAAGTCGGAACATGCAGAGTTTTGTCCAAAACAAAATGTAGCCTACAGTATAACTGCACAGTCTTTATTTTTTTATATTGTATTGGGAATTATTACAAATTCTGAATAATGAAATTAATAATATTTTTAAGCCCATGTGACTCAGATTTTAAACAAATTAATTAAAAATAAAACATTGTTTAAATAAATGGTTTTAAATAACAAAAATACTATATCTATTGTTATTAATGAAACCTTTTAAAGATTTAGCCCAAATTTATTTTCAGATTACATGTTTTTTTTTTGTTTTTTTTTTCATTAAACTCTTGTGTTATTGTGTTAGGCTAAATTTGAATATAGCTTTTTAAGTAAACCCATTATCATCCCAAGTTACAACTCATGTAATCAAATGCCAAACATATAAAGATTGTTTTAAAAAAATTTCGAATTTTTTGGAGCGTCACATTTTGAAAAATTCAAAATTTTAATTTTAAAATTTGATTTTTTTTTAATATTAACCCCTATGGTGTTGTACATCAAATAAAATAGCATAAACAATACTACAAAAAGATACCTTTCCCATCTCTATCTTAATTAGGGGAGCTGCAATCACAATTTAAAAACCCATCAATCTTCCGATTTTGGGGTGTTTTTAATACTTTTTATAGCTGTATTTTCAAAACCGGTGGATATATGACGATGAAATTTGGTATTTTTCTTAATCTATATAGAGGCCACCTATGTACCAAATTTCATTAAAATCTGAGATGGTCAAGTCGTTGTGTTGAGTCGATACGGAATTACCCAAGAACGAAATAGAAACGTTCTAACGTTTTGCAACGGCACACGTAAAGCCAAAAAAAAAAAAAAAGTCTTGAAACTGGAATATAACCTTCGATAAAAGGTTGTGGTAACATTTTATTGCGACGTTTGACATAATACACAAAGGACAGCAACGTTTAATAGAGGAAATTTAGACGTTGATTTACCGTTGCTGTTACATTTACTAAACGTAATACAGAAAGGAAAAATACGTTGTAAAATCGAAAATAAAACGTCGCTAAACGGCTGTTAAAACCGTTTCTCAACGTAATAAAGAGGGAATATGACGTTTAAATAACGTCATTTAAACGTTGCTAAACATTCTTAAAAACGTTTCTCAACGTCATCATGGAAGGAATATGACGTTTAAATAACGTCATTCAAACGTTGCTAAACGGTTGTTAAAACCGTTTCTAAACGTAATAAGGGAAGGAATATGACGGTTAAATAACGTCATTCAAACGTTGCTAAACGGTTGTTAAAACCGTTTCTAAACGTAATAAGGGAAGGAATATGACGGTTAAATAACGTCATTCAAACGTTGCTAAACGGTTGTTAAAACCGTTTCTAAACGTCATAATGAAAGGAATATGACGTTTAAATAACGTCATCTAAACGTCTTAAAAACAGTGCTACAACGTTATAACAACGGTTGAAAAACCATTGAATCAACGAGACGTATTAGCGTTTTATAAACGTAATATTGTGACGTTTTTTCAACGTCTCGCCGAACTGGTTTTAAAACGTTTTACAAACGTTTTTGTGCTACTTGGGTCAGCGGCAACGAGACTCGAACCCTTCAAGTCGGGAGGCGAGCATGCTGCCACTGAGCTACCTCGGCCCAGCGCACTCCGTATTGGAATACTGGCAGTTATGTAACTTTCCACTGCTCAAGGAATATCAAGAATACATTTTGTAACGAAAACACATGGTTTGCGTAATTTACTGATATTTAGCGGAAGCAGCGGAAAATTTGCAGTGCAAGCGGGAAATGTCAATAATGTCAAATTTAACAGTTTCTGACTTCCTTCAAGTGCTTTAAGAATTTTTAAACGGTTCTTAATTTTAATTAAGGTAATAAAAAATTTACTTCCTAGCGTTATAATTGAGAAATGATTTGCAGTGATAGGGAGATCAAAATATTGTTTTTTTTTTAAATTGATTAATAAATATGATACAAAGGAATTTCATCGTAATTAAAACTTCAGTACTGCTTAAATTAGTAAATTTATATTTTACGAAGTGCATGTTAGATGTTAACGAACTTTTAAAGCAGCGAAGACTGTTTAGAAACGTAAGTTTAAAGATACGGGTATGCAGGACTTTCATCACTACTAGGGAGGAGGGGGCTTAAGAACTACTTGAAATGTTACCGTATCAAACAAACTGTTATTGTGCTTCAGGATCAATTATACCGATAATTTTGGCTTCACCTTAAATACCTGTTCCAATGTGACTTAAAAATTTTCTAATTTCCTTTATGAAATATGTTGCAAATTTAATTGTACCTAAACATTACGATTTTTAAATGTTATCGGTCACAAAAGAATGTTTCTAAATTTTGGAGAAAAAAAGTTATTCTGTTTGAGATATAAGATATTAAAAATATTTTATAGTGATCAACACCAAACAGGGCACCACATAGGATAAAAAAAATACACACAAAATAAAAACGTTAGCAGTTTTTAGCAAAGCGTGCAAATTTTTTTTAGCAGTGATAACATACATGCCTGTCACTTGTAAATAAATTCCATGCGCCGATCTCGACGAGTAGCAAACATATCAATAACTTGTTCGTTGAATTTCTTGGTGCTAGCAATAATGTTTTTTTCTATTGACAACATTGCAAGTGCTGTCAGTCGATCTTGTCCCATACTGTTCCTTAAAAAATTCTTGATTCTCTTGAGGGACGAGAAACAACGTTCTGGCTCTGATGTGGTCATTGGGATAGTAACTAAGATGCGAAGAAGTTTCACAGTTTCCGAAAAGGATGCTTCCATATTATTTTTCAGCATGAACTGTAACAGCTGAGTCGCACTTGTAATATTGTGGAAACCGCTTCGGTTATACAACACGCTGAGCTCCGAATGCAGCTTTTCCTTTTCTAGCACTCCAAAACGTTTTACTGCAATGTCCATCTCATGGTTTGGAAACTGCTTAGCGTAACTGGCAAAATTTTCAGGTAAAAAAGTTTGGCAGCTTCAAGATGATCTGTGAAATGAAACCGTTCAGTGGCTTGAGTGGTAATTAGATCACATACTTCTTTTGCGGCAACTATTCTAATATTGTTGTCCTGCTCGACCCGTCTCTTTTTTGGAGGGGGAGGCTGATCCGGAGTTTCGTCCTCAGAACAGTCTGTATTGTCAGTCGGCATATGAGCCCATTATGTTCTGCACAGCGTTAATGAAAGCTGAAACACAATGTTTTGTCTTCACTGCATCCGTTTGACGATTCTGCAATTGGTGGTATAATATGTCTACGTGAGGCATAAGATTATGGAAAAATGTCAACAAGAATTTAAATTCCGGATCTTTCAATAGCCATTCAAGCCCACTTGCAGCATTTATTGTAACTGCTGGAGATGTACTACTTTCCTTGAGTGATCGAAAACATTCCAATAGATTGACTTGTTGTTCGAAAACAGAATTCACAGTACGAATATTAAAATTCCAACGGGTCGTCACCGAGTGTGGAATTTTCTTTCCAACTACGGTGTTAAGAGCTGCTACTCTTTGTGGTGAACGTGAAAAAAATGTAGGTATTCCAGATAAGTTTGAAAAAAATACTGGCTTTAGTGTTTTGTGATGCGGCTTTCACCACCACTAAATTTAGCTGATGAGCATAGCAATGAATATAAAAAGCATTAGGATATATCTGTCTCACCCTGGCCTGGACACCTGAAGTTGCACCGCTCATCACAGCTGCACCATCATAGCTCTATGCTATTAATTTCTGAGATTCATTGGGAATTATTTCTTCCAACACTTTTAGAAGACATCCTGAAATGGAAGCAACATCCTGCCCAGAAGGATTATAAAAGCCCCAGAAACGCTCGACAGCGCAACCTTCTAACTCATATCGGAATACAATTGCTATTTGTGTTATTTCCGATACATCTGTGGTTTCATCTGCCATAATGGACAAAAACTGTGCAGAATCAATTTCCTGTTTTATTTGTTGGCGTGAAATTTCTAACATACAATCCAAGAGCTCATTTTGGATTGTTTTTGATGTGCCCTTGAAGACTGTTGAATTCTCCAAATGTTCCCTGACTGTTGGGCCTAACTGACTAGCAAAATCGAGTAAACCTCGAAATATTCCGGAATTAGAGGATTCCGATGTTTCATCATGCCCCCTTAGTGCAAGCTCGTGATTTCCACAAAATTTGATGCAATCAATAATTTTTGAAAACACTGACCTGTTTTTCTCGACTTCCTTATTGTGGCGTTCAGTGCTCAATTTGTACGCACTATCCATTTGCGTAGCAATATTGACACTCCCCAACATCGCGAAATCCACTGAACTTTCTATGTGCTTCGTAGAATTTTCATGCTTTTTCATTTTTCACGGAGTATTTTTAAGTCGTTCACACCTGTTTTGGTCCACACAGAGTCCCCACCATACAACAGACATGGAAAGCAAAACAGGGAGTTTGAGACTTCGCATCCCCAAATCCAGTCATTTTCCATGTACATCTTAGTGTTAAAATTACGCTGATAACTTTTATTTCGGCTATGTGCTATCTGCGTTATTTTCAAATCAGGCATCGGTCTACCAAAGTTTTTCAAGTCTAATTTTTCTTGAAATGTCAAATTGCTGAACTGAATCCGCTTCAGATATTCCACAGTTTGCGCCATACTAACTACAGAATTTGATGACACGCAAGGGACAATAACGTTTCGAACTGAACTCTCGAACAGCAAAAGCAAACTGACCGCTAATGCGAATGTCAAATAATCAACATTTCTTCTCCGGAGAAACACGGAAAGGAATATATTGAAGTGACCCCCTTCCCTTCTCTTTCATGTTCCCAAAGCTTAAGACGAATCGCAGAACGGGTTCCGAGCGGGAAATTTCTCTATTCACCACCCTCGCCCTATGCGCCCTACCCGTCCAGCTTACCCCTAGGCGATCGTTACCACGAGGACTGTGTTTACGGCAGCAAGTGAAAACGGATTTAGTACTAAGGGCTGCAGGAACTGCAGTCTCCGATGAAAAACAAAAAATGCATTCGAGTGACCTCCCCCCCCCCCACCGTTCAGTCTTCCAAAGCATTTGGGGAACGGGAATTGCAGTGGGGGTTCAGAGAGGGACGCTTCACTTCATTAGATTTTCTGATCCCTGCACAAGTTATCCCCACCCCTAGGCGATCGACATCACGAGCCACGAAGTTTGTTTTAACGGCAGCCAATGAAAAGATATTTCTAAGCGAGGGCTGCAGAGATACCAGTCCCGGTGAAGTTGTATCCCCACCTTGTAAGTTTAAACACACAGATGTTACATACGGGAATTTCAGCCCCTCGCCACGCTCTTTAGATAAAGAGCTGCGAATTTTGCAGTCTCGCGCATTGCGTATATTGCAGTTGTACAATGTACACGGAAACTAAATAAGGTTAGGCCGTCAGGGAACTATGAATGGCAGGAAGGAGAAAAAAATTATAACATGTGCTTCGTAATATCTGGGGCGCTGCAGCCCCGCAGATCCCCAGCAAGAGCCGCCCCTGGCAGCAAGTAAACATCTGGAGATGGAGTGGTTGATTTGCTATTGTTCCACAGAACGACGCAATGTGGAGGAGGTAAAAGAGCGTAAAAACTCAGGGCTATTGGTACAAAGGCTGTTTCTTTTAGCGAAGCACACTTTGCTTCCCGAAGAGGGAGGCTGTGGCATAGTTGCGATGCCATATCTCTTCGCAAGAGTAATCTAATCCCCTCCGATATCTAAGCGCACGAAACAAGCGTAGGAAGGAATTAAATCCATGTTTATACCCAGTAAATCTAACGAACATCACTGAAACACATTAAAACAGAAGGAATATTTGTTTTGAAATCATTAAGCGGAATGTTTCACATTCGAAGATCTAAAAGCTAAAACTATCAGCAAATACCCATATTTTTGACATGAAAAAAAGGATTATCGAAAACTGACCTGTCCATAGAAATTTCAAGTTCTCTCCACAACGTATTGTGTCATCCCAAGTCAGAAATAACTTTTAGTTCAACTCCAATAGATTCCAAACCTTGATTTACTAAAAAAAAAAAAGCAATATTTTTTTCATTTGTAAGTTAAAGAATATTGGCTGCTTCCTTTACGATAATAATCCTCGGATTAAGAAAAATTGGGCTTTCTTGAAAGGGCAAAGAATTTTGTCCATTCTGGTGTCGTAGTATAGCCTAGAGTCAATATGAATTTCGTCAAAGCTTAAAACATAAAGCTTTGCAGAGCGATTTAAACTTTCATAGCTTTTTTTCCCCCATCAACAAAAAAACATCGTGTTGAATGCCTGGATTACGGGTAAATTTTGCGCACCATCTTTTCAAAGTAATGGAATAATGTTTTTCCCCCTCCAGAAGTCATATATAATTTTTCTAAAGAGAGCTCTTATTACGATGCATTTCGATACATCTTCAGGTGCCCATTTTATCCATTGCTTCCTTTCGTAAGATCACTTGGGCGTCGTAAATATATCATGGAAACCTTTACCTAATCTTTCCAACGTACTGTAGCTTCTCTTAATTTCTTTTAATTGCTTCTTGAGTTGGATAATTTGTTTTGACCAGAACCTTGTAATGATGTATGCATTTCTTATTTGTGCAGAGATATTTAATAATCTCGCGTTTCTCATTCTTTAAAGCACCTAGTACACTTTCAAGATCAGATATTTTTTCCTGCAGTCTTTACTCTGTTTCATCTTTCACATTTCAAACATACATGAAGTTGCGGAATTACTATCTTGTTTCGTCCTAAATCGAATCTACCCCGCCGCTGATACGGGAATTTTTTGAATTTAAAGTTTTAATTCGATCCAAAGAGCTTTCTAAACTTCTGGTCTCCGATAAAACGTCACACACGAAAACTGCCACACATCTTTCAGCAACTTGGAAAACTGCCACATGCTTTTCATTAAGGGACTGAGCACAAATTGCTGTTCCTCCGAGGAACACTTTGAATGTGTGTCAGTTTTCCCAGTTTGCGAATTATGTGTGGCAGTTTTTCAAAGTGCCTAATGACGGGAAGGAGTTCTTTTGTTTGTCAGAATTTTCATGCCGGTTCATACAAGTTTACGGCAACTGGCCACAAAAGTTCAACGATGGGGGGGGGGGGGGAGTATGAATAAAGATCGCCGTTTCTTAGCATATATATATATTTTTTTGAGAGTAAAATTAGGAACTTCAAGCAATTTCGAGAAAACGTTCTACGTAAGGCAAGTGAGAACTGCACTTTAATTTGAAGAAACACTGTAAACTGCCGAAAATTTCATATGGGGCCCCTCGACCCCCCACCCCACCCTTTCCCCAAACCCTCTGCTGTCTAAGTTAGAGTACCATGAGGTAGTATACCAAATTTGGTGGTTCTAACTTGAAAACTGTAGATTTTACAAAAAATTTTAGGGGGCCCCCTTCGGACCGGGCCTCCACGCGTGCCAATAACCGTCACCTTCTAAGTAAGAGCACCATGGGGTAGTACACTAAATTTGGTGGTTCTAAATTGAAAGCTGTAGATTCTACGAAAATTTTCTATGGGGGCCCCTCGACCCCGGGCTCCGACCACTTCCAAAAACCGTCTACGGTCTAAGTCAGAACACCATGAGATAGTATACCAAATTTGGTGGTTTTAAATTGAAAACTGTAGATTTGACGAATATTGCGTATGGGGCCCCTTGACCCCGGGCCCCATATCTCTTCCAAAACAGTGTACGGTCTGAGTTAGTGCACCATGAGGTAGTATACCAAATTTGATGGCTCTAAATTGAAAACTGTAGATTTGGCGAAAATATTTTATGGGGGCCCCTCGACCCCGGGCTCCGACCACTTCCAAAAACCGTCTACGGTCTAAGTCAGAGCACCATGAGATAGTATACCAAATTTAGTAGATCTAAATTGAAAACTGTAGATGTTACGAAAATTTTCTATAGGGGACCCCTCGACTCCGGGCTCAGAATACTTCCAAAAACTGTCTACGGTCTAAGTTAGAGCACCATGAGGTAGTATACCAAATTTGGTCGTTCTTAACTGAAAACTGTAGATTTTACGAAAATCTTCTATGGGGACCCCTCGACCCCGGGCTCAGTCCACTTCCAAAAACCGTCTACAAATTTGGTATATGAGGTAGTACACCAAATTTGGTATATGAGGTAGTACACCAAATTTGGTGGTTCTTAATTGAAAACTGTAGATTTTACGAAAATTTTCTATGGGGGCTCTCGACTCCGGGCCCCCTACCCCTTCCAAAAACCCTCTGCGTGCTAAGTTAGAGCACCATGAGATAGTATACCAAATTTGGTGGTTCTAAATTGAAAACTGTAGATTTTACGAAAATTTTGTATGAGATGAGAGTTTAATTAGTGCCCCCTTCTGAAATATTTTGATAAGTGCTTCATACTAGTCTTCCGCAAATTAAATCAGTGTCTGAACGAATTTTTCTTACCAAAGATCAAATGTTTAGAAAAATACAAAAGAAAAAAAAATGAAAAGAAAAAAGCCGCTTAATTAATGCCCGATCCTGAAATGTTATGGCTCGCGATGTTATGGCTTGCGATATTTTGTGACCACGATGTTTTGACCTGCGATGTTTGTGCCCGCGATGTAATGACTTGCGATGTTTTGTCACCGCGATGTTTTGACCTGCGATGTTTTGACGTGCTACGCCTTAATGTTATAGCCTGTTCTTCATCCAGTTCAGCCTTGTATAGCCACTGGTACCGGATCACGTGACAGACGCTATCGTAGCCTACTAGGATCGTTAAAGAAGCCTGTTATTTTGCGCCAAATTTCCTGAAAAAAACGGAAGCACTTTTGATTACCCTCAACGCCAAAAGAGGCCCCTTTTACCGAGTACAACTTTGCCTCACCGTTAGTGTTTTTAGTATACTGCCGTAGGTTACGTAACCGCATACTTCTCGTTTTTTTTTTTTCAATTATTTTCATATAAATAAAATGAGAACGTGTTGGCCTTTTGTATATTTTTACAAGCAAGTTTAGAGCAAGCAACTGTGGAATTTTTGATTTGTTTACATGATACTCATGCAGTTTCAGCTATGTGCATTTTCGAGTTGCTTGGTTTTTGATAGCAGTAATCATGTTAATATCAAACTGGAATGATTTGTGCTTCATAAAAGAGTGAAGTTTTTAATTTTAACGTTATATTTGTTTTGAACTTGCACGGACGTTTCATCAATTTAAGTTTGAAATAGAAATGGGTAAGTGCCTCAAAATAATTACGAATGTTTGTAATTCAGCAGCGTTTTCTCACACATCGGCGACAAATTACGATGAGTAATTAGAAATATTTGTTAGGAAAAAATGCGATTCAGTGAAAACAACATGCGTTGCTTGGAAACCACCAGCTTTCCCACACTTTCTCTCGCTACAAGCAAAGTAGTACTGCCCGATTAACTTTATATTTGTTGTAAATGCATTTATGGCACCTCTATTCATAGTGATTGTGGAATAACTTTTTTTTACGGGTCTTTTAGAGGTTATTTTTAATGAAAGTTGGTTGTCAAATTTTCGAACTAAAGCCTAGTTCGTCATCAGGACTATGTCTGCCTAGTTCGTCATCAGGACTATGTTCGTCATCAGGACATAGTCCTGATGACGAACTAGGCTTTAGTTCGAAAATTTGACAACCAACTTTCATTAAAAATAACCTCTAAAAGACCCGTAAAAAAAGTTATTCCACAATTTATATTTGTTTTGAACTTTCACGAACGTTTCATGGCGGCAGCCTCCAGATATCTCATTCTAACGTCCTTGGGTATAACTGACTGACACATACAATCATATTCATTTGTGTACAACATGCATTCTAATATGAAGAATTACTACCCTTCTGCCTCATTTTATAATGTAAAATTTTTAACCAAATTGTGGACAATTACCTTGATTTAATTTAATTAAAAATTGGACAATTAAGCTAGAGCATTACGTTCCTCCTAAATAAATATTTTCACACGAGAAATTTTGCAAATAACAAAGCATGACCATAACGAACCTTTTAAGCGTGGAAAGCCTTCAAATAAAGAAGAAAGTAGGTAGTTATGTAATCTTCCTTTTCAAAATGATTTGGGAACAGTGAATTTCTAAGAAATATACATATATTAAAATTCTGTATAGCAGGTCATGGATATATTTAATGTTTCCCGAAATGTGTAACTTCATTGATCATATTGGAATACTATATTATGGTAGAGGACTGATAAATTATACCATCATTTTTATTTATTAGTCATGATATTATTCATTGCTTTCGCAAGAAAAAGTAAAACAATTCTGGCGATTATGGAGAAAATTTATGCGATTTAATTCAGGCGTAAATGATTCCTGGTTTTGAAGGCCGAAATAGCAGGCTTATCTCACGAGCGTGATCCCCGTAGGCTACGGTTAAACACGAAAGCTGTACCTCTGTTTCTCCTCTGTGCTTCAAAATAGTTAATGTCTTATGAGTTATGAACGCTTGTACTGTAATGCCATTGCAACACAATCTTTTTCCCTTGTTGTAGTGGAATAGAATGACAAATTTTTGCTTTGTTTTAGGTACATAAATAATTTGGAATGTAAGTTATATCAGTGACGTGAATATGTGATGCCTTCTGCTTATGGATCATTATAGCTTTAGGACTACGAAAAATGTAAAAATGTTTGTATTCGTAACCAAAAATGTAAGGAAAGTTCTTTACCGTGTCTTTAATAATGTAAAGAAAGGGAACTTTAGCTTTTAAAATTCGCCGTACGTATTATATTTAATAAGTTTCTTTTACCATCTGTTGGGAAGATTGACAAAATGTTCTTTAAAAAAATGTTGAATAATGTGGAACTATTAGGAGTTTTAAATTCCTCTTTCATTTTTCTACAGATGTGATTCAGCACTCAGCATCTTTGCTTTGATGAGAAATGTCTCCCATCTCACGGAATAAGTGGCAAAGTTATAGAAGAGGTGTTTGTGTGTAATAAAATTCTTTGAAGCCACATCAGAAAATATGCTTTTAAAGCCTGAAAGCTGTCATTTCTATTTGTCCAGCTATAAGACTGCTTTCTTTTAATGTGCAAATAACACAATTTAAACATGACTGCCTAAAGTCAGAATTATCAGGAGAGAAATCAATTATTAAAATGCCTGTCTATTGAATAAGTGAAAATTGTAAGTTTATCAGCATAGTTACAGCTGAAACATTATCTTTAGAGGGAGTCATACAGTAATTGATAATTAAAGAAGTTAATAAAGAAGGTGATGCTTTGCAACACATTGTCATGGATGAGACTGAACATCTTTCGAAATGTGAAATATGCTTCCAGAGTTTCTCTGCAGAATCCAGCTGTGCAAGACATATGGAACTTCACGCAAACGAAAAATCTTTCCAGTGTAATGTGTGCTCCAAACAATTTGCTCAGAAAGATCATCTTTCAAGTCACGTGCTTATTCACACTGATGAAAAACCTCACCAATGTATTGTATGCCCCAAGAAATTCAAATTAAAAAATAGTCTTTCACGTCACATGCTGCTTCATACTGGTGAGAAATCTCACCAATGTGATGTATGCTCAAAACAATTTACTC
Source organism: Macrothele yani (assembly GCA_039090855.1). NCBI lineage: Eukaryota > Metazoa > Arthropoda > Arachnida > Araneae > Macrothelidae > Macrothele > Macrothele yani. The sequence continues at coordinate 179,453,589 of CM077009.1, read as the reverse complement.
GGATAAGTACACTTTCAAGTCACGTGTTTACTCACACCGGTGAAAAGCCTCACCAGTGTGATGTATGTTCCAAACGATTTGCTCAGAAAAGTAATCTTTTAAGTCACATTATGCTTCACACTGGTGAAAAGCCACATAAGTGCAATGTATGCTTCAAACAATTTGCCCGGAGATGTAATCTTTTAAGTCACATGCTGCTTCACACAGATAAAAAGCCTCACCAGTGTGGTGTATGCTCCAAACAATTTGTTCTGAGAAGTCATCTTTCAAGTCACATGCTGCTTCATGCAGATGAAACCCCTCACCAGTGTGTTATATGTGCCAAGAAATTCACATCAAAAAGTCAACTTTCAAGTCACATGCTGCTTCACACAGGTAAAACCCCTCACCAGTGTGTTGTATGTGCCAAGAAGTTTGCATTGAAAGGTCGACTTTCAAGGCACATGCTTATTCACACAGGTGAAAAACCTCATGAGTGCAATGTATGTTTCAAGAAATTCACATTTAAAGCAGCTCTTTCAAATCACTTGCTTATTCACACAGGTGAAAATCGTCACCAGTGTAATGTGTGTTCCAAACAGTTTGCTCTGAAAGGAAACCTTGTAAGACACATGCTTACTCACACAGGTGAAAAACCTCACCAGTGTGATGTATGCTCCAAACAATTTACAGAGAAAGGCAAGCTTTCGAGGCACATGCTTATTCACACAGGTGAAAAACCTTACTCGTGTAATGTATGCTCTAAACATTTTCCTCAGAAAGGTAGCCTTTTAAGTCACATGATTATTCACACTGATGAAAACCCTTATCAGTGTACTGTATGTGTCAAGAAACTCACAACAAAACATAGTCTTTCGCGTCACATGCAACTTCACACAGGTGAAAAACCTCGTCAGTGAGACAAGTTTTAAGAAATTGGTTGTACTACCAAATTGGAACGTTTTCAAGTAGTTCCCGATTTCCAGTGTAGCATTCCACTTCGTTTACATATAATCTGATCACATGCAACATGAAAGAAAGTAGTTCATGATAATACGTGGAATTTTTTTTTATTATTTTCATCGAAATAAATCTTACTGTAATGGAAATAATTATATGCATTTATTTTATTATGGAAAATAATAATACATTTATTTTCATATCACAGATTTATTCATCATAATTCAGATAAAATTTACAAACGCAACACCTTTTTCACGAAATTGTGTCTAACATTTATTTTTTTCCATTCAGTAGGATGAAGTACTTAAATGAATTCTTCAAATGGATTTAAATTTTGGGTAAATGTGTAGTTGAATGTCCTACATTATTTCAGCACAAATGTTGAAGTATTTTGAAAAAGTGAGACATACAGATTTTAAAGTATTCAACATCATGGAAAATGATGAAAACATTTCATCTTTATAGTGCATTTTAAAGACTTTTACTGTAATATTTGCGTGCAAGTACAACGCTGTGAACAGAAGCTGCGGTAGTCCTAACACAACGCAGCAGCAATAATGTCAAGCTTTTTTCCGTTGAAACGAAGCTTCGTTGCACCAGCCTACTCACGGGCGGAAAAGTACAAGACGGCAATATAGTTACAATGTTGCAGGAGTGTGATCCATTTTGTAATGCTATGCTATAGAAAATAGATCCACATACCCCCCCCCCACCTCAGCCCTTGCAAAACTGCTGAAATTTCAACTAGCCAATGTGGCTAGTAGAATAAAAATTTTACTAGCCAAATGACAAAATGTACTAGCCATGCAAAATTAAAAAATAATAATAATTCAGTAACTTCTGTACCTATATTTCTATGAAATTAAATGGGTGAACTTTTTTTTTCTTTCTAATGAGAGACCCCCCCCCATTAACTTCATAAAAACAGATGCATAGCAGTTACTGCAAGGTATCGTTAAATTAACTGCAAATATTGCATATGCTTTTGTTCCAAAATGATTGATTTTTTGACAGTTTATTTTCAGTGCTGTAATATCATTACTCTTACTATCTTATTTACCCATACATAATTTATCTTCGAGAGGCCATTGAAGTTAGATGTATAATTTCTTTAATAATATTTAAAAAAAAGGGACAAAAACTAGGATATACAGGGTGTTCGTAAACTGTTTTGACCCTCTGATCATTCGTCCGTAAGGGGTCCGGGTTCAAATCCCGGTCAGGCATGGATGTTGTGTTTGTCTTACGGCACTGGCTCTCTCCCTTCCCTGGAACCAGTGACCCTAAATTAGGGACGGGCGAGTGCTTATAGCCCATTGAGTTGCTCACGGTGGTCGTTAAACCTCCAACAAAAAAAAAAAAAAAAAAATTTTGACAAAAGAAGAGGGGTGATAGTACTCATCAATACGAACAATATTTACAATGGAACCTAGGGTCGCATTCCACTCTGATTGTCAGAAAAGAGTAAAGTTAGATACTCAAGTTCAACTTTCAACAGTGCAAAGAAAGATAATTAACGACATCATCAGTTGCACAATCCCATTTATGGAAATCAGGAACAGACTCAAAGTAGATGCTCAAAGTGGCGGGCACGGGTGCCGTTGCACAATTCACACCGGCGAATGAAAGACTGGCGCACCCTCTTGAAGACTCCTGGTGTCGTGCTTATCCTATCCGCTGCAACAACAATTCTTGTGATGAGATCTTCCACGGAATCCACAGGCGTCTCTTACACCAATGATTTCATGTGCCCCCAGAAGAAGAAGAAGTCCGGTGAGCGTGGAGGCCATGCCACAGGTCCGCCACGTCCAATCCATCGTGCAAGATATGTGGCATTCAGGAAGTGTCTACTGAACCCTTGATAAGCCAATCGGCTGTAACTGTCGATGCTGCGTCTTTTCTCTGGCAATTTGCATACGGTAAATGCTTGATGGTGATGTTCTGGCGATGTGCTACTTCTCCGGCATAAAAGAAATGACATCTGAGGTGACGACTTGTGCTTGTTGGATGTATTTCGAAGTTACTCTTTTCTGACACTCAGATTGGAATGTGACCCTAGGTTCCATTGTAAATATTGTTCGTCTGGATGGGTACTATGACCCCTCTTATTTTGGTAAAACAGTTTACGAACACCCTGTATATACATAAAGTGGCACTAATAATGTTGATACGGTTTACCGCTGATATGTACTGTGTCTTATCTTCCCATCAGAGGTATCTGCCCACCACAATTGAATAGCATTTTGAGGATCAAAATCTTCAATTGAAGGCCCATTGCATCTAATCATCATTAAGTCATTAAAGTGTCACTATTCAGACATACCCAATTACTTGTTTTTATGAGGTTCATTTCTGAAAAGCCACGCTCACATGGCATTACATGTAGCAGGTGAGGTGCATACAGTTTACTACTGATATGTACTGTGTCTGATCTTCCCATCAGAGGTATCTGTCCACCACAATTGAATAGCATTTTGAGGATCAAAATCTTCAATTGAAGGCCCATTGCATCTAATCATCATTAAGTCATTAAAGTGTCACTATTCAGACATGCCCAATTACTTGTTTTTATGAGGTTCATTTCTGAAAAGCCACGCTCACATGGCATTACATGTAGCAGGTGAGGTGCATACAGTTTACTACTGATATGTACTGTGTCTGATCTTCCCATCAGAGGTATCTGTCCACCACAATTGAATAGCATTTTGAGGATCAAAATCTTCAATTGAAGGCCCATTGCATCTAATCATCATTAAGTCATTAAAGTGTCACTATTCAGACATACCCAATTACTTGTTTTTATGAGGTTCATTTCTGAAAAGCCACGCTCACATGGCATTACATGTAGCAGGTGAGGTGCATACAGTTTACTACTGATATGTACTGTGTCTGATCTTCCCATCAGAGGTATCTGTCCACCACAATTGAATAGCATTTTGAGGATCAAAATCTTCAATTGAAGGGCCATTGCATCTAATCATCATTAAGTCATTAAAGTGTCACTATTCAGACATGCCCAATTACTTGTTTTTATGAGGTTCATTTCTGAAAAGCCACGCTCACGTGGCATTACATGTAGCAGGTGAGGTGCATACAGTTTACTTCTGATATGTACTGTGTCTGATCTTCCCATCAGAGGTATCTGTCCACCACAATTGAATAGCATTTTGAGGATCAAAATCTTCAATTGAAGGGCCATTGCATCTAATCATCATTAAGGCTTTAAAGTGTCACTATTCAGACATGCCCAAATACTTTGTTTTTATGAGGTTCATTTCTGAAAAGCCACACTCACATGGCATTACAGGTAGCAGGTGAGGTGCATACAGTTTACTACTGATATGTACTGTGTCTGATCTTCCCATCAGAGGTATCTGCCCACCACAATTGAATAGCATTTTGAGGATCAAAATCTTCAATTGAAGGACCATTGCATCTAATCATCATTAAGTCTTTAAAGTGTCACTACTCAGACATGCCCAATTACTTGTTTTTATGAGGTTCATTTCTGAAAAGCCACGCTCACATGGCATTACATATAGCAGGTGAGGTGCATACAGTTTACTACTGATATGTACTGTGTCTGATCTTCCCATCAGAGGTATCTGTCCACCACAATTGAATAGCATTTTGAGGATCAAAATCTTCAATTGAAGGGCCATTGCACCTAATCATCATTAAGTCATTAAAGTGTCACTATTCAGACATGCCCAATTACTTGTTTTTATGAGGTTCATTTCTGAAAAGCCACGCTCACATGGCATTACATGTAGCAGGTGAGGTGCATACAGTTTACTACTGATATGTACTGTGTCTGATCTTCCCATCAGAGGTATCTGTCCACCACAATTGAATAGCATTTTGAGGATCAAAACCTTCAATTGAAGGGCCATTGCATCTAATCATCATTAAGTCATTAAAGTGTCACTATTCAGACATGCCCAATTACTTGTTTTTATGAGGTTCATTGCTGAAAACCCACGCTCACGAGGAGCAGTACTACATGGCGTTAGACGCAGCAGCTGCATCATCTTAAAAACATTGCCATAACAGTATTTTTTTCTTTTTGTTCAGCATATATGTGGCTAAACAGAGATTCAAAGATAATTATGGTATGTGCAGATGCCATTATACTTTGTGCAGGGTATACCATGGCAAAGGTTACTTTAGTAACCTTGACCCTTGTTGGTTGCGGGCGAGAAAACTGAGCTTGTGTATTGAACTCGATTTTCATTCACAAGGGGGGCAGTTGGACAAAATAGTTGCTCACTTGGGGGAAAAAATCTACTGGCCATAGACTATATTAAAAAATTTACTAGCCACTACAAAATATCTGGTTGCCATTTGGCCACTAGCTACTGACATTCACAAGGGCTGCCACTCCTTTTTTTTTTTTTTTTTTTTTTGTCTCAACAGTAATTTTGTCCAAGCATGACTAAAAAATTACCAACTTAATAGTAGAACTGAAAACTCACTGGGATACCAAATGAGGTGGGAATCCAAGCCGTTAAAACCAGAAGCACTTTCCATCTAACTTCCGTTGGTGAGGATTGGATACTTACTTTAACTCTTTTGTACAATCAAGAAAGGCATCTCCAAACTTTATATTTCGTGAGACGGAATAATACGCAAAACGAAGAAAAAATTGTCCGCATGTACTTTACAAATAGTTAGAAAAAATTGAAGAACTGTATTCTGTAGTGTAGTAACTACAATGTGTAACTCTTTCCTTACAAGAACATACTCGGTTGCTGTTGTAGTCTTCCGCCCGTGAATTGGCTGCTGGAGCGAACATTTGTTTCAATAGAGCAAAGCTAGACGTTGTCACCGCAGCATTGTGTTAGGCCTTCTGCAGCTTCTATATACAGCATTGTACTTGCACGTAAAAATCTTGAAGTGCACTATAAAGATGAATTTTTTCACCATTTGCCATGAATTTGCATACTTTAAAATCTGTAGTGTCACTTTTTTGAAAGACTTCAACATTTGCATAAATACATACATATCACTAAGCTGTTCTCTGAGATTCAGAGGTTAGCTCCAAAAAGAAATACAAACTACCATTCTCCATTTACAGCGATCTTGACATACAACTCGGGCTTCACTAATATCCATTACACGCCATACACAAGATCTTTTATACTTCATACTCATAATCTTTTTCTCATGCAGACACTCCTGATGTGATCCTCCCATGTCTTTTTCTTGGCCTTTCTCTGCCTTTCCTTCCTGCTACTTGGGCTAAAAAGATTTTCTTAGTAAGCATCTCATCACTCATTCTTTCAACATGGCCAAACCACCGAAGCATATTATTCTCCACCTTGCTAACAACATTTTGATTCATATCACACAACTGAAACACATCTTCATTTCTCACACAATCAGACTGTGTCTTGCCACCCTCGTCCCCCCATAAGTAATGCATTTCTTCAGCACACAAATGACTTCTATGTTTCTTCTGTAGTACTCAGGTTTCACTACCGTACATCAGAGTAGGAACAATTACACTTCCATACACAGCCATGTGGGATTCTCTAGAGAAACCATTATTCCTGTGAAAACCTCCAAGAGCAGCTATGACTTTCAATGAAAAATTCACTCGCCTACTAATTTCACCATCCAGTTTGGTCTCTCTGTCAAACATGCTTCCTAAATACACAAACTCATTCACCTGGTCAATCACAGTGCCATTTATACTTACATTACATTCAGTGCTACCAGTTCCTCTCTGAAAGACCATAACTTTGGTTTTTCCCTTATTTATTCTCAGTTTGAATTTCATGCAAACTTTGTACATGCGGGACAACATACTCTGCAAATTACTTTTGCTCTCTGCCAACAGGACAGTGTTATCAGCATGCAGCAATCTGCACACACAGATATCACCAAGACATAAACCACTATTGTCTATTTTGGCATTACGCATGCACGCATCCATAAATATATTAAACAGCCATGGTGAGATTACACAACCTTGTCTGACTCCTGCACCAATAGAAAACCATTTTGATAAAACACCATTTACTCATACTCAAGCTTTACTACCAGCATACATGGCTTTTACACTATTAAGTAGATTCCCAGTAATACCATATTCATTCAGTACCTTCCACAAAAGTGTCCTATTTACTTGGTCGTAAGCTTTCTCTAAATCTATGAAGACGGAAAAAACTTTCTTACCAACAGCCAGATACTTTTGAATCGTCACATATAATGCAAAAAGTTGGTTAGTGCAGCTTTTACCAGGCATAAAACCACTCTGAAAATCCCACAATTTCTCTGATGTAAGACCCCGTACTTTTTCAATAACAACCTCACCGAACACTTTCCCTGGCACACTCAGTAGGCTAATACCACGATAGGTCTTACATTCAGTCTGATTCACCTTTTCTCTTATACAAGGAAACAATAATAACATCCTTCCAATCCTGAGGGACCATTCCTAACTCCCAGCACAACTGGCAAATTTCAGTTAACCAGTCAATTACAGAGTCGCCACCATATTTGAACACATCTCGGCAGTTTTGCCATCAACTCCTGGAGCTTTACCATTCTGAAAAGATTTTAGAGTTTTGCACACTTCTTCTCTTGAGATCCCTCCTGTGCTTCCATCCCTCACTGTGACATTATCTGCATCTGTCTCATCTTTGCTTTCCTGATCTAATAACTCACAGAAGTATTCACCCCATCTTTCACATAACTCATTGGCCTCCCATATCATTTCCACGATCTTATTCTTCTTACAACTTTGTTTCCCCTATTTTTTCCTGAGTCTCATGTATTTCCAAAAAGACTTCCTACGTTTCCAAAAAGGCAGTTCGAATGCCTTTCCACTATCTCCTTCCTATCTTTTGCCTTACTCTGGTAAACCAGCTTAGCAGCTTCATGCTTCTTACAGTGATATTCATCCACAGAAACTCTGCCTTGCAACATCCCCAAATAGGCTTCCTTCTTTCTCTTTACTGCCTCTTCAATCTCATTATTTCACCAAGCATCACCTCTATTGTTACAAACTGTTGTGGTGCCACAGACTTCTTTACAGCAGTGACAACACTTCTTAAAACATTCCCACTTCTTTTCTACATTCCTCTCACAAGACTTCAGCTCCTTCATTCTCTGAGTAAGTCAGAATAATGCTGATGATCCTCAAGAAGCTTTTCAACCTTTATTCTTTCTATCCTGGGCCTCTTCCTATTCCTTTCCTCTAACCAACATTAAGTTTCACTTGTGACACTACCAAGTAATGATCAGAACGAACATCCGCACCTCTCATCACACGAGTGTCAACAACTAAGTGTTTCAGATGCTGATCATAGACAACAAAATCTAAACAACTGTTTCAGACACTGATCATAGACAACACAACTCTTTTGACCAAGAGTACAATTTTCCCAAGTATATATGTGTATATACTTGTGGTTGAAAAATGTATTAGATACACACAAGCTATTCTTAATGCAGAGTTCAATTAATCTTTCACTATTATCATTCACACAAGGATCATTAAACTTACCCAGAACATAGTCAGAAATTGCATTCTGCACACCTACTCTAGCATTGAAATCCCTTGCTATTATAACTTTTTCTTTAGCACCAAACTTGCTCAAAACAGCTTTTAGCTCATTCCAGAAATCTTCCTATCAGAAGGTCACAAGGAGCATACACTACAACAATTACAATTCTCTGAAGTTTCACTTTCAAACAAATCCAGAGAATTCTCTCACTTACGCAACTATAGTGAATCAAGTTGTTCTTCATCTTTTCACTTAAAATCACACCTACACCAGCCTGTCCTCTCACATTATCCAATACTCCAGACCACACACTCACTGTGCCATTCACTTCTTCTATCCCAATTTCCTTCTTTTTAGTTTCACTTACACACATTTGCGGTGAAATAATTTAGAACTCTAAACTACACATTTACCAAATTTTGTTTTCTTTTACAAAATTGTCGGAACAAGTATTCTATTAGGCTATTGGCCAATAGTTCTTCAGATTTTTTAGTATGGCTTCTGAGATTTTGCTTGAGAGCTCTCCTTTTGGATTCGATACTTTCATGCTGCATTGTCAGGATCTATAACAAAAAAAAGAAATTGTGATTAACAGTTAAATGAGTGAAACAGCATGATTTATAAAATATGAATAAATACTATCAAAAAATAATGCATCAATCTTAGCCACTTAGACTTCCGGAACAAAAGTTGGAAATAGTTTTGCTTAAGAAATATGCTGGCTCCAGAAAAAAAAAAAAAAAAAAAAACCCTTGTTATTTGATGCATTTTCTTCATAAAATGTACATAAAAATAGCCATTAGGGTGTCTGTTATAACAAAATTCTAAGAAAGATATGTGTAAAATGTATCGTGAACTACTTTCTTTCACGTTGGGTGTGATCAGGTTGTATGTAAACAAAGCAAAACAATGCATGGGAAATCAGGAACTACTTGAAAGCATTCTGATTCGGTAGTACAGTCAAGAAATTCACATTAAAGTGAATATTTCAAATCATGTGCTCTTTTACACAGGTGGGTAGACTCACAAATGTGATGTGTTCTCTAAACGATATTTTCAGAGAAGTAATCTTTGAAGGTTCATGCTCCATCTTGATGTTGTAGTACATTTGCTTGATCTCATATCAAGTGTGCTTGGAGCAAGAGCATATGTGGTTCCGTACTACTACTCGTCATGGTACTTAAACTATCTGTTCAACACGTTATTTTTAAATACACTTCAGACATACGCCGCATGGCTTCAGGTTCAGGTTTGATATTGAATATGACACTATACTATAAATAACTAGAATAAAACCACTCATTAAAGCTTAATCTGCCGTTTTGCAGTATTGAAGTTCATTTGTTTTGTGTGCAGCTACTCTGTCAGTCCATTTGTGCTTTTTGGTGCAAATGTGCACAAAGTTCAACTCCATATACTCAATAATATTGATGTTGTAGTACATTTGCTTGATCTCATATCAAGTGTGTTTGGAGCAAGAGTATGCGTGGTTCCGTACTTAATATTGTGCAGTGGAAGCATATCCGGCGTGTAACTGGAAGACTCTGGGTTCGATTCCCGGTGGCGGCCAATGAGAATTTTCCGTGACTGACTTATAAAACGTGGAAAGGGCGATGACTTCTGTTTGATATTCCTAGTCCATGTCTAATGTCTGTTTTATTATTTATTCGCCTTCTAATTATTTGTTCAGTTGCTGCTTACCATCTTTGGTGAATCCCCAACATTGTGTGGGGCTCTAAGAAGTAATCTGCCAATTGGCTTGGCAGTTAGTGTATATGGCTCTGGAGGAATTCGAGGCCGCTGTGGTGCAGTGGAAGCATATCCGGCACATAACTGGAAGACCTGGGTTCGATTCCCGGTGGCGGCCAATGAGAATTTTCTGTGACTGACTTATAAAATGTGTAAAGCGCGATGACTTCTGTTTGATGTCCATATACTCAATTCAGTGTAACTGTTTGTTAGTACATAAAATTCTAAGACGACGAATTGTGTAAGCCAAGAATGTTCTATTTAAAAACTTTCGAAAAGGCTGATTTCCGTATATACAATATTTAAAAAGAGGGACGCTTCAGAAGTTTTTTCCCGTGTTGTGGCACCCTCCCCCTGTATCATTGTTGTCATTCTTAGCGCACATGCACCAGCCAATTACTTAAGAACTGGTTATACAGTGAAGTAGGATGTCCAAGTGAAGAATTAAACAACACAAATTAAAATGATTAAACATGAGTTACAATGGAGCAAGAACTACCACCTTATATATGAACCTCAATTGTGCCTTTGAGGGACAAAAATACCCTGTAAACACCAATATTTGATAATAAGGCTGATGAAGACCTATTACACTATACCCTATTGCAAGAATTCATCTTCTGATATCTCGGAACCACGCTGCTGTTTCATCCTTGTCGATTCACCATTATCACTCTCTGGATGTGTTTCACTCAGGTCACCTTCCGGGTGCCTTCAGTGTTACTACTGCTGGTACGATATCAATTGATACTGGGGCAGTCGGGTGCTCAGATTCCGGGTATCGGTCATACATCATCAAATACTCCATTGGTTGTACGTCGTCAAATATCTTGATGTATTCTTCAAACAATATTGATAGTGGGGCAGTCGGGTGCTCAGATGCCGGGTATCAGTCATACATCATCAAATACTCCATTGGTAGTACGTTGTCAAATATCTTGATGTATTCTTCAAACAGTATGCGAACAAATCTTCAGTGTTACTACTGCTGGTACGATCTCAATTGATACTGGGGCAGTCGGGTGCTCAGATGCCGGGTATCGCTCATACACCATCAAATACTCCATTGGTTGTACATCGTCAAATATCTTGATGTATTCTTCAAACAGTATGCGAACAAATCTTCAACAGTATGCGAACAAATCTTCAGTATGCGAACAAATCTTCAGTGTTACTACTGCTGGTATGATCTCAATTGATACTGGGGCAGTCGGGTGCTCAGATGCCGGGTATCGGTCATACATCATAAAATACTCCATTGGTAGTATGTCATCGAATATCTTGATGTATTCTTCAAACAGTATGTGAACAAATCTTCAACAGTATTCTTCAACAGTATGCGAACAAACAGTATGCGAACAAACAGTATGTGAACAAATCTTCAGTATGCGAACAAATCTTCAGTGTTACTACTGCTGGTACGATCTCAATTGATACTGGGGCAGTCGGGTGCTCAGATGCAGGGTATCGGTCATACATCATCAAATACTCCATTGGTTGTACGTCGTCAAATATCTTGATGTATTCTTCAAACAATATTGATAGTGGGGCAGTCGGGTGCTCAGATGCCGGGTATCAGTCATACATCATCAAATACTCCATTGGTTGTACATCGTGAAATATCTTGATGTATTCTTCAAACAGTATGCGAACAAATCTTCAGTGTTACTACTGCTGGTACGATCTCAATTGATACTGGGGCAGTCGGGTGCTCAGATGCCGGGTATCGCTCATACACCATCAAATACTCCATTGGTTGTACATCGTCAAATATCTTGATGTATTCTTCAAACAGTATGCGAACAAATCTTCAACAGTATGCGAACAAATCTTCAGTGTTACTACTGCTGGTATGATCTCAATTGATACTGGGGCAGTCGGGTGCTCAGATGCCGGGTATCGGTCATACATCATCAAATACTCCATTGGTAGTATGTCATCGAATATCTTGATGTATTCTTCAAACAGTATGTGAACAAATCTTCAACAGTATTCTTCAACAGTATGCGAACAAATCTTCAGTATGTGAATAAACAGTATGTGGACAAATCTTCAGTGTTACTACTGCTGGTACGATCTCAATTGATACTGGGGCAGTTGGGTGCTAAGATGCCGGGTATCGGTCATATATCATCAAATACTCCATTGATAGTACGTCATCAAATATCTTGATGTATTCTTCAAACAGTATGTGAACAAATCTTCAACAGTATTCTTCAACAGTATGCGAACAAATCTTCAGTATGCGAATAAACAGTATGTGGACAAATCTTCAGTGTTACTACTGCTGGTACGATCTCAATTGATACTGGGGCAGTTGGGTGCTAAGATGCCGGGTATCGGTCATATATCATCAAATACCCCATTGGTAGTACGTCATCAAATATCTTGATGTATTCTTCAAACAGTATGTGAACATATCTTCAACAGTATTCTTCAACAGTATGCGAACAAACAGTATGTGAACAAATCTTCAGTATGCGAACAAATCTTCAGTATGCTAAGAAATCTTCAGTATGCGAACAAATCTTCAGTGTTACTACTGCTGGTACGATCTCAATTGATACTGGGGCAGTCGGGTGCTCAGATGCCGGGTATCGGTCATACATCATCAAATACTCCATTGGTAGTATGTCATCGAATATCTTGATGTATTCTTCAAACAGTATGTGAACAAATCTTCAACAGTATTCTTCAACAGTATGCAAACAAACAGTATGCGAACAAACAGTATGTGAACAAATCTTCAGTATGCGAATGATCATTCGTCCGTAAGGGGTCCGGGTTCGAATCCCGGTGAGGCATGGATGTTGTGTTTGTCTTACGGCACTGGCTCTCTCCCTTCCCTGGAACCAGTGACCCTAAATTAGGGACGGGCGACTGCTTATAGCCCATTGAGTTGCTCACGGTGGTCGTTAAACCTCCAATCAAAAAAAAAAAAGTCTATAGACCTAGAAAAATATCGTAGATAAGAATATACGAAATTATGGAAATTTTATGTGAGTCAGATATCTCGGGAGACGTAGCCATGGAGTAGTCTAGAACGCAATTTTTATACGGCCCCTTAAAATTTTTATGGCCAGTTCTTCGTGCGGCCACTTCTCCGGTGGTCAGTTCTCCGTACCCGTTGTGGGGTTGTGATTGATAGGGAAATTTTTATATCACGTTTGTTAAAACATATAAAATTCTACTAAAGAATAACAGACTTACTTTGCCGGTAATAGGTATAATCAATATTTGCTTCTAGCTGTAATACATCGAATATTTGATCCGATATTAAAAGAAAATATACTGCACACGACCTCTTCCCTCTGAACTAGAGCCGGATGGAGGAAGCTTTTACAGGGCCCGGGGCGAAATTTTATTGTGGGGCCCGAACCAAAAATTCATTGCTGGCACTAGGAAATAAATCTCATATTTTAATAAAGTCGTTACGTGAAATGTTCTCAAAGAACACACACGATATGAAACTCACAAATTTTGACTGTACAACGAATCCACATCCCTCTACTTCAGAGCCGAATGCTTTACCAATTAAGCTACACCGAAAGAATTTATTGTTGCAACTTCTCCGTCCTGACATGTGCTTCACCTCTGTAGTATCTCATAAAGAAAACTATCATAAAGACGAAATGATTATGTAAAAGAAATATTTGCTTTAAGCTTAAGAAAGACCCTAATATGATTAAAAGTTCAGAAATAGAGAGAGAAAGAGGGAGGGAGAGAGAGATAAAGAAAGAAAGAGAGAGAGAGAGAGAGAGAGAGAGAGAGAGGGAGGGAGAGAGAGAGAGGAGGGAGGGAGAGAGGGAGGGAGGGAGAGAGAGAGAAGAGGGAAGAGAGAGAGAGAGAAAGAGAGAGAGAGAGAGAGAGAGAAAAAAGTGTTGAAATCTACGATTTCCTTTCCGGGGAGATGGGGTTGAGATTGTATTATGACTCTTATAAAAACTTCCTTACAAAATGATAAAAAAAAATACCTGCATAGCGAAATTTTTTGAATTACGAATATTTTAGTGTAGGAAATAATAAGTATTCCTCTAAAATGAATTCGTACAAATAGTTGTTTTTCCCCTGATACAAGGTTTTAGTGATTGATTTTTAATGCAAAGTAGAGCAAGTGACAAATTAGCGACTTTTTAAACTTTTATACTCGCTAATATATGATTTTTTTAAATTCCCAGTAATGTTTTTAAAGTCCCTGAATAAATGGCCTCTATATGTAACCCGAAATCAACTTTGACATTGTTCTTTTTATTTCTTTAAATTTAAGTATCTGGTTTGCACGCAAATTGTTAAATACATAAAAGTAAGGGCCACAAAATGATGAAATTTAATTTGCTATTTATCAATGCGGAAAATAGAAACGTAGTTTCAATAAGCACTTAAAATCCCCAAATTTAAGTATTTGTATGGAGAAGGACGATAACCTATTCGAAAATGGAGTGATTGTAAGCAAAAAAAAACCTTTTAAAAAAGAACTTTTTAAGGGCTTCGCACCCCAAAACTTACACACACATACAAAAATAATTGTTAAAAATTCTACCAAAAATGATTTTTTCCTAAACTGCGGGGCCCCTTGAAGGCGAAAGCTCCAGTTCCCCTTATGGTCTAGGTCTAGTCGGCTTTGCTCTGTACTGTGGATTCAATTTAAGACTTTGCTGAAGCACTGATTAGAGCAGACGGGAACAGTTCAAGGGTTCTTTGTTCATCAGCCCCATATTCCTTTTACGTAGAGCTAAAACTCATGGGGGGACGCAATTGTTTAGACACAGGGGACATCCTGCGTGACCTTGTAACATTGCTCCTGGGAATAGTTAAAATTCGAGTTTTGACCTCCCCGATGTTTTGAATGTTCTTAGATTCTACCTTGGATTCTACTAACGGATATTTCACTTACAAAACACGGGACCTAGAAACAGCGACGTCGGAACCGCGGGGGCAGAGGGGGAAGTTGCCCCCACACGCAGATGAGTGTGGGGGGCAAAACATCACATTTACCCCCTCAGTTTTCTTCCTTTTTAAATTACATATGTTCGTGATTGGAGATCTCAAACATTCGTTGGGGGGGGAGGGGTTAAGTTCATTTTGATAAAAATTGAGTATTGCTCTTCAATTTTTACCATGAACTATCTAGAAATCTGAATATTTTTTCTTAATGTCATTCACTCCTGAGACGCCGAGAAATGCTAGTTGCATTAAACAGTCCAAAGGGCTGGTTCCCGTTTGAAGACCAGCAATATTTTGTCTCATTAGGAGTGCAAAATTAGTCTTTCTCTAAAAAAATGAGTAAAAATAAATAGGAAAGTGGAAGTAGGATGAGGAATAAGATATGAGCTCCTTCAATATTTAATTATAGCGTCTACGGCCCCAATTCCTGCGGAATTCATACCAATCCGGAAGTATCAAGATCTATAGTTTAATGCCGTTCATGTGTACAGTTAGTTTACATTGAGAAACTATATGGATATGAAAAATGCTTTTCTTTTTGTAGATTAATGTTTAATAAAAAAATGTTTTTCAGCAAATTTTCGTAATGAAGTCAGCACATCTTCTTTTACAATAGTACGATAAATTTTATGCCAGGGTGAAATATTTTGTTCTCCGACATCTTGCCCCCGCTGTCAAAAAAGAGTTTCGACGCCACTGCCTAGAAGCGACAGCCACGGCCAGGAATAACAAGATGCTGAACGCGGTTCTATTCGTAGCATGAAACTGGCAACCTCTATGAAAATAGCGTCACAGAAAACGTGATAATGTGCCTATATTATCGTTATTATTTTTTTATATTGTTACCAATTAACAAAACAACGGAAATAAAAAAATACAATTTAAGTTTTCTTTTTGGTATTTTGAGGGCCCTGCGATTCAGAGGCACCAAGCGCACGCTTCCTGCCCTTGTGCGGTGGTCCGCCACTAGCAGGGGCTATTTAAAGTTTTGTAATCGAGTAAAAGCGCAACACAATAAACTTGCATTTCTGTGAACATTTTATGCATATGAGCACGGTTGGGGTTGATTGAAAACTGATAAAAAGGCTTAAAGCCTGTTTATTAATTTTTGTGCCTGTGTAAAAACACAGTACCATAACCTTGGCATGTTATCAAAACCTCATGAATACGTCGGACTAAAAATTCCTAATAAAAGGCTAAGCCTAAGGTTTTGCAATTAAGGTTTTGTGACAGAATAAAAGTGCAACATTAATAACTTGACTTGTTATGTTAACGTTGTGAATATGAGCACGACGGATTAAAAATTTCAAGAAATCGCCTTTGGGATTAATGTGTTGTAGCAGAGTAAAAGTGTAACATTATCTTTATTTTCTATATAAACCATACTACGTGCTGAAATGGCCCAACTATATATACGTATACTTCAACCATAGACCGAAGCGCGGACACGGGGAAACAAAGTGCGATTTTGTACGGTCCCTTAAAATTTTGTGGCCAGCCCACATGGAAGAGGTCACGTTGATGTCAAAAACGTACTTTTCACGCGGCTCCATAACAGATAGCAATGGACATGTCGCAACCTTTTTTTTTTTTTAGTTGGGAGGTTTAACCACCACCGTGATCAATTCAGTGGGCTGTAAGCAGTCAGCAGTTCCTAATTTTGGGACACTAGTTCCAGGGAAGGGGGAGAGCCATCGCCAAAAGTCAAGCACAAGGTCCATGACTCACCGGGATTCGAACCCGGACCCTTCTCGGACTAGTGATCAGAAGCCATCGCATAGGCCACTGCGCCACCGGAGCGGCTCACGTTGAAATCATCCATGTATTTTTCATACGGCCTTAAACGCTCTTATGGACATACTAATGGAACTGGATGCAAAGAAATCATTCATGTAATTTCTACTAGCATTGTGGTATTTCCCGGGTAAATATCTGTGCAATCACCAAGTTCAGCGGGTGAACGTTAATGAATGAAGAATATATTCCTGTACTTTTCCAGCAAACTTATCTTTAATTTTTTTATTTACTTAATTTAATTTTATGAAACAAAAAAGAAAGGAAGAGGAATGGAAATACTTATCTCAGAGGAGACACCTATAGAACAGCTGACGTTGGCATTGATCATCTTTTTTCTTACCATTTTAAATTTTGAATATCTGGAACTCTCTATTACATTACATTGTATTTCTGCCTGATAAGCCGCCCGTTGGTGGTGAAAGCTAACGTTTATTAATTTGTAGTTTTAATACACCATTAACCGGATATTTTTGCACTTGATTGTTATCTACGGTCTGACACTTAGACCGTAGGTCGGGTATTGGAATGCTGAACTGTGTTGCAGATCTTAAGAGTAAAAAATGGAACTTTTTACAAAAATTTTGTATGGGGGCCCCTTGACCGCGGGCCCCCAATCCTTTCCAAAACCGTCTACGGTCTAAGTCAGAGCACCATGAGGTAGTATACCAAATTTGGTGGTTCTAAATTGAAAACTGTAGATTTGGCGAAAATATTCTATGGGTGCCCCTTCGAACCCGGCCTCCGACCACTTCCAAAAACCGTCTACGGTCTAAGTCAGAGCACCATGAGATAGTATACCAAATTTGGTGGTTTTAAATTGAAAACTGTAGATTTGACGAATATTGCGTATGGGGCCTCTTTGATCCCGGGCCCCCTACCTTTCCCAAAACCGTCTACGGTCTAAGTTAGAGCACCATGAGGTAGTATACCGAATTTGGTGGTTCTAAATTGAAAACTGTAGATTTGACGAAAATACTCTATGGGGGCCCTTTTCGAACCCGGCCTCCGACCATTTCCAGAAACCGTCTACGGTCTAAGTCAGAGTACCATGAGATAATATACCAAATTTGGTGGTTTTAAATTGAAAACTGTAGATTTGACGAATATTGCGAATGGGGGCCCCTTGACCCCGGGGCCCATATCTTTCTCAAAACAGTGTACGGTCTGAGTTAGTGCACCATGGGGTAGTATACCAAATTTGGTGGTTCTAAATTGAAAACTGTAGATTTGGCGAAAATACTCTATGGGGGCCCCTTCGACCCCGGCCTCCGACCACTTCCAAAAATCGTCTACGGTCTAAGTCAGAGCACCAGGAGATAGTATACCAAATCTGGTGGTTTTAAATTGAGAACTGTAGATTTGACGCCCCTACCTTTCCAAAAACCGTCTACAGTCTAGATAAGAGCACCATGATGTAGTATACCAAATTTGGTGGGCCGCCCCGGTGGCGCAGTGGTCTAAGCGATGGCCTCTGGTCATTTGTCCGAACAGGGTCCGAGTTCGAATCCCAGTGAGGCATGGATGTTGTGTTTGTCTTACGGCACTGGCTCTCTCCCTTCCCTGGAACCAGTGACCCTAGATTAGGGACGGGCGACTGCTTATAGCCCATTGAGTTGCTCACGGTGGTCGTTAAACCTCCAATCAACAAAAATAAAAATAAAAAAATTGGTGGTTCTAAATTGAAAACTGTAGATTTGGCGAAAATATTCTATGGGGGCCCATCAACCCCGGGCTCCGACAACTTCCAAACACCGTCTACGGTCTAAGTTAAAGTACCATGAGATAGTATACCAAATCTGTGGTTTTAAATTGAAAACTAGATTTTATGATATTTTTGATTGAGTGGCCCTTGACCCCGGGCCTGGGCACTGTTGGAAAAGCGGTACGGGTAACAACAATTTCTACCAAAATTTAATCAGGACATCAATTTCTTGAAGTCCCCCTCCCCCTTAAATATACTTTTTTTTGCAATTCATCAAAATCTATCTAAAGCAATTTATTTAGGGATTACTGCGATGTTATGACCTGCGATGTTATGTTACCACGATGTTTTGCCCTGCGATGTTATGGTACCACGATGTTTTGCCCTGCGATGTTATGGTGCCGCGATGTTTTGCCCTGCGATGTTATGGTGCCACGATGTTTTGACTTGCGATGTTTTGACCTGCGATGTTTTAGTACTGCGATGTTATGGAACCGCGATGTTTTAGTACTGCGATGTTATGGAACCGCGATGTTTTGACCTGCGATGTTATGTCGGCGATCATATGTCGTGCGATGTTTTGACCTGCGATGTTATGTCGGCGATCATATGTCGTGCGATGTTTTGACCTGCGATGTTATGTCGGTGATCATATGTCGTGCGATGTTTTGACCTGCGATGTTATGTCGGCGATCATATGTCGTGCGATGTTATGTCGTAGACCCGTCTGTGTTCGAGACTAGAAGTCGGGCTGCCGTCTTCATTAACGCAATATGTGTACGACCCCCGAAACTGAAGTCCCCGAGATCATCAAGCATTAGTGTCCCATAGTGAATTATTCCTATCTAGAGAATAGAGATGCTAGTTATCTTCCGGTACAAATTAAGATTGCAAATGGCGCCACGCACCAAACAATGACATATACGCACAGGTACATAATTCATCTTTTTGTGTGGGAAAAAAAATATTGAACTTCCTGATGTACATATCAATTATGAAAGTAATCAAATACAAGAAGTGTGAAATGCCGCCTCGGTGGCACAGTGGTCTACGCGATGGCTTCTGATCATTCGTTACATGGGTCTGGGTTCGAATCCCGGTGAGGCATGGATCCCTTCGCTGGAACCAGTGACCCTAAATTAGGGACGGGCAACTGCTTTTAATCCACTGAGTTGCTCCCGATGGTCAGTAAACCTCTAATAAAAAAGAAGTGAAAGACAGAATGCCAGCCCGCTTATTTATAGAAATGCCTTCTCGTGAATTAAATTTTTAATAGATTCCTATAAAACTTTTAAATATCTCCATGTAGTTTCATATTTGTGGTATTTCTCTCCAAACCTTGTTTCCACAGTGTGGTCAGTTATTGGTTGCTTTCCCCTTTTTTCATTGAAAATGTGTGACATTCTGTTCTTACATGATTAAATCAGCAATGCTTTGCTCTGCATCCTAAAAGCTCTTAACATGAGATTTAGTAATTTAACTTTTTGAACACCTTGATGTACAAGGTTTCAATTTCAGAAAAGTCGTTTTTAATATCGTGGGCCGCCCCGGTGGCGCAGTGGTCAAAATGATGGCCTCTGATCATTCGTCCGAAAGGGGTCCGGGTTCGAATCCCGGTGAGGCATGGATGTTGTGTTTGTCTTACGGCACTGGCTCTCTCCCTTCCCTGGAACCAGTGGCCCTAAATTAGGGACGGGCGACTGCTTATAGCCCACTGAGTTGCTCACGGTGGTCAGTAAACCTCCAATAAATAAAAAAAAATATCGTGGAAGGTGCTCTCTTTTTGCTGTCTTAAATTATTTGTGTGGCCATGAAGCACATTCATAAAATCTAGAAGTTTACCAGTATGGAGTCCGGAATGAAACTTCTGGAGAAGCAACCCAAAATTCGATTGTAAAGAAAGTGAAAAATGTAGACAATGCATTGCCCCTTATTGATATAAGAGATCTTCAAGAGTGTGAAGCATGATTCTGCATTTAAATAAATATATATTATATATATACAATTTTTCAAGACATGCACAGAAATAAAATTCCATCGAGTGTGATGTGTGTGGCAAGAAATTAAAATTGAAAATCAATCTTTCAAGGCATCTTGAGATGAATGGAAGTGGGAAAGCTCACCAGAGTGATGTATGCTTAGACAAATTTACTGGTAAAAGCAATCACTTCCAGCATATGCTCATTCATTCTGGTGAAAATTCATAATGATGTGATATATGTTACAAACAATTCACACAGAGAAGTCTCCTTTTAGAGCATATGCCCGTTCACACTGGTGTAAAACTTCATCAGTGTGACCACTGTGATGTATGTTCCAAAGAATTCATAGAGAGAGGTAACCTGTCTAGCCATTCTCCTTCATACAGGTGAAAAACCTCGTCAATGTGATGTATGCTCCAAGAAATTCCCTGAGAAAGGTGGCCTTTCCAAACATGCTTCTTCATACTGGTGAAAAACCTCATCAATGTGACGTATGTTCCAAGCAATTCAGACGGAGAGATCACCTTTCCAAGCATATGCTTCTTCATACTGGTAAAAAATCTCATCAATGTGATATATGCTCTAAGAAATTCACTGAGAAAGGTAACCTTTCCAAACATATGCTTCTTCATACAGGTGAAAAACCTCATCAATGTGACGTATGTTCCAAGCAATTCAGACAGAGAGATCACCTTTCTAAGCATATGCTTCTTCATACTGGTGAAAAACCTCATCAGTGTGATGTATGTTCCAAGCAATTCACTCAGATAGGTCAACTTTCTAGGCATATGCTTCTTCATACAGGTGAAAAACCTCATCAGTGTGATGTATGCTCCAAGAAATTTACTGAGAAAGGTAACCTTTCCAAACATATGCTTCTTCATACAGGTGAAAAACCCCATCAATGTGACGAATGTTCGAAACAATTCAGACAGAGAGATCACCTTTTTAACCATATGCTTCTTCATACTGGTGAAAAACCTCATCAATGTGATGTATGTTCCAAGCAATTCACTCAGAGAGGACAACTTTCTAGGCATATGCTTCTTCATACAGGTAAAAAACCTCATCAATGTGATGTATGCTCTAAGAAATTCACTGAGAAAGGTAGCCTTTCCAAACATATGCTCCTTCATACTGGTAAAAATCTCATCAATGTGATGTATGCTCCAAGAAATTCACTGAGAAAGGTAACCTTTCCAAACATATGCTCCTTCATACAGGTGAAAAACCTCATCAATGTGACGTGTGTTTCAAGCAATTCAGACACAGAGATCACCTTTCTAAGCATTTGCTTATTCATACTGGTGAAAAATCTCATCAGTGTGATGTATGCTCCAAGAAATTCACTCGGAAAGGTATCCTTTCCAAACATATGCTTCTTCATACTGGTGAAAAACCTCATCAATGTGATGTATGCTCCAAGAAATTCACTCAGAAAGGTAGCCTTTCCAAACATATGCGTCTTCATACAGGTGAAAAACCTCATCAATGTGATGTATGTTTCGCGCAATTTACACACCGAAGTAAGCTTTCTAAGCATTTGCTTCTTCATACTGGTGAAAAACCTCATCAATGTGATGTATGCTCCAAGAAATTCACTCAGAAAGGTAACCTTTCCAAACATATGCTGTGTCATACAGGTGGAAAAGCTCATCAATGTGATGTATGTTTCAAGCAATTCACACATAGAGATAGCCTTTCTAAGCATGTTTCTTCATGCAGGTGAAAAACCTCATCAAAGTGATGCATGTTCCAAGAAATTCACTGAGAAAGGTAGCCTTTGAAAACAAATACTTCTTCATACAAAATAAATAGAAATCCTGATGTGTGCTTGAAGATCTTTCGAAAGTGGAAAATTTTTATGAAGCATAAGTGCACTGAGTTGAAAACGTTTGATATGGCAACAGTAAGTAAATAATCAGTTAAAAAATTATCTGATGGTTTATATTATCTGTTAAATGTTTATTTTTCAGATGGCCTTTCTTTGAGGAGCTAACCTCTGAATATCAGAGAACAACTTAATGATATGTATGTATAAGTGCAGTGATAAATTTCTTGAGCACTGAGAAATCTGCATCTTAAAGGTTCCAAATGGAAATATGCATATTTTTACATAGTATGTCTGTAGAATTGCTCTGTATATTAAATTTGTTCATGGATGCTGTAACAGAGTTAGACATTTCTTTGCAACAATTATTTTCATTGTTTTTAGGTCATGGCCCCCTGACACGCATACTGTTTATCTGCTGCATCCAGAAGTTAAAATTGAATATTTAGAATTTTTTTTTTACACAATGTATATTGTGCCTGTTTACACGTTACACAGCAAAACAAAGTGTACATTTATGAAAAGTTAGGTAATTTAAAATTGTGACTTACTACTTTTATGTGTTTACTTATTTGGGGTTTTATGGTAACCGAACTGGAAAGGTTAATACTTTAAAGGTTAATGTTTAACAGGATACTTCTGAACATCTGCCTTAAAAGGTGAGATTTTAAGTTTCAGCTTTGGCTCCACATTATTTTTGTTCCTGTATTTATTATTTCTATGGTCAAAAGCCTGAATGTGTAGATTCATGGCAGTGTGTGAGGGCATAAGGCATAGAGTATTTTGTCACTTTTCCAGAAACATAATGCAAATTGCAGCAAAAGTCTGGCAAACCCACTGAAGAAATTATTATCTTCACACACAAATTGCAAGACAATTCGAGGAGCCAAGCTATTTCATTGGGTGGCAATTCAGTTTCTCGGAGACATTTTTTCATCCAAATTTTCATTTCATCAGGAGATAGGAAATGGTCTCTTAAACAAGCCACCAATGGTATCATGTGTTCCTTCATGCACTCAACAATATTACAGAACTTTTTACTGGGGAAGTCATTAAAAAAAGAGAAGATATCGTAGTTGTTGTTGACAATGTGTCAGTGGCGGCTCGTGGTTGGAAAAATAGGTGAAGAGCAGTATGAAAAGATATATACTGTCTACAATGAAAATCTCTTAATGAGGACTTACTTATCTTTTGTATATTAAATCAATTTTTCTTCCTCTTAAAGCTGCAAATTTGTCGATTATGTCGTCATAAGATGGTTAGATGATTGTTTCTTCATGAGCATCAATAAAATGTCTTCCTGAATAGAAATATTTACCAGAGAAGCAAGTCTATCTTGGGAACTAGTATTTCTTGAGCAAGTTTGTATTCTTTTAAGAAAACTTCTTTCCACTGGCACACTTGCAGAGATGGAATTGTTAAACTGAGGAAAACCAATTTATAATCTTTTGTAAAAATGTCTTTGTCTCCATGAAACACTTGAAGGAGTTCTTGAGTCAATATATTCCTTATTTTTTCATCGGCATATACAAGACTCAGTTCATTTTTAAGGCGCTGGTGTTTAGTAAATATGTTTCCGTAAAAATGTAGATTTTCAAGAACGTGAGTGGGAAAGCATGCATTAAATTATTCGAATTTGGTTGTGTTAGCAAGTCAGACAAATTGAAGTTTCTTACAGTCTTGAAATCTTATATCCATTTCCATAAGAATGTGGTCCAAAATTTCAAAATACAATTGTTTATAATTTTGAAAAAATGTTTCCTGTGTAAGAGCAGCACATTCCCTTGCTTATTTCTGTGATTTTGCTAGCTTTTCCAAACTGTGTTTCAAATAACTCATCGTTCCTTTTATGGCTCAAAATTTCACGAGTTTTTTTGGTTTTTTTTTAATTTGAGTTACACAGTAGTTTATGTTTAGTTATTTTTTCTTCAAAAGTTCGAATAATAGATCGGTGGAGCCAAAAATGTAAATTCGAAAGTGTTCATATCATTCAAAATCCCCTTGGCAAGATGAATTGATTTTTTGTCTGATTATTCGCTATTCGTCAGAAATCCGAACACTTCCTTCAATTTATCACAATCTTCAACAACTACACTTACTAATTTCGAAGTGGAGGACCATCGAGTTTCTGTTATGGTTGGTTTGCATCTTGCGCTTGTTGATATAAGTGTATAAGACCGCTTCGTAGAATGGTGAACAAACGAAGCAATTCCACTGAGGCTTGCAAAACGTATTCGATACATTGAAATTTTAGAAAAACTCTGGTGTAATACAAGATTCAAATGATCAACTAAGCATTGAACAAAAACAGCTTGAGAAGCTTTATCCTTGACTTTTTTTTCTGTAGCCCATTTAAGAGTCCAGACATTATACTTGCCCCATTGTAACATTGTCCTATTTATATGTGTTGGTAATCAAACTGTTCCAAAATTTTGTCTAGCATTTTGTATAAAGCTCCTGACGTTCTATCTTCATTCACATCATGGAAACCCAAAAATCCCTCAACCAATACACCTTCCGAATCAACAATAAAAAATTATTAAATGTTTGACGTGATCGTTTATATATTCAGAAATACATTCAATTAATTCATTTTGAATAGTTTTTTATCCTTTCGTATTGATTTTCAATTTCTAAAGAACTTCTTCATATCAACAATGAAAGTAATTCAATGAAATGTCCACGATTTATCGAGCCCATGCTTTCGTCATGGCCATGGAATGCTAGTTCTTGTTTGCTCAAATACAGTATAAACTAATACTGCATCAATCACTGTCTGCAGGAAAAGTCTATTTAAACGAACGTTTTCGTTAAAATGCGTTTTCAAAAGCCTAGCTAGCATTCTTCCTCAGGGCATCGGCAATGGTGTTTTGAATTTTTTCGAAATTCCTTAACGTTAATCCGCATTTCAGGTGTTCGCTAGAATCACGATGTTTATGAAGTGACCATGTTACGCTTAATAAATCTGAGAATCCGTCTTTATTCCACGCCGAATGTTTGTTACTAAAAAGTAAGCAAGGCCCCCCCCCCCAAAAAAAAATTAACACAGAAGTGCTGCATATCCATTTATATTCAGTAAACCAACAATTTTTAAAATTAATATTGTTAGATTTACCGCTCTTCTTGATTTCGTTCTTGGCAACAATTGTCAGTGAATCCATTGGTCGTCCTTGAAGCAAAATGTCTCTTTCATCTTCATCTTTCCACAGAGTAAATGGAGTTTGCAATAAATTACAAACAATGTCATCCACAGGATGCATACTAAAAACTATCACTATCAATCAGTTAAATTGTACACAAACCTAAAATATCAGTTAAAGCTTTCAACAAATAACACAAAGCACGAAAGAACAAATTCCTTTCGGAGAATAATGTACCACAGCATTACAAGGAAAAAAAGCCCTAGCAAATTGAATGGTAGTCCGCCCACTCCACCGTGATCTCTCACGACTTTACGCTCAAAAACTGAAAGATGCAGAGGTAAGGCGCATGAAGCTGAAGCACTTCACTTGAGCGAGCAGAGTGGGGAGGGTGAAGTCACGGTTACCATGGCAACTCGGCGGAAAACTGCAGACTTCCAAACATTTTCATTTCGGCTCTTCACTTGCAGTGTCTTGCGTATAAGGATTTGTTTTCCGTATTGAGCGCGCCATGTGAATTAATAACTGTTCAAAATTTTGGGTATTTTGGAACTGAATAAAGGCAGAAAAGAATATATTATAAAAAAATACTGAATAAAACTTTATTTTGAGTAAAATATGTGAAGAGGCACTTCATTTACTTCACCTGAAAAGCCACCACTGCAATGTGTCAAGTCCAGGTCTTTAATTTTTTTTTCTTCTCCCTCTTGTGTGCAAAAATAGTTGCACTGGAGCCTTGAATTGAGTGCATTTAAGAAGGTGAAAATATCTGCTACATTAGAGAGAACTTAGAGACAAGAGAAGTCACTCAAACAATCTTTTTAAGACATATTTAAAAGAACAGCCCCACCTCATCGTGAAGCTCAAACAGATAAGTCACAACTATACCTCTAGACAACCACTAGACTCAGGATAACAGTACGTTTTTGTAATCACTGCTCAGCATGTGAAGATAAAGTCATTGAGAGAACAAGACTTAAACAAAAATTACGATTTTAACTGATTTATCTTAGACTGATTTTTTTGTTTATGACATGCTGTGCATAGTGAGTGTGGAGGAATCTACTGACAGAATTCGTGAAACAAACCCCGTGTACATCGGCTTAGTACCATCTATACAGACACCAGCATATTCAGCCCATTTGCTTTTATTTCGGAGAACAGAACTTCAAGCAAAGTTTCTGCATGTGTGTTGAAGTGCAAGTTTATACAAAATAATAAATCATCTCATATCTGAGAAATGCTACAAAATTAGCATTGACTGCAATGTCAGTACTGTGATTCAACTGTTCTATCCAAATTTATTCAATATTTCCCACCATCTCAACAATTCTTTATTAGTTTTGTCAGACATGATATTGCACACAGGTTGTTTCCACTATTTATTACCCATTATAATAGTTGTCAGTGTGTTAGCTGCATGAAGAGTTACACCTTAGCCACTCGTGAGGTTTACCACCTTATTACCCACAATAAAGTTATGTGCTATGAAGACAAAACATTCATTGTGAGAACCAAAATAGTGTTCGTAACCCATTCATTGTGAGAACCAAAATAGTGTTCGTAACCCATTCATTGTGAGAACCAAAATAGTGTTCATAACCCATTCATTGTGAGAACCAAAATAGTGTTCGTAACCCATTCATTGTGAGAACCAAAATAGTGTTCGTTTAAAATTCTGGGGCATCATAATTTGTTTAAAAAATTCTACTGGTTTGTTTCCTGCATATTATGATGTTTAATTTCAACATGTGCTTGCAATTTGGAAGGCTTCGTGCTTTTGATTCCAGGAACTTCACCACAAACAACACACTGGTTTTCCTCACCATCTTTGTCTGTAACCATAAATCTAATCTCTAAATATTTAAGTCCCCTTGGTAAGGATAGTTTTAATGAACGCCATTTCAGCCAAGATCAATTTTTAAAAGGCACAGAGAATTCTTACAAAGTTAGTATACATAGTATAATTTTGACATAGGACTGAATTATTCTGAAGAATCCATAATGACCAGCAACTTATGTTCATTTTCATTACAGGTTGCCAGTATGGCTTCTAGTGTTTGTTGTTGCTGTACGATTGAATGAGGTAAGAAGAAGGAAAGATCAAGTGACACTAGTGGAGCATAAGCATTTTAATCTTGACAATTCCACCTTCATTCTTTTGCTCAACAGCAGAAACAGTCTGCTTCTACAGAGTGTATACTAAGCTAGAGATTGCACTTCTGTTTGATTTTAAATGTTTCAGTCATTAAAAGAACAGATACCTGAAGTTTAACAGCATTAATTCCTCAAATTCTTTCATATTTATAATTGCCCAGCATTAAAATCTAAATTTTTTTTTTTTAAATGTTCGGTACTTGCAGACCACAGATTGTGAACCACTGATTTAGAAAACTATCATACTCCTTTTTACAAATTCTGAGTACCCCAAGGCACATTTATTTTTGCATTTTACTGTGTTGCTAATCAAATAAATTTATTTGACAGTGAAAATATCATTTTGCATGTTATTTCATAAAATATATGTTGTACAGGCATCAATTTCTGGAAATGTAGTGGATGCCTGGGCTATATATATATGTGTATGTAGTCCCGTGTGTATACAGGGTGGTACGTAAATGGCACATAATAACCCCAGGTTGTGATTCCTAGAAGAAATACAAACAAAAAGTGTTTTGGGACATTTTGTCATTTAGGACTTATTTACTGAGATATCGGACCCTAAAATGTGATGTCATATCTGCAAGTACCATAAAGCGTGTTTCCCAACAAGAGTGCCAAACACAAAGAAGCCTTAAACACCTCGCTAATGTAAGCAAATGAAGCTTACTCAAGGTAACTACCTCCATAACAAAGGCCACAGATACACGTGGCAGATAATAATTTGAATGGAGTTACATTCGTTTTCTATGTTTTCTGTAAGAACGTGGTGATGTGATGCTGATCTGATAAACTTGTGTTTCTCTGCCTGGCGATTAAAACATGAAAAATGGCCCTTGACGTGCTTGCAGTTTCATTTGTGTTTGCCTGTCTTGTTGGGAAATGCACTTTGAGGTAGTTGTGGATATGACGTCACCAAGCTTTAGGGGCTGATATCTCAGTAAAAAGCCCTAAATGACAAAATGTGCCAGAACACTTTTTGCATGTATTTCCCCAAGGTGTTACCCCCAAGAGTTATTATGCACCATTTACGTAACATCCTGTATATAAATCTACAGTGTAGTGTTGATCATATGCCAATTAGGGATATAATTTAATCAGTGATCAATTTTAAAAATTGGAACACAGATACAGAGACTCCAATTACCACGGATACTCTGTAGTCAGTACGGAAATTGTTGGTCCATCGGGTATTACAGAAAGCATCGGATATGCTATGGAAATTGAAAATCTCAGTGAAGTGACCATTCTAATGATGTGTGTAAAGTTTATTCTAGTATTCATTAAACATTTTAGAGTGTGTTTCTTGAGTGTTTTCAATATTGTTGCATTTCTTCCATGATCTTTCAAAATGTTTTGGATGTCTAAGCATCTCTGGTCACATGCAGAGTTATCAAGGTCCAAGGAATCCTGGAAATGTCCTGAAATTTTTTAGTTCCCTTTCAAGATATTGGAAAGTCCTTAATTTTCCATATTCATGTGTAAAGTTCTGGAGTTGTCCTAGAATTCTTTCCTGCAATGAACACAATTTTTTTGTTCATTACAGGGGAAAAAAACTGCATTTGTTTTCTTTCTTTTTGGGGTTTGAAGACGACTATGAAGAACTTTCAAACTGTGTAGGCACTTCCAATGTTTACTGTAAGGTTCCCATTGGGACATAAAGAAACAACTGCATTTTTTCCTTCTTTCTTTTTGGGGTTTGAAGACGACTATGAAGAACTTTCAAACTGTGTAGGCACTTACTATGTTTACTGTAAGGTTCCCATTGGGACATAAAGAAACAACTGCATTTTTTCTTCTTTCTTTTTGGGGTTTGAAGACGACTATGAAGAACTTTCAAACTGTGTAGGCACTTACTATGTTTACTGTAAGGTTCCCATTGGGACATAAAGAAACAACTGCATTTTTCCTTCTTTCTTTTTGGGGTTTGAAGACGACTATGAAGAACTTTAAAACTGTGTAGGCACTTCCAATGTTTACTGTAAGGTTCCCATTGGGACATAAAGAAACAACTGCATTTTTCCTTCTTTCTTTTTGGGGTTTGAAGACGACTATGAAGAACTTTCAAACTGTGTAGGCACTTCCAATGTTTACTGTAAGGTTCCCATTGGGACATAAAGAAACAACTGCATTTTTTTCCTTCTTTCTTTTTGGGGTTTGAAGACGACTATGAAGAACTTTCAAACTGTGTAGGCACTTCCAATGTTTACTGTAAGGTTCCCATTGGGACATAAAGAAACAACTGCATTTTTCCTTCTTTCTTTTTGGGGTTTGAAGACGACTATGAAGAACTTTCAAACTGTGTAGGCACTTCCAATGTTTACTGTAAGGTTCCCATTGGGACATAAAGAAACAACTGCATTTTTTCCTTCTTTCTTTTTGGGGTTTGAAGACGACTATGAAGAACTTTCAAACTGTGTAGGCACTTCCAATGTTTACTGTAAGGTTCCCATTGGGACATAAAGAAACAACTGCATTTTTTCTTCTTTCTTTTTGGGGTTTGAAGACGACTATGAAGAACTTTCAAACTGTGTAGGCACTTACTATGTTTACTGTAAGGTTCCCATTGGGACATAAAGAAACAACTGCATTTTTCCTTCTTTCTTTTTGGGGTTTGAAGACGACTATGAAGAACTTTAAAACTGTGTAGGCACTTACTATGTTTACTGTAAGGTTCCCATTGGGACATAAAGAAACAACTGCATTTTTCCTTCTTTCTTTTTGGGGTTTGAAGACGACTATGAAGAACTTTCAAACTGTGTAGGCACTTCCAATGTTTACTGTAAGGTTCCCATTGGGACATAAAGAAACAACTGCATTTTTTTCCTTCTTTCTTTTTGGGGTTTGAAGACGACTATGAAGAACTTTCAAACTGTGTAGGCACTTCCAATGTTTACTGTAAGGTTCCCATTGGGACATAAAGAAACAACTGCATTTTTCCTTCTTTCTTTTTGGGGTTTGAAGACGACTATGAAGAACTTTCAAACTGTGTAGGCACTTCCAATGTTTACTGTAAGGTTCCCATTGGGACATAAAGAAACAACTGCATTTTTTTTCCTTCTTTCTTTTTGGGGTTTGAAGACGACTATGAAGAACTTTCAAACTGTGTAGGCACTTCCAATGTTTACTGTAAGGTTCCCATTGGGACATAAAGAAACAACTGCATTTTTCCTTCTTTCTTTTTGGGGTTTGAAGACGACTATGAAGAACTTTCAAACTGTGTAGGCACTTCCAGTGGTTACTGTAAGGTTCCCATTGGGACATAAAGAAACAACTGCATTTTTTCCTTCTTTCTTTTTGGGGTTTGAAGACGACTATGAAGAACTTTCAAACTGTGTAGGCACTTCCAATGTTTACTGTAAGGTTCCCATTGGGACATAAAGAAACAACTGCATTTTTCTTCTTTCTTTTTGGGGTTTGAAGAAGACTATGAAGAACTTTCAAACTGTGTAGGCACTTCCAATGTTTACTGTAAGGTTCCCATTGGGACATAAATTTACATTGATTTTTGAGGTAAACTGAATTTTTGTTTTTATAATATTGGAGCCATTTAGTGTTTCCCACAAAATGTGTTCAATTTATCGACAATTTTTTAAACAAAAATTTGTCTTTTTATCAATTTACACTCTCATTTAGCTGCATTGGCAATTTTTTTTTATGAATTTACAGACATTTTGCTGCCCTGGCAATTTGTTTTTTACAGTGTGTATTACAATTTCATTCATTACTACTGAAAAATGCTGAAAACTAGATTTTTGTAGTATTCACTACTGAGAAAAGCTAAAAACTACAAATTTTTTTTTAGTTTTTACTATAGAAAATTTCCAACCAGGTTGGAGTCTCTGCAGATATATTATTATGTGCCTCCTTCTTATGCACATTTTACATTTATGCAGTTTTGCTATTATGTATATTTTTAAAGAGGGGGGGCTTCTATTGTTACGAGTGACTTAATGGGTGCTTGAGTGGAGACAGGTCTGCAGCATGTTTTCATAATGAAATATCAAAGAAATATGAAATTGTTGAATTTAAGGATTTTTCCTTGTTTTAAGCCTTTTTTTTTTTTTTTTTTTAATTTTTCAGTAGATGCATGTTACTCTTTGGAAAATTTCAATGTATTTCCAGGGTATCTCATAGTTGGAATCTATAATGTCCAGTTTGATCCACAGTTCAGCCAGTGTCTATTGTATCCAATGTTACCCAAAGAAATATTTGAGTTATATAAACATGCTTAGACTATAAAATTTGTCGAAATACGAGTCATTTGTGTAATGACCTTTCGTTACCTTTGAACTTTTGGCATGTTATCTTCCTAGTAAGCTCCATTTGACAATTCATAGAAAGACTGCTGATTTCCTGATAATACTTTCTTTGACTATTGCAATGCTTAAAAAATACATATAGTTAAAATATTATTAAATTATTGTAATTTCCTTTATCTAGAAATTCATATTTCTTACATACCTTTCATATGGGAACCAAGTAGTCATGCTGTATTCTTTTGTGTGATGTATATCGTAAGTTTTACACGTAAGGTTCCTATTCTTGAAAAAAATCTTGATAATATCCTTGTGTCCAATAAAATATGTAGTTCCTGGCATCCCATTACTAGTCTTGAAGAGAACACGCTTGTGTCAATATTCTATGTAGTTCCTGGCATCCCATTACTAGTCATGTACATATTTTCCGTTGTTTTTAACCTCTTTGCAAACACGATTTTTTATTGGTCACAAGGATATTCTCTTCAAGATTTTTTCAAAAATACGAACTTTATGTGGAAAACTTACGATATATATCACGCAAAAGAAGACAGCAGGACTACTTGGTTCCCATATGAAAGGTAGGTAAGAAATATGAATTTCCAGATAAAGGAAATTACAATAATTTAATAATATTTTAACTAACGTATGTATATATATTAAGCCTTGCAATAGTGAAAGAAAGTATTATCAGGAAATTGGCGGTCCTTCCACGAATTGTCAAATGGAGCTTACTAGGAAGATAACATGCAAAAAGCTTAAAGATAACAAAAGGTCATTACACAAATGACTTGTATTTCGCCAATTTTTTTAGTTTCTACTGTATTTCACGTACATCTGATCATCGTAGGAAGAAGTTATTGTCCAAAGGTTGAGAACTGTTTGCCATATGTTTAGAAAAGATTGTTGTAACTTGCTAAGTTTTGTATGGTGATTGATATAATAGTATGTAATAGAATGAGTCCAAATCTGTTTAAAAATTGCAAACTATTGTACAGTTTTGTGACCCCTTTTTGTGGACGTACTATACACCCGTACTAGACACCCGTACTAGACACAGGACGTGACTGTGAAGGGGTGATGTTATGGATAATAATTATCATTTACATCAATCAGATGTAAACATACTAGACATTTGCTTTCCTTCAGAGCATCCTCAACAAATTTCTAATGAAGCTGTATAAATACAAATGCATGTGAAATGTTATTTTTACTACACAGAATGTTTATTTAAGTAGCGATACCAAGTAACAGCCACTTAGAATTTGTAGAAACAAGTGTGTGCATCTTCTAAATTATTCCCAAAGTTAAATGTTATTCTTACTACACAGAATGTTTATTTAAGTAGCAATACCAAGTAACAGATACTTAGAATTTGTAGAAACAAGTGTGTGCATCTTCTAAATTATTCCCAAAGTTAAATGTTATTCTTACTACACAGAATGTTTATTTAAGTAGCGATACCAAGTAACAGCCACTTAGAATTTGTAGAAACAAGTGTGTGCATCTTCTAAATTATTCCCAAAGTTAAATGTTATTCTTACTACACAGAATGTTTATTTAAGTAGCAATACCAAGTAACAGCCACTTAGAATTTGTAGAAACAAGTGTGTGCATCTTCTAAATTATTCCCAAAGTTAAATGTTATTCTTACTACACAGAATGTTTATTTAAGTAGCGATACCAGGTAACAGCCACTTAGAATTTGTAGAAACAAGTGTGAGCATCTTCTAAATTATTCCCAAAGTTAAATGTTATTCTTACTACACAGAATGTTTATTTAAGTAGCGATACCAAGTAACAGCCACTTAGAATTTGTAGAAACAAGTGTGTGCATCTTCTAAATTATTCCCAAAGTTAAATGTTATTTTTACTACACAGAATGTTTATTTAAGTAGCGATACCAAGTAACAGCCACTTAGAATTTGTAGAAACAAGTGTGAGCATCTTCTAAATTATTCCCAAAGTTAAATGTTATTCTTACTACACAGAATGTTTATTTAAGTAGCGATACCAAGTAACAGCCACTTAGAATTTGTAGAAACAAGTGTGAGCATCTTCTAAATTATTCCCAAAGTTAAATGTTATTCTTACTACACAGAATGTTTATTTAAGTAGCAATACCAAGTAACAGCCACTTAGAATTTGTAGAAACAAGTGTGTGCATCTTCTAAATTATTCCCAAAGTTAAATGTTATTCTTACTACACAGAATGTTTATTTAAGTAGCGATACCAAGTAACAGCCACTTAGAATTTGTAGAAACAAGTGTGTGCATCTTCTAAATTATTCCCAAAGTTAAATGTCATTCTTACTACACAGAATGTTTATTTAAGTAGCGATACCAAGTAACAGCCACTTAGAATTTGTAGAAACAAGTGTGTGCATCTTCTAAATTATTCCCAAAGTTAAATGTTATTTTTACTACACAGAATGTTTATTTAAGTAGCGATACCAAGTAACAGCCACTTAGAATTTGTAGAAACAAGTGTGTGCATCGTCTAAATTATTTCCAAAGTTAAATGTTATTCTTACTACACAGAATATTTATTTAAGTAGCGATTCCAAGTAACAGCCACTTAGAATTTGTAGAAACAAGTGTGAGCATCTTCTAAATTATTCCCAAAGTTAAATGTTATTCTTACTACACAGAATGTTTATTTAAGTAGCGATACCAAGTAACAGCCACTTAGAATTTGTAGAAACAAGTGTGAGCATCTTCTAAATTATTCCCAAAGTTAAATGTTATTCTTACTACACAGAATGTTTATTTAAGTAGCGATACCAAGTAACAGCCACTTAGAATTTGTAGAAACAAGTGTGAGCATCTTCTAAATTATTCCCAAAGTTAAATGTTATTCTTACTACACAGAATGTTTATTTAAGTAGCGATACCAAGTAACAGCCACTTAGAATTTGTAGAAACAAGTGTGTGCATCTTCTAAAATTATTCCCAAAGTTCTTCAAAATTGAAATTAAAATAGAAGCAGCATGCGTTTAGCAATTTTCCCTTCATCTGAAGGATGTATCTGGGATTTTTGTGGTGGCGGTTCTGGACTGTGTTTTGGATCCAGAAAAATTGCATATCTGTGTGAGTGCAATATATTGTTTTTCTAATTCTGTCAATACGTAGAGAAGAAAAGGGCTACTTCTTTATGATTTTTAACAAAAGCATAAAGAAGTCACTACTTACAGAAAACTGAGGTTTACAAAAGACCATTTGGTCTGCACCTATTATGAAAACTACTCGACATACACAGGAATTAGGACTAGAACGGGTGGTTTTATGCTTTGCCAACACTTCTAGGAACAAAAAAAAAAAAAGTTTTTAAAAAATGTTAATCATATCAAATTATTTATTTATTATCACACACTTATTTGTGATTTAGCTCTGTAATAGCACAATAGTGTCACTGGTTTTTGGCACATACGGCTAATTTAAGATCTGAATTTTTATAGCCTCACAAATGTTGCACCTCAGACTGGATACAAACTCATAGGATAAATATTTTCCTGAAATGCACTACAAACACATGGTAAGCATGTAATTTAGCAATCTAAATTATTTTGCGGAAAATATCAATAAAAAGGATATACATATAAGTGCTGATTGGGTTGACGTAGTACACCAAGACAATAGATTAAAAGATAATCCGTGTTTATTGGCGTAAGTAAACAGAAATATATACAAATTCCCCCGCAAGCGTTCTCCGTCAATGGACGGCTTCCTCAGGTGGTTATTAGGTTAAGAGCACAGAATCAAATGAGAATTTAAATCAATGGAAGTAATAACAGTGTGAGCTAAAGATAAATACAGGTGCATCGCACATGCTTGTGAGGCATGAAACTGTAAGAGACGTGCATGAATAACACCAAAGTATAACATTGGAGCGCTGCTATGGCACCCAAGAAATTACTATCTCTGTTGTTCAAGTTGGGCTCCTATGCAAATTGATGTCCAGAAGGATGTGCCAGATTGATGGTAGTTCAGTTGAGACGTCAGAGTTGCATACATTCTGGCGCGTTAGGATCTCTATGGTTTCTCTGACAGCTGCCAATTTTTGATTGTGGTACGGGGCTACTCTGCGGAAATTCTGCCATAGCGCTTGGGCTGCCTTGCTCACTACTTCCTTAGACAATGCTGTCGAGAGCTTTCCCTGTTTAACGACATATACATGCTCCGCCAAACGCAGCTTGAAGGGTCTTTTTGTGAGACCTACGTAATATTTTAGTGTTGTGTCTGGATACTTTAGCGGGATGGTATAAATACCTGCATCTGTGTGTCTTGCGGATTCATGTGGTTCTTCACTTAGTAGTGCAGCCAAT
Source organism: Macrothele yani (assembly GCA_039090855.1). Lineage (NCBI taxonomy): Eukaryota > Metazoa > Arthropoda > Arachnida > Araneae > Macrothelidae > Macrothele > Macrothele yani. The sequence goes on along the minus strand of CM077009.1, from coordinate 179,417,244 downwards.
GGCTTTGGGGTTTTTAGTCCAATATCTAGGCCTCGTTTCTGAAGACAGTACCACAATCAAAAATTGGCAGTCGTCAGAGAAACCATAGAGATTCTAATGCGCGAGAACGTATGCAACTCTGACATCTTGGCTGAACTATCATCAATCTGGCCATCCTTCTGGACATCGACTCATATAAGAGCCCAACTTGAACATCTCTGAAATAGGCATTTCTTGGACACCACAGCAGTACTCCGATGTTAAACTTTAGTGTTATTCAGGCACATCTCTTACACTTTCGTGCACCGGATGCATGTGCGACGTGACTGTATTTATGTTTAGCTCACATTGTTATTACGGTACTTCTATTGATTTAAATTCTCATTTGATTCTGTGCTCTTAACCTAATGACCGCCTCACGAAGCTGTCCGTTGACGGAGAAAGCTCGCAGGGGAATTCGTATATATTTCTCTTTTTACTTACATGGATTATCTTTTCACCTAAGAATATACATATTTAAAATACATGATTTGATTAGAACTGTGCATTAATAAAATGTGTAATGTCTTAATGAAATTTTTGGTTGGGTACATGTGTATGACATCTTATGTATTTCTGGTTGGGTACATGTGTATGACATCTCCTTATGTAGCACGTTATACTGATGCAGTTTTTCTGGGCACTGCCAGCTATCTGCATCATAATCGATGTGTGCTGTTAAGACGGTATCAGGGTTAGACATCTTGTAGTATGTTAGTTGATGTGGGATGGTGAAGATTAAAGTGTTTTTGTTGGGATAGTGTATTGTATTCTACAAGTATTTGATTCATACATTAAATTAGACATCTTATGATAATCTTACAGATATATATACTGTATATATATATCATCATCATCATCATTGTCAACCATTATCAATCCACTGCTGGACGAAGGTCTCCCCAAGTTTCCTCCACAACGGTCTGTCTTGTGCCAGTCTCCTCCATGTCACCCCTGCATACTTTCGAATTTCATCCACCCATCTCCCATGTGGTCTTCTTCTGGGTCTTTTCCTGTCCCTTGGAATCCAATCTAAAATTTCGGCTGTCCATCGATGGTCTGTCCTTCTGGCAGTATGTCCAGCCCATTGCCATTTCAGGGATTTAACTCTGATCATGATGTCTTCCACTCTTGTCATTTTTCGGATCCACGAGTTCCTCTTCTTATCTCTCCTGGTTACAGCAAGAATGCACCTCTCCATGCTGCTTTGAGTTGTCTGCAGCCTTTGTATGTCTCTTTTAGTTAAGGTCCACGTCTCTGCACCATACGTAAGCACTGGAAGGATGCATTGATCAAACACTTTTCTTTTAAGACATAATGGCATATTGCTCTTGAAAATTATGCTGTTTCTTCCAAAAGCTCTCCAGGCAAGTTTTGTACGTCGATTAATTTCTTTATCAATGTGACCCTCACTTGATATCTGCTGTCCAAGATAAACGTACGTGTCTGTTATCTCCAGCTTTTCTTTATCAATCGATAAATCTTCATTTCTTGTAAAAGCATTGAACATCACCTTTGTCTTCTGAAAGTTCATTTTTAATCCCACTTCTTTACTCTTGTCAGCAAGTTCCTGGATCATACTCTGCAGCTCTGATGGGCTAGTTGCAAAAATGACTACGTCATCAGCAAAACGAAGGTGGGTTAGATAATCTCCATTAATCTTTATCCCCTTGTTTTCCCAGCTCAGTGACTGAAAAACACCCTCCATATATAGTTATACCGCTATTGGCGGTCGTCAGAGTTATACCGCTATTGGCGGTCGTCAGAGCCCCTTTAGTAGGAACAGGATGCACCACGAGAAGGCGGGGTTGACATTTGTCAAGGAGAGGCTGTGATGTTACGCATCACCTGACCTTACATCCCATATATATATATATATATATATTTTTTTTTTATTGCAGATTTAATGACCACCGTGAGCAACTCAGTGGGCTATAAGCAGTCGCCTGTCCCTAATTTAGGGCCACTGGTTCCAGGGAAGGGAGAGAGCCAGTGCCGTAAGACAAACGCAACATCCATGCCTCATCAGGATTCGAACCCGCACCCACTCAGACGTAGGATCAGAAGCCATCACTTAGACCATTGTGCCACCGGGTAGCTTAAAGTTATATAAATTATATAAACTAGACACAGTACAGTCAACAGGATACGAATCTGTGCAGAAAAATCCCAAATTGGAAGGCACACAAACATCTAATCACTTCAGAAATTCTATTTCATCTTTATCTCCTTTAACACACTGGCAGAAAGTGAAAAAGAACACCAAGAAGGAATTGGCGGACGATCATGAAATTTACATATGTTAATGGGGTCGAGTTTACGTAGGTGTGACGTTAATTTCGGGACCAACTGGTGAGCGCTTACGCAACAGCACGGCATAATATGCAAATTATCGTCGGTGGTATGTAAGGAGTACGGCGAAGTGAATGTAATCAGTCGTCCGCGTACGGACACGTGCAAAGACCCTGAAGAAGCTGCAATGCCTGGACATGGAAGACGTGTATGATTTCAGCAGTTATCGGACTTTGAGCAAGGTTGTCTAGTCAAACTCCACAAGGCCGGGTAGTCGTATTGTCGTATTGCGGAGCGAATTGGACGGGAAGTATCGGTGGTGGTACGATGGTGGCATAGATGGTCCCAGGAACATTCCCACACGAGAAGACGTGGAACCGGGAGTCACAGACGGACTGATGAGCGGACTCGTCGACGTATAAGAAGAGCGGCGTTGTCAAGCAGAACATCCACTGCGACGCAAATCCGAGCTGCCATTGCACCTGCGGTGACTGTGCGAACAATCCGCAACCCTCTACTGGATGCAGGACTACGTGTATGTGTACCTCTGACTCCAGCCCACCGTCAGGAACGGCTGCAGTGGTGTCACCAACGTCTGCACTGGAGAACGCAATGGCGATCTGTCAAGTTCAGCGATGAAAGCAGATTCTGCTTGGGAAACGCCAACGGCCATACTCGTGTTCGCAGACACACAGGGGAGCGTCTCCACCCTTCTTGCATCCGCCAGCGACACACAGGGCCTACACCTGGTCTCCTGGTGTGGGGAGCGATCAGCTATCGCTCCCGTACACAACTAGTGTTTGTACCAGGTACATTAAACAGCACCTCCTACATCAACAACATCATTCAGCCCGTTGTTGTGCCATTTGTAAGGTCAGTCCATTGTGGTGTTTTTAAGCAAGATAACGCACGCCCACACACCGCACGTGCAACACAACATGCACTTCAGGGTGTGAGACAACTTCCACGGCCTGCACGTTCACCAGATTTGTCCCCCATTGAGCATGTGTGGGATTTTATGGGACAACGACTTATCCTGTCTCCACGGCCAGCCACGACCATCCCCGATTTACGCGTCCAGGTTGAAGATGCTTGGAACTCAATACCCCAAACTTACATCCAACATCTGTAGCTATCTGCATCATAATCGATGTGTGCTGTTAAGACGGTATCAGGGTTAGACATCTTGTAGTATGTTAGTTGATGTGGGATGGTGAAGATTAAAGTGTTTTTGTTGGGATAGTGTATTGTATTCTACAAGTATTTGATTCATACATTAAATTAGACATCTTATGATAATCTTACAGATATATATATACTGTATATATATATCATCATCATCATCATTGTCAACCATTATCAATCCACTGCTGGACGAAGGTCTCCCCAAGTTTCCTCCACAACGGTCTGTCTTGTGCCAGTCTCCTCCATGTCACCCCTGCATACTTTCGAATTTCATCCACCCATCTCCCATGTGGTCTTCTTCTGGGTCTTTTCCTGTCCCTTGGAATCCAATCTAAAATTTCGGCTGTCCATCGATGGTCTGTCCTTCTGGCAGTATGTCCAGCCCATTGCCATTTCAGGGATTTAACTCTGATCATGATGTCTTCCACTCTTGTCATTTTTCGGATCCACGAGTTCCTCTTCTTATCTCTCCTGGTTACAGCAAGTATGCACCTCTCCATGCTGCTTTGAGTTGTCTGCAGCCTTTGTATGTCTCTTTTAGTTAAGGTCCACGTCTCTGCACCATACGTAAGCACTGGAAGGATGCATTGATCAAACACTTTTCTTTTAAGACATAATGGCATATTGCTCTTGAAAATTATGCTGTTTCTTCCAAAAGCTCTCCAGGCAAGTTTTGTACGTCGATTAATTTCTTCATCAATGTGACCCTCACTTGATATCTGCTGTCCAAGATAAACGTACGTGTCTGTTATCTCCAGCTTTTCTTTATCAATCGATAAATCTTCATTTCTTGTAAAAGCATTGAACATCACCTTTGTCTTCTGAAAGTTCATTTTTAATCCCACTTCTTTACTCTTGTCAGCAAGTTCCTGGATCATACTCTGCAGCTCTGATGGGCTAGTTGCAAAAATGACTACGTCATCAGCAAAACGAAGGTGGGTTAGATAATCTCCATTAATCTTTATCCCCTTGTTTTCCCAGCTCAGTGACTGAAAAACACCCTCCAATGTGGCATTAAAGAGCTTCGGAGATATGGTGTCACCTTGTCTCACTCCCTTTCCAATTTTTATGTGTGTTGTATTTTCAAACAGCCTAATCTTTGCACTTGCATTTTCATAGATGTTATTAATAATATTAATGTATGCATCTTCAATACCGCAGGTTTTCAGAGCCATTGTAACTGCGGATGGTTTCACCGAATCAAAGGCTTTTTCATAATCGATAAAAGCCATGCACAATGGAAGTTCATATTCCCTCGCTCTTTCAATTAGTTCTCTCAGCACATGGATATGATCTATTGTGCTGTAGCCACTCCTGAATCCAGCTTGTTCTCTCGGTTGAGCCATGTCCAGTGTTACCTTCAAGCGGTGTGAAAGAACTTTAGTGAAGATTTTATAAACTACTGATAGGAGGCTGATAGGTCTGTAGTTCCTGAGATCCTCGATGTCACCTTTTTTATGTAGCAGGATCATTGTAGCGGTGTTCTAATCCTCAGGAATCTTTCCTTCATTAAGGCATCGAGTGAAAATTTGGGCGAGTACTGTTTCGATTTCTCCACTTGCTTCTTGTATGATGTCTACAGTAATTCCATCTTCTCCTGGAGCTTTTTCCCGCTTCATGTTCTTGATTGCATGTGCAACTTCTGCTGGAAGGACTGGAGGAACTCTGGTACTGGTATCTTTCATGATGTCTGGAGTGCATGTATCATCCCTTTCATATAATTTGGAGTAGAAATCTTTCACTCTTGTCAACATTTCGCCTCTGTTTCTTGTTACAGAACCATCTTCTTTTCTAAGTGCCATAATCTGTTTTCTTCCCTTACTGAGATGTCCCTTTGCTATCTTTAGGCTTTGGTTGTTTTCAATTGCTTTCCTCACTAGTTCACAGTTGAATTTTCTTACGTCTTCAGTGATACTTTTTCGTACTGTCTTGCATAGCTCTATATATTCCACTTTGGAAGTCACATCTTCTTTAGTTGTCCTCATCTCTCTTCTTTTTTGCATCAACATTTTCGTTTTTCCTGATAATTTATTTACATGCAACTTGTTCTTAGACCCAGCTAATTTTGTTGCTGTTTCCATAAGAGCTTTGGTTACTTTTCTGTTAACTTCAGAGATGTCCACTTCTTCCGATGTTAGGCCTTCTAAAGCAGAGAATCTGTTCTTCAGTTTCAACTTGAAGGTATTATGGTGTTTTTTAAGGTTGGTTATGTCAATACATTTTATTTGTCTTATGAGCTTGGCACGTTCGAGTTTAGTGTTGAGGTGCATCTTACATCTCACCAATCTATGGTCACTACCTGTGTTGAACTTGTTTAGCACACTGCAGTCTTCTATGACGAATTTTTTGTTACACATAATAAAATCAATTTCACTTGTTGTCCCATTTGGATGTCTCCATGTCCATTTCCTGTGTGGCTTTTTCTTGAAGAAGGAGTTCAAGATGAAAAATCCTTCTGCCTCTGCAAACTCAACGAGAGTATTTCCACGCTGGTTTCTGTTGCCGTGACCGAATTTACCTACTGAAGTTTCATTCTGTTGCCGTTGCCCTATTTTTGCATTGAAATCTCCCATAATTATTTTCAAGTGCTGCTTACCTTTATTATTTAGATGACAAATTTCCTCATATAATTCTTCAATTTCTTCTTCAGGATGACTTGTGGTGGGTGCATAAGTTTGAATAATCTGCGCCTGGTATCTTTTCGAGAGTTGGATAACAAGCCGTGCAGCTCTGTCAGAGGAACTTTCAACTTCTACCACTTTATCCTTCAGTTTCTTGTTTATTATAAATCCAGCACCACTAGTTCTGCCAGTATCTGTCCCACGATAGTAGAAGAGATGTCCACTTTTCAGTTCGATGAGATCTTCTCCTTTTCTCCTTACCTCACTTAGCCCCACGATGTCCCACTTGATCCTTTGTAGTTCCTCTTCCAATTCAAGAAGCCTTGAATCAGAAGATAGGGAGCGTCCATTGTACGTTGCCAAGGTCAGCATCAGATGGCAGCCTAGTCCGGTCCTCCGGGGATTCTTAGCACCCTCTGCCTTCATGTCGCACTGGCCGCTGCCTTGGCCAGGTACATTCCAGCTGCCGGAGACTGAGGGCCAAGATTTAAGTTGTGGAGTCATTTTGGAGGGGTTTGGCCATAACTCACCACGCTGGCCAAGCGGGTTGGTGAGTGTGGGATAGAATTTCCTCTAATCCCGATGGTATAGTTATACCGCTATTGGCGGTCGTCAGAGCCCCTTTAGTAGGAACAGGATGCACCACGAGAAGGCGGGGTTGACATTTGTCAAGGAGAGGGTGTGATGTTACGCATCACCTGACCTTACATCCCATATATATATATATATATATATATATATATATATATATATATATATTTTTTTTTATTGCAGATTTAATGACCACCGTGAGCAACTCAGTGGGCTATAAGCAGTCGCCTGTCCCTAATTTAGGGCCACTGGTTCCAGGGAAGGGAGAGAGCCAGTGCCGTAAGACAAACGCAACATCCATGCCTCATCAGGATTCGAACCCGCACCCACTCAGACGTAGGATCAGAAGCCATCACTTAGACCATTGTGCCACCGGGTAGCTTAAAGTTATATAAATTATATAAACTAGACACAGTACAGTCAACAGGATACGAATCTGTGCAGAAAAATCCCAAATTGGAAGGCACACAAACATCTAATCACTTCAGAAATTCTATTTCATCTTTATCTCCTTTAACACACTGGCAGAAAGTGAAAAAAGAACACCAAGAAGGAATTGGCGGACGATCATGAAATTTACATATGTTAATGGGGTCGAGTTTACGTAGGTGTGACGTTAATTTCGGGACCAACTGGTGAGCGCTTACGCAACAGCACGGCATAATATGCAAATTATCGTCGGTGGTATGTAAGGAGTACGGCGAAGTGAATGTAATCAGTCGTCCGCGTACGGACACGTGCAAAGACCCTGAAGAAGCTGCAATGCCTGGACATGGAAGACGTGTATGATTTCAGCAGTTATCGGACTTTGAGCAAGGTTGTCTAGTCAGACTCCACAAGGCCGGGTAGTCGTATTGTCGTATTGCGGAGCGAATTGGACGGGAAGTATCGGTGGTGGTACGATGGTGGCATAGATGGTCCCAGGAACATTCCCACACGAGAAGACGTGGAACCGGGAGTCACAGACGGACTGATGAGCGGACTCGTCGACGTATAAGAAGAGCGGCGTTGTCAAGCAGAACATCCACTGCGACGCAAATCCGAGCTGCCATTGCACCTGCGGTGACTGTGCGAACAATCCGCAACCCTCTACTGGATGCAGGACTACGTGTATGTGTACCTCTGACTCCAGCCCACCGTCAGGAACGGCTGCAGTGGTGTCACCAACGTCTGCACTGGAGAACGCAATGGCGATCTGTCGTGTTCAGCGATGAAAGCAGATTCTGCTTGGGAAACGCCAACGGCCATACTCGTGTTCGCAGACGCACAGGGGAGCGTCTCCACCCTTCTTGCATCCGCCAGCGACACACAGGGCCTACACCTGGTCTCCTGGTGTGAGGAGCGATCAGCTATCGCTCCCGTACACAACTAGTGTTTGTACCAGGTACATTAAACAGCACCTCCTACATCAACAACATCATTCAGCCCGTTGTTGTGCCATTTGTAAGGTCAGTCCATTGTGGTGTTTTTAAGCAAGATAACGCACGCCCACACACCGCACGTGCAACACAACATGCACTTCAGGGTGTGAGACAACTTCCACGGCCTGCACGTTCACCAGATTTGTCCCCCATTGAGCATGTGTGGGATTTTATGGGACAACGACTTATCCTGTCTCCACGGCCAGCCACGACCATCCCCGATTTACGCGTCCAGGTTGAAGATGCTTGGAACTCAATACCCCAAACTTACATCCAACATCTGTATGACAGACTCCATGCCAGAATTGCACAGTGTGACGCAGTTCATGGCGGTTCAACCTCGTACTAACCATGTTACATGGAAATGTTATTTTTCAGATTACCAGCAAATACAGCTGTATTTTGCCATAATGTTTTGATAACGTTATCCTCTGTATTCCGTTATTATGCTGTATAAATTTCGTTGGTATCAGACGTCTCCTTCTTGGTGTTCTTTTTTCACTTTCTGCCAGTATAGTTTTGCATCTTAACTCCCAATTTCCTACACTTCAATTTAAGTACCATTTTAATTACTCAGACTTGCCTGTGAGTTAGATAAACATCTATCTCTACACTTTATCTGTGGCATCATATTAGACTGAACTCTAGTATCCAAATTAGCATACATATATTTTGTTACTGACCTGCTCCTAAAACAAAGATATCAGCCACTTCTTCACAATTAACTTCACCAAATGGTCAAGTAATATTCCCGGAAGTGTAATAAAAAACATTCTTACAACCAAAGTGCTATAATTTTCAAAAATTTGCATGGAAAAAATAATTTCTCAAAAAATACAGAAAAATCCTAATCGATAAGTTTCTTAATAACTAAGTTTCTGCATACTTCATTAATAGAATTCTTAAGAAACTTAAAATTAAATATTTAGTTAAGATAACAAGCTAAATCTAAACTGTCACAGGGTTACAAATTATTATTTAAATTCAAAGCTATGCCTCACAAGCATTACAACTGAATTAGCATACCATCCTTCAACAAAAGGCTCCAAGTGGTTTTATACTTTAAAAAAAATTTAAAATCTATAAAACATTACCAAATTTGAATAAAAAATTAAAATGACTAAATAAATTTATGAAATTTAATTAATATCATAAAAATTATAAACCGAATCTTCAAGGAGAAAACTATGTACTTAGATGTACTCAATACAAATCTGAAACTATCTCTGTTTCATTGTTAATGATGATTCAGGCATTTTTGTAGAACAAAAATACACCCATTTTAGAAGTCTTGGAATGCAATGTTATAATTTGTTACTGTTTCCTTGCTAACTGCCAACAAAATCCTACATAAAAAATAAGTACTTTCAGGATTTTTCTCCCCTTTCCTAATTGCAAAGAACCCCAAAATTTATTTTCCTGCTGAAAAGTTCTATTATATTATATACATCCATAAAATTTTAAGCAAATTTAAGGTGGGAGGGGAACAATTCAAAAAGCATTATGTTAGATACTTAGATATGCATTGTGCAAGGAAAACCATTTGCATACAAAATAAGTTACTTTTCAGAAATCTTCTGTCCCCAAAATTGCAAAGGTCCAAAGTAATTTTTTCCCAGATCTAATATTTTAACATAATACTAATAAATATTCAGGAAATTCAACGAAGTGGCACGCTTTGAAAAAAAAAATTTTTAATGGAAATGTGGCCCATTTTTTTTTATTTCTTTTGTCACTAAATTGAAAAGAAATGTGCTATTTTACATCTTAAAATGTGCAGTAACAAGATGTTCCTAAATGCATGGATTGTGTAGATCATATATCTTTTTTTAATGTGTGGCTGGAACGGTTAGTTCTGAAGTTATGACTTTTTTAATCATACGGTGAAGTTCAGAAAACTGTTACCATGACTGACATTCAAGGCAGAGCCATCCAGTTTTTAGAGTAGCATTACTTCGGATCTACTGCACCAACAGACACATAATTTTCCCAGGTTTCATAGCTCACAAACAGAATATTTTGTACTAAGTTTCCCAAAAATGTGAGATGGTTGGGTGACATGCCCTGGATGAACTGACATGGTATGATCCTTATATCAATTTGCCTTACTCAACCCAGCATTAGGGAGCAAAGGAATTAGACAAGAGAGATGGTTGGGTGACATTCCCTGGATGAACTGACATGGAATGATCCTTATATCAATTTGCCTTACTCAACCCAGCATTAAGGAGCAAAGAAATTAGACAAGAGAGATGGTTGGGTGACATGCCCTGGACGAACTGACATGGAATGATCCTTATATCAATTTGTTTTACTCAACCCAGCATTAAGAAGCAAAGAAATTAGACAAGAGAGATGGTTGGGTGACATGCCCTGGATGAACTGACATGAAATGATTCTTATATCAATTTGCCTTACTCAACCCAGCATTAAGGAGCAAAGAAATTAGACAAGAGAGATGGTTGGGTGACATGCCCTGGATGAACTGACATGGTATAATCCTAATATCAATTTGCCTTACTCAACCCAGCATTAAGGAGCAAAGAAATTAGACAAGAGAGATGGTTGGGTGACATGCCCTGGATGAACTGACATGGTATGATCCTTATATCAATTTGCCTTACTCAACCCAGCATTAAGGAGCAAAGAAATTAGACAAGAGAGATGGTTGGGTGACATGCCCTGGATGAACTGACATGGTATGATCCTTATATCAATTTGCCTTACTCAACCTAGCATTAAGGAGCAAAGAAATTAGACAAGAGAGATGGTTGGGTGACATGCCCTGGATGAACTGACATGGTATGATCCTTATATCAATTTGCCTTACTCAACCCAGCATTAAGGAGCAAAGAAATTAGACAAGAGAGATGGTTGGGTGACATGCCCTGGATGAACTGACATGGTATGATCCTTATATCAATTTGCCTTACTCAACCCAGCATTAAGGAGCAAAGAAATTAGACAAGAGAGATAGTTGGGTGACATGCCCTGGATGAACTGACATGGTATGATCCTAATATCAATTTGCCTTACTCAACCCAGCATTAAGGAGCAAAGAAATTAGACAAGAGAGATAGTTGGGTGACATGCCCTGGATGAACTGACATGGTATGATCCTAATATCAATTTGCCTTACTCAACCCAGCATTAAGGAGCAAAGAAATTAGACAAGAGAGATGGTTGGGTGACATGCCCTGGATGAACTGACATGGTATGATCCTTATATCAATTTGCCTTACTCAACCCAGCATTAAGGAGCAAAGAAATTAGACAAGAGAGATGGTTGGGTGATATGCCCTGGATGAACTGACATGGTATGATCCTTATATCAATTTGCCTTACTCAACCCAGCATTAAGGAGCAAAGAAATTAGACAAGAGAGATGGTTGGGTGATATGCCCTGGATGAACTGACATGGTATGATCCTTATATCAATTTGCCTTACTCAACCCAGCATTAAGGAGCAAAGAAATTAGACAAGAGAGATGGTTGGGTGATATGCCCTGGATGAACTGACATGGTATGATCCTTATATCAATTTGCCTTACTCAACCCAGCATTAAGGAGCAAAGAAATTAGACAAGAGAGATGGTTGGGTGATATGCCCTGGATGAACTGACATGGTATGATCCTTATATCAATTTGCCTTACTCAACCCAGCATTAAGGAGCAAAGAAATTAGACAAGAGAGATAGTTGGGTGACATGCCCTGGATGAACTGACATGGTATGATCCTAATATCAATTTGCCTTACTCAACCCAGCATTAAGGAGCAAAGAAATTAGACAAGAGAGATGGTTGGGTGACATGGCCCTGGATGAACTGACATGGTATGATCCTTATATCAATTTGCCTTACTCAACCCAGCATTGAGGAGCAAAGAAATTAGACAAGAGAGATGGTTGGGTGACATGCCCTGGATGAACTGACATGGAATGATCCTTATATCAATTTGCCTTACTCAACCCAGCATTAAGGAGCAAAGAAATTAGACAAGAGAGATGGTTGGGTGACATGCCCTGGATGAACTGACATGGAATGATCCTTATATCAATTTGCCTTACTCAACCCAGCATTAAAGAGCAAAGAAATTAGACAAGAGAGATGGTTGGGTGACATGCCCTGGATGAACTGACATGGAATGATCCTTATATCAATTTGCCTTACTCAACCCAGCATTAAGGAGCAAAGAAATTAGACAAGAGAGATGGTTGGGTGACATGCCCTGGATGAACTGACATGGAATGATCCTTATATCAATTTGCCTTACTCAACCCAGCATTAAGGAGCAAAGAAATTAGACAAGAGAGATGGTTGGGTGACATGCCCTGGATGAACTGACATGGTATGATCCAAATATCAATTTGCCTTACTCAACCCAGCATTAAGGAGCAAAGAAATTAGACAAGAGAGATGGTTGGGTGACATGCCCTGGATGAACTGACACGGTATGATCCTTATATCAATTTGCCTTACTCAACCCAGCATTAAGGAGCAAAGAAATTAGACAAGAGAGATGGTTGGGTGACATGCCCTGGATGAACTGACATGGTATGATCCTTATATCAATTTGCCTTACTCAACCCAGCATTAAGGAGCAAAGAAATTAGACAAGAGAGATGGTTGGGTGATATGCCCTGGATGAACTGACATGGTATGATCCTTATATCAATTTGCCTTACTCAACCCAGCATTAAGGAGCAAAGAAATTAGACAAGAGAGATAGTTGGGTGACATGCCCTGGATGAACTGACATGGTATGATCCTTATATCAATTTGCCTTACTCAACCCAGCATTAAGGAGCAAAGAAATTAGACAAGAGAGATGGTTGGGTGACATGCCCTGGATGAACTGACATGGTATGATCCTTATATCAATTTGCCTTACTCAACCCAGCATTAAGGAGCAAAGAAATTAGACAAGAGAGATGGTTGGGTGACATGCCCTGGATGAACTGACATGGTATGATCCTTATATCAATTTGCCTTACTCAACCTAGCATTAAGGAGCAAAGAAATTAGACAAGAGAGATGGTTGGGTGACATGCCCTGGATGAACTGACATGGTATGATCCTTATATCAATTTGCCTTACTCAACCCAGCATTAAGGAGCAAAGAAATTAGACAAGAGAGATGGTTGGGTGACATGCCCTGGATGAACTGACATGGTATGATCCTTATATCAATTTGTTTTACTCAACCCAGCATTAAGGAGCAAAGAAATTAGACAAGAGAGATGGTTGGGTGACATGCCCTGGATGAACTGACATGGTATGATCCTTATATCAATTTGCCTTACTCAACCCAGCATTAAGGAGCAAAGAAATTAGACAAGAGAGATGGTTGGGTGACATGCCCTGGATGAACTGACATGGTATGATCCTTATATCAATTTGCCTTACTCAACCCAGCATTAAGGAGCAAAGAAATTAGACAAGAGAGATGGTTGGGTGATATGCCCTGGATGAACTGACATGGTATGATCCTTATATCAATTTGCCTTACTCAACCCAGCATTAAGGAGCAAAGAAATTAGACAAGAGAGATGGTTGGGTGATATGCCCTGGATGAACTGACATGGTATGATCCTTATATCAATTTGCCTTACTCAACCCAGCATTAAGGAGCAAAGAAATTAGACAAGAGAGATGGTTGGGTGACATGCCCTGGATGAACTGACATGGTATGATCCAAATATCAATTTGCCTTACTCAACCCAGCATTAAGGAGCAAAGAAATTAGACAAGAGAGATGGTTGGGTGACATGCCCTGGATGAACTGACATGGTATGATCCTTATATCAATTTGCCTTACTCAACCCAGCATTAAGGAGCAAAGAAATTAGACAAGAGAGATGGTTGGGTGACATGCCCTGGATGAACTGACATGGTATGATCCTTATATCAATTTGCCTTACTCAACCCAGCATTAAGGAGCAAAGAAATTAGACAAGAGAGATGGTTGGGTGATATGCCCTGGATGAACTGACATGGTATGATCCTTATATCAATTTGCCTTACTCAACCCAGCATTGAGAGGAGCAAAGAAATTAGACAAGAGAGATGGTTGGGTGACATGCCCTGGATGAACTGACATGGAATGATCCTTATATCAATTTGCCTTACTCAACCCAGCATTAAGGAGCAAAGAAATTAGACAAGAGAGATGGTTGGGTGACATGCCCTGGATGAACTGACATGGAATGATCCTTATATCAATTTGCCTTACTCAACCCAGCATTAAGGAGCAAAGAAATTAGACAAGAGAGATGGTTGGGTGACATGCCCTGGATGAACTGACATGGTATGATCCTTATATCAATTTGCCTTACTCAACCCAGCATTAAGGAGCAAAGAAATTAGACAAGAGAGATGGTTGGGTGACATGCCCTGGATGAACTGACATGGTATGATCCTTATATCAATTTGCCTTACTCAACCCAGCATTAAGGAGCAAAGAAATTAGACAAGAGAGATGGTTGGGTGACATGCCCTGGATGAACTGACATGGTATGATCCTTATATCAATTTGCCTTACTCAACCCAGCATTGAGAGGAGCAAAGAAATTAGACAAGAGAGATGGTTGGGTGACATGCCCTGGATGAACTGACATGGAATGATCCTTATATCAATTTGCCTTACTCAACCCAGCATTAAGGAGCAAAGAAATTAGACAAGAGAGATGGTTGGGTGACATGCCCTGGATGAACTGACATGGAATGATCCTTATATCAATTTGCCTTACTCAACCCAGCATTAAGGAGCAAAGAAATTAGACAAGAGAGATGGTTGGGTGACATGCCCTGGATGAACTGACATGGTATGATCCTTATATCAATTTGCCTTACTCAACCCAGCATTAAGGAGCAAAGAAATTAGACAAGAGAGATGGTTGGGTGACATGCCCTGGATGAACTGACATGGTATGATCCTTATATCAATTTGCCTTACTCAACCCAGCATTAAGGAGCAAAGAAATTAGACAAGAGAGATGGTTGGGTGACATGCCCTGGATGAACTGACATGGTATGATCCTTATATCAATTTGCCTTACTCAACCCAGCATTAAGGAGCAAAGAAATTAGACAAGAGAGATGGTTGGGTGACATGCCCTGGATGAACTGACATGGTATGATCCTTATATCAATTTGCCTTACTCAACCCAGCATTAAGGAGCAAAGAAATTAGACAAGAGAGATGGTTGGGTGACATGCCCTGGATGAACTGACATGGTATGATCCTTATATCAATTTGCCTTACTCAACCCAGCATTAAGGAGCAAAGAAATTAGACAAGAGAGATGGTTGGGTGATATGCCCTGGATGAACTGACATGGTATGATCCTTATATCAATTTGCCTTACTCAACCCAGCATTAAGGAGCAAAGAAATTAGACAAGAGAGATGGTTGGGTGACATGCCCTGGATGAACTGACATGGTATGATCCTTATATCAATTTGCCTTACTCAACCCAGCATTAAGGAGCAAAGAAATTAGACAAGAGAGATGGTTGGGTGATATGCCCTGGATGAACTGACATGGTATGATCCTTATATCAATTTGCCTTACTCAACCCAGCATTAAGGAGCAAAGAAATTAGACAAGAGAGATGGTTGGGTGATATGCCCTGGATGAACTGACATGGTATGATCCTTATATCAATTTGCCTTACTCAACCCAGCATTAAGGAGCAAAGAAATTAGACAAGAGAGATGGTTGGGTGACATGCCCTGGATGAACTGACATGGTATGATCCTTATATCAATTTGCCTTACTCAACCCAGCATTAAGGAGCAAAGAAATTAGACAAGAGAGATGGTTGGGTGATATGCCCTGGATGAACTGACATGGTATGATCCTTATATCAATTTGCCTTACTCAACCCAGCATTAAGGAGCAAAGAAATTAGACAAGAGAGATGGTTGGGTGACATGCCCTGGATGAACTGACATGGTATGATCCTTATATCAATTTGCCTTACTCAACCCAGCATTAAGGAGCAAAGAAATTAGACAAGAGAGATGGTTGGGTGATATGCCCTGGATGAACTGACATGGTATGATCCTTATATCAATTTGCCTTACTCAACCCAGCATTAAGGAGCAAAGAAATTAGACAAGAGAGATGGTTGGGTGACATGCCCTGGATGAACTGACATGGTATGATCCTTAATATCAATTTGCCTTACTCAACCCAGCATTAAGGAGCAAAGAAATTAGACAAGAGAGATGGTTGGGTGACATGGCCTGGATGAACTGACATGGTATGATCCTTATATCAATTTGCCTTACTCAACCCAGCATTAAGGAGCAAAGAAATTAGACAAGAGAGATGGTTGGGTGACATGCCCTGGATGAACTGACATGGAATGATCCTTATATCAATTTGCCTTACTCAACCCAGCATTAAGGAGCAAAGAAATTAGACAAGAGAGATGGTTGGGTGACATGCCCTGGATGAACTGACATGGAATGATCCTTATATCAATTTGCTTTACTCAACCCAGCATTAAGGAGCAAAGAAATTAGACAAGAGAGATGGTTGGGTGACATGCCCTGGATGAACTGACATGGTATGATCCTTATATCAATTTGCCTTACTCAACCCAGCATTAAGGAGCAAAGAAATTAGACAAGAGAGATGGTTGGGTGACATGCCCTGGATGAACTGACATGGAATGATCCTTATATCAATTTGCCTTACTCAACCCAGCATTAAGGAGCAAAGAAATTAGACAAGAGAGATGGTTGGGTGACATGCCCTGGATGAACTGACATGGTATGATCCAAATATCAATTTGCCTTACTCAACCCAGCATTAAGGAGCAAAGAAATTAGACAAGAGAGATGGTTGGGTGACATGCCCTGGATGAACTGACATGGTATGATCCTTATATCAATTTGCCTTACTCAACCCAGCATTAAGGAGCAAAGAAATTAGACAAGAGAGATGGTTGGGTGACATGCCCTGGATGAACTGACATGGTATGATCCTTATATCAATTTGCCTTACTCAACCCAGCATTAAGGAGCAAAGAAATTAGACAAGAGAGATGGTTGGGTGATATGCCCTGGATGAACTGACATGGTATGATCCTTATATCAATTTGCCTTACTCAACCCAGCATTAAGGAGCAAAGAAATTAGACAAGAGAGATGGTTGGGTGACATGCCCTGGATGAACTGACATGGTATGATCCTTATATCAATTTGCCTTACTCAACCCAGCATTAAGGAGCAAAGAAATTAGACAAGAGAGATGGTTGGGTGACATGCCCTGGATGAACTGACATGGAATGATCCTTATATCAATTTGCCTTACTCAACCCAGCATTAAGGAGCAAAGAAATTAGACAAGAGAGATGGTTGGGTGACATGCCCTGGATGAACTGACATGGAATGATCCTTATATCAATTTGCTTTACTCAACCCAGCATTAAGGAGCAAAGAAATTAGACAAGAGAGATGGTTGGGTGACATGCCCTGGATGAACTGACATGGAATGATCCTTATATCAATTTGCCTTACTCAACCCAGCATTAAGGAGCAAAGAAATTAGACAAGAGAGATGGTTGGGTGACATGCCCTGGATGAACTGACATGGAATGATCCTTATATCAATTTGCCTTACTCAACCCAGCATTAAGGAGCAAAGAAATTAGACAAGAGAGATGGTTGGGTGACATGCCCTGGATGAACTGACATGGTATGATCCAAATATCAATTTGCCTTACTCAACCCAGCATTAAGGAGCAAAGAAATTAGACAAGAGAGATGGTTGGGTGACATGCCCTGGATGAACTGACATGGTATGATCCAAATATCAATTTGCCTTACTCAACCCAGCATTAAGGAGCAAAGAAATTAGACAAGAGAGATGGTTGGGTGATATGCCCTGGATGAACTGACATGGTATGATCCTTATATCAATTTGCCTTACTCAACCCCATTGAGAGGAGCAAAGAAATTAGACAAGAGAGATGGTTGGGTGACATGCCCTGGACGAACTGACATGGAATGATCCTTATATCAATTTGCCTTACTCAACCCAGCATTAAGGAGCAAAGAAATTAGACAAGAGAGATGGTTGGGTGGCATGCCCTGGATGAACTGACATGGTATGATCCTTATATCAATTTGCCTTACTCAACCCAGCATTAAGGAGCAAAGAAATTAGACAAGAGAGATGGTTGGGTGACATGCCCTGGATGAATTGACATGGAATGATCCTTATATCAATTTGCTTTACTCAACCCAGCATTAAGGAGCAAAGAAATTAGACAAGAGAGATGGTTGGGTGACATGCCCTGGATGAACTGACATGGAATGATCCTTATATCAATTTGCCTTACTCAACCCAGCATTAAGGAGCAAAGAAATTAGACAAGAGAGATGGTTGGGTGACATGCCCTGGATGAACTGACATGGAACGATCCTTATATCAATTTGCCTTACTCAACCCAGCATTAAGGAGCAAAGAAATTAGACAAGAGAGATGGTTGGGTGACATGCCCTGGATGAACTGAAATGGAATGATCCTTATATCAATTTGCCTTACTCAACCCAGCATTAAGGAGCAAAGAAATTAGCTCCATATAAATTTCACACAGGAATTTTTCATAGAAAAATAATAATTCAAAATCCCTACCTGGGCAAGTACAAGCTGTCAATGCTGGGCAAGTACAAGCTGTCATGGCAGAATGTGCAGGACCAACATCATATTAGGCAACAGGATCTGCTGGTAACAAGTTGCACCCAGATACCACTTGACTCCTTTGGAAATCTTGTAGTGTTAATGCTGGGCAAGTACAAGCTGCCATGGCAGAATGTGCAGGACCAACATCATATTAGGCAACAGGATCTGCTGGTAACAAGTTGCACCCAGATACCACTTGACTCCTTTGGAAATCTTGTAGTGTCAATGCTGGGCAAAAATACAAGCTACCATGACAGAATGTGCAGGACCAACATCATTATATTAGGCAGGTGGTAATAATGTTTTGGATCTTCAGTGTATGTGCTAAAGGCAAGATTCAGATCTTTTCCAGTAATTAAGCAAAGTAATTCAGATGACAAAATGGAAGAAATCATCCAAGGATATTGTAATTAATCACTTAGAAATGAATCGTTAACCAGGTGTGCAATAAAATTATCCAGTTAAAATCCTTCGTTAAGTCATAAATTTCTGTTCTGCAAATCACTCATTTATATTGATCTTACTTCATCATCATCATCATCATTGTCAACCATTATCAATCCACTGCTGGACGAAGGTCTCCCCAAGTTTCCTCCACAACGGTCTGTCTTGTGCCAGTCTCCTCCATGTCACTCCCGCATATTTACGAATTTCATCCACCCATCTCCCATGTGGTCTTTTTCTGGGTCTTTTCCTGTCCCTTGGAATCCAATCTAAAATTTCGGCTGTCCATCTATGGTCTGTCCTTCTGGCAGTATGTCCAGCCCATTGCCATTTCAGGAATTTAACTCTGATCATGATGTCTTCCACTCTCGTCATTTTTCGGATCCACGAGTTCCTCTTCTTATCTCTCCTGGTTATACCAAGCATGCACCTCTCCATGCTGCTTTGAGTTGTCTGCAGCCTTTGTATGTCTCTTTTAGTTAAGGTCCACGTCTCTGCACCATACGTAAGCACTGGAAGGATGCATTGATCAAACACTTTTCTTTTAAGACATAATGGCATATTGCTCTTGAAAATTATGCTGTTTCTTCCAAAAGCTCTCCAGGCAAGTTTTGTACGCCGATTAATTTCTTCATCAATGTGACCCTCACTTGATATCTGCTGTCCAAGATAAACATACGTATCTGTTATCTCCAGTTTTTCTCCATCAATCGATAAATCTTCATTTCTTGTAAAAGCATTGAGCATCACTTTTGTCTTCTGAAAGTTCATTTTTAATCCCACTTCTTTACTCTTGTCAGCAAGTTCCTGGATCATACTCTGCAGCTCTGATGGGGTAGTTGCAAAAATGACTACGTCATCAGCAAAACGAAGGTGGGTTAGATAATCTCCATTAATCTTTATCCCTTTGTTTTCCCAGTTCAGTGATTGAAAAACATTTTCCAATGTGGCATTAAAGAGCTTCGGAGATATGGTGTCACCTTGTCTCACTCCCTTTCCAATTTTTAGGTGTGTTGTATTTTCAAACAGCCGAATCTTTGCACTTGCATTTTCATAGATGTTATTAATAATATTAATGTATGCATCTTCAATACCGCAGGATTTCAGAGCCGTGGTAACTGCTGATGGTTTCACGGAATCAAAGGCTTTTTCATAATCGATAAAAGCCATGCACAATGGAAGTTCATATTCCCTCGCTCTTTCAATTAGTTCTCTCAGCACATGGATATGATCTATTGTGCTGTAGCCACTCCTGAATCCAGCTTGTTCTCTCGGTTGAGCCATGTCCAGTGTTACCTTCAAGCGGTGTGAAAGAACTTTAGTGAAGATTTTATAAACCACTGATAGGAGGCTGATAGGTCTGTAGTTCCTGAGATCCTCAATGTCACCTTTTTTATGTAGCAGGATCATTGTAGCATTGTTCCAATCCTCAGGAATCTTCCCTTCATTAAGGCATCGAGTGAAAATTTGGGCGAGTACTGTTTCAATTTCTCCACTTGCTTCTTGTATGATGTCTATAGTAATTCCATCTTCTCCTGGAGCTTTCCCCCGCTTCATGTTCTTGATTGCATGTGCAACTTCTGCTGGGAGGACTGGAAGAACTCTGGTACCTTTCATGATGTCTGGAGTACATGTATCATCCCTTTCATATAATTTGGAGTAGAAATCTTTCACTCTTGTCAAAATTTCTGCCTCTATTTCTTGTTATAGAACCATCTTCTTTTCTCAGAGCCATAATCTGTTTTCTTCCCTTACTGAGATGTCCCTTTGCTATCTTTAGGCTTTGGTTGTTTTCAATTGCTTTCCTCACTAGTTCACAGTTGAATTTTCTTACGTCTTCAGTGATACTTTTTCGTACTGTCTTGCATAGCTCTATATATTCCACTTTGGAAGTCACATCTTCTTTAGTTGTCCTCATCTCTCTTCTTTTTTGCATCAACATTTTGGTTTTTCCTGATAATTTGTTTACATGCAACTTGTTCTTAGACCCAACTAATTTTGTTGCTGTTTCCATAAGAGCTTTGGTTACTTTTCTGTTAACTTCCGAAATATCCACTTCTTCCGATGTTAGGCCTTCTAAAGCAGAGAATCTGTTCTTCAGTTCCAACTTGAAAGTATTATGGTGTTTTTTAAGGTTGGTTATGTCAATACATTTTGTTTGTCTTATGAGCTTGCCACGTTCCAGTTTAGTGTTGAGGTGCATCTTACATCTCACCAATCTATGGTCACTACCTGTGTTGAACTTGTTTAGCACACTGCAGTCTTCGATGACGAATTTTTTGTTACACATAATAAAATCAATTTCACTTGTCGTCCCAATTGGATGTCTCCATGTCCATTTCCTGTGTGGCTTTTTCTTGAAAAAGGAATTCAAGATGAAAAATCCTTCTGCCTCTGCAAACTCAACGAGAGTATTTCCACGCTGGTTTCTGTTGCCGTGACCGAATTTACCTACTGAAGTTTCATTCTGTTGCCGGTGCCCTATTTTTGCATTGAAATCTCCCATAATTATCTTCAAGTGCTGCTTACCTTTATTATTTAGATGACGAATTTCCTCATAAAATTCTTCAATTTCTTCTTCAGGATGACTTGTGGTGGGTGCATACGTTTGAATAATCTGAGCCTGGTATCTTCTCGATAGTTGGATAACGAGTCGTGCAGCTCTGTCAGAGGAACTTTCAACTTCTACCACTTTATCCTTCAGTTTCTTGTTTATTATAAATCCAACACCACTAGTTCTGCCAGTATCTGTCCCACGATAATAGAAGAGATGTCCACTTTTCAGTTCAATGAGATCTTCTCCTTTTCTCCTTACCTCACTTAGCCCCACGATGTCCCACTTGATCCTTTGTAGTTCCTCTTCCAATTCAAGAAGCCTTGAATCAGAGGATAGGGAGCGTCCGTTGTAGGTAGCCAAGGTCAGCATCAAATGGCAGCCTAGTCCGGTCCTCCGGGGATTCTTAGCACCCTCTGCCTTCATGTCGCACTGGCCGCTGCCTTGGCCAGGTACATTCCAGCTGCTGGAGACTGAGGGCCAAGATTTAAGTTGTAGAGTCATTTTGGAGTAAATTGGTAACACTGAAAAATTTTCTAACTGAAGACAAGGCAAAAACAAATTTTCAACTGTGAGCTTTAAAATCAAAAGAAAATAGTTACTGTTTATTTGCATTTGCAGAGTTGACATCCTGAAAGTGTGAAAAGGTATTGATGTTACATGTGTATTCAATGTGTCACTAAGAATTCATAGTAACATTGTACACGTGTAAACAACTGAAAATTTTGGCTACGATCACAGGACATATGCACTTATGCCACAATATAACCAGGAACGTATTCACCTCAGTCCAGGCTGAGGTGAATACTAGTTCTTGGGAAACAGTAAAACAACAACCCTTAACTAAATGACTTACTGTCACTCAAATTTTACTTTTTTGAAGAACCCAGTGGGTTCACTTTTATTGCAAATGATAGCTAGAAAAGAAAAAAATTGAGTGTAACTTAAAAAAATTAATCACAATTTAGCAGTTTTTGTGGCTGATAGAAAATTTAGGTTAAAGTCCAAACAAAATCAAATAAAATATATCAGCCCTTGTTGATGAATCACTTATGACTGTGTACAAAAAAAAAAAAAAAAAATATTTGGCCTTGCTTAATCAAACATACTAGTCCTTAAGAGCAGAATGCAATATTTAGTAACCATATTCAAAATTAATGTGGATTCAAAACTTTCAACCTAACCAGATTAAAGTTTACTAAGCAAATACCACTAATACTCTTTTTCAACCACTTTACATTGTTTTTTTTTAAGTGTACTACTAATAATAATGCTATGTAAAAATTGTACACATACACAAATGCCAAAAAACAGTATTATCAGAATCACTAGATACTATTAAAAATTATGATTTTTCAGAACAAATTTTTGATGCGAGCAAAACTAAAAATCCTAATTTTTGTTATTGAGATTCATTAAACACCATATCAAAATGTCATGAACCAAACCCTATTTCAGTATACTATGAACAGGCAGAACTCATGTACACAAAAACTAAACATTGATTAATCGTTCTTGAAAAATAACAGAAAAAAAAAAAAACAGTAAACAACAGGAACATCTCTTTCAAACCAGTTTCCCCTCTCAAAAATGATAAGTTAATTTAGCGACACTTGCAAATAATAAAAAAAAGTCAAAACTGCCGCATAATTCTATACTGACAAATCTCGTTGCAAATCACACCGGCATTATGTGCTAGAACCTACTCAGTTAAAATAACAACTGCTAAGAACTCTTAGAAAATATTATTTGCTTCAAATACCACAAGTTACTTTAAAATTACTTCAATTAAAAAGCACTGTCAACAATTTTCCTATGAACACTCACTATAAGAACTCAAATAATTAATTATCTATCCACTTATTCCACAATACTTGAAGACCAATATACTAGCAATAAAATCAAATCCACAAGACTTTATACTTACACTTTCAAATAAAAATACTTGAAAACCTCTTCTAAAACAAATATTTGCAGCTAATTCAGTACCAACTAGCATTACTATTATTATCACTCAATCACTTAAGCTTTTAAAATTTCACTAGCAAAGTACATGCATCCTCTTAAATGCAGAATAACTCAGGTGGCTCATCTCATATAATCAGACCATGACACATAATAAAATTTCACTACAAAAAAAAAAAAAAATAAATAAATGTTGGTGACTCCTGAGAGAAAGGCTAAAGGAATCAGGAAAATAAACCCTATCCAGGCTTTTCCCACCTATGCATAACTGGGTGTATTATTTTTGTTTGACATATTGCCATGTACACTCGAAGAAAAATCGACAGTACCACACTGGTCCGCTTCCGAATGGATTCTCGCATTTAGTCGGATAATCTACTAGGAGGATAATCCCCCAGTTTACTCCTGACATCCCTTTCGTATGCTTACTTCATCATCGGACTCGTGACCTACCTAAGTTCACAAATCCCAACACATTATTCCCAGAAATCCTTCCACTACACAAAGAATCATTACTCCAAGAAACCATATCACTACACAAAGAATCATTACTCCAAGAAACCATATCACTATACGAAGAATCATTTATTTCTAGAAATACCATTAAGTTACAATAATTCAATACACATACAAGACAATATTGACGTCAAAAATCAAATTCCTCAGGTCTGATGCATGCCTACTAACTAGCCCTTTAATTTTGAACTACATAACATTCTCTCACGGTTGATGTTGGAATTTAGCCTACTGAGAGAAACTACTGCATAGCTTATGAAGTACATTTGTAAAATAAATTTGCCTAAGAACACTACCTCAAAGAAAAACTGCAATGTATTACTAATTCCTTGCTAGCCGCACATAAATACACTTAAAGAAAAAAAGGCAGAATAAAACACTATTAATTCATTAACTGATTTGGAACTTGGAAGGAGGATGGGGGGCACAGTTTGAAAGAGTGTTCAGCTCAATAGGGCCCCAATCAGAATCTTTTATCCCCAATTCATTACTTTTGCTCCATACGACAACATTTAAGAAACTTCATGAACTTCCATTACCAAAAAAGAAAAATCACTTCTTATTCAAAGCTAA
Source organism: Macrothele yani (assembly GCA_039090855.1). NCBI lineage: Eukaryota > Metazoa > Arthropoda > Arachnida > Araneae > Macrothelidae > Macrothele > Macrothele yani. The sequence goes on along the minus strand of CM077009.1, from coordinate 179,392,365 downwards.
GGGTTTGTAGACTAATAATTTTAAACTATAATTTCAATAACTGGTTTCTTTTCTGCCACTTACACAGATGCAAATTAATTCTTGAGATGTATTATTCTTAATTTTCAAAAACAAAAACTTTCAAGTTCAAAATTCTTTCACTTCTAGGCAACCATCTGGCATGGAGAAAAAAAAAAAATCAAGATGGCTTACTTCAGCATCACGGTGGGAAACGTATTCAACTAATCACTTTGTTCATATTATTTTTTCACTCTTTTTCAGCTGGGGTGGAGGAATGACAGTTTTTCTTGCATTCACTCAATGTCTCTAAGAGATGTGGTTACATGAAGAACACAGAATGCTCCAAGGAAAAATTATTTCCTGGCCCCGAGAGAGAAGAAACTACAAGCATCTGCAGTCCCAATGGAATCTTTCTAGTCGCACGGCTCCTGGCTGGGTCACGACGTCCTCAGTTAGAGAAACTTCCCTTGTTTTGGGAATGGTGTCCTCGTATCAATAGTTCTCATGAGAAGAGTGGGGGGGGGGGGGGGCAGAATTTTGCAGATAGAGAGCAGGATGAACTTTTCTCCATCATGTCTACTTAGATGGCGGAAGCCTTTCCTAGGCGCTCAGGCTGGTTCTATCACAAGAGGCCACGATGAGTTAGTCGGAATATTTTCCTTCTCCACAGCCAACTTTCTTCAAAACTTTTTTTTTCCTTCTCAAAGGGACCAGCCAGCCAAACTGAACAAAGCACCCGTAGGTGTCCAAAACAGCCGTCTGGCCCCCGACCAACTTTCCACGAGAAAAGCCATGCTATGTCTCAGGTTCTTTCATTTGTTTAGTCAGAGCGAGCGTGAGAGAGATGTAAGAGCGTAAAAAAAAGGAAGTGAGAATGCAGGAGTGAAATTTGGGTCTTTATAGGGGGTCTGTGCCTCAGTCCTTTGTACGAGCCTTTCGTCATTGGATGGAACTCCCATAGTAACAGCGGCTGACGAATCAAGGGTAAAACCTAACTTTCGCTGACCCCTGTCCGAAGGCTGACATAACTCAGAGGTTACCGAAACACATTACGTTGACCTCTGGCTGACTGAAAGCATTCCAAAATAATATTCACATGCAACCAATTTCCTTGAGAAACGGAGTTTGGCTGGTCTTACAATGTTCGCAATTCTTCAAAAATACATATACAAAAATAAAAAAAAATACTATTCATTTACAAATTCAGCATTTTAAGTGGAAATGGACCAGAACAGAGGTAAATAAAAACGTATTTCTTTGCTTTTATATTTAAAGAATAAATTCACTGCTCCAACAAACTTATGTTAAGTAATACTCTCTTGGATGAAACATAAACAAACACTGCCCTTCACTACTATAAATGACGTTTAAAACAATATCCAAGGAATAATATTAATTTTTTTTTTAATCTTGGCACACCAGAAAAAAATATTGCTCCCAGAATAACAAACCCAAAAACATACAAGTACACAACATTCCTACATTTCACTCAAACAAGTACACACACATAACAAAATATTCTAACACTCTATAAAGAAAGCTGAGAAAGGGACAGAGAAAAAAAGAATTCAAAGTTAGAATGAAAAAAAAAGAAATTCTTAACTTTTTCTTGGCTTCCCGAGGGAATGGAACTGAAAAATTCTGATGATGTTGAAAATGAATTCGAGTTCCCTACCAAATAATTTTCTGGGGGCCGATGATAAAAAATAATAATAAAAGAACTACGCCATCATTCTTTTCTTCTTATTTTTTTCATCTTTCCCGAAGGGAATTTAGATGCGTGATTGGAGCCTATTTTCCTTTCCGAAAGTGAGATGGTGGGTCTCTTTTTCAGAAGCTAGAAAATGGCAACACATCCATATCAATTCGTTATCTATTTTATGTTCTCGATGGTCTACCGATAACAGTTACCTTCAACTAGTTCCCAAGTTTGAATGCACTGCTATACAATATTTACGTGCAGCTCCAGTGGCGCAGCAGTCTAAGCGATGGCTTCTGACCATTCGTCTGTAATGGGTCTGGGTTAGAGTGATGGTGAGGCATGGATGCTGTGTTTGTCTTACAGCAATGGATCTGTAAGTTTGCTATCTCTGCATAAATGTCATGCTGAATATTTTTAGTTTAGAATTAATTTCTCAATGTACTAATAGCACCAAATTTTCCCCATCAAAAATTTGAAATTCATTTATATGCAGAAAATACAGAATAAAAAAACTATGGATGTTGTTTCAGTCAGCCCACTGAGCACTGAATATGCACTTCACTTCAGCGGTATAACTAACACCCCGCAGCTGCGGGGGTTGTAGTTACGCCGCTGAATGTCTTCAGTTTTTCATTTTTTAAACCACAAGTTTCTCTTTAATTCACAGTTTTGTGTAGAAACATTTTTTTATCTCACTGCAAAAATAGAATAACGTTTTTTCATAAAAATATATTTTATGAAATTTATGCAGACCTTTTTTCTTTTGTGATTGGGGATTTAGCAACCACAGTGAGCAACTGGTTAAGCCATGACCAGTCACCTGTCCCTAATTTTGGGCCACAGGTTCCAGGAAAAAGAAATAGTCAGTACCGTAAGACAAACAGATCCTCAATGCTACACTGCAATTCAAACCCGAACCCATCTCAGACAAATGATCGGAAATTAGTGCTTAGACCACTGGGGTAGTCCTAGTTTTTCTGACTCTTGATATAAACCAAAGAGAGTGATGCACAGAATTACCTAAAGTCCAGGAGGGCAGACTGGACTCATAACAGCACAATCCTTGTGAAAGGAAAATCACCTTACTACAATACACATTCAAATAATGAAAAGTGTGACACCAAACTGCATTTTCCCCAGGTTTTAAAAAATGAAGTTTCTCCGTTGTTCAATTGTATGACATATTGAATCAGCTGTGGTTTTCCTTAACCACATATTACACTGCTGCAGTTATTCATCTACATGAACAAGCATGTGATTAGAAAGATCACTTTTCTTCTCCAACTACTTGGAACACACATCACACTGGTGTGGCTTTTCACCTGTGTGAATAAGCATATGCCTTGAAAGTTTACTTTTCTGAGCAAACTGCTTACAGCATACATCTCATTATGAGGCTTTTCTCTTGTGTGAAGGAGCATGTTCTGTGAAAGACTACTTTTCTGAGCAAATTATTTTGAGCATACATCCCATGGCTTTTTACCTCTGTGAAGGACCATATGATCTGAAACCTCATTTTCCAGAGCAAAATACTTATTACATACATCACATTGGTATGGATTTTCACCTATGTGAAGGACCATGTGCTCTGAACGCTTATTTTCTGGACCAAATTGATTAGAACATATATCACATTGGTAAGGCTTTTCATCTGGGTGAAATGCCCAGAGAGATGAACTTTCCGAGCAAACTGCTTGTAACATACATAACATTAGCAATGCATTTCATCAGTGTGCAGGACCCTATTCCTTGAAAGATTACATTTGTGAGCAAATTGCTTGGAACATGCATCATATTGGTGAGGCTTTTCACCTGTGTGAACAAGCATATGCCTTGAAACATAATTTTTATGAGAACATACATCACACTGCTAAGGCTACATACATCACACTGCTAAGGCTTTTCACCTCTGTGAAGGAGCATGTGCTCTGAAAGATGATTTTTCCGAGAAAACTGTTTGGAGCACACATCACACTGGTATGGCTTTTCGCCTATGTGAACAAGCATATGCCTTGAAAGGTGACTTTTCTGAGCAAACAGCTTACAGCATACATCACATTCGTATGGCTTTTCACCTGTGTGAAGCAGCATGTGCCTTGAAAGACTACTTTTCTGAGCAAATTGTTTTGAGCATACATCACATTGGTAAGGCTTTTCACCTGTGTGAAGGACCATATGCCGTGAAAGTTGATATTTCCGAGCAAACAGTTTGGTACAAGCATCACATTGGTACAGCTTTTCACCTGTGTGAACAATCTTATGGTTTGAAAGATCACCTCTCCTAGCAAATTGCTTGCAACATACATCACATTGGTAAGGCTTTTCACCTGTGTGAAGAATCATGTGCCCTGAAAGTCGACTTTTCAAAACAAACTGCTTGGAACATACATCGCAATGATAAGGCTTTTTTTCATCTGTGTGAAGGACCATGTGCCTTGAAAGATGACTTTTCTCAGCATATTGCTTGGAACATGCATCACACTGGTAAGGCTTTTCACCTGTGTGAACAAACATATGCTTTGAAAGTTTGCTTTTCTCAGCAAATTGTTTAAAGCATACATCACAGTGATGAGATTTTTCACCTGTGTGAAGGACCATATGCCTTGAGAGATGACTTTTCTTAGCAAATTCCTTGGAACATACATCACACTGGTGAGGATTTTCACTTGTGTGAAGGAACATATGCCTTGAAAGATTACTTTTCTGAGCAAATTGCTTGGAACATACATCACATTGGTGAGGCTTTTCACCTGTGTGAAGCAGCATATGCACTGAAAGATAACTTTTTCGAGTAAATTGTTTGGAGCACACATCGCACTGATGTGGCACTTCGCCTGTGGGAATTTGCATATGCCTTGAAAGTGCAGTTTTATGAAAAAATTGCTTGGAGCACACAACACATTGATGATGCCATTGAACTGCATGAAGAAGCATATGCTTTGAAAGATTACCAAATTGTTTGGAGCACACAATCAGACTGGTGAGGTTTTCCACCTGTATGAACATGCATATGGCTCGATTGGTTGCTTTTGTCACTGAACTGCTTCAAACATACATCACACTGGTGAGGTTTACCACCTGTATGAACATGTGTATGGCTCGATTGGTTGCTTTTGTCACTGAACTGCTTCAAACATACATCACACTGGTAAGGCTGTTTCCTGACATGCACATGCATTAAGAGATTTCTTTTTCCTTTTAATTTCTTGAAACATATGTCTTACTGGAAAAATTTCCCCCTTGTATGAAGTTGTTTGTCTTGCAAAATTAGATTTTTCTGTGAATTTCTTTAAGCATATTTCACATTCCCAAAAATATTCAACTACAGCTGTAACACTAAGTGTCAGCTACATTTTTTACTTATTTGAGAATTAAATCTTGATGACAACCCCTGAAGTTTGTTTTAGCACTGACTAGAGCTGAAAGACTTACAATATTAAGTCACTTTCATCTAAACTGTGTTGTTCCCACACACAAAGTGAAATGTAACTGTGTCCAGTCTGACATCTGCGGGAGCATTATGAATTCTTAAAAATACCTCGTTAATTTCAACACAGCATGAAAAACATCAAACAGCTTTTGAAAGAACATTTTTTTTTAATGGAAGATTAAATCTCGAAGAGATTTTAGAATTGCTGAGTTCTGCAAATCATGATTCCAGAAAAATGACACATGCATGTAAAATCCTGCTGATCTACATAACTCAATGTTTTTTAGAAATATTTTGGTCATTCTCCCAAAAAAGAGATCAAAAAGCAAATTGGTAGCTAGTTTCCATTAACGGCTTCTTATAATTTTACAGGTGTTTCTTCATAAAACACGTTTTTCAATCATTTGTGATCTTATGATCCTATATCAGTCAACGGACACGCATTTTTGCCGTTTAAATTTATGAAAATAGTATTTTAAAATCGGTACCTAGCCGTCGTTACAGTTTAGCAGCAGCCATTTGCAATAGGCCGAAGCTATTTCCACCGACATCGCTCAGACCACTGGCCCGGCGGCGCAGTGGTCTAAGCGATGGCCTCTGATCATTCGTCCAAAAGGAGTCCGGGTTCGAATCCCGGTGAGGCATGGATGTTGTGCTTGTAATACGGCACTGGCTCTCTCTCCCTTCCCTTGAACTAGTGACCCTACATTAGGGACGGGCGACTGCTCATAGCCCATTGAGTTTTTTTTTTTTTTTTTTATTGAGGGCTTAACGACCACCGTGATCAACTCAATGGGCTATAAGCAGTCGCCTGTCCGTAATTTAGGGCCACTGGTTCCAGGGAAGGGAGAGAGCCAGTGCCGTAAGACAAACACAACATCCATGCCTCACGGGATTCGAACCCGGACCCTTTTCGGACGAATGATCAGAGGCCATCGCTTAGACCACTGCGCCACCGGGGGGCATATCGTTAATTGTGGTACTTCTTCCTCTCACTATTTCGATCCCTTCTTTTAGCTTCCTCTTTACTAAGTTTGACTGGTTGGCGATTATTCCTACTGAGTCCCAATTTATGGAGTGTCCTCTCGATTGTATATGTCTGTCTAGCCCTGTTTTGTTCCTAATAGATGCTTGGTATTCTTTCATTCGGACTTTAATACTTCTTCCTGTTTCTCCTATATAGCTGAGGCCGCAGTTACAGTCGATGCAATACATTACTTCTTCTTGCAACTGGATGTCCATATCTTTCTGCTTCAGAGCTGGCAGGAATTTCTTTAATTTGTTATTTAGATCTGGAGCAAGCCTGATATTAAATTATGCTCCGATCCTCTTTAGTTCTTCGAAAAGACCCTTATGGTACGTAATTTTTCTGGTGAATTTGAAGTTGTTTGTTTCCTGCTTCTGTTTTGGCACTTGTCTAAATAATTTCTTAATATATGAGGAAGAGTAATTGTTCTCTGCCAATATTCTTATTAATTAATTGTGTTCTGTGTTTTTAATTGTGTTCTCCGCATAACATTCTGCTAAGCGGAGAACACTTATTCTTTTTCACTCTTTTTTTGCTAATGTCAAAAACTTCCGCTTTCGTTCTTCATTCATTTTCATGAAAATGCCAGAACTCAGGAGTTCAAACTGCAGAAAAATGTGCTTCTTGCAAATGTCGAAAAGTCGTCCTGAATACTGCAGATCTTCATGCGTGTGAAACCAGCTTTCTCTGAAATGAGGAGAAAAGAGGCTTGTCCATAAGCAAATAATTTCTATATGACAAACAATTCATCAATAAGTTGGGTTGAGCATATCGTGAAAGTCAAAACGGAATTAGAGACAGATATTTTCTGCGCCTGTATTGATGCGAGGATGAGAATGCAAATGCAATTGCTTGTATACAAAAAAACTGGACTTAGTCCAAGAGTGACATTATCCAGATTCAGAACAGTAAAGCAATTGTTTATTTAGAGTTGATTTTTTAAGCAGGGAAAGGAATAACGAGTATTACTTGCAGTTTAAATACACGATCGTTATCTCCAGTTATTGTGACTAAAATTGGACGGCCCAAACAAAGCTTTTACAATCATGTTGAACAAAAAAATGTCACAGACAGTGAAATGTAACTGCAGAGTTTTCCGACAGCAACGGAAAGCAGGAACAAGATCCACAGGGACAAAATCAATGTACACCATCGCCAACGGGCGATATTTAAGGCACCATCCCGTCTAACGCAGGGACAGGGAGGTATGGAGTTCACCTTAATTACTGCTGTTCGTCGAATTAAAGCAAAATTCCCTTGTATGTGCTTAAGCATTCCACTTTACCCGCCATACAACATCCTTTGTCCCCCTCTTATTACTCCAGACAAAGTACCAAAGGAACTGCGTAGAATCCCTACGGGCAAAGTGTCCATTAGACCTTCAAGGATATCCGTTGACTGTTGTTAAGAGATCTCATTGTTTGGAGGTAACGCTAATGTTCATCCTACAACAGCTGTTCGGGACCGACCAACACTTGCCATTGTACGGAGGTGTCCATTAACGGAGGTTTTACTGTATTACATAAAATGATTTATAAATAAGAGTAACCCATCACCAAACATAGTACATGTTTCTTTTTATGCTGCTTGTTGGCTAGATTATAAAGCTTCTCTATTGATCAGTAGAACGTGCTTAATTTAGGCATATGGTAAATTTACAGAACATGTAAATTTAACAAATCCTTGTAACTTTTGATACCCTTCAATTGCCACCCTCAAATTTATAAAATATCACCATATCATGTAATTTCACATATTTTCTTTAAAAAATCAAATTATCACTTTTCGAGAAATTCAAGGTTACATTTTAAATTGTGTGACCATGAAATTAAAAATTTTAAATTATACATTGGTAATATATCATTTTAAAGCCAGTGAAAAGAGGTTAAAAACCCCATCACTCTATGATAAAAATAACTTGAGTTTTGTACTTTTATGACATACAAAACACTGAAATTTGTCAAATTCTTGAATTTTATGATCTACCTCAGGAAATTTCAAAGCTATTGTGCTAAAAATTGGCACACATTCATTTCTTATATATGTCAACAAATCTACAAAGTTTGCCGCCCCGGTAGTGCAGTGGTCTAAGCGATGGCCTCTGATCATTCGTCCGAAAGGGGTCTGGGTTCGAATCCCGGTGAGGCATGGATATTGTGTTTCTCTTACGGTACTTTTTCTCTCCCTTCCATGGAAACAGTGACCCTAAATTAGGGACGGGCGACTGCTTATAGCTCATTGAGTTGCTCACGGTGGTCGTTAAACCTCCAATCAAAAAAAAAAAAATCTACAAAGTTTCATAAAAATCCAAAAGGGTCAGGTTGAAAATGGTATTTTTCTGTGTCAAATTGACATGGAATGACCCATTTTGAAAAATTCAGGGATCCTTCTGATTGAATTTATGCAAGCTGGTTCATGGAGACAAGGGTGATGCATGTCGTACCAGTGTCATTTTGCACTACAGTCTTACTTGAGCTGCTGTGTAAATGCAATAAAATTTCTACTTAAATTGGATTAGTAATACAAAACAATTCTTGAAATGGCCTCAGCTTAAACTAGGCTGGTTCGTTCTCCACAATGAAATAATTTTGCTACAGTAAATTACATCGGCAATGTAAAACTAAAAATATTGGACTAACGCCTGTTTTCCAAAGGCCATGTGGGAACGAGAAATGCCTAATAAAATCGTTCACTAGTGTTTAAATAATGAATTGACCTTTTCAGTTTATCTTGAATATCATAACATACTATCACTAATAAATATCATTGAAGCTATTGAGGCTTCCTAAGCCTTCACAAAGGGCCAAGGGGTTGGACATTACGAATTGAATGATTATATGCACATTAATTATACATGCAGCACTGAAACAAATGTAGATGCGTGCGAACTTTAACATAATATTTATGAGCAAAAAACCGACTTACCTTCGAAAAATTGTAGTCCTTGAGAAATGAAGCACTTTCGACAAAGTTCACCCCAACTACATGCAACATGCCGTGTTAGAATAACCATTCCGTACATTGATATATGTGAGTGAGTCACGTAACATGAGAGGTTTGTTGTGATCACGTGACTCTACTGAAGCTGTTCCAAAGTAGGCCTGTCATTGGACAGAATTTTGCCTCACATATATCAATGTACAGAATGCCTATACGCGTCCGGTCCATGGAGGTAGGAATAAGCAGGGCCCGATTTACTACATGCGAGGCCCAGGGCACAAAACATTTCCGGGGACCCCTCCTTATTCTCTATCGACCAAATAATAGTCACTGTGTGCACAGTAGCAGACGTACATGCATATGCTGATAGTTTCCAAATCATTAGCAGGTTTGCAGATGATAGTTTTTGCTTGTAGATTAAAAAAATAAAAATGTTAGGCCTATATACAGCAATTAAAACACTTACTCAAGGCTTTACTCAGATTAATATACTTAATTCTATTTTAACTGAAGAACTTAATTATTTTTCACATCTTCTGAGTTCTTTTGTTTTTACAGATATTTCTGGCCTCTAGATTTTATCAAGGCCTGTTCTCAATGTATACGAACTGTATTAAAAGTTTTGTTTACACAGAATTTAAATTTTATTGCCAAGGTTCCTCTTTCAGTTGCCAATTAAATAAAAATAATTTCCTTATGCATTTTGTAAGTCCAGTATTTTTGAATTAACTTGTTGAAAATCATATTTATAATTTTTGAAGGTTCATTGATAGAACTGTTTTTCTGGATATAAAAACTTTCTTTAATTAATCTCTTGTTTTTATGAGGTTCGTAGTCCAATATTTTAATATTTTGCCATAAAAGTCCATTTTGCCGCCCCGGTGGCGCAGTGGTCTAAGGCGCTGGCCTCTGATCATTCGTCCGTAAGGGGTCCGGGTTCGAATCCCGGTTAGGCATGGATGTTGTGTTTGTCTTACGGCACTGGCTCTCTCCCTTCCCTGGAACCAGTGACCCTAAATTAGGGACGGGCGACTGCTTATAGCCCATTGAGTTGCTCACGGTGGTCGTTAAACCTCCAATAAAAAAAAAAAGTCCATTTTACACACACTGCTGCACATTCAATTAGATACTATTTTGTCCTCATTGGGATCTGTAATGTTCTAATAATTATTTGTTTTATTAATTTTTCTTTAAATTATCTTATTCTATTGTTATCATGGTTTGCGGGTTGGCAGGGAGTTTTCTGTTTCAATAGCTGTGTACGCAGATACATTTTATTTTTATACAACTGTGGCTGTGCGGGGACAACTGGTTGATCCGTAGTTTGTGGTGTTAATGACCCACATAGACTCTAACTATAACAATATATCTATGACAAAATGGATGGACATCTTAATTTTAGTGAATATTGTGGTCTTGCAATGTACTGATTCTTGTGTCTAGAACATGGGAACAATGCATCCTACAAAAAATGTGAACTAAAACAAGAAAAAAATCCATGGTGACCTCCGCTGGACTTCCTCATAAATAGAGATTTGAAGCTGCATAAAAAATTGAAAAAGTGCTATGGGAACTCATACTTCCAGCTTCACGGTTTCTACCAAGATCAAATCAGCGCATCACGATCAATATATCAGAAAACTGCAAAACATAAAATTTTGTGTTGATGAGGAAGAGTCCGAGTTACACACAAAAAAAAAAAACAATAATAATAATAATCTGAAAAGCTGAGGGGAACACCTAGTCCAGTTCAATTTTTGGTAAATGTGTTGTACTTCGACGTCCTAAATTATTTGGTCAGAAAAGTTGTAAAATTAAAAAAAAAGCTTATTAAAGATGTTTACCGAAAAACTTACCTCCAAGTAGTCCTAGTAGGATGAGTAAACACACGCTGCGCCGACGACCTGAAGCTTTGCTCCGTTGAAAGGAAGGTTTGCTGCTGCTAGGAATTCATGGGCAGAAGAGTACAACAGGAATCAGGTACGCTCTTGTCAGGAAAGAGTAACAGAATATACTGCTACGCTAAAGAATGTAGTTTGTAATTTCTGTCTCACTTTTTAAAGAAACATGCAGAGACGTCTTCGTTCTTTGGCATGTAATTCCGTGATACGAAATAGTAAGTATGCACATGCATTTCTTGTTTCTAGAAAAGCGTTAGAGTAGGTGTCGCATTCTCTGTAATGGAAGTTAGATGGCAAGTCTCAAAGTGAAAGTTTGATTACTAAATAAAAAAAAAAGCTTCCACGGAGAAATGAGTTCATACATTCAGCATCAAAGAATCCCATGTGAAAAAAACAAGAAACTGTCTGATTGCGATGTCAAGAACTGACACTGAAATTAACTATTTTCTGTAGCGTAGCACTACACTCTTTCCTGACAGCAACAGACCCGGTTCCTGTTGTACTATTCCGCCCATGAATGTCCTGGCTGCAGCGATCCTTCCTTTCAACGGAGTACAGCTTCATGTCAACGCCTCAGCGTTGTTTAAGGACTCCTGCAGCGTCTGCTGACTCGTCATACTTGGAGTTCAAGTTTTTCGGTAAACATCTTTAATATTCATTCTAACGATACATTTTTTTCACCATTTCCCCTTAAATTCCATATTTTAGAATCTGTACGTCACACTTTTTAGAAATTTTACAACTGTTCCGACCAAATAATTTACCACGCTAAACTACACATTTACCCAATTTTTACCAAAATCTAAAGAGCACATGATGACATGAATGTATAAATTGTCCAATGTCAAACAAAACTGACAATACGATGACAAAGTGCTGCGTTTGGGCACCAGATCTTTTTATTTGTAATAACTCGGTTACTATTCTTTATTTTTAAGAATGAATAAAAACAATTGAAAATTTACCTCCTATATCAGGATGAAACAGTTGGGTTGAATATTTTTCTTCTACATTTCCTAGATGCAAAGTCATGTATCAGAGAATCATAATTTAAAGACTGTGTCACATCACTCTCCAAAGACAGCAGAGCTAATGATGCCAGTTTCATTTGTCGCATGGTTGATCGTAAGGGATTTTTAAGTCTTTTCAGCAAAGAAAATGATCTCTCACTTGTACAATTTGAAATCGGTAATGTCATGAACATTCTAAGTGCAGTCTCAGTGTTCGGAAATGTGGCTTCTAAATTGTTTACCTTCAAAGTTTGCAGCATCTGGGGAATGGTTGCATGATCCCCCATCATTGAGGAGAATTGCAAAAACTCATCTGCAAACTGGTCGTCAAGGTAATTGTTATAGTATTCCTGCAATACTTTTGCCCCTTCAAAAATTTCAGATCTTGATTTTTTGGTAAAAAATTCAAATTTTCTCATTATGTTTTCATAAGCACTTTTTCTGCTTGAAAGCTGGGTGACTAAAGCATCACAAAGCACATAATGAACCTGAGTTCTAAATATATCCCTTGCACTGAGTTCTATATGTTCACTGTTACATTCATCTAGGTGTTTATTCTTGGGCACTTTCTTTCTTCGGGAATCGTGACCATGGTATTGCACATTTTCACACACTAATGTTTTAGCTTCCTCTTCATATACTTCAAAATTTTCCCTCACGAACTGAATGAATTTAATTAATGACTGGAAAATTTTAGGTACTTCTGAAATATTTCCTTTTGGATTCTGGCAAGTTTGATTTGCACAGTTTAATCTCTGAAGTATTGTGTCCCAAAATACTGTGCTGATCGATATTTCCATTGTTCGCATTTTCTTCAGCAATGATTGTGCTTCATCTCTTGTTTGTGGAGAATCATCAACATTTTCTGACAGAAATACTAAAACTTTCTCTATTTCACGATAATTTTTCCACATTGATCGTGTAGCTGCAGCATCTACACACCATCTGGTAACTGACCGACTCTTCAGTGTGAGTGATGAATTTCCATGTGCTTCCTGGACTTTCTCCTGAAGCATCTTCCAACGGTGAGTTGATGCAGAAAAAAGTATAGAGTTTTTGCAAAAATGTGAAAAAAGAGAGAACTTTACCGCAACTATCTATGCTATTCACACCAACTAAATTTAAAGTGTGAGCAGAACATGGCACATATTCCGCTAGTGGATTGATTTCCCTAATGCGTGTTTGAACACCAGAATACTTCCCAGACATGTTGCTGGCATTGTCATAGCTTTGGCCTCTGACATTCATAATATCCAAGCCAGCCTCCTGTAGAAAAGATATCATGGTATTTGTAATGTTTTCAGCAATATGTCCATGGAGTGGAATAAATGTCAAAAACCGTTCTTTTTGCTTCACAATCTTTCTTAACATGCCTTATGATAAAAGCGAGTTGATCTATGTGTGTAATGTCTGGAGTAAAGTCAACTATGACAGAAAAATATTTTGACATTTTTATTTCATCAGTGATGGCATTAAAAACACGTACAGCCATTAATTCAACAAATTCATCCACAAATGTTGAAGATAAGTAACTGGTGTTACCACTTCCTGGATTCCCACATTTTTCCAAGTGTTGAGCTAAGAATGGATCAAATTCTGCAATTAATTCTAAGCAGCTCAGGAAATTCCCATTCTGAACTAATCCAATTGTTTCATCATCACCATACATTGGCAACCCACGAACTGAGAGATACTTAATTGTTGCAACAACTCTATGCAAAACATCTTGCCAGTACTTGGATTCATTCCGATACTGCATAACTATCTGACAGTCAATGCGTGCAGAAGCATTCATGCGTGATGAATAGTCACATACTGCTTGCCTGTGTATGTGTGAATTTTCATGCTCTGTAAGACGTTCACTTGCATGCTTCCAGTCAGAAAAACCTGTGGATGCTAATGCTGTAGTGCTCCTAGCATACAATTTGCATATCCAGCAGAATAGTAAACAAGTTGATGGGGATAAAAGAAGCCAGTCGCGTTTTACCTTCTCATTGTTTTTTTTTATTCTGAAAAAATTACCTTCTGTTAAAAAACGTTTTTTACCACATATATCCTTCCCTGTGAATGCCAGCAACTCCAAATCTTGGACTGGTGGATTGCTCAAAAAGCATTCGCGCATTTCTTCCGTAATTTCTCCCCATAAGGCAGGATCCACTGCATTCATTGTGGAACTTGTGTTCTCTTCATTAGATGAATTCAAAAGATTTCCCAAATTAGGAGCATCTGTGATGCTAGATGATTCTGAAGTCAGATTACTGGCTTCCAAAGACAAATTACACGCAAGAGACTCACCAGTAGTAAAATTAGATGAATTTGTAGAACTTTTGGGACCAAGTGAAATATCCAATTTTTTAATGGCAAAACGTTCAATGCTACCATGCTGCAGGTCATCATCCTTCAGTTTCAATTGTTTGGCTTTCCGTTTAGCACTGCCTGATAAATATGTACGTTTTGACATAATTTAACTGTTAAATAATTCAACTTAAATATATTGTTACAACTAACTAAATTTGATTATATATAAAATTAACAAATATTCAACATTCCATCAGACTACAAGAAACGCAACGCAAAATACAACCAAGCCTTCGTGGTTACAGTTGCGACAACCACAAGCCATGTGCAGGAAGTTGAAGGATCAGTTGAGTTTAGATGCGTTCGGAAAAGCAAGAAAAGGCACGTGAATCAACGGAAGCGATCCTCCTTCTCAATGTCCACTTGAAGGTTATTAAACCACTGAAACTCATTAATGGCCACGTGTTTACGTGAAATTCGAAACTCAAACCCACTGCGTGTAAGTACCGCATCTATAAACCCATGGCTCATGAGCATGCAAAAGTAAAAAATAAATTTTGAATATACACACACAAAATTCCCATTAACTAAGTACACATTTAATTCAAATTTTGGGGCCCCCCAAAATCGGGGGCCCTGGGCACGTGCCCCGTGTGCCCTCCCGTAAATCAGGGCCTGGGAATAAGGGGAGAAAATATGAGGTAACAAACAAAATGGCAATCCTAAAATTCTGATAGTTTTTTTTTTTTTGATTGGAGGTTTAACGACCACTGTGAGCAACTCAGTGGGCTATAAACAGTCGCCCGTCCCTAATTTAGGGTCACTGGTTCAAGGGAAGGGAGCCAGTGCTGTAAGACAAACGCAATATCCATGCCTCACCGGCATTCAAACCCTGACCCATCTCGGACGAATGATCAGAAGCCATCGCTTAGACCACTGCTCCACCGGGGCGGTACAGTCGTTTTGAGCCATTGGGTTACATAAGTGACAAGTTTGATTTTCGAAATTTGAAGTTATTTTTTTATTTAGAATTTGTGTGATGTTGCGCTTACGGATGTCACAACAATTCCTGGTGACCACCTTCTGGGATTACCTTTCACAGGTCAATAACATAGAAACATCTAATATGAAACCTTTTAATTTCCGAAGAACAGAGAGTATGCAAGCGCTTGAAAGAAGTCCATTTGGATACGACCAGCTTAATTTCCCATTTTGATTGACATAAATGGCACTGAACATCATGACATTTTGTCGTGCTAACAGAGGAAAAAATTCTAATAAAAACTCGTAGAAAAAGTCTTGTTTCACAGCATATGCTTATGCACACAGGTAAAATGCCTTACCAATGTGATGCATGTTTAAAGCAATTTACTCAAAAAAGTGATCTTTCGAAGCATGTACTCATTTACATGGGGGGGGGGGGGGACCTAAGCAACGTGATGTATGTTCCAAAACAATTTGCTCGAAAAAGTGATCTTTCGGAGCATTTACTCATTCACACGGGGTAAAAGCCTCACCAATGTGATGAATGCTCCAATTTGCTTCGAAAGTTTTCTTTCATAGCCCATCGTCCTTCACACAGGTGAAAAGCCTCATCAATGTGATGGGTGTTCTAAGCAGTTTGCTCAGAAAAATCATCTTTTAAAGCATATGCTTGTTCACAGATGAAAAGGCCCTCATTTAGATTGTATAATCAAGGTGTAATATAAAGCTGGGTGATATATAACTGAACCCTGCATGCACTTTTTAAGTTTTATTTAGTGGTGTTGAAATGCAAGGATTTTGTACTGCTTTTCCAAATACTGCAGAAATGTAACGATTTTGTATTGCTTTTGAAATCCTCCCCTTCCTTGGTGAAAGATATATTTTCATCATAATATATATAATATAAAGTAATATTAGGGTATTACAGCTTAACATTAATTTGCGTGCACTATCATATTATCTTCATTTTAAAGGAAGCAGATCTCTGTAAAATGTCACTAAACTTAGATTATCATACACACAACTTTAAGAACTATGAAATTACACTGTGGTTTCACCTACAGAATGAGAAAAACTCTTGTATCTACGCTGATCCTACAGAAGCCAACCGAAATGTTTCCTAAATTCTAAATACCTAGAATTAGCCGTAACGCCCTAAGCATTGATAAATCAACTAATAATATCATTAAGAACAGTATATCAACGATTAATATAATAAAGAAGGGAAAATTTATTAATATTAAAAGCAAATTGCCAACTTCATGCCTCGCACAGCGTTAACAGCTATTGCATAGTCTGATCATGTCAGTCTTAAGATGGCTGCCATGACGTCACAGGCGTAACGTTTCATTTACTTCACTTTGATTGCATTGAAGTCAAATACTTCTTTATTCAAAGAAAGTTTGACATTACAGCTATTAATACAATAGCAATAAAAAACAGTGACATAAGGTAAACACAAAATGAAATATATACATATGCCGGAGTCTGATCAACCGGTAAAAAAAATAACGTTAAAACCCCAATGCAATGGGAAGTGATGCCCACATGGGCGCACAGAATACATTATAGCCTAAGATGTCATTGACATGGTAACCTGAAAGGTTCCAAGACAGCATAATAGATATTATGCGATAACAATACAACAACAATGTCCCAACGGGAGACGGACAGAGTGCACAAAAGATATACTCCATATAAAAACAGCTTAGGCATACAAAAGTAAAGCAAGGCAGGGTACAAGAACACACAGTAAACAGAAAAAATTCTAGAAATAAGCACTGTGCATGAGCCAGAAAATGAAGAGGCAAGGTATCTGGTGTGCTTCGGAAGTATACATGAGAAGTAAAGATAAATCATAACGGCGTCTCCATACAAAACTGTTGAATAGAAATAGGATGGCGCGGTCACAAAAACGTTGAATACAAATAACAGCGCCAAGCAAGATATTTACAAAAAGGACCCACACCAGTGGGGAGGTTCATAAACACCATACAATAAATACCTGATATACAGTCAATAGCATACAAGAAATACATAATACATAAGTAAAGAGATGCACGAGTATTAATACATACACCAAGAAGCAAAACGAAACTACTATGCTTCAAAAGGGGACATATATACAAAATACAGGGTGTGAACACAGCACAAGTACAGAACATTAAGCACAAGGCAAAGCACCTGGCAAAACTAACTAGATTGGCACTGCCATCTAGAGCATAGTGCGCAGATACAAAAACAGATACATATACACCGTGCACAGATACATGATACATCCTAAAGAGGACGAAGGGTGTGCATACATGAAAAAAAGCAACAACCGCAGTGGTGCAGATGTAAAACCACTGCAACTATTCGTAATTCACACATATAACCAAACACACGAGGTATATACAATGAGAGCCCTACACCAGTAGGGGAAAATACAGGTAATCACTGGGATGGAACACTATGCTGACAAAGAAACATACTCAAGAACGCACGGTTCAAAACACTATAGGTACATACAGCAGGAAGCAGGTTACGGTTGCAAAGAGAGCAGTACAAACTGGAGCAAGCCGAAACATATATAAATAGACACATACACCGAAGCGCAAGATTCTAGCAATACAACAACGAAGCACCAAAAAAATAAAAAATGCAAGGTGCAACAACAGCATAAAACAATAAACAAGCCTAGGCAAAAACACCATAGTTCAGCTATATGACCAAAATACACTACTGGCCACCCAAAATGCAACACCAAGAAAGAAGCATCCGATTGGCCTGAAATTCGCAGCATGTGTCGCCCGCGAGAGGACATGCAAACGATTAGCATTGCAGGGCATATGCAAATCATGTGCGCCGGCACGCCACCGAGAAGCACTATAAGAAGGGTGCACAGAAGGCGGGTGTAAGTATAGTGGAAGTGTGTTGTACTGCCGGACCTGCGCGTGGGAATCTTTCTGATGCTTCGTCGTAGAATACGGCAGTCATTCCAGCACGTTTCGGAGTTCGACAGAGGAGGAATAGTGGCTTATCGCGACAGCGGTTTATCGTACCGAGACATCGACGCCCTGTGGGACGACATCCAGCCACAGTGAAGCGAGTATAGATTCGGTGGGTGCAGGAGGGACGGACGGACCGACGTGAGCGATTGCCACAGAAGCGGCACTCCACCGAACGAAAGGACCGGTATGTTGTGCGGCGGGAATTGACGGCTCGCACCACCACATCACGAACGTTAGCGCAGGAATTAGGGTGTGTTGCGCAACAACCTGTGTCAGCACGTATCGTTCGAAGTCGTCTGCAGGAGCCGGAACTTCTCACACGGCGCCCATTGCTCCGATTACCATTGACGTTACATCACCGGCGAGTGCGGCAACAGTGGGCCATTGAACGCTGCACCTGGACTACGGAATGGCACGACATTGTCTTCTCCGTCGAATCCCGCTTCTGCCTGCAACACCACGATGGTCGGATCCGAGTGTGGCGGCACGGCGGGAAGAGACTGTATGACGCCACCATTTTGCATCGCCATACCGGTCCGTTGCCTGGCGTTATGGTTTGGGGCGCAATTGGATATGACACCCGCACCTTTCTGGTACGCATCGTCGGTACACTCAACAGCCACCGCTACATCTCCGACGTTTTGGAGCCTGTAGTCCTCCAAAACGTCGGAGATTTAAACAGGACAATGCGCGCCCGCACGTGGCACGCATCGTGCAACAATTCTTCAGGGCCCACCCGGTGTCACTGCTACCGTGGCCCGCCTGTTCTCCCGATGTGCCGCCCATCGAACACGTCTGGTCGCTGATCGGTAACCGAGTGGCCCGGCAAGCACCACCCGCGGCTACGCCTGATGAACTGTAGCAACGTGTGGAAGCAGCCTGTACCGACGTACCCCATTCCCACATCCAAAGCTTCTTTCGTTTGATGCCGCGGCGTGTAGCGGCCGTTATTGCCAGCCATGGGGGCCACACGAACTATTGATGTCTGCGTGTTCCGCAAGTCGCACGGGCCTGTAAACTCAATCGTTTCATCTTTGTGTCTGTTTTTATGTGTCCAGTAAATCTGGCTTTGCTATCTCGTGTCCTTCTTGGTGTTGCATTTTGGGTGGCCAGCAGTGTAGCACCGCTATTCAGAACAAAAACACTACGGTTCAAAGACATTCCAAAGGAACGGAACAGGGAACAATTGTCCCACGAAACACAAGGTAACACAAATGCACTCATCCTACCCCAGAAGGAAGAAAAACCAAAATCGTACAAAAACCACTGTGCAGAATCCCAAAACCACACATATAGAAATAGTATTCCTATAACGATAGTCGAAGCGTAGATCCGTGGACGAGGAACCACCCACAGTCCTGGGCCCACGCCGCACGGAGCGAGGGCAGAGAATGAGAAGCACATGCTTCCGAATACGCAAGACGTAGCCGAGCGAGAAGTCTACCCCGAAAGTAGAGACAGAGCGTCTCGGCAGCCGACAAGAAACAGGAGAAATCTGCAGCAGTACGGAGATGCAGGTGGTAAAGATGTATGACTTGCTTAACCAAGACGAAAAGATATGCACAGACATCGAGAAGGCGCTGAGGCAGATGCTTAGTCAGTAATAGCCATGAACACGCTATGAACGGTAAATCTCGAGATCTAATAAGACTGGAAAAACTGGAAACAGAATAGGGCAATGACAATACATATGTTGCTCGGTGCCATCAACATTGCAGAAAGGACAGAGAGGAGAGGAAAGGATAGACATACGAAAAGAGTCGAGGGGACAGGAAGCCGACGGTGAAAGAACCGCCACTGAATGTTATTCTCCACCGGGGAAGAAAGAGGAGACAGAGAGGCAGACAAGATAGCCGAGTAATGAGAAATAGGAGTATCTGGAAGACAGTTAGGAAGACCGAGGGGACTGCGGAGAAAGAAGTAGAGGGAGGCGGTGGAAACGGAAGTAATCGGAACAGCAGTGCCCCGCAGGGCAAGGAAGAAAGGAAGAGGAAGACTAGGGCTGGGAACAGAGAGAAATTCATCAGCAGTGACGAGAGTTGTGGAAAGAGAGGCGAGAGAGGAACGAAGAACATCGTAGTCATCATAGAGAAAGGGAGTCGGAGCAGAAAACAGGGAGGTAAGGGGCTTAGGGAGGTAAGAGGCTAGTAATGAGAAATAGGGAGGTAACGGACGGTTAGGATTCCAGAGCGGAACCAAGCGGGAAACAGAAGAAAAGGCCGTTGAGAAGATTGGATAAGAGAAGAGAAAAAAAGGGGTTCGTCGAGGAATTCAAGGGTAGTGGTTGGAGGAGCCCGAGAAAGAGGAAGAGAGTGAAAGAACAACAGAACTTCAGAAATGATAGAAGGAAAGTTAGCCGAAGGTGCGATGTAAGAATCCATCTTCAGAAAAAGGGAAAAGATGAATCGTGAAGAGAAAGAAGAAGATCAAGAGTGGTTCGGAGAGAAGGAGGAGGGGCGACAAGAAGCCGAAGAAAAGAAGCAATGCGATGGGCTCGATAATAGAGTCAAACATTTGTAAGTTGCATGCCACCAAGCAAGAGGGGAAGATGAAGAATAGTCTCAGCCACCAAGCAAGACGGGAAGATGAAGAGTAGTCTCGGCCACCCAGTGTTTAGAAGTCCAGACGACTGATGTAAAAATCCTAGCAATAGTAGAGAGTCGATGCTTCGGGACAACAGCAAAAGACCAGGAAAACGTGCACTGAGAAACGAGATAAAATTGGGCAATAGAAACTCGTTGACGAAATGATGTATACGGATGAGTTGATCGCCAAAATGCAGCAGAGCACTGTAAACGAGACAAAACAGCATTCCGGGACTCGGAGGCAACAGTAAAGGGGTGTCCAATATATGCGCCGAGAATCTTTTGGGTCGAGGAGGACCACACTTTACTCCAAGGGGAGTCAGTGCAGCCCACATAGGACTCACACCATAAACCTGTGCTTTTAGCAGTATTCAAGGATTCTCCGGAAATGGTTGCATAACGTTGAAAAACTTGGATATCTTCAAATTGGCCATCCTGCCGGATACAAAAGGTCGCATAATTCCCGTATGCTGAATAGAATAACTGGTAGTGTCGCGTACTAGGGACCACTGGTGGTAGAGAGACAAGGAGAGTTCTACGTGCGGCAAGTAAGAACGGCTCGAAAGCCAGGGCAAAGAGTTGTCCCGAAAGGGAACAACCCCGCCGAATCCCACGCTGAAATGGAATAGAAGCAGTTAAAAACAAGGCCGTCCGGACGTGAAAACGGGCGCCCCGATAAAGGCTAAGTAAAATGGAAACAAAAGGAGGAGGAAAAACAAAACGGAGAAGAACAGCAGAAAGGTAGTCGTGTAAGATATTGTCAAATGCCGACTCTTGGTCCAAGTTAAGAAGAGTGAGAGGTTCAGAGTTTCTGCGGACAAGAAAGGAAAGGAGAAGAAGAAAAGAGATATTGTTAGCAATAAACCGACCAGGCACAGTATATGACTGATCAGGTGTAAGTAAATAGGGTAGAACAGTGTTGAGCCGGCGTGAAAGAAGCTTTGCATAAAATTTGTAATCAAGATTTAAGATTGAAATCGGGCGCCACTTCTTCAGGTCCAGAGGGTCTCTTTTTTTCGGAATAATAATAATATGGGCCGCGGTGAAGCGCGGAGGAAGAAAGATCACAAGAGAAAAAGCCGGAAAGAAAGGGAAGAAGAGAAGAGAAAAAGCCGGAAAGAAAGGGAAGAAGAGAAGAGAAGAAAGCCCGATAAAATGAAAGGGGGAGCCCATCAGGTCCCGGTGAGGAATGGGGATTGAGAATACCGAACGGCTCACGGAGTTCAGAAGGAGAAAAATCAGAAAACAGGGAAGGACAGAGATGAGGCGGGACCTGAGGAAGAGAAGAGTAAATGAAAAAGGAGAAGCACCCTGCGCAACCACTCGGAACTTCTTAGCGAAGTGCCCACGAACATACGAACAGATAAGGGATTGATCAGACGTAACTGAATCATCTGCTAGACGAAGAAGTCGGTTGGCAGATGACGCTTGCCGCGACGATTCTAGTCGAGCGAGATATTCGGCAGACTGAGTCGAGTGCGAAAGGTGGAGTACTCACAGTCGGCGAGCTCCTTGCTGCGCAGAAGGTAGTAGTAACGTATGCGGCTCAGCCTCATAGGTAGAACATAAGGGATCTGTAAGCGCTAATAAAGAAAGTAAGCCACGAATATTCAAGACCTGCATGGCCCGCTCATTAGAGACAGTGAAGGAGTAGTTCCTGACGAAAATCTGAAGATCCGCCTTCACCGTAAGCCATAGATGTAAAGCATTCGGAGTCGTAGCAAGAAGATGATGGCGTTGTTAAAGAAAGCTCTTGACTTCAGCGCAAAAAGCCGGATCTTGAAGTAGAGTGTCATCAAAGGTCCACCCCTTACTGTTACGCGGCAGTGAAAGCGACTCACAGACTGGAAGGTAGACAGTGCTATGATCAGAGAATGCAATAGGCGAGTGATGAGCATCAGTGATATTGGGAATCAATGTGGACGACACATAGATCCTATTTAGGCTGACCACTGGGGACCCGTTCGCAGGAGGACCTCGCCAGATAAAAGGGGCCTCAGACGGACGAAGAAAACTAAACGAGTCCACCAGCTGAAAATCATGTACCAGTTGAGAAAGTGAGTGAAGCAGTGAGTTGTTTCAGGTATTCCCCATATGAAGAACGACGGTCCAGCGACGGCTGAAGCGTGCAATTAAAATCCCCGCTGATTACGAAGTAATCGGCAGGGGAGAGAGCGTCAAGTGCATTGCGAAGACAAACAAGCAAACAAAGGTTGCAAAAAGGAATCATCTTGGGGAATATATACATTAAACACATGAAATAATAAATTATCAATACAAAAGGTAAAATGTTGCAACATGTCACGATATAAAGTAATAACACTATGTGAAGTAAGCCGGTTTAGCAGACGATGGTGGATGCCAAGAGACCCATCACCTCGTCGGCCAGAACGATACGCATGATGAAACGAAAGGGCCAGAAACGCCATAAGTGGAAGGGGGTAGATGCAGTACAGTTTGTGTTCTGTAGCAACAAAACGTCTGCCGATCCAGGTGTCAAATCTTCATAGGCAGTAGAGTTAGCAGTGGGAGTTGCAAACCCCCAGCCCCCTCCATAGCTATATGGCTTTCGTCGTGTGTCGTGTTTTCAAGCTCCCAAGTTTTGCTTGTGTTTATGTTGAAATATCGTTCGTAGGATGGTTTGCAGTAGCGTGACGGATGTATGAATGTTCCATGCTTCTTTTGGTGAAGTTTGAGAGCGTTAAGTTCTATAGTTTATTCATACGAAAAGTTTTATTTTGTGGTTGTGCTTGCCGTTGACGAGTTCTGCAAATGGCGATATCTGCCAGCCATGTTACACGTGACCATCGAAAGGATGTTTATCGACGTGGAGCGAGATCTACTGATGAGAAGTCATCGTTAAGTGCGCCGAGTGTTTCTCCGGTGACCTGTGAGAGGGTTGCCATGGTGATTGACCCGAGTTTCTCAAGAGATAAGGATCCAACAGGTCAAACCGGTCCTGGAAATCAACAGATCATGTCTTCGTGCGTTGCTGCTGAAGGAGTTTCTTCTGCGATAGGAATGCAGAAGAGTGTTTCTATAGAGACGGAAACTTGCAGTTGGGCGTCTGTGGTTGATAAGGAGAATTCTGCTAATACGAGTGATCAGCGTTGTGCGTCAGAGATTGAGTGCCAGGGCAATCCCTTTCGTCTCACTTTCGAAAGGGATTCCAAGGTATGTCAAGATTTTCATGATCTTTCTGAGAAAACTATTATTTTCCATGCGTTACCACAGATTTCGTTACCGGTATATTTAAAAGCTTTAGAAGAACGAGTGCCGAGAGAGGCAATTAAAGGAATCGGTCGTAGTAAACGAGGTATATCAGTGTTGTTTATAAATAGTGCAGATTGTAAACTTGTGTTAAAGCAAGGGATTTCTATAAATAATCAAATTTTGTATCCTGCTTATGCAAGTGAACGACCGATTACGATAACTTTGTCTCCGGTGCCACTTGAGGTACCGGATTCTGCGTTGATAGTTCTTTCTCAGTTTAGCCGGGTGGTGGGTCCAGTTCATAGAGTTATAGAAGCCCCGCAATCTTCAAATTATTGTCATGTTGGTGGGTTGAAGCGGACCCTCCGGGTTATCTTCCCGAATGAATCAGCTCTTCAAACTTGTCCTAAAGAGGTTGAAATTGTACTGGATTCTCATGGGTTCATGTTTAATATTTATACAGGAATTTTTTGTTATGCTTGCAATGAAAGAGGGCACATTCGTGCTAAATGCACGTATGTACATAGACCTCCCTTGAGGAACAGTTTCTCTGATTCCCATGAGGAAAGAATTGTTGTACCTGAAGATAGATCGGGTTTAGAACATGGTATTACACATGTCGCTGACTTGGTTCCTACCGTGGCTGAGACTTGTGAAACCCGAGTGGTGGATCCAGTCGAGCCGAGAGAGAAGACATTGATTGAAATGCCGACTTCTTTGGATCCTGGGATTCAGACAACAGCAAATATTGGTACTTTGGGCATTGCTAACTTACAGAAATGTTCAGTAGCATTACAGAATCTCGCAGAGAACTCATGTACAGCTTCGACATTTAAACGACCCAGCACTGATTCAAGTGGTGATCCGTTAAAACGGAGCAAAGCTAGAGACTATCTTCAACCGGAATTTATCCCTCGTGTAGATCTTTCTTTTCTTCTGGATCCTGATTTTGTCGAAGATAGAGATAAGCCATCACGGTATCGTCTTGTCATGGAACTTATTGCATCTTGCCCAGATTATGACGAAACTTTGGATCTTTTCGAACTGAAAAATTTTTTTGTGCCTAATAAAAAGATATGTCCACTCACTCCGGAGTTTTACGAGTTAAATATGTATAAGTTAAATGCTATTGTACATCGTTTGGATGCCGTGTTGAATTGGATAGTTACGAAAAATCCTGTTCCTGAACTTTTAGACACTTATTACGAAACATACTATAAACGTATAGAGGATGTTAAAGCTTACATAAAGAAACATAATGTGGTTGACGATGGTGTCTTTGATGTGTAGAGATGTTTCAGATGTATTCCTTGATGTTGGTTTCCTTTTTTCTTGCAGTGTTTTTGAAATGTTCTTGGACTTTAATAGATATGGATTTCTGCTTACTTATGTTTTAAATTAGCGTTGTTAATTAATGATTCAGTTTTCGGGTAGTTATGTTAGTGAGATTATGTAATGTTGCTGTGTTTTACGGCACTGGCTCTATCCCTTCCCTGGAGCCAGTGGCCCTAAATTAGGGATGGGCGACTGCTTATAGCCCATTGAGTTGCTCACGGTGGTCGTTAAACCTCCAATCAATCAATCAATCAATCAAACCCCCTGCAATTACACGTGACTATCCGGAATACTTAAGTCAACGGTAGATGCGTGCGCTTTAGAGGCCGCAACAAGCACCTGCGCGACCTTTTGATGAACCATCGCGACAGAAGCAGTTTCCACAGACGGTACCTGAATACCCTGGAAGAGATTATCAACGGCAGTGAGTTCTGATAGAGCAGCCGGAAGAGTATATCCCCTTTCGGTGATGAAATTGGAATAAGTATTGGATTTCGTTTTGCAGCAGAGAAGGGGTACACATTTTCCGGTAAGTCAGAGGCGATGCAGAAAACTTGGTCATCTGGAGAAAAGTAGAACAATCATTAAATGTAATAGAAACAGGCGCCAGAGGATCCGCAGACAGATCGAAGTCCTTCAGATTGCCAAGAGAAGTACGGCGACGGGACGACGAGCGGGAAGTTTGAGGAGGAGCTTTGCTGCGCTTGATATTGGTTCGTGGAGGCTTGGGCGCATGCCGCTTGTCTTTACGGGAGCGAGGATCCTCAGAAGATCCATCCCTCATTGCTTGTTCACCAGTACTGTGGTAGGCTTCCTCTGTATCTGCAGTGGAGACCTTCGCATGAGGGAACCGAGGAACCATTCGGGAGACTAGCAGATTCAGGATCCACAGGTGGACGAAACGGTTGAGTAGATGGTAAGACTGGATAACGGTCCTCATTATCCAGAGTAGAAGGGCAGGTGTTGTATCATTGTCCATAGCAGAAGGACGCGCTGTCGAGGAGAGAGATAAGGAAACAGGCACCTCTCCTTCCAATGAGGCCTCACTTCGGTCAGAAGAATTCATGCTCGAAGGGTTAGAGGGACATACTTTATACTGGTGTCCATATTCTTTGCAATAAGTACAATGGAACTATGTAAGCATGTCAATACGCCGGAGCTGACCATCGCATTTGACTGTTAGCTGAGTTGAGCACTGGACAATCAGGTCTGGTTTGGAAAAAACCACCCGCGCACTGCACCGGACACTTTGAATGGACCGATCCTCAACATCCTTCGGGGCAGCGGAGTGGGTATTAAGCTTACCCATGACGCGGCCAAGAGAAGATTAAACAGTGTATAGCATTGTATCGGACACTTCCGGGCTGACCGGATAAAAAGAGATACCAACAGCACGTTGGGCAACTGGCCCAGTCATAAAAAATGATCACCAATACTGATGCCCGATACGAGGACTTTCCTTGCAAACGCGACATCAGTAAAACCTATTAGGACAAAACCAGGGCATCTAGAGATATGTAAGATAGCGTCAGAATGAAACATACCTTTTGAGGCATATTCATGCACTTTAAGTTGTGTATCTCTCAAAGCTTGAACACACACACATCATGCTCAAGGGTAGATTTGAAGGAACGTTCGGCCGAAGATTCGGCAGGAATGTCGAGGTGAAGAACATTCCCAGAGCGAATAAGATACTTCGTAAGACTACCAGCGTCAGCATACAAGTCCTGTGGCTTAGGGCGTGGAACAGTTGAAGCAGCTGCAGAAGAGTAAGAGTTGGACGGTTGTTAACTAGATGAGGAAGGACCAGGAGCACCGCTGTCTGAAACATCCGTAGCGTCATCATCCCGGGGCCGCCTCGGTGGCGCAGTGGTCTAAGGCGTTGGCCTCTGATCATTCGTCCGTAAGGGGCCCGGGTTCGAATCCCGGTCAGGCATGGATGTTGTGTTTGTCTTACGGCACTGGCTCTCTCCCTTCCCTGGAACCAGTGACCCTAAATTAGGGACGGGCGACTGCTTATAGCCCATTGAGTTGCTCACGGTGGTCGTTAAACCTCCAATCAAAAAAATCATCCCGGGCAGAGGAACGAAAGTCTGATGAAGTCACGGTGGTAGCGCCGGAAGGGCAGTTGAAAGAGGATCCAAGGGAAGGCTGCGCAGCACCACCAGGTTGAGAAGAAGCAGAAGCAACGCCACTCAGTTGAGACTTTAGACCATGAATATAGGTAGATAGAGCTAGGAGCTCTGAAGGCGGCACATACATCTCCAGAGGATATTCACGTGATGTGTGTCAACCACCGGCTTTCACGGTGCGCAGTTCGTAACTGTACTGAAAATCATTATAGATTACTTCAAGTTAAGTGAGCGATTTTAATTTCTGTGGTTGCAGGGAATTATGTAATACATTTTTACCATGGGGTGGACATATTGTGCTATTGGATGTCAGCAAAGATTTGAATATAAGATAAGATCGTTTACATTTTATACTACATTTTATGATGAAATGCTGCTTACATGTGGTAATGTTTGTTGTCCGAAGATATAGATGTGGTAGATATACGATTTATAGACCTTGAATAATAGTGCTGTTTTGTACCGTTTGATCGGTAGCGGGATTACTTTGTTATTCCAAAGTGAAAAAATTAGGAAAATCATCATTTAATTTAACATATAAGTTCTTACTGTATAAAAAGTTGAAATGCAGGTCACACATAAAAAGTAATGTGTAATTCAAACACATTACAAGTCTTACAAAAAAGAAGAACCGGCTCAACATAAGACCAACGGTTATATTAATGGATAAAGTATTTAAACAAGATAGAATAAAAAAAAAAAAAGAAATAAAAAAACCCCCGAGGTAAGTGGTCTCAGTCGTCGTAAAAAGGAATCGTCCAAAATTTATAATTTAGGGATGTGCAGCTTTTGATTTATTTTTGCTATGCAAGACTTTGTGTAACCCTTGATAACTATTGATTTGCTGTTTTAGAAAGCAAACAGAAAACTGATGTGTATTATCAAAATTAGAAAAAAAAACACGTACACACCATCTTTGCCCTCCCCACTCCCCCCCAAAAAAGATCACAGTGAGGAAAAATATCTCATTTTTACTACATATATGCTGCGGCTGTTAGCCTGAAAATTGCGGTATTTCTATGTATTAAAATCTGTGTACATCTGTATGTATGTACAGTATATGTGTTTCTAATATTCTCTACATCTCGATATATTGTGTGACGTGTCTGCCCCGCAGGACGCACATGAGATAAAGGCAGATAGCAATGAGAGCACGTGTCCGCGTTGCTCAATTGGAAGAGGGACTTACTCCGGTGTGAGGGGACTCGGGTTTGATGCCCGGCGTGGACAAAACCGTATTTTTACAGTTGATAGTAAACAATTCCACCCTTTACAGACGTCTACTATTGTGGACCTGGGAAATTTTTCACACACTCATAACCCCCAAAATAATTGACTTATCAACGCAAATTTTTCACAGGACACTTATACTGTCCACAATGAGAAAATAAAATACTTTTGTTGTGGAACACTTCGCACAATTTAAAAGGGAGTGGGGGTTGAGAAATGAGGTCACTTTTCACAGTCCAACAGGGAGAATATACACGTAGTGGGGCAAATTTAAAAAATCATAGGAGATTATATAAGCGTTTTATAACAACAAAAAGTATACACAATGAAAGTTAAAGGTGCAAAGATTAATGGTTATTTTGCTAAAAAATATCCTGCGTTGTAGGGAGAGGCAGCAAAAAGGCGTAAATATGTGTCAGCTAACACTGCAGTGCGAGCACCAACCACAGAGTGACTGAACTTTAAAATTTTTTACCACACGAACTAGTGGGCAGAAAAATAAAAACCAGATTATTTTATGAAGATACTTGATCGCTATGATTTTTATGAAAATAAACTTAGTAAAATATTATATAATACTGTTGATCATCGCCATTACCTGCTCCCTCAGAGAAATTTTGACACACATCACGTGACTAACCCGCTTGACATGTCTGTGCCTTTCTCTCAACACTGCGTGAACGGGAATAGCTGTGTCTACCATGTTCATGGTCTAAGGTAAATGCTGTTGACCATCGTCATTTCCTGCTCCCTAAGAGCAATCTTGACAGACATCACATGCCTAACCCGTTTGACATGTTTGTGCTGTTCTCTCAACACTGCGTGAACGGGAATAGCTGTGTCTACCATGTTCATGGTCAAAGGTAAATGCTGTTGATCATCGCCATTACCTGCTCCCTCAGAGCAATCTTGACACACATCACATGACTAACCCGTTTGACATGTTTGTGCTGTTCTCTCAACACTGCGTGAACGGGAGCAGCTGTGTCAACCATGTTCATGGGCTAAGGTAAATGCTGTTGATCATCGTCATTACCTGCTCCCTCAGAGAAATTTTGACACACATCACGTGACTAACCCGCTTGACATGTCTGTGCCTTTCTCTCAACACTGCGTGAACGGGAATAGCTGTGTCTACCATGTTCATGGTCTAAGGTAAATGCTGTTGACCATCGTCATTACCTGCTCACTAAGAGCAATCTTGACAGACATCACATGCCTAACCCGTTTGACATGTTTGTGCTGTTCTCTCAACACTGCGTGAACGGGAGCAGCTGTGTCAACCATGTTCATGGGCTAAGGTAAATGCTGTTGATCATCGTCATTACCTGCTCCCTCAGAGAAATTTTGACACACATCACGTGACTAACCCGCTTGACATGTTTGTGCTGTTCTCTCAACACTGCGTGAACGGGAATAGCTGTGTCTACCATGTTCATGGTCTAAGGTAAATGCTGTTGACCATCGTCATTACCTGCTCCCTAAGAGAAATCTTGACAGACATCACATGCCTAACGCGTTTGACATGTTTGTGCTGTTCTCTCAACACTGCGTGAACGGGAATAGCTGTGTCTACCATGTTCATGGTCTAAGGTAAATGCTGTTGACCATCGTCATTACCTGCTCCCTAAGAGAAATCTTGACAGACATCACATGACTAACCCGTTTGACATGTTTGTGCTGTTCTCTCAACACTGCGTGAACGGGAGCAGCTGTGTCAAATATGTTCATGGGCTAAGGTAAATGCTGTTGATCATCGTCATTACCTGCTGCCTCAGAGCAATCTTGAAACACATTACATGACTAACCCGCTTGACATGTTTGTGCTGTTCTCTCAACACTGCGTGAACGGGAGCAGCTGTGTTTACCGTGTTCATGGTCTAAGGAAAATGCTGTTGATCATCGCCTTTACCTGCTCCCTCAGAGCAATCTTGACACACGTCACATGCCTAACCCGTTTGACATGTTTGTGCTGTTCTCTCAACTCTGCGTGAACGGGAGCAGCTGTGTCTACCATGTTCATGGTCTAAGGTAAATGCTGTTGATCATCGCCATTACCTGCTCTCTCAGAGCAATCTTGACACACATTACATGACTAACCCGCTTGACACGTGTGTGCCGTTCTCTCAACACTGCGTGAACGGGAGCAGCTGTGTCTTTCTTGTTCATGATCAGAGGTAAATGCTGTTGATCATCGCCAGTACCTGCTCCCTCAGAGCAATCTTGACACACATAACATGACTAACCCGCTTGACATGTTTGTGCCGTTCTCTTAACACTGCGTGAACGGGAGCAGGTGTGTCTTCTTTGTTCGTGGTCTAAGGTAAATGCTGTTGATCATCGCCATTACCTGCTCCCTCAGAGCAATCTTGACACACGTCCCGTGACTAACCCGCTTGACATGTTTGTGTCGTTCTCTCAACACTGCGTGAACGGGAGCAGGTGTGTCTTCCTTGTTCATGGTCAGAGGTAAATGCTGTTGATCATCGCCATCACCTGCTCCCTCAGAGCAATCTTGACACACATCACATGACTAACCCGCTTGACATGTTTGTGCCGTTATCTCAACACTGCGTGAACGGGAGCAGCTGTGTCTACCATGTTCATGGTCTGAGCTAAATGCTGTTGATCATCGCCATTACCTGCTCCCTCAGAGCAATCTTGACACACATCACGTGACTAACCTGCTTGACATGTTTGTGCCGTTATCTCAACACTGCGTGAACGGGAGCAGTTGTGTCTACCATATTCATGGTCTAAGTTTGAGACGTGGAAACTTGGGCATCGGAAATTAGCACAGCAATTGTCACACACGCCGGAATACGCCATTTGCAATGGTTGCGAACTGTAGCTTTAAACGGGCTTGGCGGAAATGTAAACAAAACAGAGTAACTCAATAAAATAAGGACTCGCCAGCTCCTGAGTGTAACCAAACGATTCAGCAAACCTTTTTCTCAAGGTGCACACAAACCAAAAAGCTTAACAACCACTATAACTCGCAGAAATAGATCAAAATTGCAGAGCAAAATAGGGCGTTTCCGAACAGCTCAAATCGCATTGAGCACATAAAGGAAGGATCTATAGAGTGGAAACAGACATAGGAGCCCATGGAAATTCCTCACATAGAAAGTGGCGCCCCCATGGACCTAAAACAGAAGCAAAATGTGACGTGACCCCGTGACGTCACAATAGTTGCTACGGCAACCCAGCGCTCTGAGATGATCAAATGATGGCGCGCTCCATGCCAGTGCGACCCTCCCTTCGTTTCCCCACGAACTTCTCCAACGCAATCTGAGCGTGATCTCCCAGCGCAGTTCGGCAAACCTTGCACGCAAAAGTATTTTCACGAGCCCGCTTTACCAATTTTTTCAGAATCATAATTTTTTAAAACTCAGTGAAATAAACAAATGTATGTAGTAATAAATTTTATAGGTATAGAAAGAAAACCTGCAAATAATTTAAATATAAAGAAACAAACGCACTCAAAGCCGAATATTTTCAGCTTTCTTCTGCTACTACCGATGTACTTTTTATTGCCTCCAAGATTTCAGGAGTGCTGAGTTCAACTGGCCTAGAGAAATGCGCTAAACATAAAAAGGAACTGTAAACAAATAACCAATGACAAACAACAAAACGTCAAATAAATTTCAGAATGAAACACATAATAATCATAGGAATAAGCAAAATAATACCACTTATATGAACGCTAGAGGAATTGAAAACCAAAAAGAATCTTAAAATTAATAAAGTATTGCGTGTATTCGTCTTCAACACTGCCGGATAGCAAGCAAAAGTCAAAAGTCAAAGTCAAAACATTAACGGACAAAAATCACGTGGTTGGTGGGTGTTGCCTGAGAAACCAGTTGTCAATCAACTGTAGTTCTGTTTTAGGTCGCTGTTGCGCTGCAGTCGACTTCATGACGTCATGAGTTTCAGCTTTATACAGACAGTGTCTTCTCTATATATCCTTCCTTTATGATTGAGCCCAAAGCGAGTACAAGAGTAAGCGAGGGAACTTAACGTTAAAACCGAGAGCCTCCAGATTTAAGAATTCCTGCTTGCAGCGCCAATTGAAGAAGCGGACAGGGGGTAAAACAGAATGCGCGCAGTGCATTGTGGGAGCACATGCCTGCCGAGCCGGAACTAGGGTCACGTGCATTACAATTATTATACTTTATTAATTATCATTTTGATTCTTGAAAAATATTTATTCCTGTTGCAGACAAAACTTCTACAGCAACCTTCGCTTCTCGAAATAAGCTCATAAGATTCAATTTGGATTCCATACTATCAGCTTCGCACAAGCTCCACGTGAGTTTGTCAACAATGACAAGTAACTATTACAAGAGAA
Source organism: Macrothele yani (assembly GCA_039090855.1). NCBI lineage: Eukaryota > Metazoa > Arthropoda > Arachnida > Araneae > Macrothelidae > Macrothele > Macrothele yani. The sequence goes on along the minus strand of CM077009.1, from coordinate 179,359,234 downwards.
ATAAATACCAAAGAAACACTTGCCGATCTTTTCGTTTTGAAAATCAAAAAAGGCTTAATTTGTACTCATCTGTAATTGAACAATCCTTAAAATGACAACTTTTTATCACCATATTGATAAACTAATTCACCAGATCGCATGCAGCACGTGCAATTCTAACCAAAGATCTGTAATCTGTTCCTACTGGATTAGGACTGTCATGTGACCATGTTGGTTTGCCCCTCACTGACAGATGGCGCTGAGGTTTCTTTGATCAACTATCTCCATGGGCCTTATTCATGTGACGTCAGAAGTTGATTTCTGCGCAAACAGACTCATAGTCAATAGGATCATAAAACGAGGAAAAACGGGCAAAGGCCGCGTTCGGATCACGTGCAAAAACAAGTCGTAGCCCATAAAAGGAGTCACAAAAGCACGATAACGAGGAGCAGCATTGGCGAGCATATAAATGTGTTCCCGGGAGACCTCTGGAAGAGGCAGAAGAGCAGCACGTTTAAGATCCAGCTTATAATCTGGATTAAAACAAATTGATCCGGAAAATCTTGAGTAGCTGAGTCGGATATTTCACAGGAAGCTAAGTGCTTCTTTCAATTTTTCTTACGAGGAAGGCGTCGTCGCTTCTTTGGAACAGCACCTTGAGAGTCGTGCTCAGATAACATTGACCTCAGTTGGAACCAGAGATGGTGTTGCAGAAGAAGGTGCAGACGAAGCATTAGCAGCAACAAGGGACCCAACTGTAGGGCAGGGAAGGCTTGCCACTAAAACTGGAGCCAATGGTAAGTGCTTAGGCAAAACAATGACACTCGAAAAGGCACTGGAACTCGACGAATCGGGCACTGGAGCAGTAGTAGGCAAAGTAGCACTTGCCTCTCCAACAGAAGACACAGAAGAGTCGATATGCTGAAACGATAGAGTGGCATCATCACTAGAAGAGGAAGACTCAAGCTCCGGGATGTCAGAAGGCTCCAAATGTGAAACATCTAGGGAGTCATGGAGATGAGCAATAACTAGTGTGAACAAGCCAGTAGACACAGGCGGTGGTGTACACGGTGGGTAAAGTAGGGGAGTAGATGTCGGCACTGCTAAAGGCAATTCAGTAGGAAATCCAGCAGGTAAAACCTCAACGGCAGAGGAGACAGGAGTCGAGCATGTAGCAACATGAGAAGTGGGCATAGAAGACCCGGTGGAGTCGGAGAATGGGATAGTATAGACTCTGAAGAAGACACAGGCACTTCCGATGTCGTTGCAGTAGAAGGAACAGTGGCAGGAGGTACAAACACTGACGGGCATTTTGCTTGATAATGGCCAAAACTAAGACAGGCGTAGTAATGGAAGGGTGTAACAACATTTATGGAGTAGGAATGGTGACCAAGCTTAATCAGTAATTTGGTAGGAAAGGAAGAAATTGCAGAATCCGAGGGGAAAATCAGGAGCGCACCACGGAATAGGACTACCAAAAGGATCAGTCACATTTGAAGGAAGGGTATGCACCGACTCAACGGTGCGATCACTATACGAGAGAAAATTCTACAGGAGAAAGTAAGGAATTACATCGGGAACCGGATAAAATGAGATCAGAACTGGACGCTGGGAGAAATGTTCGGCATAAAGGCACTGATTGCCAATCTGAATATGAGCGGGTAAAACCTTCGCCAAATGTTTTGAGGAAGCTAAATAAATAATGATGGAACGGGGTTTGCGAGCAATATGTGTGATGGAATCGGATGGCCAAAAGGAATATATCGCTGATGAATATGCTGGGAGTTGAGTGTTAGGTAGGGCATCAAAAACAATACCAAGATGTTTGATGCCCGGGTTCGAACCCCGGTGAGGCATGGATGTTGTGTTTGTCTTACTGCACTGGCTCTCTCCCTTCCCTGGAACCAGTGACCCTAAATTAGGGACGGGCGACTGCTTATAGCAAATTGAGTTGCTCACGGTGGTCGTTAAACCTCCAATCAAAAAAAAAAAAAGAATGTAACTTGTCATTTGGAGCAAAATCCTGACGAGATATTTCTTTCTGCAACAGTTGCTTTAGGTTCTGATTTGAGGGAAACTCATGGAATGAAAATCCCACGTTTTTCTTCTCAGAAGATGTGCATATCGGCACACAATAGTAAACAATTTTTAAAATGGGTTAGATTTTGTTGTGAAAACAACAGTTTGGTTTCAAAAGCTGCAAGGTTTTTTTAAAAGGAACACAAGAAAAAACGACGAACGTACACAATCCAGCAATTCAAACAACGTGAAAACTGATATGTTTATACCTTGGGACGCAGTCATGGTGTACGATAGACAGGTGTTTCAACTCCGCTTGACTCTCGTTCTGGAAAAAAGGTCCCTTAATGTAATGACCACTAGAGGGCGTTAGAGGAAATGCGGGCCACTCGAATCTCCGTCCTCTGTGACTCGAATCGCCATGTGAGTAAACAAATCGAAGGGAGTGGCGTGCTCTGCATGTAGTTTCAAACATTTGTATGTAATTTCCTACAGGAAGTTAGAACAAGGTAACACAAATCTCTACCTTTTCTCATACCAACGTCGCCGAATAGTATTGCTATGCCTTAGGCCCTTTCAGTATTATTGACCTACTTTGAAATCATTGTAAACTGCCTTATTTCTCTTGTTTTTTTTACTGAAGCTTTTAAGTTTTCGTTGTTTTCGATTCCCGTAACATGGGACGAAAGTGTTTCGTTCCCAATTGCCGTTCTGGTTATGCCAGTAGTAAAGAACATGCCTCTTTATTTAAAGCACCTAAGAATGAAAAATGCTTGCTAAGTGGCAGAAAGTAATCCCTGGAGCAGATCGGAAACTCGGCAGTAACGATTTTGTTTGTGAGAAACATTTCCTCGCCCATGATGTAATTAGACGCAGGAGTGAAACATCAATGGCCAAGTTTTATATGATGTGCCTGTCCGAGTCAGAGTTAACTCCACTGCTATTCCTGTAATATTTCCAGGATGCCCAACCTATCTTTCAAAGAAGGCAGCAAAGCCACGAAAACAGCCTTTTGTTTGCCAGTCTTCCAGCAATGAGATTGATGATGCTACCCTTGCATTTCGAGGTATGGAGAAGGCAGATTCTGAAAGTAATGTACTCTTTGAGGCAATTGTAAAGGACGTTCCAAACTTTACATTCCCAAGTGAGTCGTGGGGTTTTCATATGTAAACTAAAGCTTCAAAAAAGTGCATTCCATTTTCTGAAATTCTAGTTAAATCAGACAAGACAGTATCAATTAAAAAAACTATTTGCATTACAGAAAACCTGGAGTCGTATGTTACTATTTGGAACAAAATTGTAAGCAGCATAATATTTTCTCAAGTGCCTCCCACCCTGGCTTCATATACTGATGTTCTGTCACTTCTGCAGCTCATCAACAGTGTCAACATTTGCTCTGGTGGGCCCGAGTATCAGGATGCAGAATATTATGACATAGACAAAGCTTATGTGAACAATGGAATATGGCGCCACAAAGACTGTGCACTTATTATTGATGTAGGAAAATGCTGCAAAACGTGTACCCGAATTACAAATGCAATCCAGGTACGCAAATACCGACAGAAGAACACAAAGGTCAATAAGAGTTACAGAATGTCTGTCAAGATTGCCAAAGTTAAAGCTTTGGCAATTTCTAAACGTGCAACAACAAAAAAACTAAAAAGGTGCCATTCAAAACGTGCAGCTCTAAAAACTGAGTTAAGTGACATGTTTAAGAAGTTGAAAAACACTCACGAAGTGGCTTTTAAAATTAAAGACTTTTCAAATAATGCTCATCAAGGAGTGTGTAAATGTTGGCAAAACGGCATCAAAAAACGGTAGACTATACACTAACGACTGGTTGTTGCTTTGTCTCTTGCTGTTCATTAGGAATTCTACAGCGTACAGATTTCTTAAAGAACAAGAAATTTTACCCTTGCCTTGCATCAATACTATTCGTAAGCGTCTTAGCGTTATGCATAGTAAATGCGGATTTGATGACTCCTTTTTCTCAGCATTAAAAATTAAGCTGTCCAAAAAGTCTGAACAACAACGTCATGGCATGGTCTTATTTGATGAAATCAATGTCAGAAAAAGTATGGATGTAAATTTCAGTAAAATGAATTATAGTGGATTTGTGAATTATGGTGAAAACAGCAACTTAAACGATGGCCAACTAGCTGATCATGGATTAGTCTTCATGTTCCAACCTTTTGCAGATTCCTGGGCCCAACCAATAGCAGTTTTTGCATCATGTGGACCCACAAAATCAGTTGTTTTGTCTGGTTTGCTCATACAAGCCATCATGTTTTTAGAAGGATCTGGAGCCTTTGTTGATGGTGTTGTCTGTGATGGTACTTCAACAAACAGAGGTATCTGGAATGATTTGGGTGTTTCAGGCCTAATTGGTAATGAAAAATCTTTTTTCACTCACCCATTAGATGTACATACAGTGGCGGCTCGTGGTAAGCTGAGATGGGGGGGTGCATCTCAATTTTGTAGATATCACGATACCACTTCGAACGTTAAGTTACTGCGCCTGTGCTGACGCTGTCCGTTTAATAATAACAATAATATATATATATATACTGATCGAAAGTGCTTTTTTTTACAAGAAATTAATATTTAGATTTTATATTTAGCGATTGATAGGGAAAATGTAAAGGTATCGATACCTAAATTAGGCAACAGGTATTAAGCGATGGCCACATTGTCACATTTATGAAGAAAATAATCGACCTATAAAACTTCGTCGGATACATTATTTCTTAAAAAGAAACTGACTAATCAGTGCATCCTTCCAGTTCTTACGCATGGAGCACAGACATGGACCTCAACTAAAACAGACCGACAGACGTTGCAGAGAACTGAAAAAAGCCTGTAGAGATGCATGTTTGATGTTACATGGAAAGATACAAATAGGAACTCGTGAATCGGGAAAATGACAAGAGTGGAAGACATGGTCAAAATTTCTGAAACTGCAATGGGATGGACATATTGCTAGAAGAAAGAACCACCGACGGAGAGTTGAAATATTGAACTGGATAGCAAGGGAAAAAACAATATCCAGAAGATGACAAGAGGGAGATGTGTACATGAAATTCGAAAGCATGAAAGAAACTGACTCAAGGCAGACTGTTGTGGAAGAAGAAACTTGGAGACTTTCATCCAGCAGTGGATTGATGGTGGTTGCAAATTATATATACAAGCATATACTGTACATATATATATATATATATAGATATATATAAGGACAGATCATCGATGGACAGCCGAAATTTTAGATTGGATTCCAAGGGACAGGAAAAGACCCAGAAGAAGACCACATGGGAGATGGGTGGATGAAATTCGAAAGTATGCAGGGGTGACATGGAGGAGACTGGCACAAGACAGACCGTTGTGGAGGAAACTTGGGGAGACCTTCGTCCAGCAGTGGATTGATAATGGTTGACAATGATGATGATGATGATATATAAGGACAAAAAATTAATGCGTGTGCCAGTGGTAGCGGAGACACACTCAGCGTCATGTACGCGCTACGAGTTGTCAAGTGTCTCATTGTGACCCCTAGAAATGACAATAAATATTTTTTCTTCTGATACACTTCCTTTGAAACTTCGACTTGATACCGACCACTGCATTTTGGACGGCGATGAAAAAACATTTTGTGGAATTTTGAAGGGTCTTTCAGAATTTCGCGACGAGTTGTTATTGCGATACTCACGCACCGGCATTCTCTTTAATAAAAACGGATTGCAAACATAATCAGCCCAGAAAGTAATTAAATACACTACCTCAATTGAAATGCGCAACTGATTTTTGAGAGGGAGGGGGATGCAGCAGAAAAATAAAATGTATCCAGTGGAGTGACTTCAATGATTTTTGGTGAATAAAAATTTACGTGAGTTTAAGAGCGAAAATTTCGCTGTGCTTGGTAAGTGAAGAAATCAATTTTGTGCAAGTATTTCGCTGCAGAAATTAGTATATCTCTCTCTTTTTTTTTCCTTTAATTTATCCAATACTGAACTCTATTTTTAATCGCAATTTGTTCACATGCCCATTTTGACCAGAAGAGAAAATATAAGTGAAACGTTTTTTGCAAAAGTCCCGGCAACTGAGTATTTGTTATCAGATGGGAGCAACATTGTTGTTAGAATTATTACGTTGAATAAAAGCAGGAACAAACCAAAAATTGGAAGAAAAAAAGCCCAGGTTGAGTAATACATTCAAACGTACTTTATTTAATACTTTATTTCAACATTAGACATTATTTTTAATTCATTCCCCTATTTTATGTCTTATTCGGAAGCACAAGAACCGTATTAATCAACAAAGCACACAGGCCCGGCGATGCATTCCCACCCAACGATTCGCGAGCAACCCTGCTAACGAGAGCTGCCATGGATGCAGTCCCCGGGGAAGTTTTATTCAAAGGAAACGAACTGATGTGGGAATAGGCAGAGTTTCCCACATGAGTTGGTTTCAATAGCCGTCAGGGCTGCAAGAAGCGCAGTCCGTCAGGTTCTTCCCGCTCCGCAGGGGAAACTTCGTTATGCAGGGGAAACTTCCAGTTGAGTTCCCCCGCACGGGGATAGCTGGTTTTCCAGTTATTTGGGGAGCGGCGCCCCCACGGCCCGAGCTGACCTTGTGACTGGTCGACATCTGAGGTCATGCCACCGCTTGTTTTTTTATTTTGGTGCTGATGGTGTATGCAGGGACGGCTGTTCATCCAGCTGTTGGGGAGTCGCGGCCCCACGATCCCGAGCTGGTCTTGTGTCTCGCTTTTTTGTTTTTGTTTATTTTCTCCACTGGCTAGTTGCCCGTGTTGTATCCTCTACCTAATCGCTACCACGTTATGTACTAACACCCCGGTCTTGTGGTTTTGTTACCCTCCACCACTAACTGTTTTATATTAACCGCTCAGTTCGTAGGTTGCTGAGATTCCGTTTAGGTTCCCTTCCAGGATTTGTCTTCTTTAGATTTCTTTTTTTCCTTTTAGCTGGTTTGGGTGCTAGACCTACCTGCATGTTTGCCGCGTGCGGAGACCCGTGAGGCGGAAATGGGATGTCTGGCGGCTGAGGTCGCAGGAGACCGGATAAGTGCCTCCTGTGTACCAACACTCCTCTTCGACCCCGGCTTCGCTGTAAACGGGAGGCTAGAGACTAACCCACCTCTAGTCAGAAGTCTTGTACCAAGTTGTGTGCAGGGCTTTAGCGGCTTTTTTGTCGTATAGCACGGCAGGGTGAGCCCGGGGGCTGTGGGATCATGCCAAAGGCGTTGGCATGACGGTACCCGGAGGCCGAAGTGTCCGCCGAGTGCGTGTGATCACAGCCAACGGACTATATCTGCAACGTATAAGCTCCAGAACTGTGTCCAGCGTCATTTTCTTGGCTTGCAGACCTCCAGTTCTCCCTTGTAGGGCTCGGTGGTGGGTGGAGTAGTCTGCAGACGAATTCTTCTCCTTTTTTTCATGGGTAAACCCAAAAACAAACGCTCCAAATTCAAGTCACCTGAGCAAATGATCGTTGACAACGACTCTCCTTCGTCTTCTCAACCTACCAAGTCTCATACCCTTAAAAGATCTTTAGACCATGATCTGGACCAAGAATGTGGAACCTCTTCTTCGGCAGCTGTACCAGTCGCTCCGAAGCGTCGTCTCCCCTCGATTGTTGTGAATACGCATGCTACATACTTAGTTGTAGAATCCATCGATCCGAATGAGAGACTGTCCACCAGATCTCCATTCTTCATTTCTAAAGCTTTGGACGCTGCAGTTGGCCCTTTGAAGTCTGTGAGGAAGCTTCGCTCTGGGGACCTGCTTGTCCAAACTTGCAGTGTTTCTCAGAGTAACACTTTTCTGCACCTCACTAGTCTTCAAGGCATTCCTGTCAAAGTGACACCTCACCCGTTTCTTAACACCTCTCGGGGTGTTATTTCGGAGTTTGATCTCTTGCCATGCAGTGAAGAAGAATTGGTGACTGAACTTGCAGATCAAGGTGTTATTGCTGCACGCCGTATGATGTTTCGGCGCGATGGTTCTTTGATTAAGTCTAAAAATGTGATCTTGACTTTTAACTCCCCGAAAGTTCCAACCGAAATCAAGGCTGGCTACTTGGTCTGTGGAGTTCGCCCGTACATTCCCAGTCCTCTGCGCTGTTTCAGATGCCAGAGGTACGGGCATTCACAACGTTTCTGTAAGAGTTCCGCTCGTTGCGCTAATTGTGGCTCCAGTGAACATGACGGGGAAGGTTGCACTTCTGCGGCCTGCTGTGTTAACTGTGGTGAGGCCCATGCAGCTTACTCCCGCAACAGTATGAAATGGAAGGACGAGATGGCTATCCAGCGCCTCAAGACCCTGGAGGGCCTCTCGTACCCTGCTGCCAAGGTCAAGTTGGGTATACCCACCACCCGACAGCGTACTTTTGCCGCAGTTGTTAAGTCTCTGCCACAACCCGTGCAGCCCTTTGTCCCGCGCCCTGTAGCTCTCGCCGCCCTTGCCAAGCGATCTACAGCTGACCAAGCGACACAGGTGTTTTTCCCGGAGCTCGAAATTTTTCGAATACCTGATTCTGGGCCTTCTCTTTTGCTGCCGACCGTCTCTTCCAGTTTCCAGCAGAAAGCCTGCACGTGCGGAAGACCCGGCCCTCAATCCGCAAAGGTGTGCAGTGTCCATCCAACTGTCTCGGCCTCAGCGAGGTCCCCACCCTCAACCAACATTATAGAGGAACATAGGGGGGAGGAGAGTGACAGTTCGTCCCCAGCCTCAAACAACATTGCAGAGGAACATGGGGGGAGGAGAGTGACAGTTCGTCCCCGCCCTCTGCCAGCATTGCAGAGGAGTGTGGGGGGAGGAGAGTGACAGTTCGTCCCCGCCCTCTGCCAGCATTGCAGAGGAGTGTGGGGGGAGGAGAGTGACTCATCCTTTGTGTAGTTGTGTTTAAAAAAATATATATATATATATGTATATATATATATATATGTATATATATAATTATAATAGTAAATTAATAAATTTTTATATAAACCTAAATAACTACCTTGTCTTCACAGCTTTCATCATACTCTTTTTCAACTTTTACCAAGCCTGTCTGCTCTTAATCATTTTCCACGTTTTTAAAAATCTGTGGCTGATAGTTCTTTGTCTGGCGCTCTTTGGCCAAACCTGGCCCTTGCGCCAATAAAATCCACCAACCAACCAACCAACCAACCAACCAGTTGAGTTCAGAAAACTGCAGTCGTGGCATTATGGTGGGAAAACTTACAGCGGTGTTCACAAAACTTCTCTCTCTTGTTACGGCATGAAAAAAAACTGTTTTGGGTAGGGGGGCTGCAGCCCCACAGCCCCATAGCAGGAGCCGCCCCTGTGTACATAGATATCTTTTCAGATGTGCCTCACCTCATTAAATCACCTCATTTAATTCTAAAGCAGAGCTTAAGGTGAATGGCCAGTGGGTGAAATGGAGACATTACCTTTACTTGTATGATGAAGAAATGAAGCTACCTGGGAATTTACGTGCTTGTCACAAAATCTCTTTGTCGCACCTGAGACCAAGCAATTCAGAAAAAAATGCGAGTCAAGTTGGCGAATCAGATTTTTAGTAAGTCTGTTGCGGATGCTCTAAAATTGTATCAATTACAAAATGTAAGAAGTTTGTCAGATGTGGATGCTACTATAGCATTCACATTGCAGATAAACAACATGTTTGATGCACTGAACAGTCGAGCTCCATTTGAAGGTATTCGTGCTAATGGGAAGGATTTTGAAATCTTAAAGCATAGTTTAGAATGGCTTAATGCATGGGAAATGGAAGTACTTGTTGGAGATATTAATGAAAATGCATTTCTAACAAAAAGCACTGCTGAAGGTCTTCGGGTGACCCTGCACTATACCATTGATTTAGCAAACTATCTCCTGAATTCCTGTGGTTTCAGCTATGTTTTGACTGCAAAATTCAACCAAGATGCAATAGAACGCTTTTTTGGCACTATTCGTCAAGCTGGAGGTCAAAATGAACACCCTGGGATGCCAACTTTTCTACAGTTGTATAGACTTCTTTCATTATATAGTCTCCTAAAACCACCCAAATTTGGAAACTGTGAAGTTCTTGAGCCACAACAGAAAACTTATATTTCCATCCAAGAATTCCAGGAAGCATTTAAAGACACACATGATCCAAGTCACTTAGACAGACTAAAAACATGTCTTGATGGATTCATTTCAGATGGCAAGTGGGAGTGTGACGACATTATCAGAGATGACTATGGCATGTTAAAGGTGAGAGACTGTGTGGTTTACTACATTACAGGGTTCATATGCAGAAAGGTTAGAAAATTTACAGATTGTCACACCTGCAAGCAATCCATAATTAGCCCAGTTGTACATAGCAATCAAGCTGTAGCTCAGCTGATGAACATCAAGACTAGAGGGAAACTGATACACGCAAACCATCATCTATATTCTCTTTTGATGTGTGTTGAAAAGTACTTCTCCAAAAATGTCCACAAAACAGATGTTTACTGGGACACAGTCAATTATGTGTTTGAAAATGTGCCACTATAGTTTCCTTGCTCTGTACATAAAACTGAAATGGTAACAAAAATTCTCCATTATTACATAAGTATGCGTATGAGGCAATATTGTAAACAAAAAAATAGTCGGTATGGTAAGGAGACTCGAGAAAAACGCAAATTGTCCAAGCTGTGTTCCAAATAAATTGTCATGGCAGGTAGCTATTCATAAAGTGTTTCTATGCCCCATCTCCGTGTTTCCAAAGAAAAATGCATTTTGACATATTGCTATGTTCGCAGTAAACATACGTCTTCGTTATTTTCACATATAAGTATCTGCTCCTCTCCCATATGGTTCCTAAATTTAGTTGAACCTGTCACATCATAACTTGGGTATATTCTAGTTGGATAATGCTTACCTTGGCACTTCTTTCTAGCAATGTCTCACATTTCACATACGTTTTTCGGTCTTTGTTGACGCCATTGTCCTAATGTCCATTGTCTGTGAATACTGTTCGCACTAAGACACACTTTTGCGTCGGGTATCTTCAGTAACTTTCTCTTAAACTTTTACCATTATTTATACTCGAAAAATTTCACCCAGCCTTTGGGCGTTGTCAGGAGCGTGGTGACTTTTCCACTGTTTTTGTTGGTTTACTTCTCGCCTATTGGAGTCCGATGCTCCACGTTGCCATTCGTCGGAACGCTTCCTTGGATACGATTTGGTCTAACCTAGCTGGCGCCATCTATGATTTATGAACACTATTTTTCCCCTCCTGTTCCCCCCTCGCTGGTCTTTGATTTCGTCTTTTTTTTCTTATTTTCCTTTCCTAGCCCTGTTTTTCTTTTGTCGTTCCTTTTCTTGTCTTATTAGCTCCTTCCATAGGCTAGAAATGTACTAGGGTCATTCAGGTTACACCCCCCAGTGCTCGAATTACCCAGTGGTCCGCTGGCCATTGGCCAGTAAAACTTCCGTCGGACCACTGAACTATTGATTTTACCGGCCCAGATAGCTAGTAAGTTTCTTTTTTCTTCTAAATTTGTCAAATGCCAAAAAATTTATTTATATTTCTTTTAGCTTGCTCTATAGTTTTCTTTTTAGGCTGAAAACTAATGATAGGTTTAAAAACAAATATTGGAGATAATTCTATTGAAGTGATATGTTATTTTCTACATATATTATTTTATTTTATGGACCAGTGGGTTTGCAAATTCTAGTGGTCCACTGGGCCAGTAGAAGATTTATTTCTAAATTCTAACACTGCAACCTATTTTTGTTTTTATAAATTAAGATTGCTTCTTCCATTCTCATTTGTCTTTCTGATTTTTTATTCCTTTTAAGCATTTTAATTTCATCGAATTTTGGGAATGTTTGGTTTTCCATACAGAATTGCACCAAGGCAGTTTTTGCTTCTTTTTTCTGCCAGTTGGATATCTGTTGTTTTAGCCTTTTTTAAGTCCATTTTTCGTACTTCCATGTACGATATTGGGGGTATGTGTGCTATTGGAATTTCGTAAGATCCTGATTCTTCTAGTATTTTGTTCTCAGTTTTTTTTTTTTGTTAATAGTCATATTTTTCCAAATGTTCACAGAGCTTCCTAGTTATAAGTCATATTTAGCACATTTTCTATTAATTTCTTTGCTGACTCCTTCCAAGAAAGGGAATGCTGCAACGTATTTCATTTTACTACTCTTCATTTTCCTTTTATTGTGGTCATCTTGGCCTTCTTTACTCTTATTTAGGTGCTTTTTACTCTCTTATATCCATTTTTTAACAAGCTTGCTCGTGTATGTTGCTTTCCTGAACACAGTGTATTCGAATTTATTTTTGTTTTTCTTCAACAGGATGTCTAAGAATGACAGTTTCTTCAAATTCTAGAGTCAATTCTATGGTGCTACAGATTTGCAATAATTTAGTCAGCAAAGAAATTAATAGGCAATGTGCTAAATATGACTTACAACTAGAAAGCTCTGTGAACACCTTGAAAAATATGACTATTAACAAAAAAGCTGAGAACAAAATACTAGAAGAATCAGAATCTTACGAAATCCCAATAGTACACATACCCCCAATATCGTACATAAGAAGTACGAAAAACAGACTAAAAAAAGGCTAACACAACACATATCCAACTGGCAGAAAAAAAAAAGCAAAACAACTACCTTGGTGCAATTCTGTATGGAAAACCAAACGTTCCCAAAAATTCGATGAAATTAAAATGCTTAAAAGGAATAAAAAATCAGAAAGACAAATGAGATTGGAAGAAGCAATCTTAATTTATAAAAACAAAAATAGGGTGTGTAACCAGAATGACCCTAGTACATTATCTAGCCTATGGAAAGAGCTAATAAGACAAGAAAAGGAACAACAAAAGAAAAACAGGGCTAGGAAAGGAAAATAAGAAAAATAAAACAGAAAGACGAAATCAAAGACCAGCGAGGGAAAAAATAATGTTCATGAAACATAGATGGCGCCAGCTAGGCTAGACCAAATCGTATCCAAGAAAGCATTCCGACGAATGGCAACGTGGAGCATCGGACTCCAATAGGCGAGAAGTAAACCATGAACAACGGTGGAAAAGTCGCCACGCCCCTGACGATGCCCAAAGGCTGGTTGAAAATTTTTGAGTATAAATAATGGTAAAAGTTTATGTTTTTGAAGCTTAAGAGAAAGTTACTGAAGATACCCAACGCAAAAGTGTGTCTTGGTGTGAACAGTATGTCACAGACAACGGACATTAGGACAATAGCGTCAACAATGACCGAAAAACGTGCGTGAAATGCGAGACATCACTAGAAAGAAATGCCAAGGTAAGCATTATCCAACTAGAATATACCCAAGTTAATTTAAATATTGCACGTAAAACTGAATAGTAGCATGTTTTTCCGATTTATTAAATCAGAAAATAAACTACCAAAGTGAATTTATCATACCATTTTCACACCTTCTATTCTAAACTGCTCTTGCTCCTACCCCTAGAGAAATCAGAGAAGTACGCATTCCACCTCAACATTAAGAAATTTGATCCTATTTACAATTACTTCACAGGGTTTCTGTGTGAAATAAAAGTTCCTACCATGTTTATCTTCTTGTGGATTAAGAATCTTATAAGAAGAATTTAACCTTTTCTTCAGCAGGTAAGGCGTTTCAATATTCAGAACCAATATAGTTTAAACTCTGTTTAGTCATGTGTATTTTTGGGTGTATAGGTCTTAATAATGATCTGTCTCGTTTTGTAGTTGTGTATATTAAAATTCAATTCCATGATATCATTGCATAATTTTTTTTTATTATTTGGAGCATAAGTTTACCTATTTTGAACTCATAGTTGTTTAACTAATATTATTCCATAATGTTTAGGGTTAATACGAGTATGATGATAGGTGTAAGGTTGTAAATTGGTTTGGGAAGGAGGGTCAAATTTTTAGTCAAGTAACTTTATGTATCCATTCTGTAATATTTGAAGTTCACTGATATTTGTTTCAGTGATTTGTCCCCACGAGTTAAAGCAGTAATTAATGTGTGTTTGTATAAATGTATAGTATAGAAGTTTTTATTGTGAGATTTGATATAATTTTACTAGCAATCACTATATTTTTAGCACGTCTTTTGTAAAAAAAGATCGTGCTTATGTTATCGGTTTGTCCGTCCGTCTGTACCCACGGTATCTCTGCAACTATTAGTCCGATTTCAAAAATTCTTTTTGCATTCGAAAGCTTGAAATATGCGAATGATGATCCTTCATTTCGTTTTTTTACGATGTACAATTTTGCCGCTAGAGGGCGTAAATGCAGATGATGTCGAATTCATAAATACGTTTTATTCCACATATTTGCTTCTAAACATCCGATTGAAAAAAATCTTTTATCTTTCGATTCCATTTATGTCGAAGAGTATTTTGGATATAGTTTCTTTTTCAAATTACGCATAGATTTTCCGCTAGGGGGCGTAAAATAAATTGCATTTCTTCCGATAACTCTTCTTCTAAAACTCCGATTTGAAATATTCTTTTTCAGCGGATACATCTCTCGATGCACAATCTTTTGCATGTAATTTCGAATTTTTGGAAAAGAATATTTTGGCCACCAGGGGGCGGAAGTGTTAATTTTCGCTTCTGATGTATTTGCCATAAAATCTGAGCTCCTAAAACATCAATTGAAAAAATTATTTCGTGGACTGATGCCACTCCCATCGATAAACCTTTTCGGAATATTTTCTTCCTAAAATATTCCAGTTTCTCCGCCAGGGAACGTAGATGTATATCTTATTTCCAACTAGGTCTTTGTGGAAGTGAGAAAATGCAGAGTTTTTGCTGGTCCTTGATAAAGCCAAGGCTCAGTATTCTCGACACCTTCTACATTCAGTTGTTTTATTTTATTTTTTTATCTTTTCTCCTTTTACTCACACAGGTAGATACATAACCTTTTCTATGTTGTACTAGGTGTGAGTCAAAATTATATATGTATTTTTTTTGCTTAGGTATCTTCTTTATAGAATTTTGGTCAATATCTGTACTTCTAGGAGTTCGATTTTAAAAATTCCTTCTTTGTTGGATAGTGTTTTCCGTGTCGCATGTTTTTCATATAATTTCAAAATTTTCACGTAATTCATAGACTTTCCGCTAGGGGGCGTAAAGGTAAATTGTGTTTCCCCTTATATCTCTGCTTCTAAATCTCCGATCTGAAAAATTCTTTCTGCACCGGATACAGCTCCTGATGGGAAATCGTTTGCACGTAATTTCAAATTTTTGTAAAAAGTTTTTTGGCCACCAGGTGGCATAAGTCTTAATTTCCGCTTCTGATGTATTTGCAGCAAAATATGAGCTTCTAAAATGTCAATTGAAAAGAAAGTCTTTTGTGGACCGATACTACCCATGTCGACAAACATTTTAGGAGCATTTTCTTCTTGAAATAATGCATGGTTTCTACGCCAGAGGCGTAGATGTATATCTTATTTTTTTCAATATCTCTACTTCTAAAACTCTGATTTGAAAAATTTCTTCTTTGTTGGATAGTGTTTCCGATGCGAAATGTTTTCCCTATAAATTCAAAATTTTCAAGTAAATCATAGACTTTCCGCTAGGGCGCACAATGGTAAATTGCGGTTTCTACTCCTAAAACTCTGATTTGAAAAATTCTTCCTGTATCTCATACAAGACTTGACGGAAAATATTTTCCCCATAATTTCTAATGTTTGGTAAAGAATGGTTTGGCCACCAGGGGTCATAAGTGTTAATTTCTACTTCTGATGTATTTGTAGCAAAATCTGGGCTCCTGAAAACTCGACTAAAATTTTTTTCTTGATACCGATACCGCTCATATGGATAAACCTTTTGTGAATACTTTCTTCCTAAAATAATGCTTAGTTTTCCCACCAAAGGACGTAAAGTGACATCTTATTTTTGTCGATAACTCTGTTTCTAAGAGTTCGTAAGCTCACGATTCCGTTTACAGCAATATCTGAGGGATTAAAGACCCGATTGAAAAACTTCTATCTTCCGTCAGATACTATTATTTTCCATACCGGTTCCATTGACTTTGAATAGCTTTGATAAATTTAATTTGCGTCAGAACGGATTCAAAAGACGTGCTTATTACACCCGAAAATTCGGTGTCATCTTTCTTGTTAGGTATTCTATTTGCAGTTGATTCTATGTGACTATTCCATTGTAGGTCAGGGTTTAAAATTATTCCCAGATACACAAAGCTCTGTACTGTATCAATAGCTGTATTATTCAAAAGTATATGATGAATTTGTGTTTGAGTTATTTTCTGTCTTGTAAAAATCATGAGTTTGGTTTTATTGGTGTTGATTATGAGTTCAATATGTATTAGCCATTCTGAATATATTTGTGGTTGAGTATTTGCTTGGGAAGTTATTTCATTATCAGTTCCACTAAATAATATTGTTGTATCATTTGCATATAGAATTATATTGTTATTGGCTGTAATATTAAAAATATTTATACATAAATTAAGTAGTAAGCGTCCCAAAATTGAGCCTTGTGGCCCCCTTGAATTTATTTGTAGTAGAGGTGAGTGGTGTTGATCAATTAGGGTATATTGATATCTGTCTGCCAAGTAATCTTTTAGTAGAGTATATGAGGTACTTCTCATACCCAAATTATATAATTTAGTTAAAAGAAATTAGTGATTCCTAGTGTCAAATGCTTTCGTTAAGTCTGAAAAAGACCACCTAATATAATGGTTTTTAATTCTAATTTTTTTTATTATTATATTCTGTATGTGTAGCAGTGCAGACCAAACTGATTTTTATTTGATACTGTATTTTTGTGTGTATGATATTGATCTCTTGTATATAAATTTTTCAAGTATTTTAGCAAATATTAACATGTTAGTTATGGGGCAGTAATTGTTTGCATCATTTTTCGAGCCTGATTTATATTTAGGGGTAATATTTGTGATTTTTAATGTATTTGGAAAGATCCCAGTAGCGAATACAAGGTTAAAGATATTCAGTAGTGGGTTTACATTTTTAGGCTAAGGAATGTTCTCCCCTTACAAAAAATTGAAACATAGATTAATTTACTTTTTTTCATTTGCAGTAGACCAAAACATTGTAGGGATAGGATGTTAAACCCTGATGATGATTAAAGCAGCTGAATATATATTTTTTTTTTTTTTTTTTTGATTGGAGGTTTAACGACCACCGTGAGCAACTCAAATGGGCTATAAGCAGTCGCCCGTCCCTAATTTAGGGTCACTGGTTCCAGGGAAGGGAGAGAGCCAGTGCCGTAAGACAAACACAACATCCATGCCTGACCGGGATTCGAACCCGGACCCCTTACGGACGAATGATCAGAGGCCAACGCCTTAGACCACTGCGCCACCGGGGCGGCGAATATATTTTCAAAGAATGGAATCAAATTTGTCCTGCATAGAATGCCAATAACTATGATTGCAAGAACTGTGACTATTCCTGTAACCCCCCCCATGTGCTAATGGCATTACTTTTCTGGAAACCTCATCTGGATTAGGGGTTATTAACCCCATCATTCTGTTGTTACATGGAGGGTAATATTTTTGGGGGCCATCTATAATTTTTTTTAAATTTGAAAACAAGTTGTGGCCCTAAATCAAAGATATAGTTCATGACTCACTTTTTTGATGGATGAAAGAGTTGGTAAATGTGTAGATTAGCGTCCTAAATTATTTCGTCGGAAAAATGTTAGTACCTGAAAAAAGTGCGACGTACAGATTTTAGAGTATGGGAATTAATGGCAAATGGTGCAGAACTTTCATATTTTAAATGTGTTTTAAAGATTTTTATCGTAATATTGACCTTTGAGTCTGACGCTGTGAAGAGAAGCTGAGGTAGGCCTAATGCTTCGCTCCGGCGAAGATGTGAAGCTTTGGTCCGTTAAAAGGAAGGTTCGTTGCTGTGCCGAAATGATGGGAGGAAGAGTACAAAAGAAAGAGATTACGTTGTTTGCAGGAGAGCGATAAATGTTGAAGTCATACACTACATAAAATAGGTCCACATCATCCACCCTTTATTTTCTGGAAAAACCGGGTGAAAGCTCTCAGATTTTCAAAAGAAATATATGCATAAGAAAGAAACTGACCTGCGAACAAGCTATTAACAGGAGAAACAAAAGTGCAGTGACACAGCAAATCAGCTATGAATGGAAGCTGTTCAAACCAGAACTGAAAATTATAGTTCCCCAGTTTTCTGTACAATATAGAAAAAAATATTAGTATCACACTCTTCCGAAAAATACACCCCACTCCTAATACTGCATGCCACACCACCTGGATTGTTTGTAAACGATTCGTGGAACCTAAGGATGACTTCCAGGTATTGCCCTGGTCTCCAAATGTTCCAACACAAACAGCAACTCCGATCTACAGCAGCTCAACCACGTAACTTATAGGAGTTAAAGAATCTGCTGGTAACGTGTTAGTACTAGATACCACCAGACACCTTCAGCAATTTTGCACCATCTGTGCCTTGCCGGGTATTAGCTGGTTTGGCAGGACATGGACGACAAACTTCATATTAAGTAGTTTGTAAGCGGAAAGCCTGAGCCCATAAAGTAAAACAATAAAATATGTATGGTAATTTTTTACTTTAATAAATTTCTACTCAAGTACTTTTGAGCTGTGGTAAAAATAAGGAGTTTTTAGCCCATCTGAATTCATTACTTATTCATATGGTATAGCTAACATACATACAACTTATGAATTGCGCAAAAAGCAGAAGGCTTTTCAATACTGCTAAGGAGTGTTCAAAAATTCACGCACTTAAATTTAAGAATCTCTCATTGATATGAATATTTCATGTATTATGCACAATGGTGTTTTGCGAGTTATTTAGAAGTAAGCAGCTACCTTGCAACATTCTCAACACACACCATCGCCTTTAAATGCATGCAGGGAGGGCTAGAAGCATATCTACCGTATAAATACACAATAACTGCATTAAAGCGAAAAGGTAATATAAATTTACGTGTCCTATATTCACCTAAAATAGTTTAAAATAAGAGATCAAAATGTTACGCGATCGTAATTATGACGATGGTACCTTTCTGCAACTGTATATTAAATTTACATCTGTAACACCGTTTTTATATAACTGAAGCCTACCTTGGCATATATATAAAACACGAACGTATTATCAATTCATAAACAAAATTCCCTTCATCCCTAGCATCCACTGTTGTCGTTTAAAAGTGTGTCATTTCTACATGGCCTCCCCGGTGGCGCAGTGGTCTAAGCGATGGCCTCTGATCATTCGTCCGAACGGGGTCCGGGTTTGAATCCCGGTGAGGCATGGATGTTGTGTTTGTCTTACGGCACTGGCTCTCTCCCTTCCCTGGAACCAGTGACCCTAAATTAGGGAAGGGCGACTGCTTATAGCCCATTGAGTTGCTCACGATGGTCGTTAAACCTTCAATCAAAAAAAAAAATTCTACATGGTCTTTAAAAAATACGTCCTCTTTTTTAAGCTGGCCTGTTGGCTTACTTGATGTGTAAGGACTAATAAATAATATTTCAGTAGAACAATACAGTTATTTTCACGCTTAAAAAACGCATTGCAGCAACAAATCTATACATCATCATGATCACGGTCGTGATGCAGACATCGGTTTACTTCGGGAATAGATGGCCCGCATCTCCCCAGCGGTCTCTGGCGGGCGATTACATTAAGAGTTCACATTTTAGCTGAGAGTTGAATCACCTGTCTATCATACACCGTAGACGCAGTGCTCTCTAACGGCTGAAATGTTATAGTCTTTTCTTAATCCAGTTCAGCATTGACCGAGGCAACAACGCGGGAAGCGCAAAAGAGCTACCGAGGAAGAAAAGAAGTAAGCAGCAGCAAAGAATATAAACGCTTCGTTAGACATTCTATGGCAGTAGCTCGCAAAACTCAAGCACGTCGCCACCCAGTCCAGACAAGTCCGCAACGGAAAGGGTGACGGGCGGAAAAGCAAGTGAAAAATTGACGAAATATGAAAAGTGAGAAACTCACCGACCAGGTAAGTGAATTCATAGCATAAAGACGAACTTCAGACGCGTAATAGAGAACTTTCATCTAGCAAATCGGCGCAGATATCACTAAACTGGGCAAAAATCCCGGAGGAAGTGAAGGAAACGTCTTCTTGCAAGGCATATGGAATTTCACACAAGTGAAAAACTTTTCCAGTGTAATGTGTGTCACAAGAAATTCAAACAGAAATATAGTCTCCTAACGCATGTAAAGGTCCATGCGAAAGAACAATCTTATGATTCTGACATGTGTTCCAAGCAGCTAAGTGAAAAATGCAGCATCCCCAGGCATTGTCTTCAGTCAAGTGAAAAAGGTCACCAATGTCAGGTATGCTTAAAACAGTTTGTATGCAAGCGTTATCTTTCCAGGCACATGCTTGTTCACACAGGTGAAAAGCCACACCAGTGTGATGTATGTTCCAAACAATTTACTCATAACAATAATCTGTCTAGGCACATGCTTGTTCACACAGGTGGAAAGCCTCACCAGTGTTATGTATGCTTCAAAAAATTTACTCAAAAAATTGGTCTTTCAAGGCACATGCTTCTTCACACAGGTGAAAAGCCTCACCGCTGTGATGTATGTTCCAAACAGTTTAAACAAAAAAGTAGTCTTTTGCATCACATGCTTGTTCACACAGGTGAAAAGCCTCACCAGTGTAATGTATGCTCCAAACAATATGCTAATAAATCTAATCTTTCAGTGCACATGTTTCTTCACACAGGTGAAAAGCCTCACCAGTGTGAAGTATGTTCCAAACAATTTACTCTTAAACGTAATTTTTCAAGGCATATGCTCCTTCACACAGGTGAAAAGCCTCACCAGTGCGATGTATGCTCCAAACAATTTACTCAAAAAAGTGATCTTTCAAGACACTTGCTCCTTCACACAGGTGAAAAGCCTCACTAATGTGATGTATGTTCCAAACAATTTACTCATAAAAGTAATCTTTCAATGCATATGCTCCTTTACACAGGTGAAAAGCCTCACCAGTGTGATTTATGTTCCAAACAATTTACTCGTAAGCTTGGTCTTTCAAGGTACATCCTTCTTCACACAGGTGAAAAGCTTCACCAGTGTGATGTATGTTCCAAACAATTTACTCATAACAATATGTCCAGGCACATGCTTGTTCACACAGGTGGAAAGCCTCACCAGTGTTATGTATGCTTCAAAAAATTGGTCTTTTCAAGGCACATGCTTCTTCACACAGGTGAAAAGCCTCAGCACTGTGATGTATGTTTCAAACAGTTTAACCAAAAAAGTCGTCTTTTGCAGCACATGCTTGTTCACACAGGTGAAAAGCCTCACCAGTGTAATGTATGCTCCAAACAATATACTAATAAATCTAATCTTTCAGTGCACATGCTTCTCACAGGTAAAAAGCCTCACCAGTGTGAAGTATGTTCCAAAGAATTTACTCTTAAACATAATTTTTCAAGGCATATGCTCCTTCACACAGGTGAAAAGCCTCACCAGTGCAATGTATGCTCGAAACAATTTACTCAAAAAAGTAATCTTTCAAGGCATATGCTCCTTCACACAGGTGAAAAGCCTCACCAGTGCAATGTATGCTCGAAACAATTTACTCAAAAAAGTAATCTTTCAATGCATATGCTCCTTCACACAGGTGAAAAGCCTCACCAGTGTGATTTATGTTCCAAACAATTTACTCGTAAGCTTGATCTTTCAAGGCACATCCTTCTTCACACAGGTGAAAAGCCTCACCAGTGTGATGTATGTTCCAAACAATTTACTCGTAAGCTTGATCTTTCAAGGCACATCCTTCTTCACACAGGTGAAAAGCCTCACCAGTGTGATGTGTGCTCCAAACAATTTACTCAAAAATTTTATCTTTCAATGCACATGCGCCTTCACACAAGTGAAAAGCCTCAGCAGTGTGATTTATGTTCAAAACAATTTGCTCAGGAAAGTGATCTTTCAAGACACTTGCTCCTTCACACAGGTAAATAGCATCACCAGTGGGATACACAAAGGTGAAAAGCCTTGCTGCTCCAGACTTTTTGCTCAGAAGAGTTATCTTTCAGTGCATATCTTTCGTCATGCAGATAAATAACTGCAGCTGTAGTTTTGCTTGACCATTCCTGATTTTTATGTATGAAGACTCATTTAGTGGGGCATAAAATTTATCTTTCAAATACTGTGAGAGGAAATAATTTTCAGGTTGTTTTTCATTTTCGGAAATACTTCTGTCTGTAAGATAATTTAACATTTACCAGGGTTGTGCTGTTAGTAGTCAGGTTTATGATTTGTGATACAAATTAAGAATGATAAGTGGAGTTTGTTTTTTTTTCAATTTTCTAGTGAGGATTGGGATCCAGAAAATATAAAATATTTTTTTATCATTTTTTTTTTCAAATTTATTTAATTTTTCAAAGAAATTACCATTTAATTTTGTTGTTCGTTTTTCCACAGTCTTTGGGGAAATGGGATTTTATTTTGTATTAACCTGTGGTCGACTACCCCATCAGAGCTGCAGAGTATGATCCAGGAACTTGCTGACAAGAGTAAAGAAGTGGGATTAAAAATGAACTTTCAGAAGACAAAAGTGATGTTCAATGCTTTTACAAGAAATGAAGATTTATCGATTGATGGAGAAAAACTGGAGATAACAGATACGTATGTTTATCTTGGACAGCAGATATCAAGTGAGGGTCACATTGATGAAGAAATTAATCGGCGTACAAAACTTGCATGGAGAGCTTTTGGAAGAAACAGCATAATTTTCAAGAGCAATATGCCATTATGTCTTAAAAGAAAAGTGTTTGATCAATGCATCCTTCCAGTGCTTACGTATGGTGCAGAGACGTGGACCTTAACTAAAAGAGACATACAAAGGCTGCAGACAACTCAAAGAGGCATGGAGAGGTGCATGCTTGGTATAACCAGGAGAGATAAGAAGAGGAACTCGTGGATCCGAAAAATGACGAGAGTGGAAGACATCATGATCAGAGTTAAATCCCTGAAATGGCAATGGGCTGGACATACTGCCAGAAGGACAGACCATAGATGGACAGCCGAAATTTTAGATTGGATTCCAAGGGACAGGAAAAGACCCAGAAAAAGACCACATGGGAGATGGGTGGATGAAGTTCGTAAATATGCGGGAGTGACATGGAGGAGACTGGCACAAGACAGACCGTTGTGGAGGAAACTTGGGGAGACCTTCGTCCAGCAGTGGATTGATAATGGTTGACAATGATGATGATGATGATGATTCTATCTAGAAGATAGCTTTGCCCAGGCATAGAGGAATGTTGACTGTGTGGGTGGTACACATGCTGCCTCATCACTCCTCTCTCCACTAATCCAAACAATAGTTGAGTTAGTTTTTTTTTTTTTTTTATATATATATATGTAATTTGTAAAGACTGGTAGTTATATCACTAGGTATTACTGTGGCAGTTATTGAAAATAATTTAGAAAATTGACAAAAGCATGAAAATTTTAAAACATGCATACTTGTAACATGAATTATTTAATTCTTTTGCCACATTTCATTTGTGCAACAGGTGTTCCAGAAAGGAATATTACTGGTGTTGTATAATATTTTCACATATTCGCTTGCTGAGAAAAAGTAGCTCATACAACAAACAGGACTTGCCCTCTGCTTCCAGAGAAACTGTACTACGTAAAAGCCTTAATTTTCATTGTTACTGAACCCTCTTTTTTCGGGTGAACCACAGTCTCTTGTAGTTGAATCTGGATCAAATTTGAGTTGCCTAGATTGTTGATATCCTGCATTGATGTCGCAAATTATTCCAACTGAATTTCATTGAAAAAGCATTGAAACATGAGAGAGAGGGAATCTAGGAATAATAAAATTAATATAAGCATAATTAGAAAGAAGTATTTTATTACATATATGTCACCTGAGTAACTTGACTGTAAAGAGAAACCTTTATTATTATTTTGTGTTTTTGTCCTCTTTAATTTCTAATGGCCTAATACTACACTGGCGGGCAAAAATTAAGGATGAGACGGTTTTTCGAATGTAACATCATGCAGAAGTGCTCCACATCGACTGAAATCATACCATAAGATCCCCAAGACGTAAGAATATGGGACAAGTGGGCAAAACCATCCAAACAAGGAATCCAAAGGATACAAAGGCACTTTATTGAAAAGGTAGTTTTGAGCACAACTGAACGGAAGACAGAAACGTCCCTGTGACAGGTGGCTGTCAAGAAAAATCTAGTCTTTAGTAGGGGATATGATCACTCCTGACTGCGTTGCAGGATTTACAATGTCTGTCCATGCTGAAGACGAGGTTGTCAAGGAGCTATTGAGGCATCGTGGCCCATTCCTCTTGTAGCGCCAATCGTTGCTGGCGGCTGGTGACGTGCTGCCAAGCGTCTCCCGAGAAGGTGCCACACGTGTTCGATTGGATTTAGGTTGGGGGACCTTGCGGGCCAATCCATGCGTTGAATATTTTCACTCTCCAACAGCTCTGCAACAGCCACTGTACGATGAGGTGTAGCGTTGTCATCCATGAAGAGGAACTCTGGTCCCACAGCACCTCTAAACAAGTGCACGTGAGGCAGGAGAACCTCGGCACAATAGCGGACACCAGTGACTGACCCTCCTTGAAAGATGTGGAGGTCAGTACGGCTACAAAGCATGATACCGCCCCAAACAAGAATTCCGCCACCTCCAAACCGGTTCCTTTTGATGATGTTGGAGGTGTGATTGCATGTTCCCTGCGCTCTTCAGATGTGTATACGTCCAGAATCACTCGTCAGACTAAATCGACTCTAATTCGTAAAGAGAACTCGATTCTTTTTTCAGTTCCACTGTTATGCTAATTTCTCCTCTTTGTCCTTAATTTTGCTGATGTGTCCAGTTCTTGTGTTCCTGGCAGCACAGAAACCGCCGTCTCCGATGAGCAGGCGTTAATGGCACACACCGTACTGGTTGTCGTGCAAATAGACCACCTCTGTGCAGCCTCCTGGCCATGGTAAAACGCGATAACGGACGTCCAGTTTTCATGTGCCTTGCGATTTTCGCCGCTGTCTGCCGTCTGTCTCTTCTCATCTGTAGGACAATATACTGGTCGTTGGCCACCTTGGTTGCTCGTGGACGACCACTGCTAAACTCTCGGACTGCTGTTCCTGTCGTTTGAAATACTGTCCAAGCTCCTGAAACAATGCTGTGAGTGACCCTGAACTCCTCGTCTGCACTAATCACACTTCGACCTTCTTCCAACTTCCCAATGACGCGACCTCGGGTAAAGCCATCCAGATGCTGTCTACTGGATTGCCTGTTGGCCATATCACACGGTGGCAGCAACTCGACGTTGTTCAAACCTATGTACACTGCAATAGCTTTTACCGAATTGCTGAGCATACACCGCCCATGTGCTTTATACCCTTCCGACACTCCCCCCTACTGTACCGGATGCCCTAGCATTCTACCGTACCGGACCCTAGTCTATCTCCTGAGTGGTCTTTCGGTCCATTCTGCCTGCTCGTTCCGCTGTTATGCTAATTTCTCTTCTTCGTCCTTAATTTTTGCACACCAGTGTATTTAAAGGGGATGATGACACACTGCAATCAATAAGAATTTCATTGTAGGCAATCATTCTTTTTCAGAATGATGAGGAACTGTGTTTGTTGTTTTTCAGGGATACTGCATGTGTTTACAAGATTTAGTTTAAGTATTACAATATGTTGCAGAACATTTCTTTTTACAACATTAATGTGATCAGAAAGATCCAAAGGATGCCCCCCCCCCTTTCCATTTTTTTTTTTTTTTTTTTTCTGGGATGTTGTCATGAAAGCAAGAAAGTTCTGAGTCCTGTTACAGTTCAACTGATTTGAATTCTGAAAAGCAGTTTTTTCACCCTGTTCAAGTTTGCCAATGTAATGGATTCTAATCATAGGGTATGCCAGGAATGTTTTAGAGGCTTGGGGGGTGGGGTGGGGAGTAGAACCTATAAAAAATCTATTTAATTTTTTTAATGTTTTATATTTTTTTCTTATTTTGTGTCATACATGAGACACATAATGAAAATGAAAAAAAAAATGTATATTCATTACTGAATTAAACAGCATTAAGAGTAATGAATGTTCATAGTTATATTGATAAAAACAGTTCATCAAATTTTAGTGGGGACACTCCCTGCCATTTGAAAGTACTCACAATCTAGTAGGGGATATCAGGATGCTTCTTTTAGAAGTTTTGAAGGAAAGTCATGAGAATAAGCAAAATGCTAAAGAGAAGTTATAATCAGACAACTTGCTTCTGGCAACACTTCAAGCACATGCAATAGTATTTGGGATAAGAAACTTTTCCAGCATACAGGAGTATTTGAATAAGTTTGACAAGTTCCAGTAAGAAACTCTACCAAATTCTTTGATACTGATTTGTTAAAAACTGCAATTTTTACGTGCAACATCGAGCAAGAGAAATGAGGAGCTGATGTTGCAGATTGTTTATCCACTGTCCGACAACTATCTTTAAATGACAACATCCAGAATGTTGTACGTGCAACATGAAGCAACAAATTAATAAAACCAATTAACAAATTGACACATCAAACCATGCAGGAATCGTTGAAAATTTTCACCCATCTGTCGTGGGCATCTTCCGAAATGATATAAACACATCGGCTGGCTGCCACCGAGTCTCAGCTAAGCACGTAAGTCCGAGATCGCTAAAACGCTGTGTGATACCAACACCCTCTATCGGAGTTTACGGTGAGTATCTTTAATTATCGAAATTCAGTCTCTGTTTTACTCACCCTCTCCCCTTTTCTTTTTTCACCTTATATCTTGCTTCGAAATTGTGTAAGCTCTTGCCAATAATTTGGTAATTGTTTAGGGTCATTATAATTACATAACAGATTAGTTTCTTTTTCGATTGAAAAGTTTCTGCAATTATTGGATGTATTTTTGAATTATAACTTTTTTAAATCTCAGTTTGATCAAATCTTGAGTAGCCGCAGTGGTCTAAGCGATGGCCTCTGATCATTCGTCCGAAAGGGGTCTGAGTTTGAATCTAGGTGAGGCATGGATGTTGTGTTTGTCTCACGAAATTGGCTCTCTCCCTTCCCTGGAACCAGTGATGCTAAATTAGGGACGGGCGACTGCTAATAGACCATTGAGTTGCTCACGGTGGTCGTGAAATCTCCAATAATAAAAAAATAATCTTGAGTAAATTTTATTTGCTATACAGTACTGTATTTCATGACCTCTGTTAATAATAATTAAATTTTTAATACAACTAACTGTACAATCCAATTGTAGATCATACTTTGCACATAATTTATTAATTTCATAAGAAATATTTTTATAAATGCAGAATGAACCAACATTTAGGGAAATAAATGAAATTGTACAGGAACATGAAATTAGTACTAAACAAAACAATGCAAAAAAATTAAACAATATATTTGAAAGTTTAAATGGTTGACATGATTCTACCAATGGATATGTTGTTTTTCAAAACCACTCTCACTTTTCAAAACCACTCTTACAAAAAGGAAAAAAATATGCTTTCCCTCAATCTTTACGTAATACAGAAGAGTATGTTCTTCAGTTAGAAGACATTGTGAATGAAATTCCCTTAGAGGTTAGAAATAAAGGGGGCTTTAAGTTATATCTCATGATATTAAAAGAATATAACAATAGCTGTAAACAAAATTTGTGAAATATTAAAATATGAAAAAGAACTATTTTTGAAGTTGAGACATAATCAAAGTTAAGTTCTGTGAAGCAGACAAATCAGGACAGATAGTCTTTTTTCAAGAAAGAAGATTATAATAAGGTGAAAAAGGCTATTGCAGACTTAAAGTGATAGTGATCCAACTGAAAAGCAGATTAAACATTTGACACAGATTAGGAATCATAGTGTATTACCTGATGTAATTAAGAAGGCCTCTCCCCGTATAGATGTAGGAATTCTGAAATTTTTTCTAGAATGAAAACCCATAAAGAAGGATCTCCAATGTGGTTAATAGTCCCAAAACAAAATTCACCGGTAATTCAGTTAGAAAGGAATAGTTGTGTTCTTGCTCCGTTGTGTATGAGAAGCAGTTTCAGTGTAAAGAATAATTTTTCATTTATAGACCATGTTAAAGGCATTAAACAGGATTTAAACGAATATTCAATGGCTAGCCTAGATATTAAAACATATCTCACTACCCCTGTTCCTATGGAAATAGATATCATTACAGAAGAATTAGTACAGCAAAATAATTTGAGTGGTGTCCAGATTTTGGAATTAAAGAGTATTTTGCATTAGAAGAATTACTATTACTTTGCACAAGAACCTTTTCTTATGGTTCTTGTTGATGTTTTCATTTCAGAGTAGGGAACCCTTCCCTTCCCCCTTTTCTTAATACAGGCTGATCACACATATAATAACATATATTGGTGAGTTTCACTGTACTTCATGATGCATTCTTTGGCATCTGTTCAGTATTCTTAACTGTTACTCAATGTTTTCACTTCATAGCATGTCAATATTTATTGTTATATATGGTCTCATTCATAAAAGATATGTGAGGATATGTATAGATTTATTTTTTTATATGGTCTCATTCATAAAAGATATGTAAGGATATGTATTTTTTTTTTTATATATTCTCATTCATAAAAGATATGTGAGGATATGTATATACTTATTTTTTATATGGTCTCATTCATAAAAGATATTTGAGGATATGTATAGATTTATTTTTTTATATGGTCTCATTCATAAAAGATATGTGAGGATATGTATAGATTTATTTTTTTATATGGTCTCATTCACAAAAGATATGTAAGGATATGTATATACTTATTTTTTATATGGTCTCATTCATAAAAGATATGTGAGGATATGTATAGATTTATTTTTTTATATGGTCTCATTCATAAAAGATATGTAAGGATATGTATATATTTTTTTATATAGTCTCATTCATAAAAGATATGTGAGGATATGTATATATATTTTTTATATGGTCTCATTCATAAAAGTTATGCGAGGATATGTATATATATTTTTTATATGGTCTCATTCATAAAAGATATGTGAGGATATGTATAGATTTATTTTTTATATGGTCTCATTCATAAAAGATATGTAAGGATATGTATATATTTTTTTATATGGTCTCATTCATAAAAGATATGTGAGGATATGTATAGATTTATTTTTTTATATGGTCTCATTCATAAAAGATATGTAAGGATATGTATATATATTTTTTTTATATGGTCTCATTCATAAAAGATATGTGAGGATATGTATATATATTTTTTATATGGTCTCATTCATAAAAGATATGTGAGGATATGTATATACTTATTTTTTATATGGTCTCATTCATAAAAGATATGTGAGGATGCTGTTACTATACATGTACACATCCAAGTTTTTTGCTGGGTATGTAGGTCTCTCTCTCTCTTACATTTATTATTTTTTTATTTCTCTTTATCATACTCACTGTTTGAGATGGTACCAAAAGCAGCTGCAAAGTATAGGTAATTGCCTGCATTAGCTCAGGAATTGTTTTTATAAACTATTTTGTGATACAAGCTATCCCATAATGGTAAAGTTTCACACCTGCATTGAGCTGTCCAGGTTAAACAAACCGTGTGCATATAGTGTATGTATACTCATTATTCTTTTAATTTCTTACGTACATAGAGGACTTGAACTGTAACTGTTTGAATCTTTTAATGCATCTTATTCTAATCTCATTTTTAAATCGAAAGAGGTTTCACTGATGACCGTTTCAACATGCGAGACAAAATCCCTGATGTTAGGAATATAAGGTAAAATATACTTTGGACCAAGCTTCAAGATGCTTTCTTCATAGCTGCTAAGCTAAAGATTTTAGTTAAATATATTGACAGATGGAATGTCCGATATAACATGAGGTGAAATGTGTATTCCTTGTTTCCCGGCAAACCATTTTACTTTTCTATTCAAGGAAAATTTTAATTTATCTTCATATGTTGATGTGTGGTTTTGAATAAAAATAAGATGTGATTGATAAGAGTTTGTTTTTAATAAATGATAAATCCTTCCATGTATTCAGCACGCTCCGAGTTTTCCCACTACTGCTCCACTCACACCTTGTATAGTGTACGTTGGCAGACTAATCGCGACCTCTCGAAAATCACGTGGTCAACGGGCCGCATCCACTTTTGATAGGGGTGGTCATAATTTAGTGATCACTCGATGTATGAACACTGCTGTTTGTTCAAATACAACAGGAAGAACGTGTGAAATCGAACTGAAACTCGCAGGTTGCGTAAGTCACGTGAGGAGATGTGAATGATCTCAACCGCAGTGCACGTGCCCTCCTACCTTTGCCGCAGGTGGTATCGATTCGCGCTAATTGTTTTAATTACTAAGTATGCCCCAAGGGGGTTAGAATAATACTTCTGGAGATGTCATTGTCTCTTAACCGTGAAGCCGCAATGTGTGGGAATTTGCCATTGTTTAAGTGATACGTATGTAATTTCATATGTTTGTGTTTTGGAATTGCGTGGTTTTGGGTTGCAAAAACCGTGTTAACATCAAACCGGAATGAATTATACTTCTTACAAGAGTGAAGTTTTCAATTTTAACGTTATGTTTGTTTAGAATTCGCACTAATGTTCGTGTATTTCAATTTAAAATAAAAACTGAAAGGAGCCTCAAAATAATTAAGAATTTTATGAATTCAGTATTTTCTCACACATTGGCAACAAGTTACGGTGCAAATTGGAAATATTTGCGTGGTTTTGGGTTGCAAAAACCGTGTTAATATCAAACCGGAATGAATTATACTTCTTACAAGAGTGAAGTTTTCAATTTTATTGCTATCTTTAGGCTTTGGTTGTTTTCAATTGCTTTCCTTACTAGTTCACAGTTGAATTTCCTTACGTCTTCAGTGATACTTTTTCGTACTGTCTTGCATAGCTCTATATATTCCACTTTGGAAGTCACATCTTCTTTAGTTGTCCTCATCTCTCTTCTTTTTTGCATCAACATTTTTGTTTTTCCTGATAATTTGTTCACATGCAACTTGTTCTTAGACCCAGCTAATTTTGTTGTTGTTTCCATAAGAGTTTTGGTTACTTTTCTGTTAACTTCAGAAATATCCACTTCTTCCGATGTTAGGCCTTCCTAAGCAGAGAATCTGTTCTTCAGTTCCAACTTGAAGGTATTATGGTGTTTTTTAAGGTTGGTTATGTCAATACATTTTGTTTGTCTTATGAGCTTGCCACGTTCGAGTTTAGTGTTGAGGTGCATCTTACATCTCACCAATCTATGGTTACTACCTGTGTTGAACTTGTTTAGCACACTGCAGTCTTCTATGACGAATTTTTTGTTACACATAATAAAATCAATTTCACTTGTCGTCCCATTTGGATGTCTCCATGTCCATTTCCTGTGTGGCTTTTTCTTGAAAAAGGTGCTCAAGATGAAAAACCCTTCTGCCTCTGCAAACTCTACGAGAGTATTTCCACGCTGGTTTCTGTTGCCGTGACCGAATTTACCTACTGAAGTTTCATTCTTTTGCCGTTGCCCTATTTTTGCATTGAAATCTCCCATAATTATCTTCAAGTGCTGCTTACCTTTATTATTTAGATCACGGATTTCCTCATTAAATCCTTCAATTTCTTCTTCAGGATGACTTGTGGTGGGTGCATAAGTTTGAATAATCTGAGCCTGGTATCTTCTCGAGAGTTGGATAACGAGTCGTGCAGCTCTGTCAGAGGAACTTTCAACTTCTACAACTTTATCCTTCAGTTTCTTGTTTATTATAAATCCAACACCACTAGTTCTGCCAGTATCAGTCCCACGATAGTAGAAGAGATGTCCACTTTTCAGTTCAATGAGATCTTCTCCTTTTGTCCTTACCTCACTTAGCCTGACGATGTCCCACTTGATCCTTTGTAGTTCCTCTTCTAATTCAAGAAGCCTTGAATCAGAAGATAGGGATCGTCCATTACACGTAGCCAAGGTCAGCATCAGATATCAGCCTAGTCCGCTCCTCCGGGGATTCTTAGCACCCTCTGCCTTCATGTCGCACTGGCGGCTGCCTTGGCCAGGTACATTCCAACTGCCGGAGACTGAGGGCCAAGATTTAAGTTGTGGAGTCATTTTGGAGGGGTTTGGCCATAACTCACCACGCTAGCCAAGCGAGTTGGTGAGTGTGGGATAGCATTTCCTCTAATTCCGATGGTATAGTTATACCGCTATTGGCGGTCGTCAGAGCTCCTTTAGTGGGAACAGGATGTACCACGAGAAGGCGGGGTTGACATTTGTCAAGAAGAGGCTGTGCTGTTACGCACCACCTGACCTTACAAATTACAAATCAAATGCGGTCAGATATATATACGTATATATCACTTCTGTAACTCCCCTGTGACCTAGGTATAGACAGACATTGGGGCAATATGATACTCCAAATGATATTTACAGTTAGCAACACCAGTACTGAGTAGCTAAAAATAGTTTTATGAACTTTTTGAACCTAAAAAGACTTCTAATTTTTGGTAGATCAAAAGAAAAACCTTTCTACACATCCTGCTTTTAATACCTTGGAAGGTAAATTTTCTCTGGGCATGTATTGTTTCAGGTATTTTTCAAGCCCGGGGCTCACTGACCAAAAAATTCAGATTATGGACTTTAATTTTTTTATGGAACAAAAAATTGTGTTTTTTTTTTTTTTGTTTCAATATTAGGTACTTAATATTTTGTATTTACACTTTCATATTTCAACTTTTTTAAGAAGCCTAGTTTTTTGTAGTCCCAAAGCTCAAATTTGGTAGTTTTCACCTGACATTTGTACACATTTTGGCAATTGTTAAGATGTGCTGCACATAGTTTTTTTTTCAATTTTAAGGGCCCATCCTCTTATTAATATGAAGTGAAAGATTAACAACCACAGATTTGCATTCGTGGTGTGCAAAAGGTTTGGTGAGCAAATGTTTATGTTTTGTGTTACTTTGTGGGTTCCTTCAGCAGTCTTACCAGAAACACAACAAGTGTGACTGATTTGCATTTAGTGAAATACAGGCACAACTTGTTAAATTCAAAGAAAGATTGATTTACGTGATTGATATTTGTCTAATAGTAACTTCTCATATGGTTGTCGCAAAATGAAGAACTGGCAATTTATTGCATGGACATACTGACTGTTCCATCCCTCATGAGTCAAAGGTCACATTCTCCAAAGAAAAAAAAACATGTATCGCAAAAATCAAATGCAAGTAGTTTTTGCAAAGAGCTGTTAGCCTCTTTCTTTTATATTATTTCATTTGCTTAGAGTATTATACCTTTTTTTTTTCAATTGTCATTTTATGATTTTTTGTGCGTTTTCATAAATACTTTGTTTGAATTTTTTAGCTACAATTGCACTCTGTTTCCTACTGCCTGTAGTTTTTTTTTTTTTTTTTTTGCTATGCAAAAGATCACACACATTGTACTTACACATTCATAAACAAAAGCTAGTATTGTGCCAAGAAATTTGCAAGCTCTCCATTCTCTCTTTTTTTGTAGTAATACTACAGATTAATCACTAATCAGAGACAAATGCCTAGAACACAAGCCGGGTGATCCTGTGCTTTCGGATAGAATACTAGATTTGTTCCTGACAGGTGTCAGCAAGCAATAAATTTATATTACCAATCACAATTATTACTTCTGCAATTTAAGTAACTATAAATTGACTTCTTTACCAATATTTGCTATGTAATGATTTTTTATTGGTCATGGGTACATGATTTTTGCTGTATAAAAAGAAATTGCAGGTTCCTAAGATTTTGAAATTTTGTTGTCCTGGAAGACAAGTTACATGTACACTCTACAGATTCTAGAATATATATGCAAATTTTAGTTGCAAGACATGCTCAGAATGTGTAAAAAAAAAAAACAAAAAAAAAACTTACATAAGTAAAAATTGTTCCCCAAAAAAACTTTCCAAGTTGGTAACCCATGCAGTTAACCTCAGCTCTCCATGTATGTTAGTTGGGCAAAAAATGTCCTTAATGCTATCTTGAATGAGATTTGTAAAGATTTACCTTGGGGACAATTATATTGAATCCAACACTTACAGGTTCAATAGTTTGACCCAACTATTGAACAAACTTTTGTAAAATAATTATTATTATTTGGTTTTCTTGTAAAGAGTAATTCTGGCTATGTTATTTTTTTTATTGTAGTTGAACTATGGTTGAATTTAATGTTATGTTTTTTGGATATATAATAACTATATCCTGTATGGGTACATATGATCATTACGCATTGTGGGTCCACTCTGGAGTGATATGTATAATTTTTGTTAATGTT
The DNA here is from genome assembly GCA_039090855.1 of Macrothele yani. Classification (NCBI taxonomy): domain Eukaryota; kingdom Metazoa; phylum Arthropoda; class Arachnida; order Araneae; family Macrothelidae; genus Macrothele; species Macrothele yani. The sequence continues at coordinate 179,324,936 of CM077009.1, read as the reverse complement.
AAGAGCTGTGTTTTTTGTTTTTTTTGTGAAAATGTGTTTATATTTATGTCGCATATGTATACACAAATGTGTTGAATCGTTGTTTTAAAGCTGTTTTCCTTATTTATATTTATTATTTATTGTAAGTATAGCAGTAGACCAGGGGCATAGGAATGGGGAGGGGGCTCAACGGGCTCAAGCCCCCGCCCCTAATATTATATATGTTTTGTTTTTCAATGATTAGTTTGGCTGTTTTTACATTTTTTCTCCAGAGTAGAGGAAACACAAAATTTAAAACTTTTTTGTTTTGAAAATGAATGTTAATTGTTGAACATAGAGAGGGATGGTGTGTCCTTGTGTGTTAGGGCGTGTGTGTGTGTGGAGGGGGTGGGGGTGGAGCTTCAGCTGTTTCAAGTGTCTGAAATCAAAATGTCACATTAAGGTCAAACGCAACTGCAGTGTTCAATTTTCCTTGGACGGCCATGAGCTTGGGTAGGAGTATGAAATCACAAGTATACATTAGCTTGCTGACGGGGGACGGCACGAAATAAGCAACCCTTCTATTCCCCACCACTGGCCTGGCCCCGAGTTCATCCAGGGGTCTGCTGGTGAGTCGCAGTGTGAGGGTGCGGAGATTCCAAGACTTGGGTTGGGTGATCTGACAAGGATGAAGCATGCCTGCCATGCAGCATAGCTCTAGACCTGAACTATCACTTAACCACAGCAGTGAGGAAACTGGTCCACACTGCTGTGGTTAAGTGATAGTAACCACAGCAGTGGAACGAACGACGAACGGGAAAACTAGAATGCAAGCTAAGCTCCAAGTTAACATTCATTCTTAAGTTAACATCATTAAAGAGCTTGGGAGACAAGGTGACACCATATCTCCCAAGCTCTTTAATGCCACATTGGAAAATATCTTTCAATCACTGAACGGGGAAAACAAAGGGATAAAGATTAATGGAGAATATCTAATTCACCTTCGTTTAACTGATGACGTAGACATTTTTGCAATTACCCCATCAGAGCTGCAGAGTATGATCCAGGAACTTGCTGACAAGGGTAAAGAAGTGGGATTAAAAATCAACTTTCAGAAGAAAGACAAAAGTGATGTTCAATGCTTTTACAAGAAATGAAGATTTATCGATTGATGGAGAAAAGCTGGAGATAACAGACACGTACGTTTATCTTGGACAGCAGATATCAAGTGAGGGTCACATTGATGAAGAAATTAATCGGCGTATAAAACTTGCCTGGAGAGCCTTTGGAAGAAATAGCAAATTTTTTAAGAGTAATATGCCATTATGTCTTAAAAGAAAAGTGTTTGATCAATGCATCCTTCCAGTGCTTAAAGTAATTCTATTCTTTCAGCACTTAACCTTCTGTGAAAAAATTGCATTCCGATTTTTGTTTTGTAACGTCTCTGAGTTTAGATTCCCGAAATGTTTGTTTTTTCTCTTTTTTTCTCTTTTTAGAAATCTTGTGAAATTAAAAAAAAAAACATTCTTATTTACACAGTTGATTAAACAGTAAGGTTGTATAAGTGATAATTATTAAATCCCTCACTTTATCTGTCTAAACGCCATTAGTTTCAGTGGTTTCAGTAATTTCAAAGCAGCTCTTTGCCTGCTTGTGACGTCACACGCAGCGCGGGTGGTGACTTATGGCGGCCAATGCAGAGTGGATAGGAGTGGTGTCTCCATCTAATATAAGCTCGATGGCTGAACTGGATGAAAAACAGGCTATAACATTAACGTTGAAGACAAAACTTTTAGTGACTGGCCAGTGGGCGTTAAGGACGATTTCAGCTGTTAGGTAGCACTGCGTCCCAAGGTATAAACAACTCAGTTTCCTAGTTGTTTGAATTGCTGGATTGTGTATGTTCGTCGTTTTTTCTTGTGTTTCTTTTAAGAAAACCTTACAGCTTTAAAACCAAACTGTTGTTTCCACAACAAAATCTAACCCATTTTCAAAATGGTTTACTGTTTTGTGCGGATGTGCACATCTTCTGAGAAGAAAAACGTGGGATTTTCATTCTACGAGTTCCCTTTAGTTCAGAACCTAAAGCAACTGTAGCTGAAAGCAATATCTTGTTAGGATTTTTGCTCCAAATGACAAGTCACCTTCAAATGCTGTTTGTGGTGAGCATTTTCATTATAATAATAATGTACCTAATTCAATTTTAGAAAAAAGAACCCTCAGCTATATAAACTCATATTAAGTAAAATAGTGGGCAAGTGCGTAGATTTGCGTCTTAAATTGTTTCGTAGGAAAAAATGTTAGTACCTGGAAAAAGTGCGACGTAGAAATGTTAGATTATGGAAATTAACGGCAAACGGTGCAAAAATTTCGTATTTTAGATGTCTTAAAAATGTTTATCGTAACATTTACCTGTAAGCGCGATGCCGTGAAGAAAATACGAGATTTCTGCTCCATTTGCGATTAATTTCCTTACTCTAAAATCTGTGCGTCGCACTTTTTCCAGGTACTAACATTTTTCCGAAGAAATAATTTAAGACGCTAACGCTAATCTACACATTTATCAAAATCTCAGCCCTAGATCTTTGAAGAATAGAAGACGACAGATTTGCACATAAATTACAGCAGTTCCTTATTCTCTTGCTGAAGTTCTACGAATTCAGAATTTAAATATCCATCTGTTCACGTGAAAGTGAATATAAATAAAATCTCAAATGTTAATACGGAATTAATGTTTGCGAACCACGTCAATAGATGGCGCTGCATCTCAACTCATCTTTTCTGTCCTCGCTGTTTTTGCTTAATGGTAACATCTAGTTCAGCCTTGCCAGAGGAGACTATATGTTTTACCCTCGACCCCATAAGAGAAGACGCTGTCGCCAACTCTTCCCACGCTAGCAAAGTGTAGCGAGTTTGTACGCTTCCGTGGTGAAAGTAGTACCCCTAGCTTTCACGTGGCTGCCCTCAAGATGCAAAAGCAGACGATTTTCCGTAGGAAAGCATTAGTGGGACCCTGTTCGTTTTCTAAAGATTTTATATTGTCTTAAGTTATAAGCGAAATGGAGAAGCAGTAGAATAGGATTAATAAACTCTTAGGCTTACATGAAAGGAATTTTAGTACAAAAACTTAGATTTTCATGGAGGAAAAAAGGTCTAAAAAATCGTCTTTGTAACGACTGGGAAGTATATGAATTGACGATTTAAAATGTGTTTAGATTAAACGTAATTTTATAAACGCTTGAAATATTTCTATGTCTTAGGGGATTATCGTAAAATATTGTTTATCATAGAAATAGTAACGGTCGAACTTCAGAGAATTTGAATTATGAGTGAGATTTCAAATGATCGCGCATCAACTAACTATCACACACCGTGACCTAGCCCTTCCATTCTATTGCCATGGTCTCAAGATAGACCGTTGCGGAAGAAAATTCGGGAGACCTTCATCCAGTAGTGGATGATAATGGTTGATGATGATGATATTAGTTTTCGATGTCTCTACGATTCAAATCAGGACCCATCTCTGACGAAAGGTCAGAAAACAGCTCTCAGACCATTGCGTCGGTGGCCATGAAAAGTGTTTGTGAGCATGTACATAGTGAACAAGACGAAAAGGTGGAACGCCATGAATGTATTATGTACTTTTGTACACCTAATGTTTGTGCAATTCATTTTTATAAATTATGGTATGAGGATGTAACAGACACGTGACTCTCAGCATGGCAACGAGCCTTAGTAACGTAACTGAAAGACAACCAGCCTTGTTGAAATGATGGCTTCTTACTTTGAAACTTTAACTTCCGAGTACAAAATGCGGTATTTGTAAAACATTAAAGAGATTGAAGGAAAAGATCTTTGTGTGCGGAATGCAAGTTTCTTCGAAGGTGATGCAAAAAGTTTTCCAAAAGTGCAAATAGTAAATATTTTCGATTACTTCGTCTTTGGTCGAAGCGCCTTTACTGCAGAACAGTTCAAGGCATATAAAAGTTTCGAAGCATATAACAATTTCTCGTCGTCGGTATTCTTTTACAGGGTAATTTGTACGATCACAAATTCTTGAGTAATCAGTAATTTTTGGAGAGAATAGGTACGCTGCCTTAATGAGCAAGGTTCTCTTCCCTCCCAGGTGCGGTAAAAAAGATAGGTTTTCTTTCTTTCCAGGAATCGCTGATTTTTGATGAAACTCACCCTTAAAAGGTTCTATGCCTTCTTGAGAGTTTAACTCTTCAACAAAAAATGTCTTTCTAAGCTCTAGGAAACGATTTCCATGCCTTAGAAAAATGAGCAATTTTTTTTTTACGTAAAATTGCGTTGAAAAAATAAAATTATTTTGCTGGGATTTGTGCCCTAAAATCTATTTATCCGTAAATAAATTTAGCAGCATAACACCGACCTGTAAACAGACCTAGACACCAAAAATGATATTATTTGGACAATAATTTTAGCCATTATTTGCATTTTTTCTGCAAAAGTGTGCTTCTGCTCCAGGTGTACTAAAAAAATCAACAGTAGTTTGGGGGGGGGGGGGGGTATCATATAGAACAAAGTAGTAAACTAAAAGCTCCCAACACCGACAGCCAAATAACCTTAAAAGTGAAAGTCGAAAACTCGCAAAAAATAGTGCGTCAGGTTTTTTAGATCAAGATCTAAAAAATACAGAAGAGCCAGAAATTTGAATCTTACTAAAAGTCAGGTTTGCTAACAAATTAACTTTTAGCCTTATAAAAAGAGTCAACACCCCCTAGATCAACCAGGAACCTTCTAAAAAGAAGTCCCTGGAGAAAAAAAACAACGTGCACAGAAGTTCCGATTGGGAACCCAAGCGTTTATTTAAGAAAATATTTTAACTAAGAAACAAACTCTAAAAAATGTTCTGTAAGAAGGTAGTCAGTAGTAATAAAACCTACGCAAAAAAAAAAAAAGCCAACACCTTTTAAATTTAACTTGAAAGCTTTGAATCAACGAATGAAACGCCTGGCTCAATAAGTGCAAGCACTGCTCTCCAATAGCGTTTGAACACGTAAATAATGGATTCTCTGCTTTACCAGAAATCACTGATTTCTGCAGAAAACAACCATTTAAGAGGTTCTCTGCCTTCGAAGAGTGTGACTCTTCAAAAGAAAAAAAGTTTTTTTCTAAGCTCTAGCTCTGGGAAGCGATCTCCCTTCGTTTGACATATAAGCGAATTTTTTCGGTACTGCCTCTAGAGACAGCAGCTAGTATCCTGAAAAAGACTTATGGTCTCAATTTCCTCTATCACCGTAATTCATAATGCCAAAAAATCAAAGCATTTTGGCTTCAAAGTTTTACAAACACTGACAGCCAGCTATGCTTGTCCTTCAGGGATTTGTTGCCACTTCACCGAAACTACTCGAGACGTCACTGTTACATCTTCATTGCTGGTTGATTTTTATTTAAATTTTAATTTGTAATCGGCTACATGGTTGGCAACACTGAGAGGCTGCAACGGCTGCTCCACAAACACTAGCGTCTCGCGACAGCGATATCCACATGTATCCAGTTATCTCATTGGCAGGAATAAAACCGGCACCCATCAATTGGCGACCGGCCCTGAAACAGCACTCGTAGTTCGTATGTGTCGTCGAAGTCGTGACACAGGTAGTTTGTATCTTAGTTAACATTAGTTTCTTCATTGGCGGCTGTCGGCACAAATCGAACAATTTAACCTGTTTGCAGTATACATCCAAATATAAAAATGGGTATTCTTCCACAAACGGGCGCATTCCTCATTTCTCACAGCTAAGACAGCGGAACGCTAGAACAGCTCCGCGAGCAATCTACTGTTTTCGATCTGGCAATGCATCTGTTTTTGTTTACATTCGAATGCAAACATTATGGGTGGTTATCTTTGCATTATGTTCTTATTTTTTTATTCATCATGATGACTAAAGTTGGTTTCATCAAAAAAAAAATATTTCATGTACTAAATGAAAACTATAACAGAGATGTTGAAAAAGAACTAAAAAAAATGAACGATCTTACCGCTATATACGTTGGGAGACTGCTAAAAAATTATACTTCCGCATTTACAGTAAGTATTTTAATTCGTACTGAGAAATATATAGCAAAAGACAATTAAAGAAGAAAAGCAGCGATATTTATTGCCATTCGTGATTCCTTATTATTTCAAAGGTGGGTAGCGAACCATATCTTTCACACCATGATACGCATGTTTTTCTATCTCGTACGATATCGTTAAAGAGACTATACAAATTCCATTGAGGCATTATAAAATACAACAGATCAATTCAACGACAACTTCATGGAATTTTAATACTATCGAAGGGTAATATGTATGGACAACTTAATATTTACTGAGCGTTGCCAGATCGAAAACAGTAGATTGCTCGCGGAGCTGTTCTAGCGTTCCTCTGTAAACAACAAGTGCCGTTTCAGTGCCGGTCGCCAATTGGTGGGTGCCGGTTTCATTGTTGCCAATGAGATAACTCGATACATGTGGATATCGTTGTCGCGAGACGCTAGTCTCCACAAACTTCGTACAAACTACGAATTAAAATTGCAAATGGCGCCGCGCACCAAACCATATCAAATACGCACAGGTAAATAATTCATCTTTTTGTGCGGTAAAAAAATATTGACCCATGTTTTAAACTTCCTGATGTACATATCAATTATGAAAGTAACCAAATACAAGATCAAAAGTGGGAAATACTGCCCCTGTGGCGCAGTGGTCTAAGCGATAGCTTCTGATCATTGTCTGAGATAGGTCTGGGTTCGAAACCCGTTGAGGCATCTCTGCTTTCGGTGGAACCAGTAGCCCCAAGTTAGGGACGGGCAACTGCTTATAGCCCACTGAGTTGCTCGCAGGGGTCGTTAAACTTCCAAAAAAAATAAAAAAAAAAGAAGTGGGAAATACAATGCCCGCCCGCTTATTTAAAGAAATGCCTTTTTGGAAATTAAATTTTAAAAATATTTGTATAGAAATTTCAAATATCTCCATGTAGTTTCATATTTGTGGTATTTTTCTCCAAAATTTGTTTCCACAGTGTGGTCAGTTATTAGTTGCCACCTCACGCCCCGATTTTTCATTGATAGTTTGTGCCATTCTGTACTTACAACATGATTAAATCAGCAATGCTTCTTTGCTCTGCTTCCTAAAAGCTCTTAACATGGGGTTTAGTAATTTAGCTTTTGAACACCTTGATGTAGAAGGTTTCAATTTCAGTCTTTTTTTTTTTTTTTTAGTATCATGGAAGGTGCTCTTTTTTTGCTGTCTTAAATTATTAGTGTGGCCATGAAGTGAATTTATGAAATCTAGAAGCTTACTAATATGGAGTCCAGAATGAAACTTCTTCTGGAGAAGCAACCCAAAATTTGATTGTAAAGAAGTGAACAATGTAGATAATGTATTGCCCCTTACTGATACAACAGAAAATCTTCAAGAGTTTGAAATGCTGCCCCGGTGGCACAGTGGTCTAAGCGATGGCTTCTGATCATTCTTCCGGAAGTTGTCTGGGTTCTAATCCTAGTGAAGCATGTATGTTGTGTTTGTCTTATAGCACTGGCTCTCTCCCTTCCCCCGAACCAGTGGCCTTAACTTAGGGACTGGTGACTGCTTATAGCCCATTGAGTTCTTCATGGTGGTTGCTAAACCTCCACTAAAAAAAAAAAAAAGGCTGTGAAGCATATTCCTCAATTTTAATATATATATTGTTTTTCAAGACATATCCACAGACATAAAATTCCATCGAGTTTGATGTGTGGCAAGAAATTTAAAACTGAAAACTTATCTTCCAGAGCATCTCTAGATGAATACAAATAAGAAAGCTCACCACAGTGAAGTATCCTTCAAGAAATTTACTGTTAAAAGCAATCACTTGCAGCATATGCTCATTCATTTTGGTGAAAAATCTTATCGTTGTGATATACGTTCCGAACAATTCACATGGTAAAGTCACCTTTTACGGCATATACCCATTAACAGTGGTCTTGTCAGTGTTATGTATATTTGAAACAATTCATACAAAAAAGTAACCTATCTAGCCATGCTGCTTCATACTGGTGAAAAACCTCATCAATGTGATGTATGCTCCAAGCAATTCATTCAGAAAGTTAGCCTTTCCAAACATATGCTTCTTCACACAGGTGAAAAATCTCATCAATGTGATATATGTTCCAAACAATTTACACAGAGAGGTCACCTTGCAATGCATATACTTCTTCATACAGGTGAAAAACCTCATCAATGTGATGTATGTTCCAAGCAATTCACACAGAGAGATCACCTTTCTAAGCACATGCATCTTCATACAGGTGAAAAACCTCATGAATGTGATGTATGCTCCAAGAAATTCACTGAGAAAGGTAGCCTTTCCAAACATATGCTTCTTCACACAGGTGAAAAACCTCATCAGTGTAATGTATGTTCCAAACAATTCATATGGAAGACTAACCTTTCTAATCACATGCTTCTTCATACAGGTGAAACACCTCATCAATGTGATGTATGCTCCAAGAAATTCACTCGAAGAGGTCACCTTTCTAGACATATGCTTCTTCATACAGGTGAAAAACCTCATCAATGTGATGTATGTTCCAAGCAATTCACACAGAGAGATCACCTTTCTAAGCACATGCATCTTCATACAGGTGAAAAACCTCATGAATGTGATGTATGCTCCAAGAAATTCACTGAGAAAGGTAGCCTTTCCAAACATATGCTTCTTCACACAGGTGAAAAACCTTATCAGTGTGATATATGTTCCAAACAATTCACACAGAGAGGTCACCTTGTTATGCATATGCTTCTTCATACAGGTGAAAAACCTCATCAGTGTAATGTATGTTCCAAACAATTCAGACGGAAGACTAACCTTTCTAATCACATGCTTCTTCATACAGGTGAAACACCTCATCAATGTGATGTATGCTCCAAGAAATTCACTGTGAAAGGTAGCCTTTCCAAACATATGCTTCTTCACACAGGTGAAAAACCTCATCAATGTGATATATGTTCCAAACAATTCAGATTGAAGACTACCCTTTCTAATCACTTGCTTCTTCATACAGGTGAAAGACCGCATCAATGTGATGTATGTTCCAAGCAATTCAAACAGAGTGATCACCTTTCTAAGCATATGCTTCTTCATACAGGTGAAAAACCTCATCAGTGTAATGTATGTTCGAAACAATTCAGACGGAAGACTCGCCTTTCTAATCACATGCTTCTTCATACAGATGAAAAACCTCATCAATGTGATGTATGTTCCAAGCAATTCACAGTGAGAGGTCACCTTTCTAAGCATATGCTTCTTCATACAGGTGAAAACCCTTATCAATGTGATGTATGTTTTAAACAATTCACACAGAGTAGTAGCCTTTCTAGGCATATGCTTCTTCATACAGGTGAAAAACCTCATCAGTGTGATGTATGTTCCAAGCGATTCACTGAGAAAGGTAACCTTTCTAGGCATATGCTTCTTCATAATGGTGAAAACTCTCATCAATGTGGTGTATGCTCCAAGAAATTCAGTAAGAAAGGTAGCCTTTCCAAACATATGCTTCTTCATACAGGTGAAAAACCTTTTTATCAGTGTGGTGTATGTTCTAAGCAATTCACACAGAGTAGTAGCCTTTCTAGGCATATTCTTTTTATGCAGGTGAAAAACCTCATCAATGTGATATATGTTCCAAGCAATTCACTCAGAGAGGTCACCTTGCTAAGCATATGCTTCTTCACACAGGTGAAAAACCTTATCAGTGTGGTTTATGTTCTAAGCAATTCACACAGAGTAATAGCCTTTCTAGACATATACTTCTTCATGCAGATGAAAAACCTCATCAATGTGATGTATGCTCCAAGAAATTCACTGAGAAAGGTAGCCTTTCCAAACATATGCTTCTTCATACAGGTGAAAAACCATATCAGTGTAGTGTATGTTCTAAGCAATTCACACGGAGTAGTAGCCTTTCTAGGCATATGCTTCTTCATACAGGTGAAAAACCTCATCAATGTGATGTATGTTCCAAGCAATTCACTCAGAGAGGTCACCTTGCTAAGCATATGCTTCTTCATACAGGTGGAACCTCATCAATGTGATGTATGTTACAAACAATTCACCCTGAGATTTCACCTTTCCAAGCATATGCTTCTCCATACAGGTGAAAACCCTCCTCAATGTGATGTATGCTCCAAGAAATTCACTGAGAAAGGTAGCCTTTCCGAACATATGCTTCTTCATACAGGTGAAAAACCTTATCAGTGAGGTGTATTTTCTAACCAATTCACACACAGTAATAGCTGCCTACACATATGCTTCTTCACGCAGGTGAAAAACTATTAATGTGATGTGTTTTCCAAGCAATTCACACAGAGAGGTCACCTTTCTAAACATTTGCTTCTTCATACTGGTGAAAATCCTCATGAATGTGATGTTTGCTGCAGGAAATTCACTGAGAAAGTTAGCCTTCAGAGACATATGCTTCTTCATATGAAATAAATAGAAATACTGATGTGTGGTTGAAGATAATTTGAAAATGGAAATTTTATGAAGCATAAGTGCACTGATAAATTTCTTGAACACTCGGGAATCTGCATCTTAAAGGTTCCAAATGGAAATATGCATATTTTCACATAGTATGTTTTAGCATTTGAAATCTAGCTGTAGAATCTCAGAGATATATGCTGTATGTTGAATTTGTTCCTTGCTGCTGCTGTAACAGAGTTAGACATTCCTTTGCAACAATTATTTTCCTGGTTTTTTAGTCGTGGCCCCTTGACACGCACGCTGTTTATGTGCTGCATCCATAAGGAGAAATTTAATTTTTAGAATTTATTTTTAAATCAGGTATATTCTGCCTATATTACAGATTGCACAGCAAAACAAAGTGTACATTTATTAAAAGTTAGGTCATTTAAAATTATTGCTTACTACTTTTATGTGTTTACTTCTTTGGGGTTTTACGGTAGCCGAACTGGAAAGGTTAATAGTTTAAAGGTTAATGTTTAACAACATGCTTCTGAACATCTACCTTAAAAAAGCAAGATTTTAAGTTTCAGTTTTGGCTCCACATTATGCCTGTTGCTGTATTTATTATAATATTTCTATGGTCAAAAGCCTGAATGTGTAGATTCACACCAGTGTGTGAGGGCATACGGTATCAAGTATTTTGTCGCTTTTCTAGAAACATGCGAATTGCACAAAAAGTAAAGATCCAGACTTTAAAATTTTGCTAGTAGACATTGGCCTCCAAGACCAAAATTGTTAGTAGCCATAAAAAAAAAAAAAAACATGTGGCCAAACTTTGAAAAAAAAAAAAAAAAATCAAATTGTATATTTCATACTAAATTATTTTTATAAAATTGCTTAGTATAATATCAGTATGTTTTATTTTGCATATTTCAGTTATAGTATTCTTAAAAGTTGAAACTCAAGAAATAAAACAATGCAGGAGAGTGGGAACATCGCGCGGGGAGGGAGTACGCTTACTGGAGAAATCTTTGCACCGTCCGACTTCCGGTTGTGGAAATTTTCCCGCTATTTTCAAGCTGAAATACAAATATTTATGCGGTTAAATATTACTTAACAATAATACTGGGAATTACGATTGTGGAAAACATCTAAACTCTGTCAACCTTCTGTTTTCGAAAAGATGGACGAACACCCCCCCCCCCCCGGCTCTCCAATTGTGCTCACTGGTTCATTGACCTTGTGAATGGCCAAAAGAATACCGAAAAAGGCTTAATTTCATGTAAGAATCAGATGCCTGAGATTACGGTGAAATTTTTGCGGCGTCTAACCTCTGTTTTCGCACATTGTTGCCTACAGTTTCAAGCTGAAATTTTTTATGCAGTAAAATCATATTTAACATTAAAACTTTACACTAAGGCAACATTGGGAGAAAAAATTACGATTACTGTAACTTTTTCACTCCATTCAACTACTGTTTTTGAATGTTTTGAGACATGAAATACCGTCTCCAGACGGAACTTGACTGCAATGAAGTATTGTGTTCCAATTGAAACATAGAGCCATTCACTGTGACAGGGTGAGTAGCCAGTCACTTTTTGTCACCTTTTCAAACCTCTTTGACCAATTGAAACATAGAGCCATTCACTGTGACAGGGTGAGTAGCCAGTCACCTTTTCAAACCTCTTTGACCAATTGAAACATAGAGCCATTCACTGTGACAGGGTGAATAGCCAGTCACCTTTTCAAACCTCTTTGACCAATTGAAACATAGAGCCATTCACTGTGACAGGGTGAGTAGCCAGTCACCTTTTCAAACCTCTTTGACCAATTGAAACATAGAGCCATTCACTGTGACAGGGTGAGTAGCCAGTCACCTTTTCAAACCTCTTTGACCAATTGAAACATAGAGCCATTCACTGTGACAGGGTGAGTAGCCAGTCACCTTTTCAAACCTCTTTGACCAATTGAAACATAGAGCCATTCACTGTGACAGGGTGAGTAGCCAGTCACCTTTTCAAACCTCTTTGACCAATTGAAACATAGAGCCATTCACTGTGACAGGGTGAGTAGCCAGTCACCTTTTCAAACCTCTTTGACCAATTGAAACATACAGCCATTCACTGTGACAGGGTGAGTAGCCAGTCACCTTTTCAAACCTCTGACCAATTGAAACATACAGCCATTCACTGTGACAGGGTGAGTAGCCAGTCACCTTTTCAAACCTCTTTGACCAATTGAAACATAGAGCCATTCACTGTGACAGGGTGAGTAGCCAGTCACCTTTTCAAACCTCTTTGACCAATTGAAACATACAGCCATTCACTGCGACAGGGTGAGTAGCCAGTCACCTTTTCAAACCTCTGACCAATTGAAACATACAGCCATTCACTGCGACAGGGTGAGTAGCCAGTCACCTTTTCAAACCTCTTTGACCAATTGAAACATACAGCCATTCACTGCGACAGGGTGAGTAGCCAGTCACCTTTTCAAACCTCTTTGACCAATTGAAACATACAGCCATTCACTGTGACAGGGTGAGTAGCCAGTCACCTTTTCAAACCTCTTTGATCAATTGAAACATACAGCCATTCACTGTGACAGGGTGAGTAGCCAGTCACCTTTTCAAACCTCTTTGACCAATTGAAACATACAGCCAGTCACCTTTTCAAACCTCTTTGACCAATTGAAACATACAGCCATTCACTGCGACAGGGTGAGTAGCCAGTCACCTTTTCAAACCTCTTTGACCAATTGAAACATACAGCCATTCACTGCGATAGGGTGAGTAGCCAGTCACCTTTTCAAACCTCTTTGACCAGTTGAAACATACAGCCATTCACTGCGACAGGGTGAGGAGCCGGTCACCTTTTGTCACCTTTTCAAGCCTCTTTGACCGTATTGGGGGGGGGAAAAGTACAATTTAACAGTATAGTTTCAAAAGAAAATGCTGAAAGTTGAAAGATTACACAGCCCAACAAAAAAAGTAAAAAAAAAAAAAATTCTGGTGCCTTGTAAGTTGGACCTATTCTTGGGTATATTTGGGGTGCTGATTCCAAAAATGGCATCATTTTTACCCTATCAGCTTTAGTTTTAAAGATAGGGCATACCCACCTTATATGCTGTTGTGCAGAAATATATTGTTATTTTATGTGCGTAAAGTCGGTGTATATTGTTATTTTATGAGTGTAAAGCCAGTGTCTGTTAAGCTAATTGAGAGTTTGTGAACAACTGTACAACCAGATAATCTACACTGCTGGCCACCCAAACTGCAACACCAAGAAGAACACGAGATAACAAAGCCAGATTTCCTGGACACAGAACAACATATACAAAGATGAAATCAGTGAGCGTACAGGCCCGTGCGACTTGTGGAACACGCAGACATCAATAGTTCATGTGGTCCCCATGGCTGCACGGCTGGCAATAATGGTCGCTACAGTTCATCAGGCGTAGCCGCGGGTGGTGCTTGCCATGCCACTCAGTTGCCGAACAGAGACCAGACGTGTTCGATGGGCGACAGCAGCAGTGACACCTGGTGGGCCGTGAAGAATTGTTGCACGATGCATGCCACGTGCGGGCGCGCATTGTCCTGTTGAAACGTGGCCACTGGCAGGTCCTGCAGGTAAGGGAGGACTACAGGCTCCAAAATGTCGGAGATGTAGCGGTGACTGTTGAGTGTACCGGCGATGCGTACCAGAGCGGTGTGGGTGTCATATTCAATTGTGCCCCAAACCATAACACCAGGTGACGGAACGGTATGGCGATGCATAATAAAGGTGTCATACAGTCTCTCGCCGTGGTGCCACCACACGCAGATCCGACCGTTGTGGTGTTGCAGGCAGAAGCAGGATTCGTCGGAGAAGACAATATCTAGCCGTTCCGTAATCCAGGTGCGGCGTTCAACGGCCCACTGACGCCGCACTCGCCAGTGGTATGCCGTGAATGGTAATCGGAGCAATGGCCGCCGTGCTACAAGTCCCCGCTCCTGCAGATGATGTCGAACGGTACGTGCTGACACAGGTTGTTGTGCAACACAACCTAATTCCTGCGCTAACGTTTGTGATGTGGCGGTGAGATCCGTCAATGCCCGCCTCACAACATGCCGGTCCTCTCGTTCGGTGGTGTGCCGTGGCTGCAGCAGTCGCCTGCACCCACCGAATCCATACTCGCCTCACTGTGGCTGGACGTCGTCCCACACGGGCGCCGACGTCTCGGTACGATAAACCGCTGGCGCAATAAGCCACCATTCGTCCTCTGTCGAACTCCGAAACGTGCTGGAATGACTGCCGTATTCTGCGACGAGGCATCAGGAAGCTTCCCACGCACAGGTCTGGCAGCACATCACACTTCCACTACTTACCCCCACCTTCTATGCACCCTTCTTATAGTGCTTCTTGATGGCGTGCCGGGCGCACATGATTTGCATATGCCTTTCAATGCTAATCGTTTGCATGTCCTCTCGCGGGTGATGCATGCTGCGAATTTCAGGCCAATTGGCTGCTTCCTTCTTTGTGTTGCATTTTGGGTGGCCAGCAGTGTAGTATAAATATTTGCCAAAATCATATCAAAAATAGCAGATTTTGTGATGTTAGGATCCCGACTTTTGACGGATGACCGGTGGAATCAGCATATTAGGGTGGGTATGCCCTATCTCCAAAACTAAAACTAGCGCTGATAGGGCAAAACTGATGCCATTTTCGGAATCGGCATCCCAAATATATCCAAGAAGAGGTTTAACTTTCAAGGCACCAAAATGTGCAATTGGGCAGTGATGCCTACAACTATGTGAATATAGTTGCATAGTACAACTATGTGAATGTAGTTATTTCTGTTCTCGTATACCTCCCTTTATAATTGTAGGAAGGCCTCATAAGTAACGTGTTTGCGGGCAAGTCAGCACATGCCACTGCACATCCAGTGACATGACATTATATGCCATCCAACTTTACTTCACGCTCTAAGTACAAAGCGGCTCCTTATTTCCGGGAACTTACATTAGAGGATGCACGTTCGTCAAACTACACATTGAGTTATGATGAAACATTTAATGTTAAAGATAAGAAGGAGCTGCAAACAACCATCACATTTTGGTCAGAAAGCAAATGTGGCTTAATGACACGGCACCTCACAACTTTCTTTTTAGGTAAAGCGGATGGTGAAACATTGGATAAAAAACTATGTGAAGCACTTTCTGAGGCCAATTTACCACAAAACAGATGCCTAATGCTTGGATCAGATGACCTAATGTTAATAAGGAAAGTTTTTAGGCTTTTCAATTGTAATGTCCCGGAGACACGAGGGACAAGTCTTATAAACATAGGTACCTGCGATATTCACATAATGCGCATATGTAAAATCATTGGAGTGTTTAGGCAAAGAAGCCTCTAAGCTGCTGATCAACATTTACCGTTATTTTGATGGTTGGCCTGCCCAGTTGGGAAAAGTTTGAAGAAATCCAATCTAAATGTAATGTTCTACAACACAGATTTTTGAAACATGCAACGACAAGGTGGCTTACCTTGGGGCCTTCAGCCAACAGGATTTTGGAGCAGTGGGACATTATTCAGTTCTATTTCCTGAAGCACATGCCTCTGAGAAAAAGCTATGCTGCTGTTCAATCCAGGTCCTACCAGGCTGTTGTGAGTGCCTTAAAGAAACCTTCAATGAAAGCTGAACTTATTTCACTATTTCATCAGTAGAACTATTCATGAAGTTCACTCAATGTTTTCAGTGCCAAGAACCCATGATTCACAAATTGCATGAAGAAATAGGGAACGTTCTTCAGAAATTCATGGCTCGTGTTTTGAAGACTGCTGTCATTAGAAAAATCACTAAATTTTCTAAAGTTGATCTTGATGAACTGTTTACAGTTGGTAATCTGCTTCCTCTTGAAGAACTTGTCATTAATGAAAAAGTCACAGACGAGCTTTCTAAACTGAAAGAAAGTGATAAGTTGTTATTTCTGAAGGAAGCTCAAAAGCACTATATTACTGCTTGTAAGCATGTGATGGAAAAGACTTGCTTATGAAATGGATCACTTAAAAATTTTAGGTTTTTAGACCCGAAAGAAAGAATGAATGATAGAAGCCACAGAGACATATTGAAAGTTGCAAAAATTATGCCATTTCATGTTCAAGTGCATTACTTGTTAGATGAGTGGAAAATTTTGCAACTGGGAAAAGATGTTACATCATTTGAAAACAAAACTATTGATGATTACTGGCAACAACATATCTCAAAAAGGGACTCATTATCAAAAGATATAAAGTTTCCAAATGTCGCAAAAGTCATAAAGGCAGCTCTTACTTTGTCACATGGAAATGCTGATATAGAGAGATGATTTTTCATTTCTAAGCATATATTAGAAAATAAAAATCGGCAATGACCGAAATATTTTTAAACAGTGTACTGACTGTGGAGGGATGCCTTGAAACAATATCCTAATTTTCTTTTTGTACCCATTAATCCAAAACTTATTAAGTACAAACACCAAACACATTCAAAGTACACTGCCTTTATGGAAGAATGTAAGAGGAGAAAGAAATTGAATTAAAAGAAAAGAAAAAAGAACAACAAAAAAGAACAGATCATGAAGAAGATATGGAAAAGATAAAAAAGGTAAATCGAATGTGAGATTGCTGCTCTGAATGACAAGAAAAAAGAACACCTTCAAACTAAGGAAGCAAGAGAAGAACTCTTTTTGGAAGCTTCGGCTAAACTGAAGAAAGCACTCGAAAAAAATTTATTTAAAGGGAGCAAAATTAGCTGAAGGCATGCTCGAGGGAGTAAAATGTATGCAAATGGTAGAAAGAGTGAGAGAAAAGGAAGTGAAAATCATTCAAAAGAACCTTGAGAAAAGAAAATCAAGTATGATTACATGATTTTTTGCTAAGATGCCTAGAAGACAGTAAGCCAAACAGTTTTTTCTTCAGAAATGTTTTTCTGGAACATTAAAGAGAATTGTACGTCATTAGACTTTCAGAATTTTGTGTAATTTTTTTTTCTGTAAAATTATATAATGACAATAAAATAGCTATACCCCGTCATAATGAAGAAATTTATTATGATCTTACCTGGCCTATTTTGGTAGGGGAGTATATAAAAAAAAAAAAATTGGTAACTATGTTTGTTGTTTTGTGCTATTGGCAAGAAGTCTCTTTTAGTCACCTTTTAAAAAAAAATGTCACTGTTTTCAAAGGCTGCCTTAGCTCCTCATGCTGCTGTGATTCAACTGTTCTATCTAAATTTATTCACATTTCCCACTATCTCAACAATTCCTTATCAGTTTTGTCAGACATAATATTGCACACAGGTTGTTTCTCATATTTATCACCCATTATAATAGTTGTCAATGTGTTAGCTGCATGAAGAGTTACACCTTAGCCACTCATGTAAAGTTTGCAGCCTTATTAACCGCAATAAAGTTATGTGCTATGAAGCCAAAACATTCATTGTGGGAACCAAAACTTCATTTCTAAGCGAAATTTTGGTTCCACTCTTAACTACTTTTTAAAAACTTGTTTTAAAAGTAGTAACTACTTTTTTCATCATAACTTGTTTAAAAAATTCTGCTGGTTTGTTTACTGCATATCATTATGTTTAATTTCAACATGTGCTTGCAATTTGAAAGGCTTCGTGCATTCGGTTCAGAGAACTTCACCACAAACAACACACTGGTTTTCTTCACCATCTTTGTCTGTAACCATAAATCTAATCTCTAAATATTTAAGACCCCTTGGTAAGGATATTTTTAATGAACACCATTTCAGCCACAGATCAATTCAAACAAAGTTAGTATATAGTATAATTGTGACATAGGTCTGAATTATTTTGGGGAATCCATAATGACCAACAACTGACGTTCATTTTCATTACAGGCTGCCAGTATGGCTTCTAGTGTTTGTTGTTGCTGTACGATTGAATGAGGTAAGGAGGAGGAAAGATCAGGTGACACTAGTGGAGCATAAGCATTTTAGTCTTGACAATTCCACCTTCACTCTCGTGCTCAACAGCAGAAACAGTCTGCTTCTACAGAGTGTATACTAAGCTAGAGATTGCACTTCTGTCTGATTTTAAATGTTTCCGTTATTAAAAGAACAGACACCTGAAGTTTGACAACATTAGTTCCTCGAATTATTTTATTTTTAAAATTGCCCAGCATGAAAATCTAAATTAAAAAAACATTTTTTTTTTAAATGTTTTCTTACTTGCAGACCACAGATTGTGAACCATGGATTTAGAAAACTGTCACTCCTATTTACAAATTCTGAGTACCCCAAGACATATTTACTTTTGCATTTTACTTTGTGTTGCTAATCAAATAAACATATTTGACAGTGAAAATATCATTTTGCATGTTATTTCATAAAATATATGTTGTGCATAGGTGTCAACTTCGGGAGATCTAGTGGATGTCTGAGCTATTTATGTAGTCCTATGTGTATACAGGGTGTTAAGTAAATGGCACGTAATAACCCCAGAGGGTGATTTCTAGGGGAAATTCAAGCAAAAAGTGTTCAAGGACATTTTGTCATTTAGGGCTTATTTACTGAGATATCTGACCCTAAAGTTTAGTGACATCATATCAACAACTACCACAAAGCGTGTTTCCCAACAAGAGAGCCAAACACAAATGAAGTCACAAACACCTCACTGACGTAAGCAAATGAAGCTTACTCAACGTAACTACCTCCATAACAAAGGCCACAGAGACACGTGGCAGACAATAATTTGAATGGAGTTACATTCATTTTCTATGTTTTCTGTAAGAATGTGGAGATGTAACGCTGATCTGATAAACCTGTGTATCTCTGCCTGCCGATTAAAACATGAAAAATGTCCCATGACGTGTTTGCAGTTTCATTTGTGTTTGCCTGTCTTGTTGAGAAATGCACTTTGAGGTAGTTATGGAAATGACGTCACCAAGCGTTAGGGGCTGATATCTCAGTAAAAAAGCCCTAAATGAAAAATGTCCCAGAACATGTTTTGCTTGTATTTCCCCAAGGAATCGCCCCCTAGAGTTATTATGCACTGTTTACATAACACCCTCTATATAAATCTACAGTGTAATGTTGATCATGTGCCAATTAGGGATATAATTTTAATCAGTGATAAATTTTAAAAATGGGAACACAGATACAGAGACTCTAATTACGTACTACGAATACTCTGTAGTCACTTCGGAAATCGTTGGTCCACCAGATATTACGGAAAGCATCGAATATGCTATGGAAATTAAAGCTCTCGGTGAAGCGACCATTCAAATGATGTGGGCAAAGTTTATTCTAGTATTCATTTAACATTTTGGAGTGTGTTTCTTGGGTGTTTTCAATATTGTTGCATTTCTTCCATGATCTTTCAATATGTTTTGGATGTCTAAGCAAGCATCTCAGGTCACATGCAGAGTTATCACGGTCCATGGAATCCTGGAAATGTCCTGAAATTTTAGTTCCCTTTCAAGATACTGGAAAGTCCTTGATTTTCCATATTCATGTGAGTTGTCCTAGAATTCTTTCCTGCAATAAACAAAATTTTTTTGTTCATTGCTAGAAAAAAAAAAAAAAAAAACTGCATTTGTTTTCTTTCTTTTGTGGGTTTGAAAACAACTATGAAGAACTTTCAAACTGTGCAGGCACATTTGTTTTTTACAGTGTGTGTTACAATTTTATTCATTACTACTGAAAAAAGCTAAAAACTACAGAATTTTTTTTAGTGTTTACAACCAAAAATTTCCAATTAGGTCTCTGCAGATAGATATATTATCACCATCATCAACCATTATCAATGCACTGCTGGACGAAGGTCTCCCCAAGTTTCTTCCACAACGGTCTGTCTTGTGCCAGTCTCCTCCATTTTACTCCTGCATACTTTCGAATTTCATCCACCCATCACCCATGTGGTCTTCTTCTGGGTCTTTTCCTGTCCCTTGGAATCCAGTTTAAAATTTCAGCTATCCGTCGATGGTCTGTGTTTCTGGCAATATGTCCAGCCCATTGCCATTTCAGAGATTTTACTCTGATCATGATTGATATCTTCCGCTCTTGTCATTTTTCTGATCCACGAGTTCCTCTTCTTATCTCTCCTGGTCACACCAAGCATGCACCTCTCGATGCTTAGAGTTGTCTGCAGTCTTTGTATGTCTCTTTTAGTTAAAGTCCACGTCTCTGCACTATATGTAAGCACTGGAAGTATGCATTGATCAAACACTTTTCTTTTAAGACATAATGACATATTTCTCTTGAAAATTATACTGTTTCTTCCCAAAGCTCTCCAGGCAAATTTTATGTGCCGATTAATTTCTTCATCAATTATAAATATCATCATCATCATCATTGTCAACCATTATCAATCCACTGCTGGACGAAGGTCTCCACAACGGTCTGTCTTGTGCCAGTCTCCTCCATGTCACCCCTGCATACTTTCGAATTTCATCCACCCATCTCCCATGTGGTCTTCTTCTGGGTCTTTTCCTGTCCCTTGGAATCCAATCTAAAATTTCGGCTGTCCATCGATGATCTGTCCTTCTGGCAGTATGTCCAGCCCATTGCCATTTCAGGGATTTAACTCTGATCATGATGTCTTCCACTCTTGTCATTTTTCGGATCCACGAGTTCCTCTTCTTATCTCTCCTGGTTACACCAAGTATGCACCTCTCCATGCATCTTTGAGTTGTCTGCAGCCTTTGTATGTCTCTTTTAGTTAAGGTCCACGTCTCTGCACCATACGTAAGCACTGGAAGGATGCATTGATCAAACACTTTTCTTTTAAGACAAAATGGCATATTGCTCTTGAAAATTATGCTGTTTCTTCCAAAAGCTCTCCAGGCAAGTTTTGTACGCCGATTAATTTCTTCATCAATGTGACCCTCACTTGATATCTGCTGTCCAAGATAAACGTACGTGTCTGTTATCTCCAGCTTTTCTCCATCAATCGATAAATCTTCATTTCTTGTAAAAGCATTGAACATCACTTTTGTCTTCTGAAAGTTCATTTTTAATCCCACTTCTTTACTCTTGTCAGCAAGTTCCTGGATCATACTCTGCAGCTCTGATGGGCTAGTTGCAAAAATGACTACGTCATCAGCAAAACGAAGGTGGGTTAGATAATCTCCATTAATCTTTATCCCCTTGTTTTCCCAGCTCAGTGACTGAAAAACACCCTCCAATGTGGCATTAAAGAGCTTCGGAGATATGGTGTCACCTTGTCTCACTCCCTTTCCAATTTTTATGTGTGTTGTATTTTCAAACAGCCGAATCTTTGCACTTGCATTTTCATAGATGTTATTAATAATATTAATGTATGCATCTTCAATACCGCAGGTTTTCAGAGCCATTGTAACTGCTGATGGTTTCTCCGAATCAAAGGCTTTTTCATAATCGATAAAAGCCATGCACAATGTAAGTTCATATTCCCTCGCTCTTTCAATTAGTTCTCTCAGCACATGGATATGATCTATTGTGCTGTAGCCACTCCTGAATCCAGCTTGTTCTCTCGGTTGAGCCATGTCCAGTGTTACCTTCAAGCGATGTGAAAGAACTTTAGTGAAGATTTTATAAACTACTGATAGGTGGCTGATAGGTCTGTAGTTTCCGAGATCCTCAATGTCACCTTTCTTATGTAGCAGGATCATTGTAGCGGTGTTCCAATCCTCAGGAATCTTTCCTTCATTAAGGCATCGAGTGAAAATTTGGGCGAGTACTGTTTCGATTTCTCCACTTGCTTATTGTATGATGTCTACAGTAATTCCATCTTCTCCTGGAGCTTTCCCCCGCTTCATGTTCTTGATTGCATGTGCAACTTCTGCTGGACGGACTGGAGGAACTCTGGTACTGGTATCTTTCATGATGTCTAGAGTGCATGTATCATCCCTTTCATATAATTTGGAGTAGAAATCTTTCACTCTTGTCAAAATTTCGCCTATATTTCTTGTTACAGAACCATCTTCTTTTCTCAGTGCCATAATCTGTTTTCTTCCCTTACTGAGATGTCCCTTTGCTATCTTTAGGCTTTGGTTGTTTTCAATGGCTTTCCTTACTAGTTCACAGTTGAATTTTCTTACGTCTTCAGTGATACTTTTTCGTACTGTCTTGCATAGCTCTATATATTCCACTTTGGAAGTCACATCTTCTTTAGTTGTCCTCATCTCTCTTCTTTTTTGCATCAACATTTTCGTTTTTCCTGATAATTTATTTACATGCAACTTGTTCTTAGACCCAGCTAATTTTGTTGCTGTTTCCATAAGAGCTTTGGTTACTTTTCTGTTAACTTCAGAGATGTCCACTTCTTCCGATGTTAGGCCTTCTAAAGCAGAGAACCTGTTCTTCAGTTCCAGCTTGAAGGTATTATGGTGTTTTTTAAGGTTGGTTATGTCAATAGATTTTGTTTGTCTTATGAGCTTGCCACGTTCAAGTTTAGTGTTGAGGTGCATCTTACATCTCACCAATCTATGGTCACTACCTGTGTTGAACTTGTTTAGCACACTGCTGTCTTCTATGACGAATTTTTTGTTACACATAATAAAATCAATTTCACTTGTCGTCCCATTTGGATGTCTCCATGTCCATTTCCTGTGTGGCTTTTTCTTGAAGAAGGAGTTCAAGATGAAAAACCCTTCTGCCTCTGCAAACTCTACGAGAGTATTTCCACGCTGGTTTCTGTTGCCGTGACCGAATTTACCTACTGAAGTTTCATTGTGTTGCCGTTGCCCTATTTTTGCATTGAAATCTCCCATAATTATTTTCAAGTGCTGCTTACCTTTATTATTTAGATGACAAATTTCCTCATAAAATTCTTCAATTTCCTCTTCAGGATGACTTGTGGTGGGTGCATAAGTTTGAATAATCTGAGCCTGGTATCTTTTCGAGAGTTGGATAACAAGCCGTGCAGCTCTGTCAGAGGAACTTTCAACTTCTACAACTTTATCCTTCAGTTTCTTGTTTATTATAAATCCAACACCACTAGTTCTGCCAGTATCTGTCCCACGATAGTAGAAGAGATGTCCACTTTTCAGTTCGATGAGATCTTCTCCTTTTCTCCTTACCTCACTTAGCCCCACGATGTCCCACTTGATCCTTTGTAGTTCCTCTTCCAATTCAAGAAGCCTTGAATCAGAAGATAGGGAGCGTCCATTGTACGTAGCCAAGGTCAGCATCAGATGGCAGCCTAGTCCGGTCCTCCGGGGATTCTTAGCACCCTCTGCCTTCATGTCGCACTGGCCGCTGCCTTGGCCAGGTACATTCCAGCTGCCGGAGACTGAGGGCCAAGATTTAAGTTGTGGAGTCATTTTGGAGGGGTTTGGCCATAACTCACCACGCTGGCCAAGCGGGTTGGTGAGTGTGGGATAGAATTTCCTCTAATCCCGATGGTATAGTTATACCGCTATTGGCGGTCGTCAGAGCCCCTTTAGTAGGAACAGGATGCACCACGAGAAGGCGGGGTTGACATTTGTCAAGGAGAGGCTGTGATGTTACGCATCACCTGACCTTACATCCCACACTCATATATTATAAATATATGCCCTCCTAATTTTTCTTATGCACATTTTACATTTATGCAGCTATGCTTTTATGTATTTTTTTAAAGGGGGGGGGCTTTTATTGTTATGAGTGACTTAATGGGTGCCTGTGTGGCAAAGCATCCGCATAGTCAGTAGCTATGCAAGATAGCTCTGCAGCATGTTTTCATAATAAAATATCAAAGAAATACGAAATTGTGGAATTTACAGATTTTTCCTTGTTTAAAACCTTTTTTTTTTTTTTTTCAGTAGATGCATGTCACCTTTTCGAAATTTCAATTTGTTTCCAGGGTATCTCTTAATTATCATCTATAATGTCCAGTTTGATCCGCAGTTCAGTCAGCGTGTACTGTAGTTTGTGTACATCTGATCATCATAGGAAGTAGTTATTGTCCAAAGGTTGAGAACTGTTTGCTAATGTTTACAAAAGATTATTGTAACTTGCTAAGCCTAGTATGGTGATTGATGTAATAGTAAGTAATGCAATGAGTCCAAATCTGTTTAAAAATTGCAAACTATTGTACAGTTTTGTGACCCCTTTTTGTGGACGTACTATACACCCGTACTAGACACAGGACGTGACTGTGAAGGGGTGATGTTATGGATAATAATTGTCGCTTACATCAGTCAGATATAAACAAACTAGACATTTGCTTTCCTTCAGAGGATCCTCAACAAATTTCTAATGAAGTTGTATAAATACAAATGCATGTGAAATGTTATTTTTACTACTCACAATGTTTATTTAAGTAGCAATACCAAGTAAATTGCCAAAATGATGCAATGGATTACTTAGAATTTCTAGAAAGAAGTGTGTGCTTCTTTTAAAATTATTCCCAAAGTTCTTCAAAATTGAAATTAAAATAGAAGCAGCATGCGTTTAGCAATTTTCCCTTCATCTGAAGGATGTGTCTGGGATTTTTGTGGTGGCGGTTCTGGACTGTGTTTTGGATCCAGAAAAATTGCATATCTGTGTGAGTGCAATATATTGTTTTTCTGATTCTGTCAATACGTAGAGAAGAAAAGGGCTACTCCTTTATGCTTTCTAACAAAAGCATTAAGAGGTCACTACTTACAGAAAACTGAGGTTTACAAAGACGATTTGGTCTGCACCTACGTATTATGACAACTACTCGACATACACAGGAATTAGGACTAGAACGGGTGGTTTTATGCTTTGCCAACACTTCTAGGAACAAAAATTAAAAAAAAAGTTCTTGAAAAATGTTAATAATCATATTAAATTATTTATTTATTATCACACACTTATTTGGGATTTAGCTCTGTGATAGCACAACAGTATAACTGGTTTTTGGCTAATTTAAGATCTGAATTTTTATAGCCTCACAAAAGTTGCACCTCAGACTGGATACGAACTCATAGGTTAAATATTTTTGTGAAATGCACTACAAACACATGGTAAGCATGTAATTTAGCAATCTAAATTACTTGGCAGAAAATATCAATAAAAAAGGATATACATAAGTGCTGATGAGTTGAAGTACACCAAGACAAGAGATTTAAAAGATAATCCTTGTTTATTGGCGTAAGTAAACTGAGAAATATATACAAATTCCTTCGCAAGCTTTCTCCGTCAACGGATGGCTTCGTCAGGCGGTTATTAGGTTAAGAGCACAGAATCAAATTAGAATTTAAATCAATGGAAGTAAGAACAATGTGACCTAAAGATAAATACAGGCGATCGCACATGCATCTGAGGCATGAAACTGTAAGAGACGTGCATGAATAACACCAAAGTTTAACATTGGAGTGCTACTGTGGCACCCAAGAAATGTCTATCTCAGAGATGTTGTTCAACTTGGGCACCTATGCGAGTTGATGTCCAGAAGGGTGTGCCAGATTGATGGTAGTTCAGTCGAGATGTCAGAGTTGCATACATTCTGGCGCGTTAGGATCTCTATGGTTTCTCTGACAGCTGCCAATTTTTTATTGTGGTACGGAGTTTCTCTACGGAAATTCTGCCATAGCGCTTGGGCTGCCTGGCTCACTACTTCCCTAGACAGTGCTGTCAAGGGCTTTCCATGTGTAACGTCACGTTCATGCTCCGCCAACAGCAGCTTGAAGGATCTTTTTGTGAGATCTATGTAATATTTTAGTGTTGTGTCTGGATACTTTAGCGGGATGGTATAAATACCTGCATCTGTGTGTCTTGCGGCTTCATGTGGTTCTTCACTTAGTAGTGCAGCCAATGGCTTCGGGGTTTTTAGTCCAATATTTAGGCCTCGTTTCTGAAGACTACCACAACCAAAAATCGGCAGCCGTCAGAGAAACCATTGAGATTCACATAGGAGCCCAACTTAAACATTTCTTGGACACCACAGCAGTACTCCGATGTTAAACTTTGGCGTTATTCAGGCACATTTCTTACGCTTTCGTGCATCAGATTCATGTGCGACGTGACTGTATTTATGTTTAGGTCACATTGTTATTACTTCTATTGATTTAAATTATCATTTGATTCTGTGCTCTTAACCTAATACACTGGCGGAAAGTGAAAAAAGAACACCAAGAAGGAAACGTCTGATACCAACGAAATTTATACAGCATAATAACGGAATACAGAGGATAATGTGATCAAAACATTATGGCAAAATACAGCTGTATTTGCTGGTAAACTGAAAAATAACATTTCCATGTAACATGGTTAGTACAAGGTTGAACCGCCATGAACTGCGTCACGCTGTGCAATTCTGGCATGGAGTCTGTCGTACAGATGTTGGATGTAAGTTTGGGGTATTGAGTTCCAAGCATCCTCAACCTGGACGCGTAAATCGGGGATGGTCGTGGCTGGCCGTGGAGACCGGATAAGTCCCCATAAAATCCCACACGTGCTCATTGGGGGACAAATCAGGTGAACGTGCAGGCCATCACACCCTTAAGTGCATGTTGCGTTGCACGTGCCGTGTGTGGGCGTGCGTAATCTTGCTGGAAAACACCATGATGGACCGACCTTACAAATGGCACAACGGGCTAAATGATGTTGTTGATGTGAGAGGTGCTGTTTAACGTACCCGGTACAAACACCAGTTGTGTACGGGAGTGATCGCTCCCCACACCAGGAGACCAGGTGTAGGCCCTGTGTGTCGCTGGCGGATGCAAGAAGGGTGGAGACGCTCCCCTGTGCGTCTGCAAACACGCATACGGCCATCGGAGGCTCCCAAGCAGAATCTGCTTTCATCGCTGAACACGACAGATCGCCATTGCGTTCTCCAGTGCAGACGTTGGCGACACCACTGCAGCCGTTCCTGACAGTGAGCTGGAGTCAGAGGTACACATGACAGAGGCACACGTGCACGTAGTCCTGCATCCAGTAGACGGTTGCGGATTGTTCGCACAGTCACCTCAGGTGCAACGGCAGCTCGGATTTGCGTCGCAGTGTATGTTCTGCTTGACAACGCCGCTCTTCTTATGCGTCGATCGGTCCGCTCATCAGTCCGTCTATGACTCCCGGTTCCACGTCTTCTCGTGTGGGAATGTTCCTCGGACCATCTACGCCACCATCGCACCACCAGCGATACTTCCCGTCTAATTCGCTCCGCAATACGACGATACGACCACTCGGCCTCGCGGAGTCCGACTAGACGACCTCGCTCAAAGTCTGATAAGTGCTGAAATCTTACTCGTCTTCCATGTCCAGGCATTGCAGCTTCTTCAGGGTCTTCGCACGTGTCCGTACGCCGATGACTGAATACATTCACTTCGCCGTACTCCTTAAATACCACCGACGATAATTCGCATAATATGCCGTGCTGTGGCGTAAGCGCTCACCGGTTGATCCCGAAATTAACATCACACCTTCATAAACTCGACCTCATTAACATATGTAAATTTCCTGATCGTCCGCCAATTCCTTCTTGGTGTTTTTTTTCACTTTCTGCCAGTGTAACTGCCTGACAAAGCTGTCCGTTGATGGAGAGAGCTCGCGGGGGAATTTGTATATATTTCTGTTTACTTACACCAGTAAACACGGATTTTCATTTCTTCTAAGAATATATATATTTAAAATACATTATTTCATTAATACTGTGCATTGATAAAATGTGTATTATCTTAATGAAATTTCTGGTTGGGTACATGTGTATGACATCTCCTTATGTAGCAAGTTATACCGATGCAGTTTTTCTGGGCACTGCCAGCTATCTGCGTCATAATCGATGTGTGCTGCTAAGACGGTATCAGGGTTAGACATCTTGTAGTATGTTAGTTGATGTGTAAATGGGGAAGATTAAAGTGTTGTTTTTGTTGGAATAATGTATTGTATTCTACAAGTATTTGATTGATACATTAAATTAGACATTTTATGATAATTTTACACACATATATATACTATATATTTGATTGGAGGTTTAACGACCACCGTGAGCAGTTCAAATTCTTTATTAAAACAAGGTATGTTACAATGAGTCGCTCGACAGCAAATTAAAATGCCAAAACAATGAGTGACAATGAGATAGTCTATACATGATGCAAGTGGGAAACCGTCCCATAAAACAAAACAAAAAATCGAATGATAAAAGACATTATCGGATGTCAACACCCGAGGCATACATTTGATGAACAGAACAGGGGTAATGCATGTATTATGTATATTGTTATGCAATACAGTTACCGGACAAAATAGAAAGGCAGCAGAGAACATTCGACGAAAACAATAGTAGTTGGAACACACGAGCTTGTGGTTCCAACAAACAAAAAACCGGTACATAACGAGCAAAATGCTTATAACAAATTATTGGAAGGTATGTACAGAGCAGTTCACAGAAACCACGGTGCAAAGAAATTACAGTACAGTAGCGAAAAAACTGGGATGTGCTACGAAGGCACAACACAATAATAAAGGAAGGATATATTAAATACAGTTATCGCGATTAAGCAGAAGACATGATACCAAGGCATAAAAGCACGGTGCAAAGAAATTACAGTACGTAGCGAAAAAACTGG
Organism: Macrothele yani; assembly: GCA_039090855.1. Classification (NCBI taxonomy): domain Eukaryota; kingdom Metazoa; phylum Arthropoda; class Arachnida; order Araneae; family Macrothelidae; genus Macrothele; species Macrothele yani. Next base: position 179,296,049 of record CM077009.1, on the reverse strand, counting down.
GATGTGCCACGAAGACACACGCAAAACCCAATAATAAAGGAAGGATATATGCAATACAGTTTTCGCGATTAAGCAGAAGACACGATACCAAGGCAGAGAAGCACGGTGCAAAGAAATTACAGTACAGTAGCGAAAAAACTGGGATGTGCAACGAAGGCACACGCACAACACAATAATAAAGGAAGGATATATACAATACAGTTTTCGCGATTAAGCAGAAGACACGATACCAAGGCAGAGAAGCACGGTGCAAACAAATAACAGTACAGTAGCGAAAAAACTGGGATGTGCCACGAAGGCGCATGCACAACACAATAATAAAGGAAGGATATATGCAATACAGTTTTCGCGATTAAGCAGAAGACACGATACCAAGGCAGAGAAGCACGGTGCATACAAATAACAGTACAGTAGCGAAAAAACTGGGATGTGCCACGAAGGCATACGCACAACACAATAATTAAGGAAGGATATATGCAATACAGTTTTCGCGATTAAGCATAGGACACGATACCAAGGCAGAGAAGCACGGTGCAAAGAAATTACAGTACAGTAGCGGAAAAATTGGGATGTGCCACGAAGGCACACGCACAACACAATAATAAGAAAAGGATATATGCAATACAGTTTTCTCGATTAAGCAGAAGACACGATACCAAGGCAGAGAAGCACGGTGCAAACAAAAAACAGTCATCGAGACACAAGAGCTTGTGGTCCTGAAAAGCAAGGACCTAACGTGCGAAATACATAAGAAAAAAGTAGATATGTACAGGACAATTCATAAGAAACACGTTGCAGAATACAATTACGGAAAAAGCACGGTGCAAACAAAATAAAAGACCCGAACGGAAAAGAGAACCAAAGTTTGGACACACAAGGTTGTGGTCACAGAAATGAAGACACGAATCACTCGCCCCGTATTAAAACTGTGCAAGAAAAAGAACCAACGAAAAGTACTAGCAAAGTGAAGAGAAGAGCCAATCCAAAAGAGGACACAATCAAGTCACCAGTTGAATGTCAGAGCCAGCAATGGAAAACCACCCGGTGTGCTGGGCCCAGGTGTTCTGAAAGGTGCCGATTGTTTGTGTGGAAGTTACAGCTGTGAGTTCCAACCGGAGGCGTGCCACGAGCCGGCCCCGAAAGCTAGCCCGCAGCCACCCACCGGCCAACAAAAGAGATGGGAATACAGGACAATTCCTGAGAGATTGATGAAATGAGTGAATCACTTACTTGGCAAGTATAAAAAGAAAGCAGCAGGCATACGGGGGGCGTGTGGGCGAAGGTTTTGTGAGCAAAAGCCACGGATATGCTTGAAACGGCAAGTCAGAACAAATTATGTTAGCTAACCGGAAAACAGTATGAAGAAGTGGCAGCAAGATAGGGCAGTGGAAGTACATATGAGCGATGTCACCGTCAACGCCACAGAAAGGACAGAGAGGAAGAGAGACATGCAATAGAGAAGATAGGGGACAGGGAGCCGGCGATGAAGGAACCGCCAGTGGATGTTACGTTCTAGAGGGGAAGAAGAAGCAGATCAAACGGCCAGGGAGGAGGAAGGAGAAACCCCGGAAATGGGATGGGGAGACTTTTTTTTTTTTTTTTTTTGATTGGAGGTTTAACGACCACCGTGAGCAACTCAATGGGCTATAAGCAATCGCCCGTCCCTAATTTAGGGTCACTGGTTCCAGGGAAGGGAGAGAGCCAGTGCCGTAAGACAAACACAACATCCATGCCTGAACGGGATTCGAACCCGGACCCTTACGGACGAATGATCAAAGGCCAACGCCTTAGACCACTGCGCCACCGGGGCGGCAGGGGAGACTATAAAGGTCAGCGGTAGAAAAAGAAAGGACAGGGGCGACAGAGTCACGAAAAGGAAAAAAGAATGGAGAGGAAGGCTGGGGCCGGGGACGACGAGGAGGCCGTCGTCAGACACTAGAGAAACTGAAGGGAGAAACGGAGAAGGGCATAGTCATACGCGAGGTAAAGAGTTGGGGTGGAAACGAGTAAGTCGAGAGGTTTCCAGGAAAAATCGGGATTAATTAGGGCCCGCACGGTTATTTTTTTTTATTGAAGGTTTAACGACCACCGTGAGCAACTCAATGGGCTATAAGCAGTCGCCCGTCCCTAATTTAGGGTCACTGGTTCCAGGGAAGGGAGAGAACCAGTGCCGTAAGACGAACACAACATCCATGCCAGATCGGGATTCAAACCTGGACCCCTTACGGACGAATGATCAGAGGCCAGCGCCTTAGACCACTGCGCCACCGGAGCGGCCTGCACGGTTAGGATGTCAGCACGGAACCAGGTGAAAAATAGAAAGAAAGGCTGCTCAGGAGGGGAGTGAACCAGGGTAGAGGAAAAGAGTGGTTCCGCAAGGAGATCCAGGGTGGTCGTTGGGAGAGGGGAGGGACGGAAAAGCGCTAGAACCTCAGATAAAATAGTAGTAAAGTTAGAAGAAGGAATAGTATAGTAGTCAATCCTGAGGAAAAGAAGAAAAGTGAAGGATGGATCGCGAAGGGAGAGAATAGCGTCAAGAGAAAGTGTAAGAGAAGGCGAAGTGACAAGACGAAGGAACGAGGCGATGCGGTATGCACGATAGTAACAGTGAACATCTATGAGATTAATGCCCCCCGCTTGACAGGGAGATATAGCGTCGGAGCGGCTGACCAGTGCTTTGAAATCCAGATGACTGAAGTGAAGATACTGTTGAATTCCGTCATGCGGGTTGACAAGAAGACGGTGGAGGTCCAGGAATGAGTGCAGAGGGAAAGTAAATAACGTCGAACGATATGAGCTCGCTGACAGTAACAACTACTTGGAATCGTAAATCTACAAAACGCTGCTTGATGACGTAACCTAGACTGCAAACTGGTCCATGTCAAAAGGCCCGTGGTAAAGGGATGACCGATTTGGGCTCCAAGGATCTTCTGGGTAGAGGAAGACCCGACCGCACCCCAGGGGTATCGGTCCGGCCCATCCACGACCCACACAACTAACCAGTACTTTTGGTGACATTAAGCGAAGCGCCAGAAACAGCAGCGTAAAGATGGTAGGTGGAGAGAAGATTGTTGAATTGGACGTCCTAGCAGAGACAAAAGGTTGCGTCATCTGCATATGCTGTAAGTACGCACTCGTGGTGCCTAGTGCTGGCAACTGTCGGAGGAAGAGTAGACAGGACAATGGCGAAGAGTTGCCCCGAGAGGGAGCAGCCCTGCCGGATTCCTCGACGAAAAGGTACAGGAGCCGTCAAAAAGGAGGCCGTCCGGACGTGAAAGAAAGCGCCCCGATAGAGGCTGAGAAGAAGAGAAACGAAAGAAGAAGGAAAGCCAAAGCCTAGAAAAGTGGCTGAAAGAAAGTCGTGAGAGATGTTATCGAATGCTGATCTCTGGTCAAGGTTAAACAGGGCGAGGAGCGAGGAGTGGGTGCAGGCGAGAAAAACTAGGTGCTGGAGGAAGGAGATGTTAGAAATGGACCGACCAGGCACAAGGTATGACTGGTTGGGGGAGATAAGAAAGGGAAACACAGAGTTCAAGCGGCGAGAGAGAACTTTAGTGAAAAGTTTATGGTCCAGATTGAGAATGGAAATGGGGCGCCAATTTCGCAAGTCCAAAGGGTCTCCCTTTTTGGGCAGCAAGATGATGTGCGCTACAGTAAACTCCGGCGGTAGTGCTGAAAAGGTTTGGGCGCAATAAAAGCAAGCGAGAAGAAAAGGCAGAGACGGGAGGAAGGCGCGGTAAAAGGAGAAGGGAAGGCCGTCAGGTCCCGGAGATGCGCGTGAATTAAGGGAGGCATTAGCTTCCGAAATTCAGCAGGAGAAAAGGCGGAAAGAAGAGGATCACAGAGTTGGGGTGGGACCTGAGGTACAGCAGAAAGAAGAGGGGAGGAAGAGATAGCAACAGTAGGCACCACCGCACGGAATTTGTCCTGGAAAAAGCGCCAAACTTTCGTGCATAGACGTGAAAGGTCAGATGGGATGGTACCATCACGTAGGGGAAGGTGAAGTAGCGTTTTAGACGTACGGTGTGTTCTTTCGGTACGTGAGAACTCCTCGTAGGAAATCTCCGGCGAAGAAAGGTGAAGCATCTTCAGCCTGCGAGTAGCCTCCACGGCAAGCGGATGGAGTTTCGCTCGTAAAGGTTCCTGAACAACAAGGTAAGCGTGATCTTGTAAGGAGATTGCAGCCAAGGAGCAACGGAGATTACAAATATCCTTTGCACGTTCGTTACGAATAGCGAACGAAAGACGGCGTACGAACAGACGAAGATCGTTTTTGATGTCTAACCATAGACGAAGGGTAATGGGAGCGGTGCTGATGAGATGTTGTCGATCAGCAAGAAAACGGCGGACGTCGGCGCGAAACGCCACATCCACAAGCAATGAATCATCGAAGGTCCAGGAGCGTTATCTTGAGGGCGGGAAAAAGGAAACGCAGATGGTAAGTGCTACAGCACAATGGTCGGAAAAGGTGAAAGGATGATGTCTCGCCGCAGTGATCGCTGGAAGCAGCGGTGGGATGACGTATATGCGATCGAAACGTGCTGCCGCCGATCCTTGTGCTGGAGAATTCCGCCAAGTATAAAAAATGGTGTCCGGGTGAAGATGCCGGAACAAGTCAACAAAATGGAAATCGGTAATAAGGTGAGTAAGCAGATAAACAAGAAGGGAGCGGTGCTCCCCCTCTTTACACGAGCGGTAAAGCAAAGGCTGCAGAGTGCAGTTAAAGTCCCCCGCGGACGCAAAAGTCCTCCGGGGGGGACGATGGAGTTGAGAGTGAGTTGAGAGTCGTCAGTAGGAATATACGCATTAAAGATATGATATGGTACACAATTGATGCAAAATGTAAAACATTGTAATTGATCTGTAAAAAAGTTCTTAACAGCAACAGAAGTGATGGATGGACGAAAACGGTGATGTATTCCGACAGCATTTTCGCTTGAACGCAGTACACGGTGGGCATGATGGAAGCTGTACTGCCATCGGCGCCAATGATGGAAAGGTGTTGTAGGCGAGCACCACGTTTCCTGGAGCAGGAGGATATCGGCACTAATTGTCGAAAGGTCCTCATGCACGGCTGAATTCACCTCGGGGGATCCAAACCCCCGGCAGCTGAAGGAAACTACCGTGAAAGCGCCAGGTCACCCGGCGCCGTGGTGAGCCTGGTGATCGAAATCTTGAGTCCGTGGATCTGTTTGCGAATGAACTTGGACGTCTTAGCGGAAGGACCGGATAAGTAAAAAAATTTTCCACCAGACTGTCCAGATCGGAAAGCTGTTGCAGGATTGCAGGATGTCCAGCTTCATGGGTCTTTGCATACTGGAGAAAGCTGTGTGTTTTTTGCGTTTAACAGGGGAGAGCATGCAGCTCCTCGTAAGCAAGAGGCAAAGACAAGAAAAATGTGTGGCGGAGAGTCTGATCAAAGTCCTCAAATGCTACCATTGGAGAGGAAGGGTCAGAAGTTGTATCAAAGTCTTGAAGATATGATGGTTTCTGGCGGGTACGGGAAGAGGAGCGAGTGGAGCTCCCAGCAGCTTTCCCTCGCTTGGTGGTGTTTCGAGAAGGTTTGGGCGCCGCCCTCTTATCTGGTCGAGCGCTGTGATCAGGCTCAGAGGTGTCATCATGGTCTGTTCTGCACTGGTGCAAGCGCCGTCAGTATCCGCAATTGATACTTCAGTATCTGACACGACACGGTCGTATACAGAATCAGCTGGTGGATCTAGGGCGCGGAACTTAGAGGACTCCGGCAGCACTGGAAAATCGGTCGCGGAAAGAGATGGCTGAACATCAGTCGATGACGAAGCACTTTCTCGTCTGAGAGGCACCTCAGACGAAAGGCGTGGAGGCAAGGGCGAGTCAGAGGATTGTAGAGAAGCCACCTGCGGTCAATCTTGTGGCGCAGCCGCAGGATTGGGACACCGCTTGTAAAAGTGCCCAAACTTCTTGCATTTGCTGCAGTGATGTTCAGTGAGCACATCAATATAACGGATTTGGTTACCGCACTTGGCTTTGCATTGAGTCGGGATGGTCTTAATGTCCGCCGGGGAAGAAAAAACAACCCTACCCACGTGACGAGCGACGAGCAGGGAGTTGTCTTCTGGGTCTTTAAGGGCAGCAGAATATGTCTGAATCGTTCCAACCACACGGCCGAATGACGCAGAACCGCAAATAAAACTGTATCGGTCACCTCTGGGGGCACCGGGTAGAAGGACACATTCATAGGGCATTCGGCAACTGGGCTGGGAACAAGATGTTGATCGCCGGTGGTGAGGCCGGCATTCGTCACGGCACGAGCATAGTCGGCCTTGGAAAAGTATACGACAATCGTTCGGCCTCGCCGAAACATGTGTGGAATGGCATGTTTTGGAAATAGCCGCTTTAAAGCGGGGAATAATCTTTGAAGAAGGTGTTTCGTAAGGATTCAAAGACAACACCTCTGTCTAAGATCGTAGTGAAAGCAGTACTTGCTGGCGAGTCCTGGAGAGTTTCCAAAGAAATGGTATTTCCGTCTCGTTGTAGTTGTGATTGAAGAGCTTCGGCGCCGGCGTACATGCCCTGCGGGGGCGTTGCACAGTGGTAGAGGCCATGGCTTTGGTATACGTTACGAAGACGTCATAGGTTTAGATGACATGGGAAAGGTACCGTTGCACGAGACATCCATTGCGTCGTCGTCAGCAAAGAGGGTGATAGCAGCTTGAGATGAGTGAGAAGGCAACTGAACAGCCTGAGGAAAGGGGTTGTTCACATCACGACTTGAGGGCAGTGCAAAGGCGCCACAAGGGGAGGGCAACGAAGCAGCACCCATGGAAGAGGTAGTCGTCAAAATCGATAGGACACAAGAAGTGAGGTCCAGTTCCCGGCCCCCACCGCCGGATGACGCGATTTGCAGTGGCGCCGACTATCGTAGCTTCGACCAGCTCGGCCGAAAGATAAACAAGACGGAATAGGAAAAAGAAAAGGCAACTCACCAATCTGGGAGTATTTACACACGATAGCGGAACTTTCCAAAGGTAACTGTTTTGAAACTTGGGATGCACAACTCACTAGAAACACACAAAATACGCACGAATTGATGGAGCTCAGAAGTCGCTACTTCTACCACAGTGAGCAACTCATTGGGCTGTAAGTAATCGCCCGTCCCTAATTTAGGGCCACTGAAAGGAGAGAACTAGTGCCGTAAGACGCATTTTGTGTTAGCCGAATCGCATTCTTTATTGCAAATGTTTCTAATTCTGCATGGTAATTTGCTCCTGATGTGTGAGAAAATGATGGATTAATAAAATTCCTAATTATTTTCAGGCGCTTTCCTATTTCTATTTTAAATTGAAACTCATGAAAAATTAGTATAACTTCAAAATAAAACATAATTTTAAAACTGAAAATTTCCCTCCGATATGAAATATTATTCATTCCGGTTTGATATGAACACGATTTCTTTTTTCTTTTTTTTTTTATTGAAGGTTTAACGACCACCGTGAGCAACTCAATGAGCTATAAGCAGGCGCCCGTTCCTAATTTAGGGTCACTGGCTCCAGGGAAGGGAGAGAGCCAGTGCCGTAAGATAAACACAACATCCATGCCGGACCGGCATTCGAACCCGGACCCCTTTCGGAAGAATGATCAGAGGCCATCGCTTAGACCACGGCGCCACCGGGGCGGTTAACACGATTTCTGCAACTAAAAGCTACGCAATGCGAAAGTACACACAGCTGAAATTCCTTTGGTGTCATTCGAACAACATCAAATTCCCACGCTTTGTGGTTTCCTCGTTCAGATTCGCTGGGCATCTCCAGAAGTCTTGTTATAGCCAAAAGTGATTCTAAACTCCTTGGTTGCATCTCACAAGCCAGCACCTAGAAGATTGTTCTACCGACGTAGTCGTACGGAGTTTTAGAACGCTTAAAAAATGACAGAGGTAGAAGAGGTTGACTAGTTCAATTCAAGTCAAGTGAAGTTTAGCAAGGTAAGCAACTAAAGCAAGCTGTTTTTTGAAATTGTCATTCATCTGTAGAAGTGTAGTTGCAGAAAGGAGGTTAACCTCCTTGAGTTTAGGCTCGCACGTCAAGTTGAGGCAGCAGCAAGAATTCTGGTGGAAGATCGTCTTATTGCAAATCAGATGGAAGGTATGCTATGTTCCTTCGTACTTGTTATAAGTTAATATGTCAAAAGTCAAACATCAGTGTTAGGGGTTTATTCTGAATAAGCAAGTGTGGCTTTTACAGTTGTATTCTATCCAAGGAGGTTACAATAAAGTAACTCGAGATTTAACAATATTTTTTGTTAACGTAGGATTTTATGATAAACGTGCACTTACCCTACTTTCTTTGTTCAGAATATAAATTCTGTCCAAGACCACGATACGTTGCACGTTGTCTATTCACGATATGAATGCCATGTCGTGTACTACCTCGGTGTTTTTCGATTCTTTAGAGAGATGGTTATTTAATGATTGTCATTATATGCTTAAGGAAATCAATGTAGTTATTGAACATTTATCTTGCCTAAAACCACGTGGTTGTGTCGTATGAACATCGTTCTCTTATTCAGTTGTCAAATGTTTTTTACAGAATTTAAACTTGTATTTAAAAGCTGTAATAATTAAAACACTACAAGAAGTAGGCTACTGAAGTTCTATTACAAATTTAAGACAAACTCATTCGAATCTCCAAGTTAACAGCAATGAAATTCGGGTGCAGTTGATAATTCACAGCAGATTAAATTTACCTAAAAATTTTCCTTAGATGTTTTGACTTTGTATTAATTAGTCAAAAAAGAAAATTGGAAAATATTTGGAAATTCTCCTTTCAATGGAGTAGTACCACACTGTGTCAATGTTTTTTACAGAATTTAAACTTGTATTTAAAAGCTGTAATAATTAAAACACTACAAGAAGTAGGCTACTGAAGTTCTATTACAAATTTAAGACAAACTCATTCGAATCTCCAAGTTAACAGCAATGAAATTCGGGTGCAGTTGATAATTCACAGCAGATTAAATTTACCTAAAAATTTTCCTTAGGTGTTTTGACTTTGTATTAATTAGTCAAAAAAAAAAAAAAAAATTGGAAAATATTTGGAAATTCCCCTTTCAATGGAGTAGTACCACACTGTGTGAAACTGGCCAACAAACATTTCTGGTGGTTTCTAAGGCAATTGCAATGCATATTATGTTGGCCAAATCACATTCTTTTGTCACAAATAGAATATTCATTGTAATCAGAATATTAATTCTAAACACTTACTGGTCATCCATGTAGCACCTTTCAGAAAACTTGAAAGTATCATTACCCCGGAGTGAGAATTGAACCTGCATCTTCTGATTTCTGTTTGAGTATGCGAACCATTACACCACCCAGGACAGTGAGCAGAACTGGATTTAGTTTTTTTTTTTTGGCAGTTGCAACACTTGCTAGTGACCTTATTTTTTAAATTGCATTATCTACTAGCAAAAGTGTATTAACATTATACAAAAGAAACTTCTAAGATGTTCCCCTCCATTTGTCAATCATGACAAATTTTGACTTCACCCCTGTAACTGTCACATTGTAATGCTTGAAGAGATTACAAATATTTAGATATAACTCACCTTTTCATGACCCGATAGATTAATTCTAACAATTTAATTTGAATGCAAATATTTAAAAAATAATATTTAACTATATTCCCAAAATTCAAGAACACTATTCAAAATTTTAAGTTATTTTTCGTATGGTTTACGATCTGTGTTCAGGTCTTTTCATCATACCACTTTAAAACAGCAAGCCTGGGGTCAAACTTGTGTTGGGACAGACCTTCAACAATACTCATGAGAGCATTCAATGTTTGTAAGTTTAAACTGTCCCTCCAATCACTGTGGATTCTCTTCATGAAACTGAACCCAACCTCACATGCAGGAGTAGATAAGGGGAATATACTGGATGTTTCTACTAGTGCCAAAATGTTATTTAATGTTTGTTCCTTTTTGTATGTGTCTAAAATATTCTGCATGTACAATGCAGTGGCACTTTACAGTTCACTATAAAACATTCAAAATTTCTCCACTAGCAACTTTTGCTAGAACTACTTTTTATCACCAGCAAAATGCATTTGCTTGCTAGCAGTTTTTTTATTAACATGGTTTGTACAAATGTCCTAAAATTCTGTTACATGTCCTGGAATTTTATCCATTCCTGCCTTGTCCCTGCATGATGTTTTGTAGTTGAGAATTTTGCTACTGACATAACTTATGTCTGACAAATTTCTCTCCCCACTCCCTGCAAGGGGGGGGGGCTGTTGGTTTTCTTATCTGTTAGGACTGCGTTGTCCGGCTGGGGAGACCATACCTTTGCAATTATTAGTTAGATTTGTAAAATAATTTTTGTATTGGGAAGCTTAAAATGTGGGAATGATGATCCATGTATTCCTTTTCTTTTTTCCCCCTGATGCACAACTTTGCTGCTAGAAGACACAAAAGGAGATCATATCAAATTTAAAATGCATTTTATGTCATATATTTGCTTCTAAATATCCAATTGAAAAAAAAATTACTTTTGATGACATTCATGTTGCAAGAGTATTTTAGTTAGTCCCTTTTTCAAATAATGCATACATTTTCTGCTAGGGGGCATAGCAGTAAATCATGGTTTTCCCAATATCTCCGCTTCTAAAAGTCAGTTTTCAATCATTTTTCCTGCGTCGGATACAACTCTTCGGAGGAAATGTTTTGCATATAATTTCTCATTTTTGGTAAAGAATGGTTTGGCCACCAAGGGCATAAGTGTTTATTTTTGCTTCTGATGTATCTGTAACAAAATCTAAGCTGGAAACTCGATAGAAAAAATTCCTTTGTAAACCGATACCGCTCACCTCGGAAAACTTTTTGAGAATACCTCCTACTTAAAATAGTGCATGATGCCCCACCGGGGAGCGTACACATATTCCATATCTCTATTTATAGGAGTTCGATTTGAAAAATTCTTTCTTTGTTGAAGAACATTTTTGGTGCAAATGTTTCTCATATAATTTCAAATATTTCTTAACGCACAAGTGTGCCACTATAAGGCATGAGTTCACTTTTCCGTTTACAGCCACATCTGTGGAACCAGAAACCCAAGTTTCTGATTAGCTGCATCGGACATCATTTTTAACATTCTGCATTCTTTTTTAAGTTTGCCCAAGCATGTAGGAAGTTGTTTGTTGGAGGTTACAGGTTGAACAGACCTATGGTTTCACTATATTTTAAGTAACAACATTGGATTATATGTCCTGAAAAAAAATCTAAAAGTCCTGGAATTTTGCGATTGAAAAAGTGTATGAACCATGTTCTAACCACCGGTCCCATTAGAACCCCAACAATGAAATTCCAAGAAACTGAGAATAAGAACTTAGTTTAAGAATCTGAACATCCTCAGGTTTTTGCTTCGACTTGTCAAAATATGAGGATGTCCAGATTTCTAAGCTAAGTTTGCTTAGTCTCAGTTACCTGGAACTTCACTGTCCTGGTTGGTGTAACGGTTAGCCAATGGAAATCGGGAGATGCGGGTTCGATTCCCCCTCCAGGGCAAGGAAATTTTCAAGTTTTCTGAGAGGTGTTACATGGATGACCAGTAAGTGTTACAAACAAATTCAGAATTTACATTCTGTTTGATTTGAATATTTTATCGGTTTCCCATGTTTTATAAAGAATATTTCATTCTTCATTGATTTGTCACAAATGTTTTTAATTTTAAATCGTGACTGCTGATGTGTGAGAAAAAGCTGGATTATAAAACTCCTAATTATTTTGAGGCACCTTTTATTTAAAATTCATGAAATGTGTGTGCAAATTCAAAACAAAACATAATGTTGAAATTAAAAACTACTTGTGTACGAAGTATTGCATTCTGATAATACGATTTCTGCAACCCAAAACCCTGCAATTCAAAATTACACACAGCTGAAAGTGCATGGGTACCATGTAAACTACATAAAAATTCCCACAGTTTGTGACTTCACTGTTAAGATACCGTAGTCAACAACAAAGAACAGGCCTGGGCGCGAGAAAGTCGCATGACTCTAGCAGTCCTACACGCTGAGCTGAATGTAGCTGGTGTGATCTTCACAGCACGTGTTAGTGCGTGTCAAAAAGCCTTCATTTTTAAAAGATTGCATTTTTTAATTTGATTTTTTGAAGGTAAGTCGTTTTTTGTTTTTGTTTTTTTTTGCTTGTAAATAGTGTGCATGCACCTACTGGTATGTTAGTTTCATTTCTGCTTGCAAAATTTATGTGTATATAATCATTAAATTCATAACGTCAAATCCTTTGGCACTATGAAGGCTTAGGAATCCTGAATAGGTTCAATGTTGTTTATTAGCCGTGGTGTAACCATGTTTTGAAATCTAGGGGTAGGGGGTCCAATCACACATTATATGTATACAAAAGGGCGCGCCAAGGGCATTTGCCGCCCGGGCGCAAGCCCAGATTTGCCACCCCCTTGTACGAAACTATTTTTATTTATTTTTACATGAAATAAATATCTTTAGCAACATTATTTTCTATTTCCGGTAAATAGAGATTTTCCATAAAACACTACTGTCTCATATAAAACTGAAGAAAAAATCTGTAAAACTCTAGTTCAGATGATGCTATGAATAATTTAAGAAGTCAGCTTTTTTTTCTGTCAATTTACACAAGTCTGCATTACCGGTAGAAAAAAAAGTTTTGTCATGTACGATGATAAACATATTACAGCTTCTCGATGGATACACACACACATACAGTATATATAACTAAGCAAGATAAGGAACCTGTGGGTAAAGAAAATGATAAACAGTGAAAGACATTATGATCAAAGTAAAATCCCTGAAATGGTAATGGGCTGGACATATTTCCAAGAGATAGGAAAAGACTCAAAAGAAGACCATGTGGGAGATGGGTGGATGAAATTTGAAAGTATGGAGGAGACTGCTCCAAGACAGACCGTTGTGAAAGAAACTTGGGGAGACCTTCATCCAGCAGAAAATTGATAATGGTTGAGAAGGATGATGGTATATATACATGTAATATTAAACAGGACGGGCATCTCTTTAACTATTCTAACCAACATATGTAATATCGTGGAACACATCGAAATTGTACCCCAGTGGTCATTACCCGTATTGCATCGATCCTAAAATATTTTCCCACCCTGTTCTACGGTCAACGCTGGAAGCTCTTTCTTAAAAATTTGCCAACAATAAGGTAATTCAGAAAAGTAAGCATATATTTCTTAAACAATGCTGAAAATGTTCACAATGTGAAGGTAAATTTTTTCGTCGTTATTGACAACCAGATTTAAAGTATGAGCCGCTCAAAGTACATAAAATGCGTAAGGGTCTTAAGCCTTACGCATTTTATGCTTTTTGAAAGTCCATTGTGTTATTCCAACATATTGGCCCCATTTGTCATAGCGCTGACCACGCATTCGTGAGTGCTGAAATCTTCAAGATTTAAAAAAAAAAAAATAAGGAAAAGAATTTTCAATCCTTTGCCCGTGGTATCTGTTACTGAACAAAACAGTAAAAATTATTCTCTGATTTCAAGACATTTTCTGTTGAATCCTAAACGAGTTATTTTTACTAGAAAAGTAAACGTTGCACTTAGCATTACAATTTCTCACAGTATAACGCTTTCATAACTTCTCCCACGTCACTGATATTAATTTATCAACTGAAAAAATTGGTTGTGGGTCCTTCAACTTAGCACCCGTTGAACCCCCACTTGGCGCGTCCCTGTGTATACATATACACTATCTGCCAACAAGTAATTGGACACCCCTGCAATCAACGATATCTGTGGTCCTGATACGTCGCGGCCGCCGCCGTTAAATATCATGTGGGAAACAACAAAGCAACCAGTCGCATGCAAGATGCCACACAGTTCGGAGCTCTCAGATTTCAAGAAAGGTGTAATCGTCGGGTATCGCAGAAATGGCCGATCCATATGTGACATATCCAGCAAGTTGAAGTACCCAAAATCGACAGTGGATGGCAAGTGGAAGATGAGAGGTGACTGTCGGAATGTGCCCCGACCCGGCAGACCCGCAAAACTGGGAGTTAGAGGCCGACGGGTGCTGGCCAGAGAAATCCGGAAGAACCGCACGAAATCAATGGGCCACATCTGCGAGGAATTTCGACAGGCATCCGGGAGTGTTCTTTCGATGAGTACCATCCGTAAGGAAGCCCATCTGCTCGGTTATCATGGACGTGTCGCCGCCCACAAGCCTTTGATCACAAAGTCCAATAGCGCTGCTCGGCTAACGTGGTGCAAAGAACGTAGACAGTGGACCGTTGAACAGTAGAAACGGGTTCTCTGGAGCGACGAATCAAGGTTCACCTACCGTTCGGATGGCAGGTCCTGAGTTTGGCGTCTGCCTGGAGAACGCCTCCTGCCGGAATGTATTGTGCCAACTGTGAAGTTTGGCGGCAGTGGAATTATGCTATGGGGGTGTTTCTCCTGGTATGGCACGGGACCCTTGGTCGCAATTCCTGGTAGACTCAACGCCGAGACCTACTGCACCATTTTGGATGACCATGCGCTACGTATGTTGTGGCAGTTTTACGGGGTGGACCCATGTTACTTTCAGGATGACAATGCCACCTGTCATGTTGCGAGGTCCACCATGGCTTGGTATGGTGACAATGGGGTTAATCGAATGGACTGGCCTGTGCAGAGCCCGGACCTTAACCCTATCGAGCACCTCTGGGACGAGTTGGAGCGTCAACTTAAGGGGTGCCCCCACCGTCCGAAATCGGCGAAGGAACTGACCTGTCTTCTCCAAGCCGAATGGAAGAAAATGCCACTAGCCGTCGTACAACGCCTGGTTGAGAGTATGCCCCGGAGGAGGGTCGCAGCTCTAATCGCCGCTCGTGGAGGCTCCGCCAACTATTGAAGGTAAATAAACTTCGCTTTGCTATCACAGGTGTCAAATTACTTGTTAGTAGATAGTGTATATACAATATTATATACATAATGCAGAGCACGAAATTTCCGGTCGCCGGCTTGCCATCGGCGAGTGAAATTTTGTCCTTGGCGAGTAAAACTTTTCTCATTGAAGTATCGTAATTTCGTGGCTATTATGTTGCTTTTTTTTTTTCAAATATGCGGCACATAATCTGGTGCTGCTGTAATGCTGAATTTGCTTTCTGTAATTACTCTTTTTCTCCCTTATGAAACTTCCACACAGATGATTAGTAAACCTTCTCAAAGCATTTTTCTCTCTTTTATAAACTGCTGGGTTCTCGGTGCTCATATTATGTACTTGTTTGGAGTCTAAAGATTAAAGATATGCCTGCAGGCTTATTTATCTATGACCGGCAGTGGTGTGTGTGTGTGTGTGTGTGCGGGGTGAATCCTACCAAGAGAGGCAAGCAGGCCACAGCAGAGACAATTCCTCAAACTAAGAAAGAAAATTTCAAAAATAAACAAGCTTCCCTCAGATTTATGACACCTGCAATTGAACTACTAGAACAAACTTCTAAAGAGTGAGCGAAAACACAAAACACGGGGTTCTCGACACTGCATTTTTTTCTTTACTTTTGATAGCGAAGACTAACAGAGAAATTTCGTTTACAGGGAATAAATAAAATTAGGCTCTATTTTAAATACAGACATTTCACATCGACCAGGGACATCAAACATGTCATTGCTCTTTCCATGTTTAGAAGTGAGTCACAGAAAAATTATCATTGGCCGCCACCGGGAATCGAACCCAGGGTCTTCCAGTTACGCGCCGGATATGCTTCCACTGTGGCCTCGAATTATTTTCGTATGTATCTGGAGGAATTCGAGGCCGCTGTGGTGCAGTGGAAGCATATCCGGCGCGTAACTGGAAGACCTTGGGTTCGATTCCCGGTGGCGGCCAATGATAATTTTTCCGTGACTCACTTCTAAACGTGGAAAGAGCAATGACTTATGTTTGATGTTCCTGGTCCACGTGAAATGTCTGTATTTATTATTCATTCGCCTTCTAATTATTTGTTTAGTTGCTGCTTACTATCTTTGGCGAATCCCCAGCATTGTTCGGGGGCTCCAAGAAGTAACATGCCAAGTAGCTTGGTAGTGTATGTGAGTCTGGAGGAATTCTAAGCCTCTGTGGTGCAGTGGAAGCATATCCGGCCCGTAACTGGAAGACCCTGGGTTCGATTCCCGGTGGCGGCCAATGAGAATTTTTCTGTGACTCACTTCTAAACATGGAAAGAGCGATTACTTTTGTTTGATGCTTTATTTTAATTGTATTTTTAGAAACTGGGAAGAGCAGTGCTTTTTCCGTGCTAAAACAATTTTTGTAAGTTTTTTTGTAAGTATTTATCCAAAAAAGAAAAGAAAAAAAGTGTAAGTCACTGTAGATACTAGTTTTCTAAGAAAACTGCTCACTGTGAACAGTTGATCAGAGGATTTTCACCCTCATCGTTAAAATCATGAAATGCTTACCTAACCTATATAGAAAAAATATTTGGAAGACTTGAATGAATAATAAAAAATTATAGTAGGATAAAAATGCGAATTTAAACACAGTATTTCTATCCTATGCAATCAAATAGTTTAAGGGTGATTCCACAGTATTGTGCATGTTGCGGACATGACACAAAGTTAAGGTTCACCATATTTTTATAAAAAGTTGAGCTAGGTGAATAATTTTTTTACAACTCTAATAGATGTCAATGTTTCAGGTGATATGTTAATTTAAATACCAAAATGTACCTACATTTACAAAAAAAAAAAAAAAAAAAATATTTTAGAGTAGTTGCAGACATGACTACAGAAGTCCCATGAGTATTTATATTTTTAAGAGAATCTGTAAATGTAGGTAATATAAAAAAGGATAAGGATTTAATGAACATTTTCGTGCAAATGAAATTAGTAGAATTAAAAAATAAATTGTATAAGCTTGGATTTATTTATTTAAAAAAAAATCTGTGTTGCAGACGTGACATAAATTCCTTTAAGGGCTTTCTACTATAATGATACATCAGTTATGCAAGTGTGAGAAAAATGATAAAGGTTTCTTAAACAGTCTTTTAGTTGAATGCTGCTGCATTATTGTTGGTTGTTATATCACATAATTTATATAAATTTTTACCAAATTATTAAATGCCAAAAATGCATAAATGACATTTTCATTAAGTATGGATAGGCTCAAAACTAAGCTATGAATAAAGTATAATTGGCCAGTTCCTTTCTTCAGTATACTTTATTAACAATGCTTTTTATCTTCAGTGCAATATTCAAATCATAAGGGGAAAAAATATGCTGTTTGACCAGGTGATGGATCACACATCAACACAGACAAATAGCCGTAAATTGGAATCGTTTCAAACTGTGACTTTTCCAAATATTTAAATTTGTTTTCAGCTATGGGCTTGAAAACGTGTTTTACAGTAGTGTATTTTTGGTCTACATCAACTACTTGACCAGGCCACCAATGCTCATCAAATAGGTCTGCAATCCATTGGCCTTCTTGTAAATCTTCTATTATCTGGGGAAGCTGATTCAGAAGCTTGAGGAACATGCTGCAGAACAGTTGTAGGAAATATTATGGCTTGTCAGTGTTTTTGTGTGATAAATGCACATGCATACTTCCTGGTCTTTTTTTCCTGATGGAAGAACATGCTTGGGGTGCAGCTTATGAAACTTAGTTTTACCAACCTCAGCTTTAGGATTTTCACTCAAAAAGAGAGCATGTGCTTTTCGAATAGTCACGACTAGGTAACGTTTTTGGTGAGTTTCCCTTCCTGTTGGTGTTTTCATAGTCTTTCTTTCCTAAACACATGCAGCTAATGTCATCTCTGACATAAAATTCTCTTACTTTTATGATAATTTCTTCAGTGTATCACACCTTGACTTCCGGTTGACACCAACTTCCATATTTAAAATACGTAGATGTTTTTTTTTTTCTTCTTTCTCTCTGGAATTGCGGTTTTGATCAACTTCTTTCTCTTCAGTGCCGACATTTTAGATTTTAAATTGGCAAAAAAAAAAAAATGTTCCAATTACAATTGCACTGCAAGCTTGTGGAAAAAAGGGCTGTCTGCGCGGACGTCGTGGTCGGGAAATTAATCGTCCACGGATGGACGGTTTTGCGCACCCTGCCCTGAAGTATGTTTTCGTAGAAAACAGTTTCTTCCAGAAGTCGTCCCTATGGGTAATAATTCAAGAGAGCAATGCAAATTTTTGTTTTTTGACACATGCTGATATTATAGTTATATTTGCAAAAACATAAATATTAGAATTCCTCATCATTATTCCTGTTTGAATGATAATCAGGTTCCATGTTCAAAAATAAAATAAGAATTCCTACCCTAGTAGCAGTCACTGACAGCACATCTTGGGTACCAGAGGTGGGTTTAAACCATACCTTGGGCCAAGAAAAATGAGGCACCTCCACATAAACATAAAAAAAAATACCCTTCTTTCAATTTGAATTTCAAATTTAAATTATGTAGACTTTTTTTATCACAAAAAGAATCGGCACATTCTCAAGAGCAGCTAGAAATTTTAGCACATACTACTTAAAATTAGATATTAAAATTTCAAATATTGTTTTCTCACAAATTTAATTGGCAAATTTTAAAACTTAATTGCACCTTCGATTTTTACACTTATTAAATGAAATTCCTTGATTTTAACATACTTATAAAACTTACAATTTTTTAACCTAAGCAATACCATTTTTAAGATATTTTTATTTATAGTGCTACTAGCAATGTTTATTGTTTATTGTAAATTGGTTGAATAACTGAGATAGCAAAGTGAGCTGAATGTACCTGGTTTGCTCTGCTTGCAATCGCAACTCAAAGCAAGAGTTCGATTTACCCAGGATCCAATATTTGTGTTAATTATACAAGCAGAAATTAATCAAATATAGATGCATGCAAAGTTTAACACAATATTTATCAACTAAAAAAAATGACTTACCTTTGAAAAATTAAGTTGCAATCCTTGAGAATTGAAGTACTTTCCTACAGCCATAAGCATGTGAATAAATAATATTGTTCATTTCTCTAATGTACAACTGCCAAAGTTTAACCTTGTAAGCAGAAAAAAAAAAAAAGTTCCTATTTTTGGCAAAAAAAATTAAAAACGCAGGGAGTATAATTCTAAAGTCGGATTTTTTTTTTTTTCACCAAAAAAGCCCCTACACACACACACACACACACACACACACACACACACTTTCGGAAAGTTACAATAATCTGAGTAAGTAACCTGGAAATTAACACTTCTGTAAGTAATAAACATTTGTGCATTCCATAAATTTCATTTACACAACTGCCCGCAGCTAATCAGATAATCTCTCACATTGGCTGCGATAACAGCCAAATAGTTCTCATACAGGTTTGCATTCATAATGTATACTGGTACCTTTCATGATCTCTGGAGTACATGTATCATCCCTTTCATATAATTTGGAGTAGAAATCTTTCACTCTTGTCAAAATTTCGCCTCTATTTCTTGTTACAGAACGATCTTCTTTTCTCAGTGCCATAATCTGTTTTCTTCCCTTACTGAGATGTCCCTTTGCTATCTTTAGGCTTTGGTTGTTTTCAATTGCTTTCCTTACTAGTTCACAGTTGAATTTCCTTACGTCTTCAGTGATACTTTTTCGTACTGTCTTGCATAGCTCTATATATTCCACTTTGGAAGTCACATCTTCTTTAGTTGTCCTCATCTCTCTTCTTTTTGCATTAACATTTTTGTTTTTCCTGTTATTTGTTCACATGCAACTTGTTCTTAGACCCAGCTAATTTTGTTGTTGTTTCCATAAGAGTTTTGGTTACTTTTCTGTTAACTTACGAAATATCCACTTCTTTCGATGTTAGGCCTTCTAAAGCAGAGAATCTGTTGGTTATGTCAATACATTTTGTTTGTCTTATGAACTTGCTACGTTCGAGTTTAGTGTTGAGGTGCATCTTGCATCTCGCCAATCTATGGTTACTACCTGTGTTGAACTTGTTTAGCACACTGCAGTCTTCTATGACGAAGTTTTTGTTACACATAATAAAATCAATTTCACTTGTCGTCCCATTTGGATGTCTCCATGTCCATTTCCTGTGTGGCTTTTTCTTGAAAAAGGAGTTCAAGATAGAAAAACCCTTCTGCCTCTGCAAACTCAACGAGAGTATTTCCACGCTGGTTTCTGTTGCCATGACCGAATTTACCTACTGAAGTTTAATTCTTTTGCCGTTGCCCTATTTTTGCATTGAAATCTCCCATAATTATCTTCAAGTGCTGCTTACCTTTATTATTTAGATGACGAATTTCCTCATTAAATCCTTCAATTTCTTCTTCAGGATGACTTGTGGTGGGTGCATAAGTTTGAATAATCTGAGCCTGGTATCTTCTTGAGAGTTGGATAACTAGTCGTGCAGCTCTGTCAGAGGAACTTTCAACTTCTGCATCTTTATCCTTCAGTTTCTTGTTTATTATAAATCCAACACCACTAGTTCTGCCAGTATCAGTCCCACGATAGTAGAAGAGATGTCCACTTTTCAGTTCAATGAGATCTTCTCCTTTTGTCCTTACCTCACTTAGCCCGACGATATCCCACTTGATCCTTTGTAGTTCCTCTTCTAATTCAAGAAGCCTTGAATTAGAAGATAGGGATTGTCCGTTATATGTAGCCAAGGTCAGCATCAGATGGCAGCCTAGTCCGGTCCTCCGGGGATTCTTAGCACCCTCTGCCTTCATGTCGCACTGGCCGCTGCCTTGGCCAGGTACATTCCAACTGCCGGAGACTGAGGGCCAAGATTTAAGTTGTGGAGTCATTTTGGAGGGGTTTGGCCATAACTCACCACGCTGGCCAAGCGGGTTGGTGAGTGTGGGATAGCATTTCCTCTAATCCCGATGGTATAGTTATACCGCTATTGGCGGTCGTCAGAGCTCCTTTAGTGGGAACAGCATGTACCATGAGAAGGCGGGGTTGACATTTGTCAAGAAGAGGCTGTGATGTTACGCACCACCTGACCTTACAAATTACAAATCAAATGCGGTCAGATATATATACGTATATATCACTTCTGTAACACCCCTGTGACCTAGGTATAGACAGACATTGGGGCAATATGATACTCCAAATGATATTTACAGTTAGCAACACCAGTACTGAGTAGCAAAAATATTTTTATGAACTTTTTGAACCTAAAGACTTCTAATTTTTGGTAGATCAAAAGAAAAACCTTTCTACACATCCTGCTTTTAATACCTTGGAAGGTAAATTTTCTCTGGGCATGTATTGTTTCAGGTATTTTTCAAGCCCGGGGCTCACTGACCAAAAAATTCAGATTATGGACTTCAATTTTTTTATGGAACAAAAAATTGTGGTTTTTTTTTTGTTTCAATATTAGGTACTTAATATTTTTTTATTTACACTTTTATATTTTACCTTTTTTAAGAAGCCCAGTTTTTTGTATTCCCAAAGCTCCAAATTTGGTAGTTTTCACCTGACATTTGTACACATTTTGGCAATTGTTAAGATGTTCTGCACATAGTTTTTTTTTCAATTTTAAGGGCACATCCTCTTATTAATATGAAGTGAAAGATTAACAACCACAGATTTGCATTCGTGGTGTGCAAAAGGTTTGGTGAGCAAATGTTTATGTTTTGTGTTACTTTGTGGGTTCCTTCAGCAGTCTTACCAGAAACACAACAAGTGTGACTGATTTGCATTTAGTGAAATACAGGCACAACTTGTTAAATTCAAAGAAAGATTGATTTACGTGATTGATATTTGTCTAATAGTAACTTCTCATATGGTTGTCGCAAAATGAAGAACTGGCAATTTATTGCATGGACATACTGACTGTTCCATCCCTCATGAGTCAAAGGTCACATTCTCCAAAGAAAAAAAAAAAAAAACACGTATCACAAAAATCAAATGCAAGTAGTTTTTGCAAAGAGCTGTTAGCCTCTTTCTTTTATATTATTTCATTTGCTTAGAGTATTATACCTTTTTTTTCAATTGTCATTTTATGATTTTTTGTGCGTTTTCATAAATACTTTGTTTGAATTTTTTAGCTACAATTGCACTCTGTTTCCTACTGCCTGTAGTTTTTTTTTTTTGCTATGCAAAAGATCACACACATTGTACTTACACATTCATAAACAAAAGCTAGTATTGTGCCAAGAAATTTGCAAGCTCTCCATTCTCTCTTTTTTTGTAGTAATACTACAGATTAATCACTAATCAGAGACAAATGCCTAGAACACAAGCCGGGTGATCCTGTGCTTTCGGATAGAATACTAGATTTTTTCCTGACGGGTGTCAGCAAGCAATAAATTTATATTACCAATCACAATTATTACTTCTGCAATTTAAGTAACTATAAATTGACTTCTTTACCAATATTTGCTATGTAATGATTTTTATTGGTCATGGGTACATGATTTTTGCCGTATAAAAAGAAATTGCAGGTTCCTAAGATTTTGAAATTTTGTTGTCCTGGAAGACAAGTTACATGTACACTCTACAGATTCTAGAATATATATGCAAATTTTAGTTGCAAGACATGCTCAGAATGTGTAAAAAAAAAAACAAAAAAAAAAACTTACATAAGTAAAATTTGTTCCCCAAAAAAACTTTCCAAGTTGGTAACCCATGCAGTTAACCTCAGCTCCCCATGTATGTTAGTTGGGCAAAAAATGTCCTTAATGCTATCTTGAATGAGATTTGTAAAGATTTACCTTGACAACAATTATATTGAATCCAACACTTACAGGTTCAATAGTTTGACCCAACTATTGAACAAACTTTTGTAAAATAATTATTATTATTTGGTTTTCTTGTAAAGAGTAATTCTGGCTATGTTATTTTTTTTATTGTAGTTGAACTGTGGTTGAATTTAATGTTATGTTTTTTGGATATATAATAACTATATCCTGTATTGGTACATATGATCATTACGCATTGTGGGTCCACTCTGGAGTGATATGTATAATTTTTGTTAATATTAAGAGCTGTTTTTTTTTTTTTTTTTTTTTTTTTTTTTTTTGTGAAAATGTGTTTATATTTATGTCGCATATGTATACACAAAAGTGTTGAATCGTTTTTTTAAAGCTGTTTTCCTTATTTATATTTATTATTTATTGTAAGTATAGCAGTAGACCAGGGGCATATGAATGGAGGGGGGGCTCAACGGGCCCAAGCCCCCGCCCCGCCCCTAATATTATATATGTTTTGTTTTTCAATGATTAGTTTGGCTGTTTTTACATTTTTTCTCCAGAGTAGAGGAAACACAAAATTTAAAACTTTTTTTGTTTTGAAAATGAATGTTAATTGTTGAACATAGAGAGGGATGGTGTGTCCTTGTGTGTTAGTGCGTGTGTGTGTGTGGAGGGGGTGGGGGTGGAGCTTCAGCTGTTTCAAGTGTCTGAAATCAAAATGTCACATTAAGGTCAAACGCAACTGCAGTGTTCAATTTTCCTTGGACGGCCATGAGCTTGGGTAGGAGTATGAAATCACAAGTATACATTAGCTTGCTGACGGGGGACGGCACGAAATAAGCAACCCTTCTATTCCCCACCACTGGCCTGGCCCCGAGTTCATCCAGGGGTCTGCTGGGGAGTCGGAGTGTCAGGGTGCGGAGATTCCAAGACTTGGGTTGGGTGATCTGACGAGGATGAAGCATGCCTGCCATGCAGCATAGCTCTAGACCTGAACTATCACTTAACCACAGCAGTGGAACGAACGACGAACGGGAAAACTAGAATGCAAGCTAAGCTCCAAGTTAACATTCATTCTTAAGTTAACATCATTAAAGAGCTTGGGAGACAAGGTGACACCATATCTCCCAAGCTCTTTAATGCCACATTGGAAAATATCTTTCAATCACTGAACGGGGAAAAAAAGGGATAAAGATTAATGGAGATTATCTAATTCACCTTCGTTTAACTGATGACGTAGACATTTTTGCAATTACCCCATCAGAGCTGCAGAGTATGTTCCAAGAACTTGCTGACAAGAGTAAAGAAGTGGGATTAAAAATGAACGTTCAGAAGACAAAATTGATGCACAATGCTTTTACAAGAAATGAAGATATATCGATTGATGGAGAAAAGCTGGAGATAACTGATACATACGATTATCTTGGACAGCAGATATCAAGTGAGTGCCACATTGATGAAGAAATTAATCGGCGTATAAAACTTGCCTGGAGAGCCTTTGGAAGAAATAGCAAAATTTTTAAGAGTAATATGCCATTATGTCGTAAAAGAAAAGTGTTTGATCAATGCATCCTTCCAGTGCTTAAAATAATTCTATTCTTTCAGCACTTAACCTTCTGTGAAAAAATTGCATTCCGATTTTGGTTTCGTAACGTCTCTGAGTTTAGATTCCCAAAATGTTTGTTTTTTCTTTTTTTTTTTCTTTTTAGAAATCTTGTGAAATTAAGAAGAAAAAAAAAACATTCTTATTTACACAGTTGATTAAACAGTAAGGTTGTATAAGTGATAATTATTAAATCCCTCACTTTATCTGTCTAAACGCCATTAGTTTCAGTGGTTTCCGTTATTTCAAAGCAGCTTTTTGCCTGCTTGTGACGTCACACGCAGTGCGGGTGGTGACTTATTGCGGCCAATGCAGAGTGGATAGGAGTGGTGTCTCCATCTAATATAAGCTCGATGGCTGAACTGGATGAAAAACAGGCTATAACATTAACGTTGAAGACAAAACTTTTAGTGACTGGCCAGTGGGCGTTAGGGACGATTTCAGCTGTTAGGTAGCACTGCGTCCCAAGGTATAAACAACTCAGTTTCCTAGTTGTTTGAATTGCTGGATTGTGTATGTTCGTCGTTTTTTCTTGTGTTTCTTTTAAGAAAACCTTACAGCTTTAAAACCAAACTGTTGTTTCCACAACAAAATCTAACCCATTTTCAAAATGGTTTACTGTTTTGTGCCGATGTGCACATCTTCTGCGAAGAAAAGCGTGGGATTTTCTTTCTAAGAGTTCCCTTTAGTTCAGAACCTAAAGCAACTGTCGCTGAAAGCAATATCTCGTTAAGATTTTGCTCCAAATAACAAGTCACCTTGAAATGCTGTTTGTGGTGAGCATTTTCATTATAGTAATAATGTACCTAATTCAATTTTAGAAAAAAAAAAAACAAAAAAAAACCCTCAGCTATATAAACTCATATTAAGTAAAATAGTGGGCAAGTGTGTAGATTTGTGTCTTAAATTGTTTCGTAGGAAAAATGTTAGTACCTGGAAAAAGTGCGACGTAGAAATTTTAGATTATGGAAATTAATGGCAAACGGTGCAAAAATTTCGTATTTTAGATGTCTTAAAAATGTTTATCATAACATTTACCTGTAAGTACGATGCCGTGAAGAAAATACGAGATTTCTGCACCATTTGCGATTAATTTCCTTACTCTAAAATCTGTGCGTCGCACTTTTTCCAGGTACTAACATTTTTCCGAAGAAATAATTTAAGACGCTAACGCTAATCTACAAATTTATCAAAATCTCAGCCCTAGATCTTTGAAGAATAGAAGTAGACAGATTTGCACATAAATTACAGCAGTTCCTTATTCTCTTGCTGAAGTTCTAAGAATTCAGAATTTAAATATCCATCTGTTCACGTGAAAGTGAATATAAATAAAATCTCAAATGTTAATACGGAATCAATGTTTGCGAACCACGTCAGTAGATGGCGCTGCATCTCAACTCATCTTTTCTGTCCTCGCTGTTTTTGCTTAATGGTAACATCTAGTTCAGCCTTGCCAGAGGAGACGATATGTTTTACCCTCGACCCCATAAGAGAAGACGCTGTCGCCAACTCTTCCCACGCTAGCAAAGTGTAGCGAGTTTGTACGCTTCCGTGGTGAAAGTAGTACCCCTAGCTTTCGCGTGGCTGCCCTCGAGATGCAAAAGCAGACGATTTTCTGTAGGAAAGCATTAGTGGGACCCTGTTCGTTTTCTAAAGATTTTATATTGTCTTAAGTTATAAGCGAAATGGAGAAGCAGTAGAATAGGATTAATAAACTCTTAGGCTTACATGAAAGGAATTTTAGTACAAAAACTTAGATTTTCATGGAGGAAAAAAGGTCTAAAAAATCGTCTTTGTAACGACTGGGAAGTATATGAATTGACGATTTAAAATGTGTTTAGATTAAACGTAATTTTATAAACGCTTGAAATATTTCTGTCTTAGGGGATTATCGTAAAATATTGTTTATCATAGAAATAGTAATCGTCGAACTTCAGAGAATTTGAATTATGAGTGAGATTTCAAATGATCGCGCATCAACTAACTATCGCACACCGTGACCTAGCCCTTCCATTCTATTGCCGTGGTCTCAAGATAGACCGTTGCGGAAGAAAATTCGGGAGACCTTCATCCAGTAGTGGATGATAATGGTTGATGATGATGATATTAGTTTTCGATGTCTCTACGATTCAAATCAGGACCCATCTCTGACGAAAGGTCAGAAAACAGCTCTCAGACCATTGCGTCGGTGGCCATGAAAAGTGTTTGTGAGCATGTACATAGTGAACAAGACGAAAAGGTGGAACGCCATGAATGTATTATGTATTTTTATACACCTAATGTTTGTGCAATTCATTTTTATAAATTATGGTATGAGGATGTAACAGACACGTGACTCTCAGCATGGCAACGAGCCTTAGTAACGTAACTGAAAGACAACCAGCCTTGTTGAAATGATGGCTTCTTACTTTGAAACTTTAACTTCCGAGTACAAAATGCGGTATTTGTAAAACATTAAAGAGATTGAAGGAAAAGATCTTTGTGTGCGGAATGCAAGTTTCTTCGAAGGTGATGCAAAAAGTTTTCCAAAAGTGCAAATAGTAAATATTTTCGATTACTTCGTCTTTGGTCGAAGCGCCTTTACTGCAGAACAGTTCAAGGCATATAAAAGTTTCGAAGCATATAACAATTTCTCGTCGTCGGTATTCTTTTACAGGGTAATTTGTACGATCACAAATTCTTGAGTAATCAGTAATTTTTGGAGAGAATAGGTACGCTGCCTTAATGAGCAAGGTTCTCTTCCCTCCCAGGTGCGGTAAAAAAGATAGGTTTTCTTTCTTTCCAGGAATCGCTGATTTTTGATGAAACTCACCCTTAAAAGGTTCTATGCCTTCTTGAGAGTTTAACTCTTCAACAAAAAATGTCTTTCAAAGCTCTAGGAAACGATTTCCATGCCTTAGAAAAATGAGCAATTTTTTTTTTACGTAAAATTGCGTTGAAAAAATAAAATTATTTTGCTGGGATTTGTGCCCTAAAATCTATTTATCCGTAAATAAATTTAGCAGCATAACACCGACCTGTAAACAGACCTAGACACCAAAAATTATATTATTTGGACAATAATTTTAGCCATTATTTGCATTTTATCTGCAAAAGTGTGCTTCTGCTCCAGATGTACTAAAAAAATCAACGGTAGTTTGGGGGGGGGTTATCATATAGAACAAAGTAGTAAACTAAAAGCTCCCAACACCGACAGCCAAATAACCTTAAAAGTGAAAGTCGAAAACTCGCAAAAAATAGTGCGTCAGGTTAACGGTGTGATCAAGATCTAAAAAATACAGAAGAGCCAGAAATTTGAATCTTACTAAAAGTCAGGTTTGCTAACAAATT
Source organism: Macrothele yani (assembly GCA_039090855.1). Lineage (NCBI taxonomy): Eukaryota > Metazoa > Arthropoda > Arachnida > Araneae > Macrothelidae > Macrothele > Macrothele yani. The sequence continues at coordinate 179,268,463 of CM077009.1, read as the reverse complement.
AACTTTTAGCCTTATAAAAAGAGTCAACACCCCTAGATCAACCAGGAACCTTCTAAAAAGAAGTCCCTGGAGAAAAAAAAAAACGTGCACAGAAGTTCCGATTGGGGACCCAAGCGTTTATTTAAGAAAACATTTTAACTAAGAGATAAACTCTAAAAAATGTTCTGTAAGAAAGTAGTCAGTAGTAATAAAACCTACGCAAAAAAAAAGCCAACACCTTTTAAATTTAACTTTAAAACTTTGAAATCAACGAATGAAACGCCTGGCTCAATAAGTGCAAGCACTGCACTCCAATAGCGTTTGAAAACACTTAAATAATGGATTCTCTGCTTTACCAGAAATCACTGATTTCTGCAGAAAACAACCATTTAAGAGGTTCTGTGCCTTTGAAGAGAACCTCTTAAATGGTTGTTTTTCAAAAGAAAAAAAAGGTTTTTTCTAAGCTCTAGCTCTGGGAAGCGATCTCCCTTCGTTTGACATATAAGCGAATTTTTTCGGTACTGCCTCTAGAGACAGCAGCTAGTATCCTGAAAAAGACTTATGGTCTCTATTTCCTCTATCACCGTAATTCATAATGCCAAAAAATCTAAGCATTTTGGCTTCAAAGTTTTACAAACACTGACCGCCAATGATTGTACTTTACACACTAAGTGCAGGACAGCCAGCTATGCTTGTCCTTCAGGGATTGTTGCCACTTCACCGAAACTACTCGAGACGTCACTGTTGCATCCTCATTGCTGGTTGATTTTTATTTAAAATTAATTAGTAATCAGCTACATGGTTGGCAACACTGAGAGGCTGCAACGGCCGCTCCACAAACACTAGCGTCTCGCGACAGCGATATCCACATGTATCGAGTTATCTCATTGGCAGGAATAAAACCGGCACCCGTCAATTGGCGACCGGCACTGAAACAGCACTTGTAGTTCGTATGTGTCGTCGAAGTCGTGACACAGGTAGTTTGTATCTTAGTTAACATTAGTTTCTTCATTGGCTGCTGTCGGCACAAATCGAACAATTTAACCTGTTTGCAGTATACATCCAAATATAAAAATGGGTATTCTTCCACAAACGGGCGCATTCCTCATTTCTCACAGCTAAGACAGCGGAACGCTAGAACAGCTCCGCGAGCAATCTACTGTTTTCGATCTGGCAATGCATCTGTTTTTGTTTACATTCGAATGCAAACATTATGGGTGGTTATCTTTGCATTATGTTCTTATTTTTTTATTCATCATGATGACTAAAGTTGGTTTCATCAAAAAAAATATTTCATGTACTAAATGAAAACTATAACTGAGATGTTGAAAAAGAACTAAAAAACATGAACGATCTTACCGCTATATACGTTGGGAGACTGATAAAAAATTATACTTCCGTATTTACAGTAAATATTTTAATTCGTACTGAGAAATATATAGCAAAAGACAAAGAAGAAAAGCAGCGATATTTATTGCCATTCGTGATTCCTTATTATTTCAAAGGTGGGTAGCGAACCATATCTTTGCCGCCCCGGTGGCGCAGTGGTCTAAGCGATGGCCTCTGATCATTCGTCCGAACGGGGTCCGGGTTCGAATCCCGGTGAGGCAGGGATGTTGTGTTTGTCTTACGGCACTGGCTCTCTCCCTTCCCTGGAACCAGTGACCCTAAATTAGGGACGGGCGACTGCTTATAGCCCATTGAGTTGGTCACGGTGGTCGTTAAACCTCCAATCAAAAAAAAAAAAAAAAAAGAACCATATCTTTCACACCATGATATGCATGTTTTTCTATCTCGTGCGACATCGTTAAAGAGACGATACAAATTCCATTGAGGCATTATAAAATACAACAGATCAATTCAACGACAACTTCATGGAATTTTAATACTATCGAAGGGTAATATGGACGGACAACTTAATATTTACTGAGCGTTGCCTGATCGAAAACAGTAGATTGCTCGCGGAGCTGTTCTAGCGTTCCTCTGTAAACAACAAGTGCCGTTTCAGTGCCGGTCGCCAATTGGTGGGTGCCGGTTTCATTGTTGCCAATGAGATAACTCGATACATGTGGATATCGCTATCGCGAGACGCTAGTCTCCACAAACTTCGTACAAACTACGAATTAAAATTGCAAATGGCGCCGCGCACCAAACCATGACAAATACGCACAGGTAAATAATTCATCTTTTTGTGCGGTAAAAAAAAAAATATTGACCCATGTTTTAAACTTCCTGATGTACATATCAATTATGAAAGTAACCAAATACAAGATCAAAAGTGGGAAATACTGCCCCTGTGGCGCAGTGGTCTAAGCGATAGCTTCTGATCATTGTCTGAGATAGGTCTGGGTTCGAAACCCGTTGAGGCATGGATCTCTGCTTTCGGTAGAACCAGTAGCCCCAAGTTAGGGACGGGCAACTGCTTATAGCCCACTGAGTTACTCGCAGGGGTCGTTAAACTTCCAATAAAAAAAAAAAAAAAAAAAAAAAGAAGTGGGAAATACAATGCCCGCCCGCTTATTTAAAGAAATGCCTTTTTGGAAATTAAATTTTAAAAATATTTGTATAGAAATTTTAAATATCTCCATGTAGTTTCATATTTGTGGTATTTTTCTCCAAAATTTGTTTCCACAGTGTGGTCAGTTATTAGTTGCCACCTCACGCCCCGATTTTTCATTGATAGTTTGTGCCATTCTGTACTTACAACATGATTAAATCAGCAATGCTTCTTTGCTCTGCTTCCTAAAAGCTCTGAACATGGGGTTTAGTAATTTAGCTTTTTGAACACCTTGATGTAGAAGGTTTCAATTTCAGTCTTTTTTTTTTTTTTTAGTATCATGGAAGGTGCTCTCTTTTTGCTGTCTTAAATTATTAGTGTGGCCATGAAGTGAATTTATGAAATCTAGAAGCTTACTAATATGGAGTCCAGAATGAAACTTCTTCTGGAGAAGCAACCCAAAATTTTATTGTAAAGAAGTGAACAATGTAGATAATGTATTGCCCCTTACTGATACAACAGAAAATCTTCAAGAGTTTGAAATGCTGCCCCGGTGGCACAGTGGTATAAGCGATGGCTTCTGATCATTCTTCCGGAAGTTGTCTGGGTTCTAATCCTAGTGAAGCATGTATGTTGTGTTTGTCTTATAGCACTGGCTCTCTCCCTTCCCCCGAACCAGTGGCCTTAACTTAGGGACTGGTGACTGCTTATAGCCTATTGAGTTCTTCATGGTGGTTGTTAAACCTCCACTAAAAAAAAAAAAAAAAAAAGGCTGTGAAGCATATTCCTCAGTTTTAATATATATATTGTTTTTCAAGACATATCCACAGACATAAAATTTCATCCAGTGTGATGTGTGGCAAGAAATTTAAAACTGAAAACTTATCTTCCAGAGCATCTCTAGATGAATACAAATAAGAAAGCTCACCACAGTGAAGTATCCTTCAAGAAATTTCCTGTTAAAAGCAATCACTTGCAGCATATGCTCATTCATTTTGGTGAAAAATCTTATCGTTGTGATATACGTTCCGAACAATTCACATGGTAAAGTCACCTTTTACGGCATATACCCATTAACAGTGGTCTTGTCAGTGTTATGTATATTTGAAACAATTCATACAAAAAAGTAACCTATCTAGCCATGCTGCTTCATACTGGTGAAAAACCTCATCAATGTGATGTATGCTCCAAGAAATTCATTCAGAAAGTTAGCCTTTCCAAACATATGCTTCTTCACACAGGTGAAAAACCTCATCAGTGTAATGTATGTTCCAATAATTCATATAGAAGACTAACCTTTCTAATCACATGCTTCTTCATACAGGTGAAACACCTCATCAATGTGATGTATGCTCCAAGAAATTCAGTCGAAGAGGTAACCTTTCTAGACATATGCTTCTTCATACAGGTGAAAAACCTCATGAATGTGATGTATGCTCCAAGAAATTCACTGAGAAAGGTAGCCTTTCCAAACATATGCTTCTTCACACAGGTGAAAAACCTTATCAGTGTGATATATGTTCCAAACAATTCACACAGAGAGCTCACCTTGTTATGCATATGCTTCTTCATACAGGTGAAAAACCTCATCAGTGTAATGTATGTTCCAAACAATTCAGACGGAAGACTAACCTTTCTAATCACATGCTTCTTCATACAGGTGAAACACCTCATCAATGTGATGTATGCTCCAAGAAATTCACTGAGAAAGGTAGCCTTTCCAAACATATGCTTCTTCACACAGGTGAAAAACCTCATCAATGTGATATATGTTCCAAACAATTCAGATGGAAGACTACCCTTTCTAATCACTTGCTTCTTCATACAGGTGAAAGACCGCATCAGTGTAATGTATGTTCGAAACAATTCAGACGGAAGACTCTCCTTTCTAATCACATGCTTCTTCATACAGATGAAAAACCTCATCAATGTGATGTATGTTCCAAGCAATTCACAGTGAGAGGTCACCTTTCTAAGCATATGCTTCTTCATACAGGTGAAAACCCTTATCAATGTGATGTATGTTTTAAACAATTCACACAGAGTAGTAGCCTTTCTAGGCATATGCTTCTTCATACAGGTGATAAACCTCATCAGTGTGATGTATGTTCCAAGCGATTCACTGAGAAAGGTAACCTTTCTAGGCATATGCTTCTTCATAATGGTGAAAACTCTCATCAATGTGGTGTATGCTCGAAGAAATTCAGTGAGAAATTTAGCCTTTCCAAACATATGCTTCTTCATACAGGAAAAAAACCTTATTATCAGTGTGGTGTATGTTCTAAGCAATTCACTCAGAGAGGTCACCTTGCTAAGCATATGCTTCTTCACACAGGTGAAAAACCTTATCAGTGTGGTTTATGTTCCAAGCAATTCACTCAGAGAGGTCACCTTGCTAAGCATATGCTTCTTCACACAGGTGAAAAACCTTATCAGTGTGGTTTATGTTCTAAGCAATTCACATGGAGTAGTAGCCTTTCTAGGCATATACTTCTTCATGCAGATGAAAAACCTCATCAATGTGATGTATGCTCCAAGAAATTCACTCAGAAAGGTAGCCTTTCCAAACATATGCTTCTTCATACAGGTGAAAAACCATATCAGTGTAGTGAATGTTCTAAGCAATTCACACGGAGTAGTAGCCTTTCTAGGCATATTCTTTTTCATGCAGGTGAAAAACCTCATCAATGTGATGTATGTTCCAAGCAATTCACTCAGAGAGGTCACCTTGCTAAGCATATGCTTCTTCACACAGGTGAAAATCCTTATCAGTGTGGTTTATGTTCTAAGCAATTCACACGGAGTAGTAACCTTTCTAGGCATATATTTCTTCATGCAGATGAAAAACCTCATCAATGTGATGTATGCTCCAAGAAATTCACTGAGAAAGGTAGCCTTTCCAAACATATGCTTCTTCATACAGGTGAAAAACCATATCAGTGTAGTGTATGTTCTAAGCAATTCACACGGAGTAGTAGCCTTTCTAGGCATATGCTTCTTCATACAGGTGAAAAACCTCATCAATGTGATGTATGTTCCAAGCAATTCACTCAGAGATGTCACCTTGCTAAGCATATGCTTCTTCATACAGGTGGAACCTCATCAATGTGATGTATGTTACAAACAATTCACCCTGAGATTTCACCTTTCCAAGCATATGCTTCTCCATACAGGTGAAAACCCTCCTCAATGTGATGTATGCTCCAAGAAATTCACTGAGAAAGGTAGCCTTTCCAAACATATGCTTCTTCATACAGGTGAAAAACCTTATCAGTGAGGTGTATTTTCTAACCAATTCACACACAGTAATAGCTGCCTACGCATATGCTTCTTCACGCAGGTGAAAAACTATTAATGTGATGTGTTCCAAGCAATTCACACAGAGAGGTCACCTTTCTAAACATTTGCTTCTTCATACTGGTGAAAATCCTCATGAATGTGATGTTTGCTGCAGGAAATTCACTGAGAAAGTTAGCATTCAGAGACATATGCTTCTTCATATGAAATAAATAGAAATACTGATGTGTGGTTGAAGATAATTTGAAAATGGAAATTTTATGAAGCATAAGTGCACTGATAAATTTCTTGAACACTCAGGAATCTGCATCTTAAAGGTTCCAAATGGAAATATGCATATTTTCACATAGTATGTTTTAGCATTTGAAATCTAGCTGTTGAATCTGAGATATATGCTGTCTGTTGAATTTGTTCCTTGCTGCTGCTGTAACAGAGTTAGACATTCCTTTGCAACAATTATTTTCCTGGTTTTTTAGTCATGGCCCCTTGACATGCACGCTGTTTATGTGCTACATCCATAAGGAAAAATTTAATTTTTAGAATTTATTTTTACATCAGGTATATTCTGCCTATATTACAGACATGCGGAATTCCACGAGTCCACTTAAGAATCTCATGCATATCATAAAACAATAAACAAATATGAAAGTTCGTAGAACCGTAGTTTCGACAGCAAGGTCCGTAGTCAGCCAACTTAATCCGTAAAAACTACGGACATTCCGTACTGGTTCGCAGATATAGAAATATTACAGCACAACCTCGAAAATCCTGAATCATCCGGAGATCTGGAGTATGCCGCTTCCGGATTTTAGAATTTTCCTATGGACTATGCAGGCTTTCAGCGAACATTCATTAAAAATAATAAAAAGGAAATGCCTAACGTCTAAAGTTTCCATCGGATTTGGACAAAATTTCACATGGGAGTTTATTTTTACGTGTCTTGGTTACTGTTAAATTTGCATTCAGTTATCTAAAAAATTGGAGAATTTTTTTAATAAAAATTTCTCTAAGTTGGACTTTTTCCAAAGCAGACAGTTGAGCTGTCCACCACTGGCTTTCATTCCCACCGCAACCTCGTTCGCCTACGATGAACCATCAGCCTTGGTGCATTCTTTGTTATCAAAAACCGACGCCCTTGCCTTTTTTATTCCTTTTCTGCTGTTCAAGCAGAATGAAAAAAGTGATGGCAGACTTCCGTACAACTCAAATTTCGTGCAATTTCCGTACATTTGGAGTAAAAATTTTCAAAAACGTGCGAATTCCGTACAAGTTAAAAAAAAAAAAAAAAATTCCGTACAATACATGTTAAATAAAATAAATGTTTTTCCCGTACAGGTCGCCAGAATTGGTCATTTAATCAAACATTTTTAGTCGCCACGACGGTGAAGTTTTTCGCCAGTGGCAACCTGGCGACCGTGAATCTGGATCTTTAATAAAAAGTGTGGCAAAGTCACAAGAAATTATCATCACACGGGAAATGCAAGGCAATTTGAGGAGCCAAGCTGTTGTTTCATTGGGTGGCAATTCAGTTTCTCAGACATTTTTTCTTCCAAATTTTCATTTCATCAGAAGATAGGAAATGGTCTCTTAAATGAGCCACTAATGATGTGTTCCTTCATGCACTCAACATTATTTCAGAACTTTTTGCTGGGGAAGTCATTAAGAAAAGAGAATATATTTGTTGTTGACAATGTGCAGAGTCTAGGTCTTTAATTTTTTAATTGTCTTCTCCCACTTGTGTGCAAAAAGAATAGTTGCACTGGAGCCTTGAATTGAGTGCATTTAAGAAGGTGAAATTGTCTGCTACATTAGAAAGGACTTAGAAATAAGAGAAGTCATTCAAACAATCTTTTAAGACATATTTAGAGCAGCCCCACCTCATCATATAGCTCAGACAGATAAGTCAGAACTATACCTCTAGACAGCCACTAGACTCAGGGTAACAGAAAGTTTTTATAATCACTTCCCCAGAGTGTGAAGATGAAGTGATTAAGAGAACAAGACTTAAAAAAAATTACGATTTTCACCGATTCATCTTAGACTGATTCCCTTTGTTTATGGCATGCTGTGCATAGTAAGTGCAGAGGATGCTACTGGCAGAATTACTCATCTATACAGACACCGACATATTCAGCCCATCTAGTATGGCAGAAATGCTACAAAATTAGCATTGACTGCAATGAAGTACTGTGTTCCAATTGAAACATAGAGCCATTCACTGTGACAGGGTGAGTAGCCAGTCACTTTTTGTCACCTTTTCAAACCTCTTTGACCAATTGAAACATACAGCCATTCACTGTGACAGGGTGAGTAGCCAGTCACTTTTTGTCACCTTTTCAAACCTCTTTGACCAATTGAAACATACAGCCATTCACTGTGACAGGGTGAGTAGCCAGTCACTTTTTGTCACCTTTTCAAACCTCTTTGACCAATTGAAACATAGAGCCATTCACTGTGACAGGGTGAGTAGCCATCACTTTTTATCACCTTTTCAAACCTCTTTGACCAATTGAAACATAGAGCCATTCACTGTGACAGGGTGAGTAGCCAGTCACTTTTTGTCACCTTTTCAAACCTCTTTGACCAATTGAAACATAGAGCCATTCACTGTGACAGGGTGAGTAGCCAGTCACTTTTTGTCACCTTTTCAAACCTCTTTGACCAATTGAAACAGAGCCATTCACTGTGACAGGGTGAGTAGCCAGTCACCTTTTCAAACCTCTTTGACCAATTGAAACATAGAGCCATTCACTGTGACAGGGTGAGTAGCCAGTCACCTTTTCAAACCTCTTTGACCAATTGAAACATAGAGCCATTCACTGTGACAGGGTGAGTAGCCAGTCACCTTTTCAAACCTCTTTGACCAATTGAAACATAGAGCCATTCACTGTGACAGGGTGAGTAGCCAGTCACCTTTTCAAACCTATTTGGCCAATTGAAACATACAGCCATTCACTGTGACAGGGTGAGTAGCCAGTCACTTTTTGTCACCTTTTCAAACCTCTTTGACCAATTGAAACATAGAGCCATTCACTGTGACAGGGTGAGTAGCCAGTCACCTTTTCAAACCTCTTTGACCAATTGAAACATACAGCCATTCACTGCGACAGGGTGAGGAGCCAGTCACCTTTTCAAACCTCTTTGACCAATTGAAACATAGAGCCATTCACTGTGACAGGGTGAGTAGCCAGTCACCTTTTCAAACCTCTTTGACCAATTGAAACAGAGCCATTCACTGTGACAGGGTGAGTAGCCAGTCACCTTTTCAAACCTCTTTGACCAATTGAAACATAGAGCCATTCACTGTGACAGGGTGAGTAGCCAGTCACCTTTTCAAACCTCTTTGACCAATTGAAACATAGAGCCATTCACTGTGACAGGGTGAGTAGCCAGTCACCTTTTCAAACCTCTTTGACCAATTGAAACATAGAGCCATTCACTGTGACAGGGTGAGTAGCCAGTCACCTTTTCAAACCTATTTGGCCAATTGAAACATACAGCCATTCACTGTGACAGGGTGAGTAGCCAGTCACTTTTTGTCACCTTTTCAAACCTCTTTGACCAATTGAAACATAGAGCCATTCACTGTGACAGGGTGAGTAGCCAGTCACCTTTTCAAACCTCTTTGACCAATTGAAACATAGAGCCATTCACTGTGACAGGGTGAGTAGCCAGTCACCTTTTCAAACCTCTTTGACCAATTGAAACATACAGCCATTCACTGCGACAGGGTGAGGAGCCAGTCACCTTTTCAAACCTCTTTGACCAATTGAAACATACAGCCATTCACTGCGACAGGGTGAGGAGCCAGTCACCTTTTGTCACCTTTTCAAGCCTCTTTGACCGTATTGGGGGGGGAGTACAATTTAACAGTATAGTTTCAAAAGAAAATGCTGAAAGTTGAAAGATTACACAGCCCAACAAAAAAAGTAAAAAAAAAAAAAAAAAAAAAAAAAATTCTGGTGCCTTGTAAGTTGGACCTATTCTTGGGTATATTTGGGGTGCTGATTCCAAAAATGGCATCATTTTTACCCTATCAGCTTTAGTTTTAAAGATAGGGCATACCCACTTTATATGCTGTTGTGCAGAAATATATTATTTTATGTGCGTAAAGTCGGTGTATATTGTTATTTTATGAGTGTAAAGCCAGTGTCTGTTAAGCTAATTGAGAGTTTGTGAACAACTATACAACCAGATAATCTACACTGCTGGCCACCCAAAATGCAACACCAATAAGAACACGAGATAGCAAAGCCAGATTTCCTGGACACACAACAACATATACGAAGATGAAATCAGTGAGCGTACAGGCCCGTGCGACTTGTGGAACACGCAGACATCAATAGTTCATGTGGTCCCCATGGCTGCACGACTGGCAATAACGGTCGCTACAGTTCATCAGGCGTAGCCGCGGGTGGTGCTTGCCATGCCACTCAGTTGCCGAACAGAGACCAGACGTGTTCGATGGGCGACAGCAGCAGTGACACCTGGTGGGCCGTGAAGAATTGTTGCACGATGCATGTCACATGCGGGCGCGCATTGTCCTGTTGAAACGTGGCCGCTGGCAGGTCCTGCAGGTAAGGGAGGACTACAGGCTCCAAAGTGTCGGAGATGTAGCGGTGGCGGTTGAGTGTACCGGCGATGCGTACCAGAGCAGTGTGGGTGTCATATTCAATTGTGTCCCCAAACCATAACACCAGGTGACGGAACGGTATGGCGATGCATAATAAAGGTGTCATACAGTCTCTCGCCGTGGTGCCACCACACGCAGATCCGACCGTTGTGGTGTTGCAGGCAGAAGCAGGATTCGTCGGAGAAGACAATATCTAGCCGTTCCGTAATCCAGGTGCGGCGTTCAACGGCCCACTGCCGCCGCACTCGCCAGTGGTATGACGTGAATGGTAATCGGAGCAATGGCCGCCATGCTACAAGTCCCCGCTCCTGCAGATGATGTCGAACGGTACGTGCTGACACAGGTTGTTGTGCAACACAACCTAATTCCTGCGCTAACGTTTGTGATGTGGCGGTGAGATCCGTCAATGCCCGCCTCACAACATGCCGGTCCTCTCGTTCGGTGGTGTGCCGTGGCTGCAGCAGTCGCCTGCACCCACCGAATCCATACTCGCCTCACTGTGGCTGGACGTCGTCCCACTCGGGCGCCGACGTCTCGGTACGATAAACCGCTGGCGCAATAAGCCACCATTCGTCCTCTGTCGAACTCCGAAACGTGCTGGAATGACTGCCGTATTCTGCGACGAGGCATCGGGAAGCTTCCCACGCACAGGTCTGGCAGCACAACACACTTCCACTACTTACCCCCACCTTCTATGCACCCTTCTTATAGTGCTTCTGGATGGCGTGCCGGGCGCACATGATTTGCATATGCGTTTCAATGCTAATCGTTTGCATGTCCTCTCGCGAGTGAAGCATGCTGCGAATTTCAGGCCAATTGGCTGCTTCCTTCTTTGTGTTGCATTTTGGGTGGCCAGCAGTGTAGTATAAATATTTGCCAAAATCATATCAAAAATAGCAGATTTTGTGATGTTAGGATCCCGACTTTTGACGGATGACCGGTGGAATCAGCATATTAGGGTGGGTATGCCCTATCTCCAAAACTAGTGCTGATAGGGCAAAACTGATTCATTTTCGGAATCAGCATATTAGGGTGGGTATGCCCTATCTCCAAAACTAGTGCTGATAGGGCGAAACTGATTCATTTTCGGAATCAGCATATTAGGGTGGGTATGCCCTATCTCCAAAACTAGTGCTGATAGGGCAAAACTGATTCATTTTCGGAATCAGCATATTAGGGTGGGTATGCCCTATCTCCAAAACTAGTGCTGATAGGGCAAAACTGATTCATTTTCGGAATCAGCATATTAGGGTGGGTATGCCCTATCTCCAAAACTAAAACTAGCGCTGATAGGGCAAAACTGATGCCATTTTCGGAATCGGCATCCCAAATATATCCAAGAAGAGGTTTAACTTTCAAGGCACCAAAATGTGCAATTGGGCAGTGATGCCTACAACTATGTTAATATAGTTGCATAGTACAACTATGTGAATGTAGTTATTTCTGTTCTCGTATACCTCCCTTTATAATTGTAGGAAGGCCTCATAAGTAACGTGTTTGCGGGCAAGTCAGCACATGCCACTGCACATCCAGTGACATGACATTATATGCCATCCAACTTTACTTCACGCTCTAAGTACAAAGCGGCTCCTTATTTCCGGGAACTTACATTAGAGGATGCACGTTCGTCAAACTACACATTGAGTTATGATGAAACATTTAATGTTAAAGATAAGAAGGAGCTGCAAACAACCATCACATTTTGGTCAGAAAGCAAATGTGGCTTAATGACACGGCACCTCACAACTTTCTTTTTAGGTAAAGCGGATTGTGAAACATTGCATAAAAAACTATGTGAAGCACTTTCTGAGGCCAATTTACCACAAAACAGATGCCTAATGCTTGGATCAGATGACCTAATGTTAATAAGGAAAGTTTTTAGGCTTTTCAATAGTAATGTCCCGGAGACACGAGGTACAAGTCTTATAGACGTAGGTGCCTGCGACATCCACATAACACATATGTAAAATCATTGGAGTGTTTAGATCTCATGAATTGCATTTTTCTTAACGGATTTTTGAAACATGCAACGACGAGGTGGCTTACCTTGGGGCCTTCAGCCAACAGGATTTTGGAGCAGTGGGACATTATTCAGTTCTATTTCCTGAAATGAAGCACATGCCTCTGAGAAAAAGCTATGCTGCTGTTCAATCCAGGTCCTACAAGGCTGTTGTGAGTGCCTTAAAGAAACCTTCAATGAAAGCTGAACTTATTTCACTATTTCATCAGCAGAACTATTCATGAAGTTCACTCAATGTTTTCAGTGCCAAGAACCCACGATTCACAAATTTCATGAAGAAATAGGGAACGTTCTTCAGAAATTCATGGCTCATGTTTTGAAGACTGCTGTCATTAGAAAAATCACTAAATTTTCTAAAGTTGATCTTGATGAACTGTTTACAGTTGGTAATCTGCTTCCTCTTGAAGAACTTGTCATTAATGAAAAAGTCACAGACGAGCTTTCTAAACTGAAAGAAAGTGATAAGTTATTTCTGAAGGAAGCTCAAAAGCACTATATTACTGCTTGTAAGCATGTGATGGAAAAGACTTGCTTATGAAATGGATCACTTAAAAATTTTAGGTTTTTAGACCCGAAAGAATGAATGATAGAAGCCGCAGAGACATATTGAAAGTTGCAAAAATTATGCCATTTCATGTTCAACTGGATTACTTGTTAGATGAGTGGAAAATTTTGCAACTGGGAAAAGATGATACATCATTTGAAAACAAAACTATTGATGATTACTGGCAACAACATATCTCAAAAAGGGACTCATTATCAAAAGATATAAAGTTTCCAAATGTCGCAAAAGTCATAAAGGCAGCTCTTACTTTGTCACATGGAAATGCTGATATAGAGAGATGATTTTTCATTTCTAAGCATATATTAGAAAATAAATCGGCAATGACCGAAATATTTTTAAACAGTGTACTGACTGTGGGGGGATGCCTTGAAACAATATCCTAATTTTCTTTTTGTGCCCATTAATCCAAAACTTATTAAGTACAAACACCAAACACATTCAAAGTACACTGCCTTTATGGAAGAATGTAAGAGGAGAAAGAAATTGAATTAGAAGAAAAGAAAAAAGAACAGATCATGAAGAAGGTATGGAAAAGAAAAAAAGTCAATCAAATGTGAGATTGCTGCTCTGAATGACAAGAAAAAAGAACACCTACAAACTAAGGAAGCAAGAGAAGAACTCTTTTTGGAAGCTTCGGCTAAACTGAAGAAAGCACTTGAAAAAAATTATTTAAAGGGAACAAAATTAGCTGAAGGCATGCTCGAGGGAGTAAAATGTATACAAATGGTAGAAAGAGTGAGAGAAAAGGAAGTGAAAATCATTCAAAAGAACCTTGAGAAAAAGAAAATCAAGTATGATTACATCATTTTTTGCTAAGATGCCTAGAAGACAGAAAGCCAAACAGTTTTTTCTTCAGAAATGTTTTTCTGGAACATTAAAGAGAATTGTACGTCATTAGACTTTCAGAATTTTGTAATTTTTTTTTTCTGTAAAATTATATAATGACAATAAAATAGCTATACCCCGTCATAATGAAGAAATTTATTATGATCTTACCTGGCCTATTTTGGTAGGGGAGTATAAAAAAAAATAAAAAAATTGGTAACTATGTTTGTTGTTTTGTGCTATTGACAAGAAGTCTCTTTTAGTCACCTTTTAAAAAAAAATGTCACTGTTTTCAAAGGCTGCCTTAGCTCCTCATGCTGCTGTGATTCAACTGTTCTATCTAAATTTATTCACATTTCCCACTATCTCAACAATTCCTTATCAGTTTTGTCAGACATAATATTGCACACAGGTTGTTTCTCATACTTATCACCCATTATAATAGTTGTCAGTGTGTTACCTGCATGAAGAGTTACACCTTAGCCACTCATGTAAAGTTTGCAGCCTTATTAACCGCAATAAAGTTATGTGCTATGAAGCCAAAACATTCATTGTGGGAACCAAAACTTCATTTCTAAGCGAAATTTTGGTTCCACTCTTAACTACTTTTTAAAAACTTGTTTTAAAAGTAGTAACTACTTTTTTCATCATAACTTGTTTAAAAAATTCTGCTGGTTTGTTTACTGCATATCATTATGTTTAATTTCAACATGTGCTTGCAATTTGGAAGGCTTCGTGCATTCGGTTCAGAGAACTTCACCACAAACAACACACTGGTTTTCTTCACCATCTTTGTCTGTAACCATAAATCTAATCTCTAAATATTTAAGACCCCTTGGTAAGGATATTTTTAATGAACCCCATTTCAGCCACAGATCAATTCAAACAAAGTTAGTATATAGTATAATTGTGACATAGGTCTGAATTATTTTGGGGAATCCATAATGACCAACTGATGTTCATTTTCATTACAGGCTGCCAGTATGGCTTCTAGTGTTTGTTGTTGCTGTACGATTGAATGAGGTAAGGAGGGGGAAAGATCAGGTGACACTAGTGGAGCATAAGCATTTTAGTCTTGACAATTCCACCTTCACTCTCGTGCTCAACAGCAGAAACAGTCTGCTTCTACAGAGTGATACTAAGCTAGAGATTGCACTTCTGTCTGATTTTAAATGTTTCCGTTATTAAAAGAACAGACACCTGAAGTTTGACAACATTAGTTCCTCGAATTATTTTATTTTTAAAATTGCCCAGCATGAAAATCTAAATTAAAAAAACATTTTTTTTTTAAATGTTTCTTACTTGCAGACCACAGAGTGTGAACCATGGATTTAGAAAACTGTCACTCCTATTTACAAATTCTGAGTACCCCAAGACATATTTACTTTTGCATTTTACTTTGTGTTGCTAATCAAATAAACATATTTGACAGTGAAAATATCATTTTGCATGTTATTTCATAAAATATATGTTGTGCATAGGTGTCAACTTCGGGAGATCTAGTGGATGTCAGCTATTTATGTAGTCCTATGTGTATCATCATCATCATCATTGTCAACCATTATCAATCCACTGCTGGACGAAGGTCTCCCCAAGTTTCCTCCACAACGGTCTGTCTTGTGCCAGTCTCCTCCATGTCACTCTCGCATATTTACGAATTTCATCCACCCATCTCCCATGTGGTCTTTTTCTGGGTCTTTTCCTGTCCCTTGGAATCCAATCTAAAATTTCGGCTGTCCATCTATGGTCTGTCCTTCTGGCAGTATGTCCAGCCCATTGCCATTTCAGGGATTTAACTCTGATCATGATGTCTTCCACTCTCGTCATTTTTCGGATCCACGAGTTCCTCTTCTTATCTCTCCTGGTTATACCAAGCATGCACCTCTCCATGCTACTTTGAGTTGTCTGCAGCCTTTGTATGTCTCTTTTAGTTAAGGTCCACGTCTCTGCACCATACGTAAGCACCGGAAGGATGCATTGATCAAACACTTTTCTTTTAAGACATAATGGCATATTGCTCTTGAAAATTATGCTGTTTCTTCCAAAAGCTCTCCAGGCAAGTTTTGTACGCCGATTAATTTCTTCATCAATGTGACCCTCACTTGATATCTGCTGTCCAAGATAAACATATGTATCTGTTATCTCCAGTTTTTCTCCATCAATCGATAAATCTTCATTTCTTGTAAAAGCATTGAACATCACTTTTGTCTTCTGAAAGTTCATTTTTAATCCCACTTCTTTACTCTTGTCAGCAAGTTCCTGGATCATACTCTGCAGCTCTGATGGGGTAGTTGCAAAAATGACTACGTCATCAGCAAAACGAAGGTGGGTTAGATAATCTCCATTAATCTTTATCCCTTTGTTTTCCCAGTTCAGTGATTGAAAGACATTTTCCAATGTGGCATTAAAGAGCTTCGGAGATATGGTGTCACCTTGTCTCACTCCCTTTCCAATTTTTATGTGTGTTGTATTTTCAAACAGCCGAATCTTTGCACTTGCATTTTCATAGATGTTATTAATAATATTAATGTATGCATCTTCAATACCGCAGGATTTCAGAGCCGTGGTAACTGCTGATGGTTTCACCGAATCAAAGGCTTTTTCATAATCGATAAAAGCCATGCACAATGGAAGTTCATATTCCCTCGCTCTTTCAATTAGTTCTCTCAGTACGTGGATATGATCTATTGTGCTGTAGCCACTCCTGAATCCAGCTTGTTCTCTCGGTTGAGCCATGTCCAGTGTTACCTTCAAGCGGTGTGAAAGAACTTTAGTGAAGATTTTATAAACCACTGATAGGAGGCTGATAGGTCTGTAGTTCCTGAGATCCTCAATGTCACCTTTTTTATGTAGCAGGATCATTGTAGCGTTGTTCCAATCCTCAGGAATCTTCCCTTCATTAAGGCATCGAGTGAAAATTTGGGCGAGTACTGTTTCAATTTCTCCACTTGCTTCTTGTATGATGTCTATAGTAATTCCATCTTCTCCTGGAGCTTTCCCCGCTTCATGTTCTTGATTGCATGAGCAACTTCTGCTGGGAGGACTGGAAGAACTCTGGTACCTTTCATGATGTCTGGAGTACATGTATCATCCCTTTCATATAATTTGGAGTAGAAGTCTTTTCACTCTTGTCAAAATTTCGCCTCTATTTCTTGTTATAGAACCATCTTCTTTTCTCAGAGCCATAATCTGTTTTCTTCCCTTACTGAGATGTCCCTTTGCTATCTTAAGGCTTTGGTTGTTTTCAATTGCTTTCCTCACTAGCTCACAGTTGAATTTCCTTACGTCTTCAGTGATACTTTTTCGTGTTGTCTTGCATAGCTCTATATATTCCACTTTGGAAGTCACATCTTCTTTAGTTGTCCTCATCTCTCTTCTTTTTTGCATCAACATTTTGGTTTTTCCTGATAATTTGTTCACATGCAATTTGTTCTTAGACCCAGCTAATTTTGTTGCTGTTTCCATTAGAGCTTTGGTTACTTTTCTGTTATTTTCCGAAATATCCACTTCTTCCGATGTTAGGACTTCTAAAGCAGAGAATCTGTTCTTCAGTTCCAACTTGAAAGTATTATGGTGTTTTTTAAGGTTGGTTATGTCAATACATTTTGTTTGTCTTATGAGCTTGCCACGTTCCAGTTTAGTGTTGAGGTGCATCTTACATCTCACCAATCTATGGTCACTACCTGTGTTGAACTTGTTCAGCACACTGCAGTCTTCGATGACGAATTTTTTGTTACACATAACAAAATCAATTTCACTTGTCGTCCCAATTGGATGTCTCCATGTCCATTTCCTGTGTGGCTTTTTCTTGAAAAAGGAGTTCAAGATGAAAAATCCTTCTGCCTCTGCAAACTCAACGAGAGTATTTCCACGCTGGTTTCTGTTGCCGTGACCGAATTTACCTACTGAAGTTTCATTCTGTTGCCGTTGCCCTATTTTTGCATTGAAATCTCCCATAATTATCTTCAAGTGCAGCTTACCTTTATTAATTAGATTGCGAATTTCCTCATAAAATTCTTCAATTTCTTCTTCAGGATGACTTGTGGTGGGTGCATAAGTTTGAATAATCTGAGCCTGGTATCTTCTCGATAGTTGGATAACGAGTCGTGCAGCTCTGTCAGAGGAACTTTCAACTTCTACCACTTTATCCTTCAGTTTCTTGTTTATTATAAATCCAACACCACTAGTTCTGCCAGTATCTGTCCCACGATAATAGAAGAGATGTCCACTTTTCAGTTCAATGAGATCTTCTCCTTTTCTCCTTACCTCACTTAGCCCGACGATGTCCCACTTGATCCTTTGTAGTTCCTCTTCCAATTCAAGAAGCCTTGAATCAGAAGATAGGGAGCGTCTGTTATAGGTAGCCAAGGTCAGCATCAAATGGCAGCCTAGTCCTATGTGTATACAGGGTGTTAAGTAAATGGCACGTAATAACCCCAGAGGGTGATTTCTAGGGAAATTCAAGCAAAAAGTGTTCAAGGACATTTTGTCATTTAGGGCTTATTTACTGAGATATCTGACCCTAAAGTTTAGTGACATCATATCAACAACTACCACAAAGCGTGTTTCCCGACAAGAGAGCCAAACACAAATGAAGCCACAAACACCTCACTGACGTAAGCAAATGAAGCTTACTCAACGTAACTACCTCCATAACAAAGGCCACAGAGAAACGTGGCAGACAATAATTTGAATGGAGTTACATTCATTTTCTATGTTTTCTGTAAGAATGTGGAGATGTAACGCTGATCTGATAAACCTGTGTATCTCTGCCTGCCGATTAAAACATGAAAAATGTCCCATGACGTGTTTGCCTGTCTTGTTGGGAAATGCACTTTGAGGTAGTTATGGAAATGACGTCACCAAGCATTAGGGGCTGATATCTCAGTAAAAAAGCCCTAAATGAAAAAATGTCCCAGAACACGTTTTGCTTGTATTTCCCAAAGGAATCGCCCCCCCCCCTAGAGTTATTATGCACTGTTTACATAACACCCTCTATATAAATCTACAGTGTAATGTTGATAATGTGCCAATTAGGGATATAATTTTAATCAGTGATAAATTTTGAAAATGGGAACACAGATACAGAGACTCTAATTACGTACTACGAATACTCTGTAGTCACTTCGGAAATCGTTGGTCCACCAGATATTACGGAAAGCATCGAATATGCTATGGAAATTAAAGCTCTCGGTGAAGCGACCATTCAAATGATGTGTGCAAAGTTTATTCTAGTATTCATTTAACATTTTGGAGTGTTTCTTGGGTGTTTTCAATATCGTTGCATTTCTTCCATGATCTTTCAATATGTTTTGGATGTCTAAGCAAGCATCTCAGGTCACATGCAGAGTTATCACGGTCCATGGAATCCTGGAAATGTCCTGAAATTTTAGTTCCCTTTCAAGATATTGGAAAGTCCTTAATTTCCCATATTCATGTGAGTTGTCCTAGAATTCTTTCCTGCAATAAACATTTTTTTGTTCATTGCTAGAAAAAAAGAAAAAAAGAACTGCATTTGTTTTCTTTCTTTTGTGGGTTTGAAAACAACTATGAAGAACTTTCAAACTGTGCAGGCACATTTGTTTTTTACAGTGTGTTACAATTTTATTCATTACTACTGAAAAAAGCTAAAAACTACAGAATTTTTTTTAGTGTTTACTACCAAAAATTTCCAATTAGGTCTCTGCAGATAGATATATTATCACCATCATCAACCATTATCAATGCACTGCTGGACGAAGGTCTCCCCAAGTTTCTTCCACAACGGTCTGTCTTGTGCCAGTCTCCTCCATTTTACTCCTGCATACTTTCGAATTTCATCCACCCATCTCCCATGTGGTCTTCTTCTGGGTCTTTTCCTGTCCCTTGGAATCCAGTTTAAAATTTCAGCTGTCCGTCGATGGTCTGTGTTTCTGGCAATATGTCCAGCCCATTGCCATTTCAGAGATTTTACTCTGATCGTGATTGATATCTTCCGCTCTTGTCATTTTTCTGATCCACGAGTTCCTCTTATCTCTCCTGGTCAAACCAAGCGTGCACCTCTCGATGCTTAGAGTTGTCTGCAGTCTTTGTATGTCTCTTTTAAAGTCCACGTCTCTGCACTATATGTAAGCACTGGAAGTATGCATTGATCAAACACTTTTCTTTTAAGACATAATGACATATTTCTCTTGAAAATTATACTGTTTCTTCCCAAAGCTCTCCAGGCAAATTTTATGTGCCGATTAATTTCTTCATCAATTATAAATATATGCCCTCCTAATTTTTCTTATGCACATTTTACATTTATGCAGCTATGCTTTTATGTATTTTTTTAAAGGGGGGGGGCTTTTATTGTTATGAGTGACTTAATGGGTGCCTGTGTGGCAAAGCATCCACATAGTCATTAGCTATGCAAGATAGGTCTGCAGCATGTTTTCATAATAAAATATCAAAGAAATACGAAATTGTGGAATTTACAGATTTTTCCTTGTTTAAAACCTTTTTTTTTTTTCAGTAGATGCATGTCACCTTTTCGAAATTTCAATTTGTTTCTAGGGTATCTCCTAATTGGCATCTATAATGTCCAGTTTGATCCGCAGTTCAGTCAGCGTGTACTGTAGTTTGTGTACATCTGATCATCATAGGAAGTAGTTATTGTCCAAAGGTTGAGAACTGTTTGCTAATGTTTACAAAAGATTATTGTAACTTGCTAAGCCTAGTATGGTGATTGATGTAATAGTAAGTAATGCAATGAGTCCAAATCTGTTTAAAAATTGCAAACTATTGTACAGTTTTGTGACCCCTTTTTGTGGACGTACTATACACCCGTACTAGACACAGGACGTGACTGTGAAGGGGTGATGTTATGGATAATAATTGTCGCTTACATCAGTCAGATATAAACAAACTAGACATTTGCTTTCCTTCAGAGGATCCTCAACAAATTTCTAATGAAGTTGTATAAATACAAATGCATGTGAAATGTTATTTTTACTACTCACAATGTTTATTTAAGTAGCAATACCAAGTAAATTGCCAAAATGATGCAATGGATTACTTAGAATTTCTAGAAAGAAGTGTGTGCTTCTTTTAAAATTATTCCCAAAGTTCTTCAAAATTGAAATTAAAATAGAAGCAGCATGCGTTTAGCAATTTTCCCTTCATCTGAAGGATGTATCTGGGATTTTTGTGGTGGCGGTTCTGGACTGTGTTTTGGATCCAGAAAAATTGCATATCTGTGTGAGTGCAATATATTGTTTTTCTGATTCTGTCAATACGTAGAGAAGAAAAGGGCTACTCCTTTATGCTTTCTAACAAAAGCATAAAGAGGTTACTACTTACAGAAAACTGAGGTTTACAAAGACGATTTGGTCTGCACCTACGTATTATGAGAACTACTCGACATACACAGGAATTAGGACTAGAACAGGTGGTTTTATGCTTTGCCAACACTTCTAGGAACAAAAATTAAAAAAAAAAAGTTCTTGAAAAATGTTAATAATCATATTAAATTATTTATTTATTATTACACACTTATTTGTGATTTAGCTCTGTGATAGCACAACAGTATAACTGGTTTTTGGCTAATTTAAGATCTGAATTTTTATAGCCTCACAAAAGTTGCACCTCAGACTGGATACGAACTCATAGGTTAAATATTTTTGTGAAATGCACTACAAACACATGGTAAGCATGTAATTTAGCAATCTAAATTACTTGGCAGAAAATATCAATAAAAAAAGGATATACATATAAGTGCTGATGAGTTGAAGTACACCAAGACAATAGATTAAAAGATAATCCGTGTTTATTGGTGTAAGTAAACGGAGAAATATATACAAATTTCCTTGCAAGCTTTCTCCGCCAGGCGGTTATTAGGTTAAGAGCACAGAATCAAATTAGAATTTAAATCAATGGAAGAAAGAACAATGTGACCTAAAAATAAATACAGGCGCATCGCACATGCATTTGAGGCATGAAACTGTAAGAGACGTGCATGAATAACACCTAAGTTTAACATTGGAGTGCTGCTGTGGCACCCAAGAAATGTCTATCTCAGAGATGTTGTTCAAGTTGGGCACCTATGCGAGTTGATGTCCAGAAGGGTGTGCCAGATTGATGGTAGTTCAGTCGAGACGTCAGAGTTGCATACATTCTGGCGCTTTAGGATCTCTATGGTTGTTTCTCTGACAGTTGCTGATTTTTGATTGTGGTACGGGGCTACTCTATGGAAATTCTGCCATAGCGCTTGGGCTGCCTGGCTCACTACTTCCCTAGACAGTGCTGTCCAGGGCTTTCCCTGTTTAACGTCACGTACATGCTCCCCAACAGCAGCTTGAAGGATCTTTTTGTGAGATCTATGTAATATTTTAGTGTTGTGTCTGGATACTTTAGCGGGATGGTATAAATACCTGCATCTGTGTGTCTTGCGGCTTCATGTGGTTCTTCACTTAGTAGTGCAGCCAATGGCTTCGGGGTTTTTAGTCCAATATTTAGGCCTCGTTTCTGAAGACTACCACAACCAAAAATCGGCAGCCGTCAGAGAAACCATTGAGATTCACATAGGAGCCCAACTTAAACATTTCTTGGACACCACAGCAGTACTCCGATGTTAAACTTTAGCGTTATTCAGGCACATTTCTTACGCTTTCGTGCATCAGATGCATGTGCGACGTGACTGTATTTATGTTTAGCTCACATTGTTATTACTTCTATTGATTTAAATTATCATTTGATTCTGTGCTCTTAACCTAATACACTGGCGGAAAGTGAAAAAAGAACACCAAGAAGGAAACGTCTGATACCAACGAAATTTATACAGCATAATAACGGAATACAGAGGATAATGTGATCAAAACATTATGGCAAAATACAGCTGTATTTGCTGGTAAACTGAAAAATAACATTTCCATGTAACATGGTTAGTACAAGGTGGAACCGCCATGAACTGCGTCACGCTGTGCAATTCTGGCATGGAGTCTGTCGTACAGATGTTGGATGTAAGTTTGGGGTATTGAGTTCCAAGCATCCTCAACCTGGACGCGTAAATCGGGGATGGTCGTGGCTGGCCGTGGAGACCGGATAAGTCCCCATAAAATCCCACACGTGCTCATTGGGGGACAAATCAGGTGAACGTGCAGGCCATGGAAGTTGTCTCACACCCTGAAGTGCATGTTGCGTTGCACGTGCCGTGTGTGGGCGTGCGTTATGTTGCTGGAAAACACCATGATGGACCGACCTTACAAATGGCACAACGGGCTAAATGATGTTGTTGATGTGAGAGGTGCTGTTTAACGTACCCGGTACAAACACTAGTTGTGTACGGGAGTGATCGCTCCCCACACCAGGAGACCAGGTGTAGGCCCTGTGTGTCGCTGGCGGACGCAAGAAGGGTGGAGACGCTCCCCTGTGCGTCTGCAAACACGCATACGGCCATCGGAGGCTCCCAAGCAGAATCTGCTTTCATCGCTGAACACGACAGATCGCCATTGCGTTCTCCAGTGCAGATGTTGGCGACACCACTGCAGCCGTTCCTGACAGTGAGCTGGAGTCAGAGGTACACATGACAGAGGCACACGTGCACGTAGTCCTGCATCCAGTAGACGGTTGCTGATTGTTCGCACAGTCACCTCAGGTGCAACGGCAGCTCGGATTTGCGCCGCAGTGGATGTTCTCTTCTTATGCGTCGATCTGTCCGCTCATCAGTCCGTCTGTGAGTCCCGGTTCCACGTCTTCTCGTGTGGGAATGTTCCTCGGACCATCTACGCCACCATCGCACCACCACCGATACTTCTCGTCTAATTCGCTCCGCAATGCGACGATACGACCACTCGGCCTCGCGGAGTCCGACTAGACGACCTCGCTCAAAGTCTGATAAGTGCTGAAATCTTACTCGTCTTCCATGTCCAGGCATTGCAGCTTCTTCAGGGTCTTCGCACGTGTCCGTACGCCGACGACTGAATACATTCACTTCCCCGTACTCCTGAAATACCACCGACGATAATTCGCATAATATGCCGTGCTGTGGCGTAAGCGCTCACCGGTTGGTCCCGAAATTAACATCACACCTTCATAAACTCGACCTCATTAACATATGTAAATTTCATGATCGTCCGCCAATTCCTTCTTGGTGTTTTTTTTCACTTTCTGCCAGTGTAACTGCCTGATAAAGCTGTCCGTTGATGGAGAAAGCTCGCGGGGGAATTTGTATATATTTCTGTTTACTTACACCAGTAAACACGGATTATCTTTTCTTCTAAGAATATATATATTTAAAATACATTATTTCATTAATACTGTGCATTGATAAAATGTGTATTATCGTAATGAAATTTCTGGTTGGGTACATGTGTATGACATCTCCTTATGTAGCAAGTTATACCGATGCAGTTTTTCTGGGCACTGCCAGCTATCTGCGTCATAATCGATGTGTGCTGCTAAGATGGTATCAGGGTTAGACATCTTGTAGTATGTTAGTTGATGTGTGAATGGGGAAGATTAAAGTGTTGTTTTTGTTGGAATAATGTATTGTATTCTACAAGTATTTGATTGATACATTAAATTAGACATTTTATGATAATTTTACACACATATATATACTATATATTTGATTGGAGGTTTAACGACCACCGTGAGCAGTTCAAATTCTTTATTAAAACAAGGTATGTTACAATGAGTCGCTCGACAGCAAATTAAAATGCCAAAACAATGAGTGACAATGATATAGTCTATACATGATGCAAGTGGGAAACCGACCCATAAAACAAAACAAAAAATCGAATGATAAAAGACATTATCGGGTGTCTTTTTTTTTTTTTTTTTTTTTTTTGGGATTGGAGGTTTAACGACCACCGTGAGCAGTTCAAATTCTTTATTAAAACAAGGTATGCTACAATGAGTCGCTCGACAGCAAATTAAAATTCCAAAACAATGAGTGACAATGAGATAGTCTATACATGATGCAAGTGGGAAACCGTCCCATAAAACAAAACAAAAGAATCGAATGATAAAAGACATTATCGGGTGTCTTTTTTTTTTTTCTTTTTTTTTTTTTTTTAAATTGGAGGTTTAACGACCACCGTGAGCAGTTCAAATTCTTTATTAAAACAAGGTATGTTACAATGAGTCGCTCGACAGCAAATTAAAATGCCAAAACAATGAGTGACAATGAGATACTCTATACATGATGCAAGTGGGTAACCGTCCCATAAAACAAAACAAAAATCGAATGATAAAAGACATTATCGGATGTCAACACCCGAGGTATACATTTGATGAACAGAACATGGGTAATGCATGTATTATGTATATTGTTATGCAATACAGTTACCGGACAAAATAGAAAGGCAGCAGAGAACATTCGACGAAAACAATAGTAGTTGGAACACACGAGCTTGTGGTTCCAACAAACAAAAAACTGGTACATAACGAGCAAAATGCTTATAACAAATTATTGGAAGGTATGTACAGAGCAGTTCACAGAAACCACTGTGCAAAGAAATTACAGTAGCGAAAAAACTGGGATGTGCTACGAAGGCACAACACAATAATAAAGTTCAACACAGGTAGTGACCATAGATTGGTGAGATGTAAGATGCACCTCAACACTAAACTTGAACGTGGCAAGCTCATAAGACAAACAAAATCTATTGACATAACCAACCTTAAAAAACACCATAATACCTTCAAGTTAGAACTGAAGAACAGGTTCTCTGCTTTAGAAGGCCTAACATCGGAAGAAGTGGACATCTCTGAAGTTAACAGAAAAGTAACCAAAGCTCTTATGGAAACAGCAACAAAATTAGCTGGGTCTAAGAACAAGTTGCATGTGAACAAATTATCAGGAAAAACCAAAATGTTGATGCAAAAAAGAAGAGATGAAGACAACTAAAGAAGATGTGACTTCCAAAGTGGAATATATAGAGCTATGCAAGACAGTAAGAAAAAGTATCACTGAAGACGTAAGGAAATTCAACTGTGAACTAGTGAGGAAAGCAATTGAAAACAACCAAAGCCTAAAGATAGCAAAGGGACATCTCAGTAAGGAAAGAAAACAGATTATGGCACTGAGAAAAGAAGATGGTTCTGTAACAAGAAATAGAGGCGAAATTTTGACAAGAGTGAAAGATTTCTACTCCAACTTATATGAAAGGGATGATATATGCACTCCAGACATCATGAAAGATACCAGTACCAGAGTTCCTCCAGTCCTTCCAGCAGAAGTTGCACATGCAATCAAGAACATGAAGCGAGGAAAAGCTCCAGGAGAAGATGGAATTACTGTAGACATCATACAAGAAGCAAGTGGAGAAATCGAAACAGTACTCGCCCAAATTTTCACTCGATGCCTTAATGAAGGAAAGATTCCTGAGGATTGGAACACCGCTACAATGATCCTGCTACATAAGAAAGGTGACATTGAGGATCTTGGAAACTACAGACCTATCAGCCTCCTATCAGTAGTTTATAAAATCTTCACTAAAGTTCTTTCACGCCGCTTGAAGGTAGCACTAGACATGGCTCAACCGAGAGAACAAGCTGGATTCAGGAGTGGCTACACCACAATAGATCATATCCACGTGCTGAGAGAACTAATTGAAAGAGCGAGGGAATATGAACTTCCATTGTGCATGGCTTTTATCGATTATGAAAAAGCCTTTGATTCGGTGAAACCATCAGCAGTTACAATGGCTCTGAAAACCTGCGGTATTGAAGATGCATACATTAATATTATTAATAACATCTATGAAAATGCAAGTGCAAAGATTAGGCTGTTTGAAAATACAACACACGTAAAAATTGGAAAGGGAGTGAGACAAGGTGACACCATATCTCCGAAGGTCTTTAATGCCACATTGGAGGGTGTTTTTCAGTCGCTGAGCTGGGAAAACAAGGGGATAAAGATTAATGGAGATTATCTAACCCACCTTCGTTTTGCTGATGACGTAGTCATTTTTGCAACTACCCCATCAGAGCTGCAGAGTATGATCCAGGAACTTGCTGACAAGAGTAAAGAAGTGGGATTAAAAATGAACTTTCAGAAGACAAAAGTGATGTTCAATGCTTTTACAAGAAATGAAGATTTATCGATTGATGGAGAAAAGCTGGAGATAACAGACACGTACGTTTATCTTGGACAGCAGATATCAAGTGAGGGTCACATTGATGAAGAAATTAATCGGCGTACAAAACTTGCCTGGAGAGCTTTTGGAAGAAACAGCATAATTTTCAAGAGCAATATGCCATTATGTCTTAAAAGAAAAGTGTTTGATCAATGCATCCTTCCAGTGCTTACGTATGGTGCAGAGACGTGGACCTTAACTAAAAGAGACATACAAAGGCTGCAGACAACTCAAAGAAGCATGGAGAGGTGCATGCTTGGTGTAACCAGGAGAGATAAGAAGAGGAACTCGTGGATCCGAAAAATGACAAGAGTGGAAGACATCATGATCAAAGTTAAATCCCTGAAATGGCAATGGGCTGGACATACTGCCAGAAGGACAGATCATCGATGGACAGCCGAAATTTTAGATTGGATTCCAAGGGACAGGAAAAGACCCAGAAGAAGACCACATAGGAGATGGGTGGATGAAATTCGAAAGTATGCAGGGGTGACATGGAGGAGACTGGCACAAGACAGACCGTTGTGGAGGAAACTTGGGGAGACCTTCGTCCAGCAGTGGATTGATAATGGTTGGCAATGATGATGATGATATTAAATACAGTTATCGCGATTAAGCAGAAGAAATGATACCAAGGCATAGAAGCACGGTGCAAAGAAATTACAGTACGTAGCGAAAAAACTGGGATGTGCCACGAAGGCATACACACAACACAGTAATTAAGGAAGGATATATGCAATACAGTTTTCGCGATTAAGCATAGGACACGATACCAAGGCAGAGAAGCACGGTGCAAAGAAATTACAGTACAGTAGCGAAAAAACTGGGATGTGCCACGAAGACACACGCAAAACCCAATAATTAAGGAAGGATATATGCAATACAGTTTTCGCGATTAAGCAGAAGACACCATACCAAGGCAGAGAAGCACGGTGCAAAGAAATTACAGTACGTAGCGAAAAAACTGGGATGTGCCACGAAGGCACACGCACAACACAATAATAAGAAAAGGATATATGCAATACAGTTTTCTCGATTAAGCAGAAGACACGATACCAAGGCAGAGAAGCACGGTGCAAAGAAATTACAGTACAGTAGCGAAAAAACTGGGATGTGCCACGAAGACACACGCAAAACACAATAATAAAGGAAGGATATATGCAATACAGTTTTCGCGATTAAGCAGAAGACACGATACCAAGGCAGAGAAGCACGGTGCAAACAAAAAACAGTCATCGGGACACAAGAGCTTGTGGTCCTGAAAAGCAAGGACCTAACGTGCGAAATACATAAGAAAAAAAAGTAGATATGTACAGGACAATTCATAAGAAACACGTTGCAGAATACAATTACGGAAAAAGCACGGTGCAAACAAAATAAAAGACCCGAACGGAAAAGAGAACCAAAGTTTGGACACAAGGTTGTGGTCACAGAAATGAAGACACGAATCACTCTCCCCGTATTAAAACTGTGCAAGAAAAAGAACCAACGAAAAGTACTAGCAAAGTGAAGAGAAGAGCCAATCCAAAAGAGGACACAATCAAGTCACCAGTTGAATGTCAGAGCCAGCAATGGAAAACCACCCGGTGTGCTGGGCCCAGGTGTTCTGAAAGGTGCCGATTGTTTGCGTGGAAGTTACAGCTGTGAGTTCCAACCGGAGGCGTGCCACGAGCCGGCCCCGAAAGCTAGCCCGCAGCCACCCACCGGCCAACAAAAGAGATGGGAATACAGGACAATTCCTGAGAGATTGATGAAATGAGTGAATCACTTACTTGGCAAGTATAAAAAGAAAGCAGCAGGCATACGGGGGGGGGGGGGGCGTGTGGGCGGAGGTTTTGTGAGCAAAAGCCACGGATATGCTTGAAACGGCAAGTCAAAACAAATTATGTTAGCTAACCGGAAAACAGTATGAAGAAGTGGCAGCAAGATAGGGCAGTGGAAGTACATATGAGCGATGTCACCGTCAACGCCACAGAGAGGAAGAGAGACATGCAATAGAAAAGATAGGGGACAGGGAGCCGGCGATGAAGGAACCGCCAGTGGATGTTACGTTCTAGAGGGGAAGAAGAAGCAGATCAAACGGCCAGGGAGGAGGAAGGAGAAACCCCGGAAATGGAATGGGGAGACTATACAGGTCAGCGGTAGAAAAAGAAAGGACAGGGGCGACAGAGTCACGAAAAAGAATGGAGAGGAAGGCTGGGGCCGGGGACGACGAGGAGGCCGTCGTCAGACACAAGAGAAGGATAGAGAAGCTGAAGGGAGAAACGGAGAAGGGCATAGTCATACTCGAGGTAAGGAGTTGGGGTGGAAACGAGTAAGTCGAGAGGTTTCCAGGAAAATTCGGGATTAATTAGGGCCTGCACGGTTATTTTTTTTTTTTATTGAAGGTTTAACGACCACCGTGAGCAACTCAATGGGCTATAAGCAGTCGCCCGTCCCTAATGTAGGGTCACTGGTTCCAGGGAAGGGAGAGAACCAGTGCCGTAAGACAAACACAACATCCATGCCTGACTGGGATTCAAACCTGGACCCCTTACGGACGAATGATCAGAAGCCAGCGCCTTAGACCACTGCGCCACCGGAGCGGTCTGCACGGTTAAGATGTCAGCACGGAACCAGGTGAAAAATAGAAAGAAAGGCTGATCAGGAGGGGGGGGGGAGTGAACCAATGTAGAGGAAAAGAGTGGTTCCGCAAGGAGATCCAGGGTGGTCGTTGGGAGAGGGGAGGGACGGAAAAGCGCTAGAACCTCAGATAAAATAGTAGTAAAGTTAGAAGAAGGAATAGTATAGTAATCTATCCTGAGGAAAAGAAGAAAAGTGAAGGATGGATCGCGAAGGGAGAGAATAACGTCAAGAGAAAGTGTAAGAGAAGGCGAAGTGACAAGACGAAGGAACGAGGCGATGCGGTATGCACGATAGTAACAGTGAACATCTATGAGATTAATGCCCCCGCTTGACAGGGAGATATAGCGTCGGAGCGGCTGACCAGTGCTTTGAAATCCAGATGACTGAAGTGAAGATACTGTTGAGTTCCGTCATGCGGGTTGACAAGAAGACGGTGGAGGTCCAGGAATGAGTGCAGAGGGAAAGTAAATAACGTCGAACGATATGAGCTCGCTGACAGTAACAACTATTTGGAATCTTAAATCTCCAAAACGCTGCTTGATGACGTAATCTAGACTGCAAACTGGTCCATGTCAAAAGGCCCGTGGTAAAGGGATGACCGATTTGGGCTCCAAGGATCTTCTGGGTAGAGGAAGACCCGACCGCACCCCAGGGGGTATCGGTCCGGCCCATCCACGACCCACACAACTAACCAGTACTTTTGGTGACATTAAGCGAAGCGCCAGAAACAGCAGCGTAAAGATGGTAGGTGGAGAGAAGATTATCGAATTGGACGTCCTAGCAGAGACAGAAGGTTGCGTCATCTGCATATGCTGTAAGTACGCACTCGTGGTGCCTAGTGCTGGCAACTGTCGGAGGATGAGTAGACAGGAATTATGGTTCAAAGACAATGGCGAAGAGTTGCCCCGAGAGGGAGCAGCCCTGCCGGATTCCTCGACGAAAAAGTACAGGAGCCGTCAAAAAGGAGGCCGTCCGGACGTGAAAGAAAGCGCCCCGATAGAGGCTGAGAAGAAGAGAAACGAAAGAAGAAGGAAAGCCAAAGCCGAGAAAAGTGGCTGAAAGAAAGTCGTGAGAGTTGTTATCGAATGCTGATCTCTGGTCAAGGTTAAACAGGGCGAGGAGCGAGGAGTGGGTGCAGGCGAGAAAAACTAGGTGCTGGAGGAAGGAGATGTTAGAAATGGACCGACCAGGCACAAGGTATGACTGGTTGGGGGAGATAAGAAAGGGAAACACAGAGTTCAAGCGGCGAGAGAGAACTTTAGTGAAAAGTTTATGGTCCAGATTGAGAATGGAAATGGGGCGCCAATTTCGCAAGTCCAAAGGGTCTCCTTTTTGGGCAGCAAGATGATGTGCGCTACAGTAAACTCCGGCGGTAGTGCTAAAAAGGTTTGGGCGCAAGAAAAGCAAGCGAGAAGAACAGGCATCAGAGACGGGAGGAAGGCGCGGTAAAAGAAGGGAAGGCCGTCAGGTCCCGGAGATGCGCGTGAATTAAGGGAGGCAGTAGCTTCCGAAATTCAGCAGGAGAAAAGGCGGAAAGAAGAGGATCACAGAGTTGGGGTGGGACCTGAGGTAGAGCAGAAAGATGAGGGGAGGAAGAGATAGCAACCGTAGGCACCACCGCACGGAATTTGTCCTGGAAAAAGCGCCGAACTTCCGTGCATAGACGTGAAAGGTCAGATGGGATGGTACCATCACGTAGGGGAAGGTGACGTAGCGTTTTAGACGTACGGTGTGTTGTTTCGGTATGTGAGAACTCCTCGTAGGAAATCTCCGGCGAAGAAAGGTGAAGCATCTTCAGCCTGCGAGTAGCCTCCACGGCGAGCGGATGGAGTTTCGCTCGTAAAGGTTCCTGAACAACAAGGTAAGCGTGATCTTGTAAGGAGATTGCAGCCAAGGAGCAACGGAGATTAAAAATATCCTTTGCACGTTCGTTACGAATAGCGAACGAAAGACGGCGTACGAACAGACGAAGATCGTTTTTGATGTCTAACCATAGACGAAGGGTAATGGGAGCGGTGCTGATGAGATGTTGTCGATCAGCAAGAAAACGTCGGCGCGAAACGCCACATCCACAAGCAATGAATCATCGAAGGTCCAGGAGCGTTATCTTGAGGGCGGGAAAAAGGAAACGCAGATGGTAAGCGCTACAGCACAATGATCGGAAAAGGTGAAAGGATGATGTCTCGCCGCAGTGATCGCTGGAAGCAGCGGTGGGATGACGTATATACGATCGAAACGTGCTGCCGCCGTTCCTTGTGCTGGAGAATTCCGCCAAGTATAAAAAATGGTGTCCGGGTGAAGATGCCGGAACAAGTCAACAAAATGGAAATCGGTAATAAGGTGAGTAAGCAGATAAACAAGAAGGGAGCGGTGCTCCCCTCTTTACACGAGCGGTAAAGCAAAGGCTGCAGAGTGCAGTTAAAGTCTCCCCGCGGACGCAAAAGTCCTCCGGGGTCCGATGGAGTTGAGAGTGAGTTGAGAGTCGTCAGTAGGAATATACGCATTAAAGATACGATATGGTACACAATTGATGCAAAATGTAAAACATTGTAATTGATCTGTAAAAAAGTTAACAGCAACAGGAGTGATGGATGGACGAAAACAGTGATGTATTCCGACAGCAATTCCGCCTGAACGCAGGGCACGGTGGGCATGATGGAAAGTGTACTGTCATCTAATGATGTTGTAGGCGAGCACCACGTTTCCTGGAGCAGCAGGACATCGGCCCTAATTGTCGAAAGGTCCTAATGCATGGCTGAATTCACCTCGGGGGTTCCAAACCTCCGGCAGCTGAAGGAAACTACCGTGAAAGCGCCAGGTCACCCGGCGCCGTGGTGAGCCTGGTGATCGAAGTCCGTGGATCTGTTTGCGAATGAACTTTGGACGTCTTAGCGGAAGGACCGGATAAGTAAAAAATTTCCACCAGACTGTCCAGATCGGAAAGCTGTTGCAGGATTGCAGGAAGTCCAGCTTCATGGGTCTTTGCATACTGGAGAAAGCTGTGTGTTTTTTGCGTTTAACAGGTGAGAGCATGCAGCTCCTCGTAAGCAAGAGGCAAAGACAGGAAAAATATGTGGCGGAGAGTCTGATCAAAGTCCTCAAATGCTACCATTGGAGAGGAAGGGTCAGAAGTTGTATCAAAGTCTTGAAGATATGATGGTTTCTGGCGGGTACGGGAAGAGGAGCGAGTGGAGCTCCCAGCAGCTGTCCCTCGCTTGGTGGTGTTTCGAGGAGGTTTGGGCGCCGCCCTCTTATCTGGTCGAGCGCTGTGATCAGGCTCAGAGGTGTCATCATGGTCTGTTCTGCACTGGTGCAAGCGCCGTCACTATCCGCAATTGATACTTCAGTATCTGACACGACATGGTCGTATACAGAATCAGCTGGTGGATCTAGGGCGCGGAACTTAGAGGACTCCGGCAACACTGGAAAATCGGTCGCGGAAAGAGATGGCTGAACATCAGTCGATGACGAAGCACTTTCTCGTCTGAGAGGCA
The DNA here is from genome assembly GCA_039090855.1 of Macrothele yani. NCBI lineage: Eukaryota > Metazoa > Arthropoda > Arachnida > Araneae > Macrothelidae > Macrothele > Macrothele yani. The sequence goes on along the minus strand of CM077009.1, from coordinate 179,235,425 downwards.
CCTCAGACGAAAGGCGTGGAGGCAAGGGCGAGTCAGAGGATTGTAGAGAAGCCACCTGCGGTCAATCTTGTGGCGCAGCCGCAGGATTGGGACACCGCTTGTAAAAGTGCCCAAACTTCTTGCATTTGCTGCAGTGATGTTCAGTGAGCACATCAATATAACGGATTTGGTTACCGCACTTGGCTTTGCATTGAGTCGGGATGGTCTCAATGTCCGCCGGAGAAGAAAAAACAACCCTACCCACGTGACGAGCGACGAGCAGATAGTTTTCTTCGGGGTCTTTAAGGGCAGCAGAATATGTCTGAATCGTTCCAACCACACGGCCGAATGACGCAAACCGCAAATAAAACTGTATCGGTCACCTCTGGGGGCACCGGGTAGAAGGACAGATTCATAGGGCATTCGGCAACTGGGCTGGGAACAAGATGTTGATCGCCGATGGTGAGGCCGGCATTCGTCACGGCACGAGCATAGTCGGCCTTGGAAAAGTATAAGACAATCGTTCGGCCTCGCCGAAACATGTGTGGAATGGCATGTTTTGGAAATAGCCGCTTTAAAGCGGGGGAATAATCTTTGAAGAAGGTGTTTCGTAAGGATTCAAAGACAACACCTCTGTCTAAGATCGTAGTGAAAGCAGTATTTGCTGGCGAGTCCTGGGGAGTTTCCAAAGAAATGGTATTTCCGTCTCGTTGTAGTTGTGATTGGAGAGCTTCGTCGCCGGCGTACATGCCCTCCGGGGGCGTTGCACAGTGGGAGAGGCCATGGCTTTGGCATACGTAACGAAGACGTCATAGGTTTAGATGACATGTGAAAGGTACCGTTGCACGAGACATCCATTGCGTCGTCGTCAGCAAAGAGGGTGATAGCAGCTTGAGATGAGTGAGAAGGCAACTGAACAGCCTGAGGAAAGGGGTTGTTCACATCACGACTTGAGGGCAGTGCAACGGCGCCACAAGGGGAGGGCAACAAAGCAGCACCCATGGAAGAGGTAGTCGTCAAAATCGATAAGACACAGGAAGTGAGGTCCAGTTCCAGGCCCCCATCGCCGGAAGACGCGATTTGCAATGGCGCCGACTATCGTAGCTTCGACCAGCTCGGCCGAAAGATAAACAGGACGGAATAGGAAAAAGAAAATTCAACTCACCAATCTGGGAGTATTTACACAAGATAGCGGAACTTTCCAAAGGTAAGTTTTGAAACTTGGGATGCACAACTCACTAGAAACACACAAAATACGCACGAATTGATGGAGCTCAGAAGTCGCAACTTCTACCACCGTGAGCAACTCATTGGGCTATAAGCAATCGCCCGTCCCTAATTTAGGGCCACTGAAAGGAGAGAACTAGTGCCGTAAGACGCATTTTGTGTTAGCCGAATCGCATTCTTTATTGCAAATGTTTCTAATTCTGCATGGTAATTTGCTCCTGATGTGTGAGAAAATGATGGGTTAATAAAATTCCTAATTATTTTGAGGCGCTTTCCTATTTCTATTTTAAATTGAAATTCATGAAAAATTAGTGTAACTTCAAAATAAAACATAATTTTAAAACTGAAAATTTCCCTCCGATATGAAATATTATTCATTCCGGTTTAATATGAACACGATTTGCCGCCCTGGTGGCGCTGTGGTCTAAGGCGCTGGCCTCTGATCATTCATCCGTAAGGGGTTCGGGTTCGAATCCCGGTGAGGCATGGATGTTTTGTTTGTCTTACGGCACTGACTCTCTCCCTTCCCTGGAACCAGTGACCCTAAATTAGGGACGGGCGACTGCTTATAGCCCATTGAGTTGCTCACGGTGGTCGTTAAACCTCCAATCAAAAAAAAAAAAAAAAACACTATTTTTTTTTTTTTTTATTGAAGGTTTAACGACCACCGTGAGCAACTCAATGAGCTATAAGCAGGCGCCCGTTCCTAATTTAGGGTCACTGGCTTCAGGGAAGGGAGAGAGCCAGTGCCGTAAGATAAACACAACATCCATGCCTCACCGGGATTCGAACCCGGACCTCTTTCGGACGAATGATCAGAGGCCATCGCTTAGACCACGGCGCCACCGGGGCGGTTAACACGACTTCTGCAACTAAAAGCCACGCAATGCGAAAGTACACACAGCTGAAATTCCTTTGGTGTCATTCGAACAACATCAAATTCCCACGCTTTGTGGTTTCCTCGTTCAGATTCGCTGGGCATCTCCAGAAGTCTTGTTATAGCCAAAAGTGATTCTAAACTCCTTGGTTGCATCTCACAAGCCAGCACCTAGAAGATTGTTCTACCGACGTAGTCGTACGGAGTTTAAGAACGCTTAAAAAATGACAGAGGTAGAAGAGGTTGACTAGTTCAAGTCAAGTGAAGTTTAGCAAGGTAAGCAACTAAAGCAAGCTGTTTTTTTGAAATTGTCATTCATCTGTAGAAGTGTAGACTGTGTAGTTGCAGAAAGGAGGTTAACCTCCTTGAGTTTAGGCTCGCACGTCAAGTTGAGGCAGCAGCAAGAATTCTGGTGGAAGATCGTCTTATTGCAAATCAGATGGAAGGTATGTTATGTTCCTTCGTACTTGTTATAAGTTAATATGTCAAAAGTCAAACATCAGTGTTAGGGGTTTATTCTGAATAAGCAAGTGTGGCTTTTACAGTTGTATTCTATCCAAGGAGGTTACAATAAAGTAACTCGAGATTTAACAATATTTTTTGTTAACGTAGGATTTTATGATAAACGTGCACTTACCCTACTTTCTTTGTTCAGAATATAAATTCTGTCCAAGACCACGATACGTTGCACGTTGTCTATTCACGATATGAATGCCATGTCGTGTACTACCTCGGTGTTTTTCGATTCTTTAGAGAGATGGTTATTTAATGATTGTCATTATATGCTTAAGGAAATCAATGTAGTTATTGAACATTTATCTTACCTAAAACCACGTGGTTGTGTCGTATGAACATCGTTCTCTTATTCAGTTGTCAAATGTTTTTTACAGAATTTAAACTTGTATTTAAAAGCTGTAATAATTAAAACACTAGAAGAAGTAGGCTACTGAAGTTCTATTACAAATTTAAGACAAACTCATTCGAATCTCCAAGTTAACAGCAATAAAATTCGGGTGCAGTTGATAATTCACAGCAGATTAAATTTACCTAAAAATTTTCCTGAGGTGTTTTGACTTTGTATTAATTAGTCAAAAAAAAAAAAAAAATTGGAAAATATTTGGAAATTCCCCTTTCAATGGAGTAGTACCACACTGTGTGAAACTGGCCAACAAACATTTCTGGTGGTTTCTAAGGCAATTGCAATGCATATTATGTTGGCCAAATCACATTCTTTTGTCACAAATAGAATATTCATTGTAATCAGAATATTAATTCTAAACACTTACTGGTCATCCATGTAGCACCTTTCAGAAAACTTGAAAGTATCATTACCCCGGAGTGAGAATTGAACCTGCATCTTCTGATTTCTGTTTGAGTATGCGAACCATTACACCACCCAGGACAGTGAGCAGAACTGGATTTAGTTATTTAGTTTTTTTTTTTTTTTTTTTTGGCAGTAGCAACACTTGCTAGTGACCTTATTTTTTAAATTGCATTATCTACTAGCAAAAGTGTATTAACATTATACAAAAGAAACTTCTAAGATGTTCCCCTCCATTTGTCAATCATGACAAATTTTGACTTCACCCCTGTAACTGTCACATTGTAATGCTTGAAGAGATTACAAATATTTAGATATAACTCACCTTTTCATGACCCGATAGATTAATTTTAACAATTTAATTTGAATGCAAATATTTAAAAAATAATTAACTATATTCCCAAAATTCAAGAACACTATTCAAAATTTTAAGTTATTTTTCGTATGGTTTACGATCTGTGTTCAGGTCTTTTCATCATACCACTTTAAAACAGCAAGCCTGGGGTCAAACTTGTCTTCGGACAGACCTTCAACAATACTCATGAGAGCATTCAATGTTTGTAAGTTTAAACTGTCCCTCCAATCACCGTGGATTCTCTTCATGAAACTGAACCCAACCTCACATGCAGAAGTAGATAAGGGGAATATACTGGATGTTTCTACTAGTGCCAAAATGTTATTTAATGTTTGTTCCTTTTTGTATGTGTCTAAAATATTCCGCATGTGCAATGCAGTGGCACTTTACAGTTCACTATAAAACATTCAAAATTTTTCCACTAGCAACTTTTGCTAGAACTACTTTTTATCACCAGCAAAATGCATTTGCTTGCTAGCAGTTTGTTATTAACATGGTTTGTACAAATGTCCTAAAATTCTGTTACATGTCCTGGAATTTTATCCATTCCTGCCTTGTCCCTGCATGATGTTTTGTAGTTGAGAATTTTGCTACTGACATAACTTATGTCTGACAAATTTCTCTCCCCACTCCCTGCAAGGGGGGCTGTTGGTTTTCTTATCTGTTAGGACTGCGTTGTCCGGCCGGGGAGACCATACCTTTGCAATTATTAGTTAGATTTGTAAAATAATTTTTGTATTGGGAAGCTTAAAATGTGAGAATGATGATCCATGTATTCCTTTTCTTTTTTTCCCCCAGATGCACAACTTTGCTGCTAGAAGACACAAAAGGAGATCATATCAAATTTAAAATGCATTTTATGTCATATATTTGCTTCTAAATATCCAATTGAAAAAAAAAATTACTTTTGATGACATTCATGTTGCAAGAGTATTTTAGTTAGTCCCTTTTTCAAATAATGCATACATTTTCTGCTGGGGGCGTAACAGTAAATCATGGCTTTCCCAATATCTCCGCTTCTAAAAGTCAGTTTTAAATCATTTTTCCTGCATCGGATACAACTCTTCGGGGGAAATGTTTTGCACATAATTTCTCATTTTTGGTAAAGAATGGTTTGGCCACCAAGGGCATAAGTGTTTATTTTTGCTTCTGATGTATCTGTAGCAAAATCTAAGCTGGAAACTCGATAGAAAAAATTCCTTTGTAAACCGATGCCGCTCACCTCGGAAAACTTTTTGAGAATACCTCCTACTTAAAATAGTGCATGATGCCCCACCGGGGAGCGTACACATATTCCATATCTCTATTTATAGGAGTTCGATTTGAAAAATTCTTTCTTTGTTGAAGAACATTTTTGGTGCAAATGTTTCTCATATAATTTCAAATATTTCTTAACGCACAAGTGTGCCACTATAAGGCATGAGTTCACTTTTCCGTTTACAGCCACATCTGTGGGACTAGAAACCCAAGTTTCTGATTAGCTGCATGGGACATCATTTTTAACATTCTGCATTCTTTTAAGTTTGCCCAAGCATGTAGGAAGTTGTTTGTTGGAGGTTACAGGTTGAACAGACCTATGGTTTCAGTATATTTTAAGTAACAACATTGGATTATATGTCCTGAAAAAAAATCCAAAAGTCCTGGAATTTTGCGATTGAAAAAGTGTATGAACCATGTTCTAACCACCGGTCCCAGTAGAACCCCAACAATGAAATTCCAAGAAACTGAGAATAAGAAAACTTAGTTTAAGAATCTGAACATCCTCAGGTTTTTGCTTCGACTTGCCAAAATATGAGGATGTCCAGATTTCTAAGCTAAGTTTGCTTAGTCTCAGTTACCTGGAACTTCACTGTCCTGGGTGGTGTAACGGTTAGCCAACGGAAATCGGGAGATGCGGGTTCGATTCCCCCTCCAGGGCAATGAAATTTTTAAGTTTTCTGAGAGGTGTTACATGGATGACCAGTAAGTGTTACAAACAAATTCAGAATTTATATTCTGTTTGATTTGAATATTTTATCGGTTTCCCATGTTTTATGAAGAATATTTCATTCTTCATTGATTTGTCACAAATGTTTTTAATTTTAAATCGTGACTGCTGATGTGTGAGAAAAAGCTGGATTTTAAAACTCCTAATTATTTTGAGGCAGCTTTCTATTTAAAATTCATGAAATGTGTGTGCAAATTCAAAACAAAACATAATGTTGAAATTAAAAACTACTTGTGTATGAAGTATTGCATTCTGATAATACGATTTCTGCAACCCAAAACCGTACAATTAAAAAATACACACAGCTGAAAGTGCATGGGTACCATGTAAACTACATAAAAATTCCCACAGTTTGTGACTTCACTTAAGATACCGTAGCCAACAACAAAGAACAGGCCTGGGCGCGAGAAAGTCGCATGACTCTAGCAGTCCTACACGCCGAGCTGAATGTAGCTGGTGTGATCTTCACAGCACGTGTTAGTACGTGTCAAAAAGCCTTCATTTTTAAAAGATTGCATTTTTTTAATTTGATTTTTTTTAAGGTAAGTCGTTTTTTTTTTTTTTTTTTTTTTTGCTTGTAAATAGTGTGCATGCACCTACTGGTATGTTAGTTTCATTTCTGCTTGCATAATTTATGTGTATATAATCATTAAATTCATAACGTCAAATCCTTTGGCACTATGAAGGCTTAGGAATCCTGAATAGGTTCAATGTTGTTTATTAGCCGTGGTGTAACCATGTTTTGAAATCTAGGGGTAGGGGGTCCAATCACACATTATATGTATACACAAGGGCGCGCCAAGGGCATTTGCCGCCCGGGCGCAAGCCCAGATTTGCCACCCCCTTGTATGAAACTATTTTTATTTATTTTTACATGAAATAAATATCTTTAGCAACATTATTTTCTATTTCCGGTAAATAGAGATTTTCCATAAAACACTACTGTCTGATATAAAACTGAAGAAAAAAAAAATCTGTGAAACTCTAGTTCAGATGATGCTACGAATAATTTAAGTCAGCTTTCTTTTTCTGTCAATTTACACAAGTCTGCATTACCGGTAGAAAAAAAAGTTTTGTCATGTACGATGATAAACATATTACAGCTTCTCGATGGATACACACACACATACAGTATATATAACTAAGCAAGATAAGGAACCTGTGGGTAAGGAAAATGATAAACAGTGAAAGATATTATGATCAAAGTAAAATCCCTAAAATGGTAATGGGCTGGACATATTTCCAAGAGATAGGAAAAGACTCAAAAGAAGACCATGTGGGAGATGGATGGATGAAATTTGAAAGTATGGAGGAGACTGCTCCAAGACAGACCGTTGTGAAAGAAACTTGGGGAGACCTTCATCCAGCAGAAAATTGATGGTATATATACATGTAATATTAAACAGGACAGGCATCTCTTTAACTATTCTAACCAACATATGTAATATCGTGGAACACATCGAAATTGTACCCCAGTGGTCATTACCCGTATTGCATCGATCCTAAAATATTTTCCCACCCTGTTCTACGGTCAACGCTGGAAGCTCTTTCTTAAAAATTTGCCAACAATAAGGTAATTCAGAAAAGTAAGCATATATTTCTTAAACAATGCTGAAAATGTTCACAATGTGAAGGTAAATTTTTTCGTCGTTATTGACAACCAGATTTAAAGTATGAGCCGCTCAAAGTACATAAAATGCGTAAGGGTCTTAAGTTACGACAAATTATGCTTTTTGAAGTCCATTGTGTTATTCCAACATATTGGCCCCATTTGTCATAGCGCTGACCACGCATTCGTGAGTGCTGAAATCTTCAAGATTTTAAAAAAAAAAATTAGGAAAAGAATTTTCAATCCTTTGCCCGTGGTATCTGTTACTGAACAAAACAGTAAAAATTATTCTCTGATTTCAAGACATTTTCTGTTGAATCCTAAACGAGTTATTTTTACTAGAAAAGTAAACGTTCCACTTAGCATTACAATTTCTCACAGTATAACGCTTTCATAACTTCTCCCACGTCACTGATATTAATTTATCAACTGAAAAGTTGGTTGTGGGTCCTTCAACTTAGCACCCGTTGAACCCCCACTTGGCGTGTCCCTGTGTATACATATACACTATCTGCCAACAAGTAATTGAACACCCCTGCAATCAACGATATCTGCGGTCCTGATACACGTCACGGCCGCCGCCGTTAAATATCATGTGGGAAACAACAAAGCAACCAGTCGCATGCAAGATGCCACACAGTTCGGAGCTCTCAGATTTCAAGAAAGGTGTAATCGTCGGGTATCGCAGAAATGGCCGATCCATACGTGACATATCCAGCAAGTTGAAGTACCCAAAATCGACAGTGGATGGCAAGTAAAAGATGAGAGGTGACTGTCGGAATGTGCCCCGACCCGGCAGACCCGCAAAACTGGGAGTTAGAGGCCGACGGGTGCTGGCCAGAGAAATCTGGAAGAACCGCACGAAATCAATGGGCCACATCTGCGAGGAGTTTCAACAGGCATCCGGGAGTGTTCTTTCGATGAGTACCATCCGTAAGGAAGCCCATCTGCTCGGTTATCATGGACGTGTCGCCGCCCACAAGCCTTTGATCACAAAGTCCAATAACTCTGCTCGGCTAACGTGGTGCAAAGAACGTCGACAGTGGACCGTTGAACAGTGGAAACGGGTTCTCTGGAGCGACGAATCAAGGTTCACCTACCGTTCGGATGGCAGGTCCTGAGTTTGGCGTCTGCCTGGAGAATGCCTCCTGCCGGAATGTATTGTGCCAACTGTGTAGTTTGGCGGCAGTGGAATAATGCTATGGGGGTGTTTCTCCTGGTATGGCACGGGACCCTTGGTCGCAATTCCTGGTAGACTCAACGCCGAGACCTACTGCACCATTTTGGATGACCATGCGCTACCTATGTTGTGGCAGTTTTACGGGGTGGACCCATGTTACTTTCAGGATGACAATGCCACCTGTCATGTTGCGAGGTCCACCATGGCTTGGTATGGTGACAATGGGGTTAATCGAATGGACTTGCCTGTGCAGAGCCCGGACCTTAACCCTATCGAGCACCTCTGGGACGAGTTGGAGCGTCAACTTAAGGGGTGCCCCCACCGTCCGAAATCGGCGAAGGAACTGACCTGTCTTCTCCAAGCCGAATGGAAGAAAATGCCACTAGCCGTCGTACAACGCCTGGTTGAGAGTGTGCCCCGGAGGGTCGCAGCTCTAATCGCCGCTCGTGGAGGCTCCGCCAACTATTAAAGGTAAATAAACTTCGCTTTGCTATCACAGGTGTCAAATTACTTGTTAGTAGATAGTGTATATACAATATTATATACATAATGCAGAGCACGAAATTTCCGGTCACCGGCTTGCCATCGGCGAGTGAAAAATTTGTCCTTTGGCGAGTAAAACTTTTCTCATTGAAGTATCGTAATTTCGTGGCTATTATGTTGGTTTTTGTTTTTTTTTCAAATATGCGGCACATAATCTGGTGCTGCTGTAATGCTGAATTTGCTTTCTGTAATTACTCTTTTTCTCCCCTATGAAATTTCCACACAGATGATGAGTAAACCTTCTCAAAGCATTTTTCTCTCTTTTATAAACTGCTGGGTTCTCTGTGCTCATATTATGTACTTGTTTGGAGTCTAAAGATTAAAGATAAGCCTGCAGGCTTATTTATCTATGACCGGCAGTGGTGTGTGTGTGTGCGGGGTGAATCCTACCAAGAGAGGCAAGCAGGCCACAGCAGAGACAATTCCTCAAACTAAGAAAGAAAATTTCAAAAATAAACAAGCTTCCCTCAGATTTATGACACCTGCAATTGAACTACTAGAACAAACTTCTAAAGAGTGCACGAAAACACAAAACAATGGGTTCTCGACACTGCATTTTTTTTTCTTTACTTTTGATAGCGAAGACTAACGGAGAAATTTCGTTTACAGGGAATAAATAAAATTAGGCTCTATTTTAAATACAGACATTTCACGTGGACCAATAACATCAAACATAAATCATGGCTCTTTCCATGTTTAGAAGTGAGTCACAGAAAAATTATCATTGGCCGCCACCGGGAATCGAACCCAGGGTCTTCCAGTTACGCGCCGGATATGCTTCCACTGCGGCCTCCAATTATTTTCGTATGTATCTGGAGGAATTGGAGGCCACTGTGGTACAGTGGAAGCATATCCGGCGCGTAACTGGAAGACCCTGGGTTCGATTCCCGGTGGCGGCCAATGATTATTTTTCCGTGACTCACTTCTAAATGTGGAAAGAGCAATGACTTATGTTTGATGTTCCTGGTTCACGTGAAATGTCTGTATTTATTATTCATTCGCCTTCTAATTATTTGTTCAGTTGCTGCTTACTATCTTTGGCGAATCCCCAGCATTGTTCGGGGGCTCCAAGAAGCAACATGCCAAGTAGCTTGGTAGTGTATGTGAGTCTGGAGGAATTCTAAGCCACTGTGGTGCAGTAGTGGAAGCATATCCGGCCCGTAACTGGAAGACCCTGGGTTTGATTCCCGGTGGCGGCCAATGAGAATTTTTCTGTGACTCACTTCTAAACATGGAAAGAGCGATTACTTTTGTTTGATGCTTTATTTTAATTGTATTTTTAGAAACTGGGAAGAGCAGTGCTTTTTCCATGCTAAAACAATTTTTGTAAGTTTTTTTGTAAGTATTTATCCAAAAAAGAAAAGAAAAAAAGTGTAAGTCACTGTAGATACTAGTTTTCTAAGAAAACTGCTCACTGTGAACAGTTGATCAGAGGATTTTCACCCTCATCGTTAAAATCATGAAATGTTTACCTAACCTATATAGAAAAAATATTTGGAAGACTTGAATGAATAATAAAAAATTATAGTAAGGATAAAAATGTGAATTTAAACACAGTATTTCTATCCTATGCAATCAAATAGTTTAAGGGTGATTCCACAGTATTGTGCATGTTGCGGACATGACAATTACAAAGTTAAGGTTCACCATATTTTTATAAAAAGTTGAGCTAGGTGAATAATTTTTTTACAACTCTAATAGATGTCAATGTTTCAGGTGATATGTTAATTTAAATACCAAAATGTACCTACATTTACAAAAAAAAAAAAAAAATATTTTAGAGTAGTTGCAGACATGACTACACAAGTCCCATGAGTATTTATATTTTTAAGAAAATCTGTAAATGTAGGTAATATAAAAAAGGATAAGGATTTAATGAACATTTATGCAAATGAAATTAGTAGAATTAAAAAATAAATTGTATAAGCTTGGATTTATTTATTTAAAAAAAAAATCTGTGTTGCAGACATGACATAAATTCCATTAAGGGCTTTCTACTATAATGATACATCAGTTATGCAAGTGTGAGAAAAATGATAAAGGTTTCTTAAACAGTCTTTTAGTGGAATGCTGCTGCATTATTGTTGGTTGTTATATCACATAATTTTTATAAATTTTTACCAAATTATTAAATGCCAAAAATGCATAAAAGACATTTTCATTAAGTATGGATAGGCTCAAAACTAAGCTATGAATAAAGTATAATTGGCCAGTTCCTTTCTTCAGTATACTTTATTAACAATGCTTTTTATCTTCAGTGCAATATTCAAATCATATTGGAAAAAACGTGCTGTTTGACCAGGTGACGGATCACACATCAACACAGACAAATAGCCGTAAATTGGAATCGTTTCAAACTGTGACTTTTCCAAATATTTAAATTTGTTTTCAGCTATGGGCTTGAAAACGTGTTTTACAGTCATGTATTTTTGGTCTACATAAACTACTTGACCAGGCCACCAATGCTCATCAAATAGGTCTGCAATCCATTGGCCTTCTTGTAAATCTTCTATTATCTGGGGAAGCTGATTCAGAAGCTTGAGGAACATGCTGCAGAACAGTTGTAGGAAATATTATGGCTTGTCAGTGTTTTTGTGTGATAAATGCACATGCATACTTCCAGGTCTTTTTTTCCTGATGGAAGAACATGCTTGGGTTGCAGCTTATGAAACTTAGTTTTACCAACCTCAGCTTTGGGATTTTCACTCAAAAAGAGAGCATGTGCTTTTCGAATAGTCATGACTAGGTAACGTTTTTGGTGAGTTTCCCTTCCTGTTGGTGTTTTCATAGCTAATGTCATCTCTGACATAAAATTCTCTTACTTTTATGAAAATTTCTTCAGACAGTGTATCACACCTTGACTTCCGGTTGACACCAACTTCCATATTTAAAATACGTAGATGTTTTTTTTTTTTTTTCCCTCTGGAATTGCGGTTTTGATCAACTTCTTTCTCTTCAGTGCTGACATTTTAGATTTTAAATTGGCAAAAAAAAAAAATCCAATTACAATTGCACTGCAAGCTTGTGGAAAAAAGGGCTGTCTGCGCGGACGTCGTGGTCGGGAAATTAATCGTCCACGGATGGACAGTTTTGCGCACCCTGCCCTGAAGTATGTTTTCGCAGAAAACAGTTTCTTCCAGAAGTCGTCCCTATTGGTAATAATTCAAGAGAGCAATGCAAATTTTTGTTTTTTGACACATGCTGATATTACAGTTATATTTGCAAAAACATAAATATTAGAATTCCTCATCATTATTCCTGTTTGAATTATAATCAGGTTCCATGTTCAAAAATAAAATAAGAATTCCTATCCTAGTAGCAGTCACTGTTAAACCTCATCAGTGTAATGTATGTTCCAAACAATTCATATGGAAGACTAACCTTTCTAATCACATGCTTCTTCATACAGGTGAAACACCTCATCAATGTGATGTATGCTCCAAGAAATTCACTCGAAGAGGTCACCTTTCTAGACATATGCTTCTTCATACAGGTGAAAATCCTCATGAATGTGATGTATGCTCCAAGAAATTAACTGAGAAAGGTAGCCTTTCCAAACATATGCTTCTTCACACAGGTGAAAAACCTTATCAGTGTGATATATGTTCCAAACAATTCACACAGAGAGCTCACCTTGTTATGCATATGCTTCTTCATACAGGTGAAAAACCTCATCAGTGTAATGTATGTTCCAAACAATTCAGACGGAAGACTAACCTTTTTAATCGCATGCTTCTTCATACAGGTGAAACACCTCATCAATGTGATGTATGCTCCAAGACATTCACTGTGAAAGGTAGCCTTTCCAAACATATGCTTCTTCACACAGGTGAAAAACCTCATCAATGTGATATATGTTCCAAACAATTCAGATGGATGACTACCCTTTCTAATCACTTGCTTCTTCATACAGGTGAAAGACCGCATCAGTGTAATGTATGTTCGAACGGAGTGTCTATTTCAACCGACTCACCGACCGGAAGTTGAAATTTGAACCAATGAAAGGCAGCGATTTCTTGGCACCGACCACCGACCGGAAGTCGATGTTAATAACCAATGAAAGATAGCGATATCTTACCACCGACCGGAAGTCGAGATTTTGAGCCAGACGCGCGTGAAATTGTTTTGAACTTGCGCGCATGTGAAATAGCAATTTCTTGAACGCATTTGATTTAATGCTTGAACAAACTTTTATGATAGAAGAATTCGAGGATTGGGAATCTTGTTTAAGAGCTCATAATGAGCTATGTGACAATTCATTTGCCCCATTATTTTCCATAAAAAGATCAGAAACTGTGGAGCAGTATAATAGTAAGCCTCATCATAAGAAGAAAATAGATTCAAAGCTAAAATATGCTTCTATCACGTATTCATGTGTACACTATGGAAAATATGCTTCAAAAGGTACTAATAAAAGGCCAAATACGAAAACGTCAAAATCTGACTGTGAAGCTTTCATAACATATGCAGCATCATCAGTACTGCAAAAATTGATAATAAAAAAAGAATTTGTTGCACAATCATGCACTCTGTGCAGAATATTACCGTAGCTACCCTCAGCAATGGGCAATACGAAACCTACCCTATGAAAAGAAAATGGAAATAATGACTTATCTAGAAATAGGAGGCAATACAAAGAAAATACTACAAAAGGTAATCAATGAATCAAATAGAATTGAAATTCCAAAGGGAATACATAATTTAAAGGCAAAGGTAATTGTCAACAATGATGAAAATGCTGCTACAAGGCTGTTAAGAGAACTGAAACTTGATCAGCAAAGAGATGGGAATATGGTTGTTAATGTGGAAGTAGATAAGAAAAATGAATTAATTTCTTGCTTTTGGCAGACAGGAAACATGCGCAAAATTTTTGAAACTTACCCAGAGCATTTGTTGTGTGATTCAACTTACTCCCTTAACTCTGCTAGGATGCCCCTATATATATATTTATGGTGGTAGATGGCAATGCTTTAAGTGAAATTGTAACATTATGTTTTGTAAAGCATGAAGATCAGCAGAGTGTCAATAATGTAGTTGTGCAATTTAAAGAAAACAACAAAAACTGGACTGCCACAAAAACTATTATGATAGATAAAGATATAAATGAAATGCAAGTATTTCGTAAAGAGTTCCCTAATGCTGCAATAGAAATCTGTTTATTTCATGTTTTAAAGGCCTTTAAAAGAAAGATTCACCAATTTCAAGTGAGTCAGCCCACAGAAAAAGTGGCAAAAGAATGTGTGCAGAAACTTGCCTATAGTTATAGCATTCAGGAATTTGAAAACACGTGGCAACAAATGTGCATCCAGTTGAAGGAGTATCCAGACATACTGAATTACTTCGATCAAAATTGGGTAAAAATTAAAGAACAGTGGGTTATGTTTTACCGAAAGTGCCATTTAAACTTTGGTGATACAACAAATAATCGCCTGGAATCATTAAGCCAAAAATTAAAATCAATTTGTGGAAAAAATAGTCCCATTGATAAATGTTATAGAGATCTTCGCTTTTATTACAACTCCGTGTCCTTGTTGCATAACCATATGAAATTTACAGCCAAAACTAAGTTTCCCTCCAAAACATCGGATCATGAGCTACAAGGCATATTTGATAATATTCACTCTGCAGCAGCACCACATGCTGCCAGCATAATCATTGAACAGTTAAAGAGTGGCATATCAGATGAAACAACAATTACCTCTGCTGATGGAGCATTAAATTTTGATGTGTTTTGCAAAAACCATAGTCCAGTAACCAGTAACGGGTATCACTGCACATGCTCTTGTTACATGACACACGGCCTGCCATGTATGCATATTTTTGCAGTAAGGAAATATAGAAAAGAAAATTTATTTGATCCGAGCATGATTCCAGAACAAGCATCAAGATTACGGTGGTTAGAACTCAGAAGTGTTCCAAATACGCATGCTAAAGAACAGATACAATATAACCTATCAAGTTCAGCTAAACGTTTTGCATATGCAAAACCATATTTGGAAAAATTAGGAGATGTCATATCCAATAAGGGGGTTACTTATTTCTTACAATGCATAGACTACATAGAAAAAATGACAAAAGAACTGGCAGAAAACAAAACTGTGGAATCTTTATCTTGTGAAGTGAAGATGACAAATAATGAGACTGAGAGTATTGCTACTGAAGTTCCAAATGATAATTTGGTAACTGATATTGGTAACATTGATGTAGACTGCATAAAGGTGCCTCTAATATTGAAAAAACGTGGTAGACCAAAAGGTTGTGATACCACTGTTATTGGACTACAGAAAAAGAAATGTACTAGTGGTGAAATGAAGCAAAGGGAAATGCATAATCAGACACAACAAATAGAAGACCCATTTCAAGACAGTAAAAATGATGAAATTGTGTCTTTTGAGTCTAATGTTGAGTATGAAGTCAAATGTGAAGAACTTACATATAAAAATAATTATGAACAATATTTATCCACAATAACAGATACAGAAACATCTATCAGGCAGCACATTGAGTCACAAAGTACATATTTAAATGCTGAAGTTATTAATCGTGCAATGTTACTAATGCAACATCAATTTCCAGAAGTGCAAGGACTTTTGTCCTGCAACATGTTTATGGATAAAATTCCTTTCTTTAATGGCAAAATGAGTGATACTGGAAATTTTGTACAGATATTACTAATAGATAAACATTATATAACAGTTGCTGGAATATATGGTATGGGAAAAAATAAAAAGCCTACAGCAGATCTTGAAGTGTATGATTCTTTGAACTCTTACAAAGTGTTGAACAGTGAAATTATATCTAACATTAGTGGGCTCTTCAAAAATACTGCAGTTCAGCAAATGCATTTTAATGTTATAAAGGTTACCCAACAAACTGAAACAGAGTGTGGCATTCATGCCGTAGCAAATGCCCTGAATGCATGTCTTGGCATTTCTCCTGGTGAAATAGAGTTTGAATACAATGGTATGTGAAAACATTTAGCAGATTGTTTGGAAAATGAAGAACTGGTGCAATTTCCAACCAGCCATAAGCTGTCGTACACAATTTTGCGTCAGTTCACATCAAGCATTGTGTATTGCTCATGTCGAAAACCTTATTCACCAAAGCAAAATATGGTACAGTGTGACCGATGTAGTGAGTGGTTCCATGAGCAATGTGTTGCTTTTAAAAATCCATACAAGATGAAGAGAGAATGGCTGTGTAATTACAGATGTCAACCAGAAAATAATATTATTGATTTATCATAAATAAAAAATGTGGAAACTGCGTTTAGGTTTTAAAATTAGCACTGACTTCACAATCCAAACAAATGTCTTCAATCAAACAATTCAATTCATTTATTATTTCTGCTGTTACAGATTTAATATTCTTTTTTACAATTATTAACTGTTATAATAATAACAGCAAGGAAGCTACAGGAAAAAGCCTTATTAAGTCCTGACTTGACCTGGAGCTCCCTAAGTAGAAATAACATGTCAAGAACAGCAATAAGAATTAATAGCTATCAGTGTAACATAAAAATCTGTGTGTAGTATAGTTTTGAAATCAGTAGTTTTCTATTTCTCCTCTTATTCTTTTATTTCTATGATGTTAGTTTATTATTTAATTGTGTTGTATAATCCATCCCTGGAAACCATGTTTCAGTTATAAAGACCAAATCTATCACTGGCTGGATTAAGTATACTACAGATTCAAGTAATATGATTTTATTAGTTAGTGAACCTGCATTTATATGTATGATTTTTTTATCACTTGTTTGGATTACTTTTTAGTATATGATTAAATTTATCAACTGAGTAATAATCACCCATCATTTTTTTATCCATTAATTTCTCTCTGTGTTGAAGAATTTGAATCCATATATTCTTGCAATTCCTCAAGAGTTGATTGTCCTTGTTTGCCAGTAGAGATGTTTGTTATATGGGGTAAAGTTTTCATTCAGATAGATAGTAGTTTATAAAAAAGGAATCCTATCTATCATTATAGATAGGATTCTTTTTTTTTTTTTTTTTTTTTTTGGATAACCAAGTGTTCCTTGTGGATCTTGATTTAAACTGGATAATTAACACTGAGTCTTGAATCCTTTGATGCTTATAGTTGGTAAAGGGTGCATGCACCCTGTCAATATCTGTTGATATTTAAGATTATCAATTTGTAATTTATTATCAGCATACTTATTATCTACTTGTTTATCAGCATACTTTTTTTTTTTTATTGTATCTTGTATTGCCATAAACAAAATTGTAATGTGAAACAAAAGAATATTGGTAAAAAAATGTTAAAATAAAAAAATTGAATGGCCAGTGTGAAAAGGACCCCCCTAAAAATGTTCTGGTCCAGGGCCCCCTGTATTTGATAAGATGGCCTTGTGCCTGTCTCAAAAGAAAACCTTTAAAACTACTGTAATACTTATTCACCCCCCCCCCCCGGTTCCTGCATCACAGTTCACGCGCACAACGCAGCACACGCACGGTCAGAAAAAAATCAAAATGAAAAACGTAACACTAATGAAAAAAATACTAGAATCAGAGAACTCAATCTGAAATATTGAAGAAAGATTAAGAAACATAGATGATTCTATTTCTTCTGGGGGATTCGCAGGGTCGGATTAAGGCCTTAGTGGGTCCCAAGGCTACGACATTCGAGTGGGCCCCAAGGCATCTGAGTGGGCCCTCAAGGAATTATGACACTGAATCATTATGAAGGCCATTAAAACACGAAACCGTAGCAATGTACTTGTGATAATTAATACATTAGTGCATTCTTCAAACTAATAAATTATCTGTAGAGTTTGCATAATAATTCATTATATTTTTCATTGTTCTCACAAGAACATGAGTTAAAAGCTTAAGATTCCTAGATTTTGTCTTGGATTTCCTAATGATTTAGCATTGTGTACTTTTCTTAGTGCATCTGTTTTGTTTTGCAAAATGTCAAGCCACATGGGATTTTGATCATTAACTGTTCCAAGTACAAATATATTTGGAATTAACGCCGGAATATATTTGAGATACTACATTAAATGCCAGTCAACCCGTTTACACTTCTGTTTCACTTACCACTTCGTCGAGTGTTTCGTACACTGGATCAGTTCGAGGTATACATGGATCCTAGTGAAAAAGATGAAACTCTGTCGCACCCCAGCCAAACACAGCGACATGAAACCAGTTCATCTTCCAGCCTCTGTTTCTGACCAAGTGGAAATCATACGAGACAAAAGTAAAACTATTTTATAAACCTCTCTCTATATCTATCTATCACTTGCCCAGGCGTGCCTCCTGGACACTTGGCCATGGTGGGCCCCAAGGCTATAGCCCCTATAGAATCCCCCTTAATCTGGCCCTGGGGATTCGTTTACAACTTTTCAAAATCAAAAACACTAATAATTTTTCACCAGGAGTGAATGATTTTAACAGCTTACAAATCTGGGAGAGCAAGGACCCGGAGGACCAGGGGCCCGGGTGGCATTCGCCAGCCTAGGTATATGGCCAGTCCGACCCTGATTGTGTGGTATATGAAAGCATTTCAAGAGTAATGTGCCACATTTCTATATATTTTTGAGTTTTACAGGGTTTTTTTTATTCTGTATTTTTGTTTCAATAATTGAACTGAAGCCAAAGTAGAAAAATATTTTTTCTCAAAACTGGTATAGTAATATGGACAAAAAATTTGTAGAAATCAAACCTGGTTACATTTTCAGTGACAGTTTTGGTATTTCAGTATTAATCTGTGATTCTGAGTTAGCTGCAGCAGACATTATTTTCAATATTCTGTATGAAGTTTTCTCAAGCCTATAGGGAGTTGTTTGTTGTAGATTGCAGATTGAACAGACCTATGGTTTCACTATATGTTAAGTAGGAGCATTTGGATTGTATGTCCTGGAAAAAATTCCAAATGTCCTGGAAAAATCCTGGAATTCTGTGATTGAAAAAGTGTACAAACCACGAGAACCCCATTTTCAAATATTTTGACGGTTAGCATGGCCTGACACATGAAATGTTGCTTCATCTGAAAGCATTACACACTGCAGAAATAATGTGTTATCATTGCCATTTTTATCCAAAAGCTCTACCGCAAATTCCATCCATTGAGGTTCGTCCTGTGCATGGAGAGCTGGTATACTTTGTAAGCAAACAATTTGAGTCTTTTAAGGCACACTTTCTGGACAGTTGAATTTGGTATTTGAAGTTCTTGAAATTCGTGTCTGTGATGGTGGAATATGCACTGCATATGTTTGAATAAAATACTGCTGTACTTCTGTTGTTGATTTTGTCTCAATGAACCATTTCACATTAATTTCTGCTTAACAGATAACACCATTTCAAATTGAATGCTTGTCAGCTTGTTCACTTTATGGTTTGTCTGACATTCACGGTGCCATCTGTTAGCAGTAATAGAAAACTCTCATTACAGTACTATTACTAGGGGGAGAAAAAAACATGACAATAGCTACAAGGTTTTTTCTTTGTTTTTTGTTTTTTTTACACACATTTTCCCTTTTGGTGACTTTTTTTTATATACACCCTGTATTTGTACTTGGATGCCAAGTGATCATGTAAAGGTTAAATGGCAATTTTACAGAAATTTGTAAAGCAAGTTATTTTCAAATTTGCACTAATGTAAAAGAATAACTCTCACTGTGGTTACATGGGTAATTCATGTTGACATTACTTTCTATGACAAATGTAACTTTGGCACAATTGGACTATGTAACCAGTTTGCTACGCAGTCTGTCGAAAGATGCGTTGCTCGATTTACACCTGTGCATTAGTTTTCACAGCCCAAACTATTGCATCTTTGCCTCATTCTGCATGGTAAAAATGCACTATATGATACAATGGGTGTAGGAGAAGTGACCACCAGAGAACTGGCCACAAAATTTTTAAGGGGCCGTATAAAAATTGTTTTTTCTGCTTTGTGCTCGTATTACCAGTTGTGACTCATAACAAGACCCATAATCTCGAGTTTCTTTTAATTGTGGTATTTAGTGTATTATAGAGCTGTGAGATTCTTGCTCCATTCCATTTCCATTATTATTGTGTGGTTTGTCCCAAAAATGCAAAATACAAAGAATGTAAAGGAACAACAATTGTGGCGGAAGGCTTAATATCAAAATCACAAAGAATTTCTGATCTGTTCTGGAACAGATTTTCTCCATTTACAAACTACTACTCAAAAAATTCTGTACAGGAATCTGCTACTGTTGCAACTCTGTTGGAGAGGGAGCTTAAATTCTGAAAATGTAAAGAATTTCTAGCCCAATCGGAAGCAGGTTTTTCGGCATTTATAAATTCCAACTCAAAAAATTATTTGCAGGCATCAGCTGCCACTGCAACTCTGTGTGTGTGTGTGGGGGGGGATTAATTCCAAAAATTCAAAACATAAAGAATTTCTGGTCATAGTGCAAGCAGATTTTCAGGGTTTACAGACATCAACTCAAAAATTTCCACAGCCATCGGCTGCCGCTGTGTTTGGAGGAAGGATGCTTAATTCTAAACATACATAAGATAAAATAAAAAGTTCTAGCCCAATCAGAAGTATATTTTCGGTATTTACAAAATCCAACTCAAGAAGTTCTGTGCTTGCAATTTTTTTATTTTTACTTTGTATATTAAGAATTAACCCCCCCCCCCCGTCTCAACACAGTGGCAGCAGCAGCCGATGCCTGTAGGCAATTTTTCGAGTTGAATTCTGTAAACCCTGAAAATCTGCTCACAGAGGACCAGAAGCCTTTTATATTTTGCATTTTCAGTATTAAGCCCGCCACACAGACTTGCTGTATTAGCAGGTAGCTGCCGAGAATTTGCTGGGTACTAGTTTGTAAAAGCTGAAAATCTGCTCCCAATTGGATCAGAAATTCTTTATATTTTAGTCAGCAAGTCCCCTCACCATACATAGTTGCTGTGGTAACAGATGCCCACAGAAAATTTGCTGAATAGTTTATAAATGCTGAAAATCTGCTCCCAATTTGACCAAAAATTCTGTATATTTCTGGGATTAAGCCCTCCTCCTCTGCACATATACACAGAGTTGATGTGGTAGCAAATATCTGTTGAGTAGTAGCTTGTAAATGGGAAAAATCTGTTCCCAAATAAAAAAAAATATATATTAAGCCCCCCCCAACCTTTCTTCCCCGAATTGCCATTCTTTTATTTCTTTGTATTTTACATTTTTGGAACAGACCACATTATAATATAGGAATTAGAAATGAGCAGTAATCTGAACTCTATAAAACACTAAATACCGCAATTATTTAAAAGAAGTGTGAAATTATGAAAGTCACGAGTCACAATTGGGAATGTGAACATGAAGCAGTCAAAAGCACAATATTCATATTGCCCCTTAAAAATTTTGTGGCCAATTCTCCTACACCTATTTGTGTTTTATGGCTGCAAGAACTACTTGCAATAAATCTAAATTTGGTAGGATTTTTGTGGAATTTTGGTAATGCAAAGAGAAAAGGAAATTTTGTTTCTGTTTCAGGGGAAGTGATCTTGAGCAGTTTGTGGCATGCATGCATTTTGTTGGTGTTTAGTTGAAAAGTTTGTTTTCTTGTAAGTAATTTGGTTGTTGCCGACTTCTTTATTAATTAGCTGTTTGTTAAAATGATTTCAAAGTTATCTGCTTTGCCTGTTAAGGTGATAATTGCATATTTTTTTTTTTTTTTTTTTTTTTTGTAGATTCTTTAGTGCTGTTTATCTTTTATCTTTTTGTAGTTGTATAAGCTGTAACTTACTTCTACTTTATTAATTTCTTTTAACAAATGATACTTCCATTCTCTAAAGAAATAAAGAGGGTAGCCAAAAGCCAAAAATTTGCTAGTTTTTAAGTACCTACCTGTTAATATTTTCCTTTAAGTGCCAATAAGTGTCTTTTTGTGGATAGAAGGGGAGGACTAACACTTTAGAGAGTGCCAAGTTTAAGCAAATTTGTTCAACTTTTGTCTTTCACAAATCTCGTCTTTAGTAATAATGTGTTCATGATTATTGTCATAGAATGTTGCATTACAGAATTGTTGGCATATGCAGCATGTTGCTTTAGTTTCTTCATTTTCTTGTCTGTGTTTTTTAATAAAGAGCCTAACTTGTTGACATATTTATAGCTTATAACAGATGTATGATGCTTAAAGGGAAAGTACTTTTTGTTGTTTTGAATGATTTTGTTTACTTTAAATTGGTCAAAGATTTTGTTGGCAAACCTTACTGGAAAAAAAAAAAGGTTTTAGTAGCTGAGGTCATTATAATTTTGTTTTTGAGGATATGGCTACAAAATATCAGAGACAAGGTCAAATGTTTGGCAATTCAGTTTATTATTAATTGTATGTAGAGGAGGTACAGTAGTAGTAGTAGTATATACTATAATTTTTCTTCCTTTTTTTTTTTAAGAAAAGAATGTGCTGTGAATGAGGTCTTACATAACAATGAACTTTAAAATTCCATACTAGACAGCAAAAATTAGATGTGTCAGTGAAGAAAAAAAAAAGATTTATTATTGCCTGCATACACAAGCTAACCACCTTTTTTGTGTTTGAAGAATTAATGAATGTTAACTGAATGTTATTCTGAAAATTTACTCCAATCTGAAGGAAAACAAGATGTATTATAACTGTTTTTAGTGCCCATGTGTAACATGCTTATGTAAAATAATTTGTACCATAATAAATGTCAGTGTTAACATTTATTTGAAAAACAATATTGTGAAGCTTTATTTGTTGTCATAATCATTTAAAAAGTAATGAACTTTAAAAGACTATGCTTACATACTTTTTTTTATTAGCTACAAAGAACATAATACTGAATTCTTCATACTAGAAGACTGCTTAATAAAGTCAATGTACTATAACAAATTGATCTGTAGCAAGCAGTTGAGCCTCAGAATCACAGCTATGTATGTCATGGTGACCTGACTTCATAGCATTAGCAGGTAATACAATGTTGATTTTAGTTCCATGTGGGAAACATTTGTTGATCTCTTTTTCAATAGCACTCGAGTACTAACATTTTGTTACTGGTGTGGAGGTGAAGTGTTAAAAGCTTATGCCTTCATACTTTGTTTCTTGAACTTTGAGAGTTGAAGGTGGTTAATGCTCATAGATGTTACTTGGTAAAAAATGTAACTGATCTGGTTTCTGCATTTTGGAGTACATGGCATAAAAAATCGAACAATTAATGAGTTCTCAGGAAAAAGATAAAAAACTCAGCATGCTGTGAATTCACTACATGAAATGAAGAATAGTGCTGTTCCTACGGAGCAGACCTTGGACAGTGTTTTCTTGGGAGAAATTACAAAGAAATTCAGTTCACCAATGTAAATGCAGGAGAGAAGCAGTTCCAACTTGTGGGAGAGAAACTTATTTCTAGTGTGAAGGACTATTAGCAAAAGAGATTAAAATCTTCTTTCATTGTCCTGTTGCTCAAGAGTGCATAAATTTGGCCAATTATGTAAATTTTATTCAGGACTGGCAAACAGACCTATGCATTTTCTTGTGTGAAAATGAGAGTATTTCTTTGCTTTGCACATTTCTCGTAACCCTAAGCAGGGGGAAGGGTGTCTTTGGCTTATTTTAGAAAAGCAAGAAAAGTCAGAAATGAGTCTCTCTAAACAAAACTTTTTTCCTGTGAGTGTCATGGTGTCCTTTTATATTTAGAGCATTCTTTTTCCTGTGAGTGTGTGGTGTCCTTTTATTTAGAGCATTCTTTTTCCAAGGGGTTCTTTTCTTATGCTGGTACATGGTGCTTGAGTTTTTCTTTCATATGTTTTCATCACCCAATTTACACCTCCCTGCTCCTTTTTTGGGGCTTGGTGGTAAATGCACTTTAGGCAACACATATACCTGCATTACAGTTAATTAAGTCTCATCACTTAACATTTTTATTTCTCTTCAAGCAGCTGGAAGAGAAAGAAAAAGCTTATCAACATTTACTTTTATCTTTTTTCTTCCCCTGTGTCAGAAAAAAAAAAAAACCCTTCATATTTAAACCTGTCTCCTTCAAAAAATAAAAATAAAGGGAGCTAGATCAGATGAGAATAAAATATATACATGTACCTTTGATCATTAAACAGTCTGACCCAATCATAGTATAATAATAATGTGAAATAAATACATATCTATATGAATTATCTATATAGTGCATCTGAATGGCCTGTCTTCTCACCTTTTTGTTTTTGTCTCCGAGACTTCTTCCTTGCAAGCTAGCTATGTGGGTGGTGTCACGTTGGTTTGTAAGGGAGTTTTTCTTACTTGTCACCCCTGGTACTTTCGGGAATCCATTAGTTTTTCTCAAGGCGGCTGGAATACATATATATTCTTTTTTTACACTCACCCATTCCCCACCCTGCATTCTGCAGATGTCCAAATTCATCTGGTTTTTGTGGCAAAATATTTACCTCAGTCTAAAATTTTGTATTTGATCCCTTTTCATAGTACTACATGTATGGGAGCTTTTCGAGAATTTGCGCTCAGTTCATACCATTCCCATGGTTTAGAAATTCCCCAAAACACATGTGCAAGAGATTGGTGCTAGGCATCAGAAAATATATATATATATATTAGCTTACATCTGAGGTATCATGGTGATTAGATTTTTCCCAAACAGGAAGAGCAGTTCAGTTCATTGCAACTGCCACTTTTCACAGAAAAGGAGAAAAAAAGAAAGTTTCTTTAGAGGAGCTTGTTGAAGCCTTCCCCAGCCTCACTCGGGTCAGTGAACCTTCTGAGGGGAAAATGCATGGGCAGTGATTGATTGGTTTGCTGCAGGTAGGTGGCACTCTGTTTTGTTTTGGCTTGGGAAGAAAGCAGAGGAGTTTTGAAAATCCGGGGTCACTCACTGCAGAAAATTGTTTTTGTCCTGCACCAAGTCCTCGTGATTTTTGAGGAAAGTAAAAAAGATGGCACAAAGAGCATTTGCTGCCATCGTCTTCTCCATACCTGATGAATCGGCTGATGTGAGTCGACCCGCGCACGTAGGCTATTATTGATGGATTGGGAAAGACTCACCAGGGTGTCTACTGATTTCCAATGAACCAAATTCATGACTTTTTCATGACATCTTCAGTTAAATTCATGACTTCTCAACAATGCGTGGCACAATGACAACCATTCTAGACTCGTAATCTAGTACCCTTGGCTTGAGATCCCAGGTTATTTGTTATTTTTATAAACACTGAAATTACTTTCATGTGACAATAGTTTAAGCAAAACTGATGTGTCTATAATATCATTGCTGCTAAAATGGCTATACTGGGGGGCGGGGGATGTTTTTTTGATGAATCCCTACCTGAAAGTCAGTTGAGATGAAAGCTGAATGTAATTCTTATGTCACTAAATTAACATGAATAATGTAATTATGTATGACTTGCACTATGCCATTCACCAAATTCTATGTGTTTAAAGAAATAAAAACATTCAGCTCTCATCTAGGACGTGGTATGGATATTTTCAGAAATATTTATCATTACATCTATTAATACACAAATTCTTTTAACATAGTAATGCTGTAAAAACTTACAAGTTTTTATTAAGGCAATATAAAAACCATGAATGTAAAAAAATTATGGAGACTGAAATTTCACAGTGAAAGACTCTGTGTTTAAAGTATCTTCTAAGCTAAACTTATCTGAGAATCTAGAACTTCAGTTTCATCTTTCGCCTTTTCTATAAGATTTCTTTTCTTATCTTTGAGTTCTTGGGCTGCTCTCCTTTTATGATTGCTCACTTCATCTTCATCACATTTCTTCTTTTTTAAGTCTATTCTTTTTGATGAAGCATTTTTAACAGCTAATATCATTGATTTTGTGATTACACATTCAGTTCTTTCTCACTATTAGCTAAACCACCAAATGGTTGTATTGCACTATAAACACTTCTTTCTGCAACAACTGCATCTTCTAAGTTTTCAATTAAAAGTTCTTTGTTAACAGAAAAGCCTTTTTCAACTGCAGCATTGCCATGGAACATGCATAGCAGTTTTTATAAGAACTTGATAAAGTCAGGGTTCGCACTTGGTAGTAAATTCATCAGAAATTGACCAAGTTTGTCCTCCTTAGGATTGAACTGTTTCAGTTGTTTTTTAGAAGATTCACAAAATTGCAAATATTCACTCTTCACAACATCAGCTTTTGATAAAGCCATATGTTTTTTTAACACAAATTCTTGCAATGCAATTGTCACTCGAGAATCTCTCAAAATGGAACTCTACATAACTTCAGGTGATAAATGTTTTCAGCCAGATGATCAAGCTTCTCTCAAAGTCTGTGAGTTGCGTAAATCGATGTCTCTGGCTTCTACCCGGCATTCTTTTCACTCTGTACTCTTGCTTGTGCTTTTTGCTTTCATGGAGCATTGACTACATGCCAGTTCATAAGGGTGCAGGTTTGTGTTTTCTTCTAGGTGCGCAAACTTGTCTTCATTCAGGTGCTGATATAAAAAAGACAATTTCATGACCACCCACTCAATTTCATTACTTCATGACCACCTGCTCAATTTCATTACTTTTTCATGACCTTCAAGACTTTCATGACCAGTACACACCCTGCTCACTGCCCACTCCATGCTCGAGAGGAGTGAAAACAGTGGACGTCCAATAGCCAAGTCATCAGTTGAGTTAATCAGAATGTGTCTTTTTCCGGGTCGATCCCTGATGGAAGATCAAAGGCACTGAATGCCTTTATTGTGCTCCATACCATCTTCAGGAAGATAGCGTGACGATGCTCAACAATCCTACATCATTACACCTTGGACTGCTCTGGTGATTTTCACCTATACCATAGACTGTCTCCTACTTTATCCAACCACATGGATGCCATGGGCTGTTCAACAAGGACTGACCACAGGTAGGAGACCTTAATGTATTCCACATCCCTGACCGCTGGGAATTCCAATTAAAAAGATAAACGCTGTAGGTTTTGAGGGTCCACACCATTAAACATACTTCTTCATCTGGTTATACCTAGGAAAAGTTTTTTTCCGGGGGCCTCTGTGTACCTGGCCAAGGCAGCAGCCAGTGCGACATGAAGGCAGAGGGTGCTAAGAATCCCCGGAGGACCGGACTAGGCTGCCATCTGATGCTGACCTTGGCTACTTACAATGGACGCTCCCTATCTTCTGATTCAAGGCTTCTTGAATTGGAAGAGGAACTACAAAGGATCAAGTGGGACATCGTGGGGCTAAGTGAGGTAAGGAGAAAAGGAGAAGATCTCATCGAACTGAAAAGTGGACATCTCTTCTACTATCGTGGGACAGATACTGGCAGAACTAGTGGTGTTGGATTTATAATAAACAAGAAACTGAAGGATAAAAGTTGTAGAAGTTGAAAGTTCCTCTGACAGAGCTGCACGACTTGTTATCCAACTCTCGAAAAGATACCAGGCTCAGATTATTCAAACTTATGCACCCACCACAAGTCATCCTGAAGAAGAAATTGAAGAATTTTATGAGGAAATTTGTCATCTAAATAATAAAGGTAAGCAGCACTTGAAAATAATTATGGGAGATTTCAATGCAAAAATAGGGCAACGGCAACAGAATGAAACTTCAGTAGGTAAATTCGGTCATGGCAACAGAAACCAGCGTGAAAATACTCTCGTTGAGTTTGCAGAGGCAGAAGGGTTTTTCATCTTGAACTCCTTCAAGAAAAAGCCACACAGGAAATGGACATGGAGACATCCAAATGGGACGACAAGTGAAATTGATTTTATTATGTGTACCAAAAAATTCGTCATAGAAGACTGCAGTGTGCTAAACAAGTTCAACACAGGTAGTGACCATAGATTGGTGAGATGTAAGATGCACCTCAACACTAAACTTGAACGTGGCAAGCTCATAAGACAAACAAAATCTATTGACATAACCAACCTTAAAAAATACCATAATACCTTCAAGTTAGAACTGAAGAACAGGTTCTCTGCTTTAGAAGGCCTAACATCGGAAGAAGTGGACATCTCTGAAGTTAACAGAAAAGTAACCAAAGCTCTTATGGAAACAGCAACAAAATTAGCTGGGTCTAAGAACAAGTTGCATGTGAACAAATTATCAGGAAAAACCAAAATGTTGATGCAAAAAAGAAGAGAGATGAGGACAACTAAAGATGTGACTTCCAAAGTGGAATATATAGAGCTATGCAAGACAGTAAGAAAAAGTATCACTGAAGACGTAAGGAAATTCAACTGTGAACTAGTGAGGAAAGCAATTGAAAACAACCAAAGCCTAAAGATAGCAAAGGGACATCTCAGTAAGGGAAGAAAACAGATTATGGCACTGAGAAAAGAAGATGGTTCTGTAACAAGAAATAGAGGCGAAATTTTGACAAGAGTGAAAGATTTCTACTCCAAATTATATGAAAGGGATGATATATGCACTCCAGACATCATGAAAGATACCAGTACCAGAGTTCCTCCAGTCCTTTCAGCAGAAGTTGCACATGCAATCAAGAACATGAAGCGAGGAAAAGCTCCAGGAGAAGATGGAATTACTGTAGACATCATACAAGAAGCAAATGGAGAAATCGAAACAGTACTCGCCCAAATTTTCACTCGATGCCTTAATGAAGGAAAGATTCCTGAGGATTGGAACACCGCCACAATGATCCTGCTACATAAGAAAGGTGACATTGAGGATCTCGGAAACTACAGACCTATCAGCCTCCTATCAGTAGTTTATAAAATCTTCACTAAAGTTCTTTCACACCGCTTGAAGGTAACACTGGACATGGCTCAACCGAGAGAA
This sequence comes from Macrothele yani, assembly GCA_039090855.1. Taxonomy (NCBI): domain Eukaryota; kingdom Metazoa; phylum Arthropoda; class Arachnida; order Araneae; family Macrothelidae; genus Macrothele; species Macrothele yani. Next base: position 179,206,624 of record CM077009.1, on the reverse strand, counting down.
CAAGCTGGATTCAGGAGTGGCTACAGCACAATAGATCATATCCACGTGCTGAAAGAACTAATTGAAAGAGCGAGGGAATATGAACTTCCATTGTGCATGACTTTTATCGATTATGAAAAAGCCTTTGATTCGGTGAAACCATCAGCAGTTACAATGGCTCTGAAAACCTGTGGTATTGAAGATGCATACATTAATATTATTAATAACATCTATGAAAATGCAAGTGCAAAGATTCGGCTGTTTGAAAATACAACACACGTAAAAATTGGAAAGGGAGTGAGACAAGGTGACACCATATCTCCGAAGCTCTTTAATGCCACATTGGAGGGTGTTTTTCAGTCGCTGAGCTGGGAAAACAAGGGGATAAAGATTAATGGAGATTATCTAACCCACCTTCGTTTTGCTGATGACGTAGTCATTTTTGCAACTACCCCATCAGAGCTGCAGAGTATGATCCAGGAACTTGCTGACAAGAGTAAAGAAGTGGGATTAAAAATGAACTTTCAGAAGACAAAAGTGATGTTCAATGCTTTTACAAGAAATGAAGATTTATCGATTGATGGAGAAAAGCTGGAGATAACAGACACGTACGTTTTATCTTGGACAGCAGATATCAAGTGAGGGTCACATTGATGAAGAAATTAATCGGCGTACAAAACTTGCCTGGAGAGCTTTTGGAAGAAACAGCATAATTTTCAAGAGCAATATGCCATTATGTCTTAAAAGAAAAGTGTTTGATCAATGCATCCTTCCAGTGCATACGTATGGTGCAGAGACGTGGACCTTAACTAAAAGAGACATACAAAGGCTGCAGACAACTCAAAGAAGCATGGAGAGGTGCATGCTTGGTGTAACCAGGAGAGATAAGAAGAGGAACTCGTGGATCCGAAAAATGACAAGAGTGGAAGACATCATGATCAGAGTTAAATCCCTGAAATGGCAATGGGCTGGACATACTGCCAGAAGGACAGATCATCGATGGATAGCAGCCGAAATTTTAGATTGGATTCCAAGGGACAGGAAAAGACCCAGAAGAAGACCGCATGGGAGATGGGTGGATGAAATTCGAAAGTATGCAGGGGTGACATGGAGGAGACTGGCACAAGACAGACCGTTGTGGAGGAAACTTGGGGAGACCTTCGTCCAGCAGTGGATTGATAATGGTTGACAATGATGATGATGATGATATCCATATATCCTTGCTGTTTTTTTGCTTAAGTGTTGGATCAGGTAAAATGAAGCTCAGTGTTGAAATTTCTTTGTAACTTAATGTATCTAGACCAAGATTCCCTCAAATCAGAATGAGTTTGTCTTACATGCATGAACCAACTGCTGTTTTATATTAAAGCTAAATGTAATAATAATGATAAAAAAATTAAGTAAAAGGAGCAATTAGAGGTTATTCTAAATTAACCTAGAAATTCTTATTAGTTTTCAAGTTCACAAATTCAAAATTGTTTAATTTCCTGTCTTAAATAAATTATTGTTGCCCAACAAATTTTTGAAAATCTAAGACCAAATTAACCTTCTTTTTCTATCTTTTGAAAACTAGGTGCCTCTTAGCAAGAGCACCTATAAAATTTTTAAATCCTACATTGAACTTTTCTTTTGGCCCAGCTATAGTCTGACCTTTCAAAAAGCTTTTCTTTTTCCTTTTTTGTTAATGATCAGTTAAAGGAGAGCAGACAGCTTTTCTATAAATAATTTTATTTTCCATTGGAGTTTTGAGTGAAGCAGTTTTGTAAAAAAAGATTCTGGAATGTAATTTAATCAATTTAAACCTGGTGAGTGTCTCACCCCATTAAAATGTTCCAGATATAAGGGTTTCATGTACAACTAAAATTAAGAAAAGTCACTAATGTAGAACAGGATCATAAGATAAAAGAAAAAAAAAGAAACCAGCTGTGTTGTAAATTGCAACATACATTCAAATTTCACCTAAAGGGACTCTCTATGCAAGTGCATAAATATTGTAATAACCAGTAAAAGTAAAATTTCAGTTGTAAATGAATTTATGGCACCTCTATTCATATTGTACTGTGGAATTAACTTTTTTATGGGTCTTATAGAGGTTATTATTAAAAAAAAAAAAAGTTGGTGGTCAAATTTTGGAACTAAAGCCTAGTTCGTCATCAGGACTACGTCACTGGAGTAGTTGCTGTCACTCAGTTGGAAGAGTCCAACCGCAATTATCATTAATTGTGGTACTTATTCTTGTTGCTATTTCAATCCCTTCTTCTAGTTTCCTCTTTACTAAGTTTGACTGAGTCCCAATTTATGGAGTGTCCACTAGCTTGTATATGTCCGTCTAGCCCTGTTTTGTTACCAATATTCCTAATAGCTGCTTGGCATTCTTTCATTTGGACTTTAATACTTCTCCCTGTTTCTCCTATACAGCTGAGTCCGCAGTTACAGTCGATGCAATATATTACTCCTTCTTGCAATTGGATGTCCACTTCTTTCTGCTTTAAAGCTGGCAGGAATTTCTTTAATTTGTTACTTAAATCTGGAGCAAGCCTGATATATTTTGCTCCGATCCTCTTCAGTTTTTTGATAAGTCCCTTGTGGTACGTTATTTTGCTGGTGAATTTGAAGTTGTTTATTTCCTGTTTCTTTTTTGGCACTTGTCTGAATAATTTCTCAACATAAGGGGAGGGGTAATTGTTTTCTGCCAATATTTCTTTTAATTCTTCTCTGTCAAGATCTTTTTGAGAATCTTAAGAGACCAGGACTTCAATTTTTTCCAAATATTGTCTTGCCGTATTCGATTTAATATAATCAGGGTGGAATGAGGGCCTCAGCTGACAGTCAAGGTGTGCTTTTCTAAATAAATAGAGACCTCTAGGTCTTTCTAAAATTTGAGTATGGAATTCAGTTCTTCGTGTCGTGTTACATATATATGTGTTTTGAACAGTATCCATCTACCCTAGCCTGGACTGGGGAACAGAGTCGAGTCAGGTTATTTTTGTCATTCATGAACAGCAATTGTCCTTGGTAGATAAAAAGTAACCTTTTTTTTGTTTTGTTTGGCCATGAAGAATACACACACACATATTTTTTCCTTTCACAGACCATCTGCTTTTTTATATTGTAACCATTCTAAAATTTCTTCTTTTTTTTTTTTTTTATTAAAGCATGTAAAATTTAAATACTTTAAATAAATTTAGAAGGTCCTGAGAATTTAAATACCTTTACATTATCAGATATAATAATTAGTAAAAATAATTCGTAATTTTTAATCAGGTGAAGTTGGGTTGGGTCACAGATTATAAGATCAGTTGTTTTGCACTTATTTGTTATTTTTTTTGTTAAAGATTTAGTTTTAGCATGGTATGCACATTTGCATATACATAGAATCATTGTGGGGCAGTGGCGGCTTTTCAGGTGAAGTAGGTGAAGTGCCTCTTCACTTATTTTACTCAAAATAAAGTTTTATTCAATATTTTCTTAAATGTATTCTTTTTTGCCTTTATTCAGTTCCAAAATACTCAAAATTTTGAATAGATATTAATTCACATGGCGCACTCAATACGGAAAACAAATCCTTATACGCAAAACAGTGCAAGTGAAGAGCCAAAATGAGAATGCTTGGAAGTCTGCAGTTTTCGGCCGAGTTATCATGGTAACAGGGACGTCACCCTCCCTAATCTGCTCGCTCAAGTGAAGTGTTTCAGCTTCAGGCGCCTTACATCTGCAGCTCTCAGTTTTTGAGCGTAAAGTCGTGAGAGATCATGGTGGAGCCGGAGGACTACCAGGGTACCTTGCAATCTACTAGGGCTTTTTTCTTGCGGTGCTCTGGTACATTATTTTCCGAAAGTAATTTGTTATTTCGGGCTTTGTGATTATTTGTTGAAAGCTTTAGCTGATATTTTAAGTTTGTGTACAATTTAACTGACAGTGAAAGTTTTTAGTATGCATCCTGTGGACGACATTATTTGTAATTTATTGCTAACTCCATTTAATCGGTGGAAAGATGAAGATAAAATAGACATTTTGCTTCAAGGACGACCGACGGTTTTACTGACAATTGTTGCCAAGAAAGAAATCAAGAAGAGCGGTAAATCTAACAATATTAATTTTTAAATTTGTTGGTTTACTCAATATAAATGGATTTGCAGCACTTCTGTGGTAATTTTTTTCTTTTTTTTTTTTTGGCCCTTCCTACTTTTTTTGTAATAAACATTCGGCGTGGAATAAAGACGGATTCTCAGATTTATTAAGCGTAACACGGTCACTTCATAAACATTGTGATTCTAGCGAACACCTAAAAACGCGGATTAATGTTAAGGAATTTTGAAAAAATTCAAAACACCATTGCTGATGCCCTGAGGAAGAATGCTAGGCTTTTGAAAATGCATGCTAACGAAAATGTTCCTTTAAATAGACTTTTCCTGCAGAAAGTGATTGATGCAGTATTAGTCTATATTGTATTTGAGCAAACATGAACTAGCATTCCATGGCTATGACGAAAGCATGGGCTTGATAAATCGTGAAAATTTCGTTGAATTATTTTCATTGTTGATATGAAGAAGTTCTTTAGAAATTGAAAAACAATACGAAAGGATAAAAAACTATTCAAAATGAATTAATTGAATGTATTTCTGAATATTGATCACGTCAAAAATTATAAATTTTGATTGTTAATTCGGAAGGTGTATTGGTTGAAGGATTTTTGGGTTTCCATGATGTGAGTTAAGATAGAACGTCAGGAGCTTTATACAAAATGCTAGACAAAATTTTGGGACAGTCTGATTACCAACACAAATAAATAGGGCAATTTTACGATGGGGCAAGTACAATGTCTGGACGCTTAAATGGGCTACAGAAAAAAAAGTTAAGGATAAAGCTTCTCATGCTGTTTTTGTTAATTGGTTAGTTCATCGTTTGAATCTTGTATTACACCAAAGTTTTTCTAAAATTTCTAAGTGTCGAATACTTTTTGCAAGCTTCAGTGGAATTGCTTCGTTTGTTCACCATTCTGCGAAGCGGTCTTATACACTTATATCAACCACCGCAAGATGCAGACCAACCATGACAGAAACTCGATGGTCCTCCACCTCGAAATTAGTAAGTGTAGTTGTTGAAGATTGGGATAAATTGAAGGAAGTGTTCGAATTTCTGACGAACAGCAAACAATCGGACAAAAAATCAATTCGTCTTGCCAAGGAGGTTTTGAATGATATGAACACTTTCGAATTTACATTTTTGGCTTTTGGCTCCACCGATCTATTATTCGAACTTTTGAAGAAAAAACAACTAAGCATAAACTGCTGTGTAACACTCAAATTAAAAAAAAAAAAAAAACTTGTAAAATTTGGAGCCATTACAGGAACCATGAGGTATTTGAAACACAGTTTGGAAAAGCTAGCAAAATCACAGAATTAAGCACGGGGATATGCTGCTCTTACACAGGAAACAATTTTTCAAAATTATAAACAATTGTATTTTGAAAGTTTGGACCACATTCTTATGGAAAGGGATATAAGATTTCAAGACTGCGAGAAACTTCGATTTGTCTGACTTGCTGACATAACCAAATTCGAATAATTTAATGCATGCTTTCCCTCTCGCACTTTTTTAAAATCTAAATTTTTACGGAAACATATTTACTAAACACCAGCGCCTTTAAAAATGAACTGAGTCTTGCATATGCCGATGAAAAATTAAGGAACATAATGACTCAAGAACTCCGAGTGTTTCACGGAGACAAAGACATATTTACATATTATAAATTGGTTTTCCTCAGTTTAACAATTCTATCTACAGGTGTGCCAGTGGAAAGAAGTTTTCTTAAAAGAGTACAAACTTGCTCAAGAAACACTATTTCCCAAGATAGACTTGCTTCTTTGGCAAACATTTCTATTCAGGAAGACATTTTATTGATGCTCACGTAGAAACAACCATCTTATGAGGACATAATCGAAAAATTTGCAGCTTTCAAAGGAAGAAAAATTTATTTAATATACAAAAAATAGGTAAGTCCTCATTAAGGGATTTTCATTGTAGACAGATATCTTTTCATACTGCTCTTGTACCTCTTCACCTATTTTTCCAACCACGAGCTCAGCAAGCCGCCACTGCTGTGGTGATAACAATTAGCATGTAGAGCAATTTCAAAACTGGGTTTTTCCAATAGACTTAACTTTTTTCCTAAACATAATGAGGGAAAGATGATGTTAAATAACTTTTTCTATTAACAAAATTCAGAGTGGTTCAGTAATCTGCCATATTTTGCTTTGGCACAGTGTAAAAACTACAATTTAAAATTTTTGTTTCTGTTCTGAATTTTTATCTGAAAATGTTTAAATTTCGAACTGTTTTAGTTACATTAAAACGTCTTTTCGTAACTTATTACAGCACTTCTGGGTAATATTTCCCCCTCATTTCAAATTAATTTAACTGCAAATTCCCTGCTAGGAGCACTGAAAGTCCAATTTGGGAAAATTAAACAGGATTACATATAAACAATGGCAAGTATAGAATATACCTTTCAGTTACAAAGCATGCTCTCCATTTTACTTTAGCTGCAAACAAATCACTTTAGTTCATCTTTTTTTTTTTAAAGAAAAAGGAACAGGAAATTAAAAAAAAAACATTTTCCCAGAAAAGTAGGTTAATTAATTGCATATTATGGATTATGTTGTCATTAGCTGTTAAATTACAAATAAAATTTGTACTTAAATTACGTCAGTTGTGCTGGCGAATTTTAACAAATAAAATCTTATAACAGCCGCCTAGTGGAAAAAAAAGTTTTCGGATATCAATGCCTCTCCCTCCCCCGTCCATAAAAAAGGGCGCATTCATGCTACGTACTAAACAGGTAACTTTCTCGCTGGCGGGCGGTTGCAAACAGGTATCGAGTCGACTGATGTCACTTTGTCACAGTCGGTCGGTAAAAACAGCCTACTTACAAGTATTTGGCTATTCTCACTGACTCAGTCGGTAGAAATAACCGATTCCCGGTGTTTGGCTATTTTGACCGACTCGGTCGGTGGAAATAGCCGGTCCACTAAGGGCCCGCTATTTCGACCGACTGTGGACTGTGACGTCACAGTCGGTGGAAATAGCTTCGGCCTTTTTTGAAATTGTCATTCATCTGTAGAAGTGTATTTGCAGAAAGGAGGTTAACCTCCTTGAGTTTAGGCTCGCACGTCAAGTTGAGGCAGCAGCAAGAATTCTGGTGGTAGATCGTCTTATTGCAAATCAGATGGAAGGTATGTTATGTTCCTTCGTACTTGTTATAAGTTAATATGTCAAAAGTCAAACATCAGTGTTAGGGGTTTATTTTGAATAAGCAAGTGTGGCTTTTACAGTTGTATTCTATCCAAGGAGGTTACAATAAAGTAACTCGATATTTAACAATATTTTTTGTTAACGTAGGATTTTATGATAAACGTGCACTTACCCTACTTTCTTTGTTCAGAATATAAATTCTGTCCAAGACCACGATACGTTGCACGTTGTCTATTCACGATATGAATGCCATGTCGTGTACTACCTCGGTGTTTTTCGATTCTTTAGAGAGATCGTTATTTAATGATTGTCATTATATGCTTAAGGAAATCAATGCAGTTATTGAACATTTATCTTGCCTAAAACCACGTGGTTGTGTCGTATGAACATCGTTCTCTTATTCAGTTGTCAAATGTTTTTTACAGAATTTAAACTTGTATTTAAAAGCTGTAATAATTAAAACACTAGAAGAAGTAGGTTACTGAAGTTCTATTACAAATTTAAGACAAACTCATTCGAATCTCCAAGTTAACAGCAATGAAATTCGGGTGCAGTTGATAATTCACAGCATATTAAATTTACCTAAAAATTTTCCTTAGGTGTTTTGACTTTGTATTAATTAGTCAAAAAAGAAAATTGGAAAATATTTGGAAATTCCCCTTTCAATGGAGTAGTACCACACTGTGTGAAACTGGCCAACAAACATTTCTGGTGGTTTCTAAGGCAATTGCAATGCATATTATGTTGGCCAAATCACATTCTTTTGTCACAAATAGAATATTCATTGTAATCAGAATATTAATTCTAAACACTTACTGGTCATCCATGTAGCACCTTTCAGAAAACTTGAAAGTATCATTACCCCGGAGTGAGAATTGAACCTGCATCTTCTGATTTCTGTTTGAGTATGCGAACCATTACACCACCCAGGACAGTGAGCAGAACTGGATATTTTTTTTTTTTTTTTTTTGGCAGTAGCAACACTTGCTAGTGACCTTATTTTTTAAATTGCATTATCTACTAGCAAAAGTGTATTAACATTATACAAAAGAAACTTCTAAGATGTTCCTCTCCATTTGTCAATCATGACAAATTTTGACTTCACCCCTGTAACTGTCACATTGTAATGCTTAAAATGTGAGAATGATGATCCATGCATTCCTTTTTTTTTTTCCCCCTGATGCACAACTTTGCTGCTAGAAGACACAAAAGGAGATCATATCAAATTTAAAATGCATTTTATGTCATATATTTGCTTCTAAATATCCAATTGAAAAAAAAAATTACTTTCGATGACATTCATGTTGCAAGAGTATTTTAGTTACAGTCCCTTTTTCAAATAATGCATACATTTTCTGCTAGGGGGCTTAACAGTAAATCATGGTTTTCCCAATATCTCCGCTTCTAAAAGTCAGTTTTAAATCATTTTTCCTGCATCGGATACAACTCTTCGGAGGAAATGTTTTGCACATAATTTCTCATTTTTGGTAAAGAATGGTTTGGCCACCAAGGGCATAAGTGTTTATTTTTGCTTCTGATGTATCTGTAGCAAAATCTAAGCTGGAAACTCGATAGAAAAAATTCCTTTGTAAACCGATACCGCTCACCTCGGAAAACTTTTTGAGAATACCTCCTACTTAAAATAGTGCATGATGCCCCACCGGGGAGCGTACACATATTCCATATCTCTATTTATAGGAGTTCGATTTGAAAAATTCTTTCTTTGTTGAAGAACATTTTTGGTGCAAATGTTTCTCATATAATTTCAAATATTTCTTAACGCACAAGTGTGCCACTATAAGGCATAAGTTCACTTTTCCGTTTACAGCCACATCTGTGGGACTAGAAACCCAAGTTTCTGATTAGCTGCATGGGACATCATTTTTAACATTCTGCATTCTTTTAAGTTTGCCCAAGCATGTAGGAAGTTGTTTATTGGAGGTTACAGGTTGAACAGACCTATGGTTTCACTATATTTTAAGTAACAACATTGGATTATATGTCCTGAAAAAAAATCCAAAAGTCCTGGAATTTTGCGATTGAAAAAGTTTATGAACCATGTTCTAACCACCGGTCCCAATAGAACCCCAACAATGAAATTCCAAGAAACTGAGAATAAGAAAACTTAGTTTAAGAATCTGAACATCCTCAGGTTTTTGTTTCGACTTTGTCAAAATATGAGGATGTCCAGATTTCTAAGCTAAGTTTGCTTAGTCTCGGTTACCTGGAACTTCACTGTCCTGGGTGGTGTAACGGTTAGCCAACGGAAATCGGGAGATGCGGGTTCGATTCCCCCTCCAGGGCAATGAAATTTTCAAGTTTTCTGAGAGGTGTTACATGGATGACCAGTAAGTGTTACAAACAAATTCAGAATTTATATTCTGTTTGATTTGAATATTTTATCGGTTTCCCATGTTTTATGAAGAATATTTCATTCTTCATTGATTTGTCACAAATGTTTTTAATTTTAAATCGTGACTGCTGATGTGTGAGAAAAAGCTGGATTATAAAACTCCTAATTATTTTGAGGCAGCTTTCTATTTAAAATTCATGAAATGTGTGTGCAAATTCAAAACAAAACATAATGTTGAAATTAAAAACTACTTGTGTACGAAGTATTGCATTCTGATAATACAATTTCTGCAACCCAAAACCGTACAATTAAAAAATACACACAGCTGAAAGTGCATGGGTACCATGTAAACTACATAAAAATTCCCACAGTTTGTGACTTCACTTAAGATACCGTAGCCAACAACAAAGAACAGGCCTGGGCGCGAGAAAGTCGCATGACTCTAGCAGTCCTACACGCCGAGCTGAATGTAGCTGGTGTGATCTTCACAGCACGTGTTAGTACTTGTCAAAAAGCCTTCATTTTTAAAAGATTGCATTTTTTTAATTTGATTTTTTTGAAGGTAAGTCGTTTTTTTTTTTTTTTTTTTTTTTTTTGCTTGTAAATAGTATGCATGCACCTACTGGTATGTTAGTTTCATTTCTGCTTGCATAATTTATGTGTATATAATCATTAAATTCATAACGTCAAATCCTTTGGCACTATGAAGGCTTAGGAATCCTGAATAGGCTCATTGTTGTTTATTAGCTGTGGTGTAACCATGTTTTGAAATCTAGGGGTAGGGGGTCCAATCACACATTATATGTATACACAAGGGCGTGCCAAGGGCATTTGCCGCCCGGGTGCAAGCCCAGATTTGCCACCCCCTTGTACGAAACTATTTTTATTTATTTTTACATGAAATAAATATCTTTAGCAACATTATTTTCTATTTCCGGTAAATAGAGATTTTCCATAAAACACTACTGTCTCATATAAAACTGAAGAGAAAAAATCTGTAAAACTCTAGTTCAGATGATGCTACGAATAATTTAAGAAGTCAGCTTTCTTTTTCTGTCAATTTACACAAGTCTGCATTACCGGTAGAAAAAAAAGTTTTGTCATGTACGATGATAAACATATTACAGCTTCTCGATGGATACACACACACATACAGTATATATAACTAAGCAAGATAAGGAACCTGTGGGTAAGGAAAATGATAAACAGTGAAAGACATTATGATCAAAGTAAAATCCCTGAAATGGTAATGGGCTGGACATATTTCCAAGAGATAGGAAAAGACTCAAAAGAAGACCATGTGGGAGATGGGTGGATGAAATTTTAAAGTATGGAGGAGACTGCTCCAAGACAGACTGTTGTGAAAGAAACTTGGGGAGACCTTCATCCAGCAGAAAATTGATAATGGTTGAGAAGGATGATGGTATATATACATGTAATATTAAACAGGACGGGCATCTCTTTAACTATTCTAACCAACATATGTAATATCGTGGAACACATCGAAATTGTACCCCAGTGGTCATTACCCGTATTGCATCGATCCTAAAATATTTTCCCACCCTGTTCTACGGTCAACGCTGGAAGCTCTTTCTTAAAAATTTGCCAACAATAAGGTAATTCAGAAAAGTTAGCATATATTTCTTAAACAATGCTGAAAATGTTCACAATGTGAAGGTAAATTTTTTCGTCGTTATTGACAACCAGATTTAAAGTATGAGCCGCTCAAAGTACATAAAATGCGTAAGGGTCTTAAGTCGACAAATTATGCTTTTTGAAGTCCATTGTGTTATTCCAACATATTGGCCCTATTTGTCATAGCGCTGACCACGCATTCGTGAGTGCTGAAATCTTCAAGATTTTAAAAAAAAAAATTAGGAAAAGAATTTTCAATCCTTTGCCCGTGGTATCTGTTACTGAACAAAACAGTAAAAATTATTCTCTGATTTCAAGACATTTTCTGTTGAATCCTAAACGAGTTATTTTTACTAGAAAAGTAAACGTTGCACTTAGCATTACAATTTCTCACAGTATAACGCTTTCATAACTTCTCCCACGTCACTGATATTAATTTATCAACTGAAAAAATTGGTTGTGGGTCCTTCAACTTAGCACCCGTTGAACCCCCACTTGGCGCGTCCCTGTGTATTCATATACACTATCTGCCAACAAGTAATTGGACACCCCTGCAATCAACGATATCTGCGGTCCTGATACACGTCACGGCCGCCGCCGTTAAATATCGTGTGGGAAACAACAAAGCAACCAGTCGCATGCAAGATGCCACACAGTTCGGAGCTCTCTGATTTCAAGAAAGGTGTAATCGTCGGGTATCGCAGAAATGGCCGATCCATACGTGACATATCCAGCAAGTTGAAGTACCCAAAATCGACAGTGGATGGCAAGTGGAAAATGAGAGGTGACTGTCGGAATGTGCCCCGACCCGGCAGACCCGCAAAACTGGGAGTTAGAGGCCGACGGGTGCTGGCCAGAGAAATCCGGAAGAACCGCACGAAATCAATGGGCCACATCTGCGAGGAATTTTGACAGGCATCCGGGAGTGTTCTTTCGATGAGTACCATCCGTAAGGAAGCCCATCTGCTCGGTTATCATGGACGTGTCGCCGCCCACAAGCCTTTGATCACAAAGTCCAATAGCGCTGCTCGGCTAACGTGGTGCAAAGAACGTAGACAGTGGACCGTTGAACAGTGGAAACGGGTTCTCTGGAGCGACGAATCAAGGTTCACCTACCGTTCGGATGGCAGGTCCTGAGTTTGGCGTCTGCCTGGAGAATGCCTCCTGCCGGAATGTATTGTGCCAACTGTGTAGTTTGGCGGCAGTGGAATTATGCTATGGGGGTGTTTCTCCTGGTATGGCACGGGACCCTTGGTCGCAATTCCTGGTAGACTCTACGCCGAGACCTACTGCACCATTTTGGATGACCATGCGCTACCTATGTTGTGGCAGTTTTACGGGGTGGACCCATGTTACTTTCAGGATGACAATGCCACCTGTCCTGTTGCGAGGTCCACCATGGCTTGGTATGGTGACAATGGGGTTAATCGAATGGACTGGCCTGTGCAGAGCCCGGACCTTAACCCTATCGAGCACCTCTGGGACGAGTTGGAGCGTCAACTTAAGGGGTGCCCCCACCGTCCGAAATCGGCGAAGGAACTGACCTGTCTTCTCCAAGCCGAATGGAAGAAAATGCCACTAGCCGTCGTACAACGCCTGGTTGAGAGTATGCCCCGGAGGGTCGCTGCTCGTGGATGCTCCGCCAACTATTGAAGGTGAATAAACTTCGCTTTGCTATCACAGGTGTCAAATTACTTGTTAGTAGATAGTGTATATACAATATTATATACATAATGCAGAGCACGAAATTTCCGGTCGCCGGCTTGCCATCGGCGAGTGAAAATTTGTCCTTGGCGAGTAAAACTTTTCTCATTGAAGTATCGTAATTTCGTGGCTATTATGTTGCTTTTTTTTTTTTTTTCAAATATGCGGCACATAATCTGGTGCTGCTGTAATGCTGAATTTGCTTTCTGTAATTACTCTTTTTCTACCCTATGAAACTTCCACACAGATGATGAGTAAACCTTCTCAAAGCATTTTTTCTCTCTTTTATAAACTGCTGGGTTCTCGGTGCTCATATTATGTACTTGTTTGGAGTCTAAAGATTAAAGATAAGCCTGCAGGCTTATTTATCTATGACCGGCAGTGGTGTGTGTGTGTGTGCGGGGTGAATCCTACCAAGAGAGGCAAGCAGGCCACAGCAGATACAATTCCTCAAACTAAGAAAGAAAAATTCAAAAATAAACAAGCTTCCCTCAGATTTATGACACCTGCAATTGAACTACTAGAACAAACTTCTAAAGAGTGCGCGAAAACACAAAACACTGGGTTCTCGACACTGCATTTTTTTTTCTTTACTTTTGATAGCGAAGACTAACAGAGAAATTTCGTTTACAGGGAATAAATAAAATTAGGCTCTATTTTAAATACAGACATTTCACATCGACCAGGGACATCAAACATAAGTCATTGCTCTTTCCATGTTTAGAAGTGAGTCACAGAAAAATTATCATTGGCCGCCACCAGGAATCGAACCCAGGGTCTTCCAGTTACGCACCGGATATGCTTTCACTGCGGCCTCGAATTATTTTCGTATGTATCTGGAGGAATTGGAGGCCACTGTGGTACAGTGGAAGCATATCCGGCGCGTAACTGGAAGACTCTGGGTTCGATTCCCGGTGGCGGCCAATGATAATTTTTCCGTGACTCACTTCTAAACGTGGAAAAGAGCAATGACTTATGTTTGATGTTCCTGGTCCACGTGAAATGTCTGTATTTATTATTCATTCGCCTTCTAATTATTTGTTCAGTTGCTGCTTACTATCTTTGGCGAATCCCCAGCATTGTGCGGGGGCTCCAAGAAGCAACATGCCAAGTAGCTTGGTAGTGTATGCGAGTCTGGAGGAATTCTAAGCCTCTGTGGTGCAGTGGAAGCATATCCGGCCCGTAACTGGAAGACCCTGGGTTCGATTCCCGGTGGCGGCCAATGAGAATTTTTCTGTGACTCACTTCTAAACATGGAAAGAGCGATTACTTTTGTTTGATGCTTTATTTTAATTGTATTTTTAGAAACTGGGAAGAGCAGTGCTTTTTCCGTGCTAAAACAATTTTTGTAAGTTTTTTTGTAAGTATTTATCCAAAAAAGAAAAAAAGAAAAAAAAGTGTAAGTCACTGTAGATACTAGTTTTCTAAGAAAACTGCTCACTGTGAACAGTTGATCAGAGGATTTTCACCCTCATCGTTAAAATAATGAAATGCTTACCTAACCTATATAGAAAAAATATTTGGAAGACTTGAATGAATAATAAAAAATTATAGTAGGATAAAAATGCGAATTTAAACACAGTATTTCTATCCTATGCAATCAAATAGTTTAAGGGTGATTCCACAGTATTGTGCATGTTGCGGACATGACACAAAGTTAAGGTTCACCATATTTTTATAAAAAGTTGAGCTAGGTGAATAATTTTTTTACAACTCTAATAGATGTCAATGTTTCAGGTGATATGTTAATTTAAATACCAAAATGTACCTACATTTACAAAAAAAAAAAAAAAAAAAAAATTTTAGAGTAGTTGCAGACATGACTACAGAAGTCCCATGAGTATTTATATTTTTAAGAAAATCTGTAAATGTAGGTAATATAAAAAAGGATAAGGATTTAATGAACATTTTCGTGCAAATGAAATTAGTAGAATTAAAAAATAAATTGTATAAGCTTGGATTTATTTATTTAAAAAAAAATCTGTGTTGCAGACGTGACATAATTCCTTTAAGGGCTTTCTACTATAATGATACATCAGTTATGCAAGTGTGAGAAAAATGATAAAGGTTTCTTAAACAGTCTTTTAGTGGAATGCTGCTGCATTATTGTTGGTTGTTATATCACATAATTTTTATAAATTTTTACCAAATTATTAAATGCCAAAAATGCATAAAAGACATTTTCATTAAGTATGGATAGGCTCAAAACTAAGCTATGAATAAAGTATAATTGGCCAGTTCCTTTCTTCAGTATACTTTATTAACAATGCTTTTTATCTTCAGTGCAATATTCAAATCATAAGGGGAAAAATATGCTGTTTGACCAGGTGATGGATCACACATCAACACAGACAAATAGCCGTAAATTGGAATCGTTTCAAACTGTGACTTTTCCAAATATTTAAATTTGTTTTCAGCTATGGGCTTGAAAACGTGTTTTACAGTCGTGTATTTTTGGTCTACATCAACTACTTGACCAGGCCACCAATGCTCATCAAATAGGTCTGCAATCCATTGGCCTTCTTGTAAATCTTCTATTATCTGGGGAAGCTGATTCAGACGCTTGAGGAACATGCTGCAGAACAGTTGTAGGAAATATTATGGCTTGTCAGTGTTTTTGTGTGATAAATGCACATGCATACTTCCTGGTCTTTTTTTCCTGATGGAAGAACATGCTTGGGGTGCAGCTTATGAAACTTAGTTTTACCAACCTCAGCTTTAGAATTTTCACTCAAAAAGAGAGCATGTGCTTTTCGAATAGTCATGACTAGGTAACGTTTTTGGTGAGTTTCCCTTCCTGTTGGTGTTTTCATAGCTAATGTCATCTCTGACATAAAATTCTCTTACTTTTATGATAATTTCTTCAGACAGTGTATCACACCTTGACTTCCGGTTGACACCAACTTCCATATTTAAAATACGTAGATGTTTTTTTTTTCTTCTTTCTCTCTGGAATTGCGGTTTTGATCAACTTCTTTCTCTTCAGTGCCGACATTTTAGATTTTAAATTGGCAAAAAAAAAAAATGTAAAAAATCCAATTACAATTGCACTGCAAGCTTGTGGAAAAAAGGGCTGTCTGCGCGGACGTCGTGGTCGGGAAATTAATCGTCCACGGATGGACGGTTTTGCGCACCCAGCCCTGAAGTATGTTTTCGTAGAAAACAGTTTCTTCCAGAAGTCGTCCCTATGGGTAATAATTCAAGAGAGCAATGCAAATTTTTGTTTTTTGACACATGCTGATATTACAGTTATATTTGCAAAAACATAAATATTAGAATTCCTCATCATTATTCCTGTTTGAATGATAATCAGGTTCCATGTTCAAAAATAAAATAAGAATTCCTACCCTAGTAGCAGTCACTGACAGCACATCTTGGGTACCAGAGGTGGGTTTAAACCATACCTTGGGCCAAGAAAAATGAGGCACCTCCACATAAACATAAAAAAAAAATACCCTTCTTTCAATTTGAATTTCAAATTTAAATTATGTAGACTTTTTTTATCACAAAAAGAATCGGCACATTCTCAAGAGCAGCTAGAAATTTTAGCACATACTACTTAAAATTAGATATTAAAATTTCAAATATTGTTTTCTCACAAATTTAATTGGCAAATTTTAAAACTTAATTGCACCTTCGATTTTTACACTTATTAAATGAAATTCCTTGATTTTAACATACTTATAAAACTTACAATTTTTTAACCTAAGCAATACCATTTTTAAGATATTTATTGTATATATCTTAAACTACTAGCAATGTTTATTGTTTATTGTAAATTGGTTGAATAACTGAGATAGCAAAGTGAGCTGAATGTACCTGGTTTGCTCTGCTTGCAATCGCAACTCAAAGCAAGAGTTCGATTTACCCAGGATCCAATATTTGTGTTAATTATACAAGCAGAAATTAATCAAATATAGATGCATGCAAAGTTTAACACAATATTTATCAACTAAAAAAAATGACTTACCTTTGAAAAATTAAGTTGCAATCCTTGAGAATTGAAGTACTTTCCTACAGCCATAAGCATGTGAATGAATAATATTGTTCATTTCTCTAATGTACAACTGCCAAAGTTTAACCTTGTAAGCAGAAAAAAGTTCCTATTTTTGGCAAAAAAATTAAAAACGCAGGGAGTATAATTCTAAAGTCGGATTTTTTCTTTTTTTATTTTCACCAAAAAAGCCCCTACACACACACACACACACACACACACTTTCGGAAAGTTACAATAATCTGAGTAAGTAACCTGGAAATTAACACTTCTGTAAGTAATAAACATTTGTGCATTCCATAAATTTCATTTACACAACTGCCCGCAGCTAATCAGATAATCTCTCACATTGGCTGCGATAACAGCCAAATAGTTCTCATACAGGTTTGCATTCATAATGTATACTGGTACCTTTCATGATCTCTGGAGTACATGTATCATCCCTTTCATATAATTTGGAGTAGAAATCTTTCACTCTTGTCAAAATTTCACCTCTATTTCTTGTTACAGAACGATCTTCTTTTCTCAGTGCCATAATCTGTTTTCTTCCCTTACTGAGATGTCCCTTTGCTATCTTTAGGCTTTGGTTGTTTTCAATTGCTTTCCTTACTAGTTCACAGTTGAATTTCCTTACGTCTTCAGTGATACTTTTTCGTACTGTCTTGCATAGCTCTATATATTCCACTTTAGAAGTCACATCTTCTTTAGTTGTCCTCATCTCTCTTCTTTTTTGCATTAACATTTTTGTTTTTCCTGTTATTTGTTCACATGCAACTTGTTCTTAGACCCAGCTAATTTTGTTGTTGTTTCCATAAGAGTTTTGGTTACTTTTCTGTTAACTTACGAAATATCCACTTCTTTCGATGTTAGGCCTTCTAAAGCAGAGAATCTGTTGGTTATGTCAATACATTTTGTTTGTCTTATGAACTTGCTACGTTCGAGTTTAGTGTTGAGGTGCATCTTGCATCTCGCCAATCTATGGTTACTACCTGTATTGAACTTGTTTAGCACACTGCAGTCTTCTATGACGAAGTTTTTGTTACACATAATAAAATCAATTTCACTTGTCGTCCCATTTGGATGTCTCCATGTCCATTTCCTGTGTGGCTTTTTCTTGAAAAAGGAGCTCAAGATGAAAAACCCTTCTGCCTCTGCAAACTCAACGAGAGTATTTCCACGCTGGTTTCTGTTGCCGTGACCGAATTTACCTACTGAAGTTTAATTCTTTTGCCGTTGCCCTATTTTTGCATTGAAATCTCCCATAATTATCTTCAAGTGCTGCTTACCTTTATTATTTAGATGACGAATTTCCTCATTAAATCCTTCAATTTCTTCTTCAGGATGACTTGTGGTGGGTGCATAAGTTTGAATAATCTTAGCCTGGTATCTTCTTGAGAGTTGGATAACGAGTCGTGCAGCTCTGTCAGAGGAACTTTCAACTTCTGCAACTTTATCCTTCAGTTTCTTGTTTATTATAGATCCAACACCACTAGTTCTGCCAGTATCAGTCCCACGATAGTAGAAGAGATGTCCACTTTTCAGTTCAATGAGATCTTCTCCTTTTGTCCTTACCTCACTTAGCCCGACGATATCCCACTTGATCCTTTGTAGTTCCTCTTCTAATTCAAGAAGCCTTGAATTAGAAGATAGGGATTGTCCGTTATATGTAGCCAAGGTCAGCATCAGATGGCAGCCTAGTCCGGTCCTCCGGGGATTCTTAGCACCCTCTGCCTTCATGTCGCACTGGCCGCTGCCTTGGCCAGGTACATTCCAACTGCCGGAGACTGAGGGCCAAGATTTAAGTTGTGGAGTAATTTTGGAGGGGTTTGGCCATAACTCACCACGCTGGCCAAGCGGGTTGGTGAGTGTGGGATAGCATTTCCTCTAATCCCGATGGTATAGTTATACCGCTATTGGCGGTCGTCAGAGCTCCTTTAGTGGGAACAGGATGTACCATGAGAAGGCGGGGTTGACATTTGTCAAGAAGAGGCTGTGATGTTACGCACCACCTGACCTTACAAATTACAAATCAAATGCGGTCAGATATATATACGTATATATCACTTCTGTAACACCCCTGTGACCTAGGTATAGACAGACATTGGGGCAATATACTGCAAATGATATTTACAGTTAGCAACACCAGTACTCAGTAGCAAAAATATTTTTATGAACTTTTTGAACCTAAAGACTTCTAATTTTTGGTAGATCAAAAGAAAAACCTTTCTACACATCCTGCTTTTAATACCTTGGAAGGTAAATTTTCTCTGGGCATGTATTGTTTCAGGTATTTTTCAAGCCCGGGGCTCACTGACCAAAAAATTCAGATTATGGACTTTAATTTTTTTATGGAACAAAAAATTGTGGTTTTTTTTTTGTTTCAATATTAGGTACTTACTATTTTTTTATTTACACTTTCATATTTTACCTTTTTTAAGAAGCCCAGTTTTTTGTAGTCCCAAAGCTCAAATTTGGTAGTTTTCACCTGACATTTGTACACATTTTGGCAATTGTTAAGATGTTCTGCACATAGTTTTTTTTTTTTTTCAATTTTAAGGGCACATCCTCTTATTAATATGAAGTGAAAGATTAACAACCACAGATTTGCATTCGTGGTGTGCAAAAGGTTTGGTGAGCAAATGTTTATGTTTTGTGTTACTTTGTGGGTTCCTTCAGCAGTCTTACCAGAAACACAACAAGTGTGACTGATTTGCATTTAGTGAAATACAGGCACAACTTGTTAAATTCAAAGAAAGATTGATTTACGTGATTGATATTTGTCTAATAGTAACTTCTCATATGGTTATCGCAAAATGAAGAACTGGCAATTTATTGCATGGACATACTGACTGTTCCATCCCTCATGAGTCAAAGGTCACATTCTCCAAAAGAAAAAAAAACACGTATCACAAAAATCAAATGCAAGTAGTTTTTGCAAAGAGCTGTTAGCCTCTTTCTTTTATATTATTTCATTTGCTTAGAGTATTATACCTTTTTTTTCAATTGTCATTTTATAATTTTTTGTGCGTTTTCATAAATACTTTATGTTTGAATTTTTTAGCTACAATTGCACTCTGTTTCCTATTGCCTGTAGTTTTTTTTTTTTTTTTTTTTGCTATGCAAAAGATCACACACATTGTACTTACACATTCATAAACAAAAGCTAGTATTGTGCCAAGAAATTTGCAAGCTCTCCATTCTCTCTTTTTTTGTAGTAATACTACAGATTAATCACTAATCAGAGACAAATGCCTAGAACACAAGCCGGGTGATCCTGTGCTTTCGGATAGAATACTAGATTTTTTCCTGACAGGTGTCAGCAAGCAATAAATTTATATTACCAATCACAATTATTACTTCTGCAATTTAAGTAACTATAAATTGACTTCTTTACCAATATTTGCTATGTAATGATTTTTTATTGGTCATGGGTACATGATTTTTGCCGTATAAAAAGAAATTGCAGGTTCCTAAGATTTTGAAATTTTGTTGTCCTGGAAGACAAGTTACATGTACACTCTACAGATTCTAGAATATATATGCAAATTTTAGTTGCAAGACATGCTCAGAATGTGTAAAAAAAAAAACAAAAAAAAAACTTACATAAGTAAAATTTGTTCCCCAAAAAAACTTTCCAAGTTGGTAACCCATGCAGTTAACCTCAGCTCCCCATGTATGTTAGTTGGGCAAAAAATGTCCTTAATGCTATCTTGAATGAGATTTGTAAAGATTTACCTTGACAACAATTATATTGAATCCAACACTTACAGGTTCAATAGTTTGACCCAACTATTGAACAAACTTTTGTAAAATAATTATTATTATTTGGTTTTCTTGTAAAGAGTAATTCTGGCTATGTTATTTTTTTAATTGTAGTTGAACTGTGGTTGAATTTAATGTTATGTTTTTTGGATATATAATAACTATATCCTGTATTGGTACATATGATCATTACGCATTGTGGGTCCACTCTGGAGTGATATGTATAATTTTTGTTAATATTAAGAGCTGTTTTTTTTTTTTTTTTTTTTTGTGAAAATGTGTTTATATTTATGTCGCATATGTATACACAAAAGTGTTGAATCGTTTTTTTAAAGCTGTTTTCCTTATTTATATTTATTATTTATTGTAAGTATAGCAGTAGACCAGGGGCATAGGAATGGAGAGGGGTGGGGGCTCAACGGGCCCAAGCCCCCGCCCCGCCCCTAATATTATATATGTTTTGTTTTTCAATGATTAGTTTGGCTGTTTTTATATTTTTTCTCCAGAGTAGAGGAAACACAAAATTTAAAACTTTTTTTGTTTTGAAAATGAATGTTAATTGTTGAACATAGAGAGGGATGGTGTGTCCTTGTGTGTTAGTGCGTGTGTGTGTGTGGAGGGGGTGGGGGTGGAGCTTCAGCTGTTTCAAGTGTCTGAAATCAAAATGTCACATTAAGGTCAAACGCAACTGCAGTGTTCAATTTTCCTTGGACGGCCATGAGCTTGGGTAGGAGTATGAAATCACAAGTATACATTAGCTTGCTGACGGGGGACGGCACGAAATAAGCAACCCTTCTATTCCCCACCACTGGCCTGGCCCCGAGTTCATCCAGGGGTCTGCTGGGGAGTCGGAGTGTCAGGGTGCGGAGATTCCAAGACTTGGGTTGGGTGATCTGACGAGGATGAAGCATGCCTGCCATGCAGCATAGCTCTAGACCTGAACTATCACTTAACCACAGCAGTGGAACGAACGACGAACGGGAAAACTAGAATGCAAGCTAAGCTCCAAGTTAACATTCATTCTTAAGTTAACATCATTAAAGAGCTTGGGAGACAAGGTGACACCATATCTCCCAAGCTCTTTAATGCCACATTGGAAAATATCTTTCAATCACTGAACGGGGAAAAAAAGGGATAAAGATTAATGGAGATTATCTAATTCACCTTCGTTTAACTGATGACGTAGACATTTTTGCAATTACCCCATCAGAGCTGCAGAGTATGTTCCAAGAACTTGCTGACAAGAGTAAAGAAGTGGGATTAAAAATGAACGTTCAGAAGACAAAATTGATGCACAATGCTTTTACAAGAAATGAAGATATATCGATTGATGGAGAAAAGCTGGAGATAACTGATACATACGATTATCTTGGACAGCAGATATCAAGTGAGTGCCACATTGATGAAGAAATTAATCGGCGTATAAAACTTGCCTGGAGAGCCTTTGGAAGAAATAGCAAAATTTTTAAGAGTAATATGCCATTATGTCGTAAAAGAAAAGTGTTTGATCAATGCATCCTTCCAGTGCTTAAAGTAATTCTATTCTTTCAGCACTTAACCTTCTGTGAAAAAATTGCATTCCAATTTTGGTTTCGTAACTTCTCTGAGTTTAGATTCCCAAAATGTTTGTTTTTTCTTTTTTTTTTCTTTTTAGAAATCTTGTGAAATTAAGAAGAAAAAAAAAACATTCTTATTTACACAGTTGATTAAACAGTAAGGTTGTATAAGTGATAATTATTAAATCCCTCACTTTATCTGTCTAAACGCCATTAGTTTCAGTGGTTTCCGTTATTTCAAAGCAGCTCTTTGCCTGCTTGTGACGTCACACGCAGCGCGGGTGGTGACTTATGGCGGCCAATGCAGAGTGGATAGGAGTGGTGTCTCCATCTAATATAAGCTCGATGGCTGAACTGGATGAAAAACAGGCTATAACATTAACGTTGAAGACAAAACTTTTAGTGACTGGCCAGTGGGCGTTAAGGACGATTTCAGCTGTTAGGTAGCACTGCGTCCCAAGGTATAAACAACTCAGTTTCCTAGTTGTTTGAATTGCTGGATTGTGTATGTTCGTCGTTTTTTCTTGTGTTTCTTTTAAGAAAACCTTACAGCTTTAAAACCAAACTGTTGTTTCCACAACAAAATCTAACCCATTTTCAAAATGGTTTACTGTTTTGTGCCGATGTGCACATCTTCTGCGAAGAAAAGCGTGGGATTTTCTTTCTACGAGTTCCCTTTAGTTCAGAACCTAAAGCAACTGTCGCTGAAAGCAATATCTCGTTAAGATTTTGCTCCAAATAACAAGTCACCTTCAAATGCTGTTTGTGGTGAGCATTTTCATTATAGTAATAATGTACCTAATTCAATTTTAGAAAAAAAAACAAAAAAACCCCTCAGCTATATAAACTCATATTAAGTAAAATAGTGGGCAAGTGTGTAGATTTGCGTCTTAAATTGTTTCGTAGGAAAAATGTTAGTACCTGGAAAAAGTGCGACGTAGAAATTTTAGATTATGGAAATTAATGGCAAACGGTGCAAAAATTTCGTATTTTAGATGTCTTAAAAATGTTTATCATAACATTTACCTGTAAGTACGATGCCGTGAAGAAAATACGAGATTTCTGCACCATTTGCGATTAATTTCCTTACTCTAAAATCTGTGCGTCGCACTTTTTCCAGGTACTAACATTTTTACGAAGAACTAATTTAAGACGCTAACGCTAATCTACAAATTTATCAAAATCTCAGCCCTAGATCTTTGAAGAATAGAAGTAGACAGATTTGCACATAAATTACAGCAGTTCCTTATTCTCTTGCTGAAGTTCTAAGAATTCAGAATTTAAATATCCATCTGTTCACGTGAAAGTGAATATAAATAAAATCTCAAATGTTAATACGGAATCAATGTTTGCGAACCACGTCAGTAGATGGCGCTGCATCTCAACTCATCTTTTCTGTCCTCGCTGTTTTTGCTTAATGTTACAGTTCCACGTCAATAGATGGCGCTGCGTCTCAACTCATCTTTTCTGTCCTCGCTGTTTTTGCTTAATGGTAACATCTAGTTCAGCCTTGCCAGAGGAGACGATATGTTTTACCCTCGACCCCATAAGAGAAGACGCTGTCGCCAACTCTTCCCACGCTAGCAAAGTGTAGCGAGTTTGTACGCTTCCGTGGTGAAAGTAGTACCCCTAGCTTTCGCGTGGCTGCCCTCGAGATGCAAAAGCAGACGATTTTCCGTAGGAAAGCATTAGTGGGACCCTGTTCGTTTTCTAAAGATTTTATATTGTCTTAATAAACTCTTAGGCTTACATGAAAGGAATTTTAGTACAAAAACTTAGATTTTCATGGAGGAAAAAAGGTCTAAAAAATCGTCTTTGTAACGACTGGGAAGTATATGAATTGACGATTTAAAATGTGTTTAGATTAAACGTAATTTTATAAACGCTTGAAATATTTCTATGTCTTAGGGGATTATCGTAAAATATTGTTTATCATAGAAATAGTAATCGTCGAACTTCAGAGAATTTGAATTACGAGTGAGATTTCAAATGATCGCGCATCAACTAACTATCACACACCGTGACCTAGCCCTTCCATTCTATTGCCATGGTCTCAAGATAGACCGTTGCGGAAGAAAATTCGGGAGACCTTCATCCAGTAGTGGATGATAATGGTTGATGATGATGATATTAGTTTTCGATGTCTCTACGATTCAAATCAGGACCCATCTCTGACGAAAGGTCAGAAAACAGCTCTCAGACCATTGCGTCGGTGGCCATGAAAAGTGTTTGTGAGCATGTACATAGTGAACAAGACGAAAAGGTGGAACGCCATGAATGTATTATGTACTTTTGTACACCTAATGTTTGTGCAATTCATTTTTATAAATTATGGTATGAGGATGTAACAGACACGTGACTCTCAGCATGGCAACGAGCCTTAGTAACGTAACTGAAAGACAACCAGCCTTGTTGAAATGATGGCTTCTTACTTTGAAACTTTAACTTCCGAGTACAAAATGCGGTATTTGTAAAACATTAAAGAGATTGAAGGAAAAGATCTTTGTGTGCGGAATGCAAGTTTCTTCGAAGGTGATGCAAAAAGTTTTCCAAAAGTGCAAATAGTAAATATTTTCGATTACTTCGTCTTTGGTCGAAGCGCCTTTACTGCAGAACAGTTCAAGGCATATAAAAGTTTCGAAGCATATAACAATTTCTCGTCGTCGGTATTCTTTTACAGGGTAATTTGTACGATCACAAATTCTTGAGTAATCAGTAATTTTTGGAGAGAATAGGTACGCTGCCTTAATGAGCAAGGTTCTCTTCCCTCCCAGGTGCGGTAAAAAAGATAGGTTTTCTTTCTTTCCAGGAATCGCTGATTTTTGATGAAACTCACCCTTAAAAGGTTCTATGCCTTCTTGAGAGTTTAACTCTTCAACAAAAAATGTCTTTCTAAGCTCTAGGAAACGATTTCCATGCCTTAGAAAAATGAGCAATTTTTTTTACGTAAAATTGCGTTGAAAAAATAAAATTATTTTGCTGGGATTTGTGCCCTAAAATCTATTTATCCGTAAATAAATTTAGCAGCATAACACCGACCTGTAAACAGACCTAGACACCAAAAATGATATTATTTGGACAATAATTTTAGCCATTATTTGCATTTTATCTGCAAAAGTGTGCTTCTGCTCCAGGTGTACTAAAAAAATCAACGGTAGTTTGGGGGGGGGGGGTTATCATATAGAACAAAGTAGTAAACTAAAAGCTCCCAACACCGACAGCCAAATAACCTTAAAAGTGAAAGTCGAAAACTCGCAAAAAATAGTGCGTCAGGTTAACGGTGTGATCAAGATCTAAAAAATACAGAAGAGCCAGAAATTTGAATCTTACTAAAAGTCAGGTTTGCTAACAAATTAACTTTTAGCCTTATAAAAAAGAGTCAACACCCCTAGATCAACCAGGAACCTTCTAAAAAGAAGTCCCTGGAGAAAAAAAAACGTGCACAGAAGTTCCGATTGGGGACCCAAGCGTTTATTTAAGAAAATATTTTAACTAAGAGATAAACTCTAAAAAATGTTCTGTAAGAAAGTAGTCAGTAGTAATTAAACCTACGCAAAAAAAAAGCCAACACCTTTTAAATTTAACTTTAAAACTTTGAATCAACGAATGAAACGCCTGGCTCAATAAGTGCAAGCACTGCACTCCAATAGCGTTTGAACACGTAAATAATGGATTCTCTGCTTTACCAGAAATCACTGATTTCTGCAGAAAACAACCATTTAAGAGGTTCTCTGCCTTTGAAGAGAACCTCTTAAATGGTTGTTTTTCAAAAGAAAAAAAAAAGGTTTTTTCTAAGCTCTAGCTCTGGGAAGCGATCTCCCTTCGTTTGACATATAAGCGAATTTTTTCGGTACTGCCTCTAGAGACAGCAGCTAGTATCCTGAAAAGACTTATGGTCTCGATTTCCTCTATCACCGTAATTCATAATGCCAAAAAATCTAAGCATTTTGGCTTCAAAGTTTTACAAACACTGACTGCCAATGATTGTACTTTACACACTAAGTGCAGGACAGCCAGCTATGCTTGTCCTTCAGGGATTGTTGCCACTTCACCGAAACTACTCGAGACGTCACTGTTACATCCTCATTGCTGGTTGATTTTTATTTAAAATTAATTAGTAATCAGCTACATGGTTGGCAACACTGAGAGGCTGCAACGGCCGCTCCACAAACACTAGCGTCTCGCGACAGCGATATCCACATGTATCGAGTTATCTCATTGGCAGGAATAAAACCGGCACCCGTCAATTGGCGACCGGCACTGAAACAGCACTTGTAGTTCGTATGTGTCGTCGAAGTCGTGACACAGGTAGTTTGTATCTTAGTTAACATTAGTTTCTTCATTGGCGGCTGTCGGCACAAATCGAACAATTTAACCTGTTTGCAGTATACATCCAAATATAAAAATGGGTATTCTTCCACAAACGGGCGCATTCCTCATTTCTCACAGCTAAGACAGCGGAACGCTAGAACAGCTCCGCGAGCAATCTACTGTTTTCGATCTGGCAATGCATCTGTTTTTGTTTACATTCGAATGCAAACATTATGGGTGGTTATCTTTGCATTATGTTCTTATTTTTTATTCATCATGATGACTAAAGTTGGTTTCATCAAAAAAAATATTTCATGTACTAAATGAAAACTATAACTGAGATGTTGAAAAAGAACTAAAAAAAATGAACGATCTTACCGCTATATACGTTGGGAGACTGATAAAAAATTATACTTCCGTATTTACAGTAAATATTTTAATTCGTACTGAGAAATATATAGCAAAAGACAAAGAAGAAAAGCAGCGATATTTATTGCCATTCGTGATTCCTTATTATTTCAAAGGTGGGTAGCGAACCATATCTTTGCCGCCCGGTGGCGCAGTGGTCTAAGCGATGGCCTCTGATCATTCGTCCGAACGGGGTCCGGGTTCGAATCCCGGTGAGGCAGGGATGTTGTGTTTGTCTTACGGCACTGGCTCTCTCCCTTCCCTGGAACCAGTGACCCTAAATTAGGGACGGGCGACTGCTTATAGCCCATTGAGTTGGTCACGGTGGTCGTTAAACCTCCAATCAAAAAAAAAAAAAAAAAAGAACCATATCTTTCACACCATGATATGCATGTTTTTCTATCTCGTGCGACATCGTTAAAGAGACGATACAAATTCCATTGAGGCATTATAAAATACAACAGATCAATTCAACGACAACTTCATGGAATTTTAATACTATCGAAGGGTAATATGGACGGACAACTTAATATTTACTGAGCGTTGCCAGATCGAAAACAGTAGATTGCTCGCGGAGCTGTTCTAGCGTTCCTCTGTAAACAACAAGTGCCGTTTCAGTGCCGGTCGCCAATTGGTGGGTGCCGGTTTCATTGTTGCCAATGAGATAACTCGATACATGTGGATATCGCTATCGCGAGACGCTAGTCTCCACAAACTTCGTACAAACTACGAATTAAAATTGCAAATGGCGCCGCGCACCAAACCATGACAAATACGCACAGGTAAATAATTCATCTTTTTGTGCGGTAAAAAAAAAAAAATATTGACCCATGTTTTAAACTTCCTGATGTACATATCAATTATGAAAGTAACCAAATACAAGATCAAAAGTGGGAAATACTGCCCCTGTGGCGCAGTGGTCTAAGCGATAGCTTCTGATCATTGTCTGAGATAGGTCTGGGTTCGAAACCCGTTGAGGCATGGATCTCTGCTTTCGGTAGAACCAGTAGCCCCAAGTTAGGGACGGGCAACTGCTTATAGCCCACTGAGTTACTCGCAGGGGTCGTTAAACTTCCAATAAAAAAAAAAAAAAAAAAAAAAAAAGTGGGAAATACAATACCCGCCCGCTTATTTAAAGAAATGCCTTTTGGAAATTAAATTTTAAAAATATTTGTATAGAAATTTTAAATATCTCCATGTAGTTTCATATTTGTGGTATTTTTCTCCAAAATTTGTTTCCACAGTGTGGTTAGTTATTAGTTGCCACCTCACGCCCCGTTTTTTCATTGATAGTTTGTGCCATTCTGTACTTACAACATGATTAAATCAGCAATGCTTCTTTGCTCTGCTTCCTAAAAGCTCTTAACATGGGGTTTAGTAATTTAGCTTTTTGAACACCTTGATGTAGAAGGTTTCAATTTCAGTCTTTTTTTTTTTTTTTTTTTTTTTTTTAGTATCATGGAAGGTGCTCTCTTTTTGCTGTCTTAAATTATTAGTGTGGCCATGAAGTGAATTTATGAAATCTAGAAGCTTACTAATATGGAGTCCAGAATGAAACTTCTTCTGGAGAAGCAACCCAAAATTTGATTGTAAAGAAGTGAACAATGTAGATAATGTATTGCCCCTTACTGATACAACAGAAAATCTTCAAGAGTTTGAAATGCTGCCCCGTAGGCACAGTGGTCTAAGCGATGGCTTCTGATCATTCTTCCGGAAGTTGTCTGGTTTCTAATCCTAGTGAAGCATGGATGTTGTGTTTGTCTTATAGCACTGGCTCTCTCCCTTCCCCCGAACCAGTGGCCTTAACTTAGGGACTGGTGACTGCTTATAGCCTATTGAGTTCTTCATGGTGGTTGTTAAACCTCCACTAAAAAAAAAAAAAAAAAAAAGGCTGTGAAGCATATTCCTCAATTTTAATATATATATTGTTTTTCAAGACATATCCACAGACATAAAATTTCATCAAGTGTGATGTGTGGCAAGAAATTTAAAACTGAAAACTTATCTTCCAGAGCATCTCTAGATGAATACAAATAAGAAAGCTCACCACAGTGAAGTATCCTTCAAGAAATTTACTGTTAAAAGCAATCACTTGCAGCATATGCTCATTCATTTTGGTGAAAAATCTTATCATTGTGATATACGTTACGAACAATTCACATGGTAAAGTCACCTTTTACGGCATATACCCATTAACAGTGGTCTTGTCAGTGTTATGTATATTTGAAACAATTCATACAAAAAAGTAACCTATCTAGCCATGCTGCTTCATACTGGTGAAAAACCTCATCAATGTGATGTATGCTCCAAGAAATTCATTCAGAAAGTTAGCCTTTCCAAACATATGCTTCTTGACACAGGTGAAAAACCTCATCAGTGTAATGTATGTTCCAATAATTCATATAGAAGACTAACCTTTCTAATCACATGCTTCTTCATACAGGTGAAACACCTCATCAATGTGATGTATGCTCCAAGAAATTCAGTCGAAGAGGTAACCTTTCTAGACATATGCTTCTTCATACAGGTGAAAAACCTCATGAATGTGATGTATGCTCCAAGAAATTCACTGAGAAAGGTAGCCTTTCCAAACATATGCTTCTTCACACAGGTGAAAAACCTTATCAGTGTGATATATGTTCCAAACAATTCACACAGAGAGCTCACCTTGTTATGCATATGCTTCTTCATACAGGTGAAAAACCTCATCAGTGTAATGTATGTTCCAAACAATTCAGACGGAAGACTAACCTTTCTAATCACATGCTTCTTCATACAGGTGAAACACCTCATCAATGTGATGTATGCTCCAAGAAATTCACTGAGAAAGGTAGCCTTTCCAAACATATGCTTCTTCACACAGGTGAAAAACCTCATCAATGTGATATATGTTCCAAACAATTCAGATGGAAGACTACCCTTTCTAATCACTTGCTTCTTCATACAGGTGAAAGACCGCATCAGTGTAATGTATGTTCGAAACAATTCAGACGGAAGACTCGCCTTTCTAATCACATGCTTCTTCATACAGATGAAAAACCTCATCAATGTGATGTATGTTCCAAGCAATTCACAGTGAGAGGTCACCTTTCTAAGCATATGCTTCTTCATACAGGTGAAAACCCTTATCAATGTGATGTATGTTTTAAACAATTCACACAGAGTAGTAGCCTTTCTAGGCATATGCTTCTTCATACAGGTGATAAACCTCATCAGTGTGATGTATGTTCCAAGCGATTCACTGAGAAAGGTAACCTTTCTAGGCATATGCTTCTTCATAATGGTGAAAACTCTCATCAATGTGGTGTATGCTCGAAGAAATTCAGTGAGAAATTTAGCCTTTCCAAACATATGCTTCTTCATACAGGAGAAAAACCTTATTATCAGTGTGGTGTATGTTCTAAGCAATTCACTCAGAGAGGTCACCTTGCTAAGCATATGCTTCTTCACACAGGTGAAAAACCTTATCAGTGTGGTTTATGTTCCAAGCAATTCACTCAGAGAGGTCACCTTGCTAAGCATATGCTTCTTCACACAGGTGAAAAACCTTATCAGTGTGGTTTATGTTCTAAGCAATTCACATGGAGTAGTAGCCTTTCTAGGCATATACTTCTTCATGCAGATGAAAAACCTCATCAATGTGATGTATGCTCCAAGAAATTCACTCAGAAAGGTAGCCTTTCCAAACATATGCTTCTTCATACAGGTGAAAAACCATATCAGTGTAGTGAATGTTCTAAGCAATTCACACGGAGTAGTAGCCTTTCTAAGCATATTCTTTTTCATGCAGGTGAAAAACCTCATCAATGTGATGTATGTTCCAAGCAATTCACTCAGAGAGGTCACCTTGCTAAGCATATGCTTCTTCACACAGGTGAAAATCCTTATCAGTGTGGTTTATGTTCTAAGCAATTCACACGGAGTAGTAACCTTTCTAGGCATATATTTCTTCATGCAGATGAAAAACCTCATCAATGTGATGTATGCTCCAAGAAATTCACTGAGAAAAGTAGCCTTTCCAAACATATGCTTCTTCATACAGGTGAAAAACCATATCAGTGTAGTGTATGTTCTAAGCAATTCACACGGAGTAGTAGCCTTTCTAGGCATATGCTTCTTCATACAGGTGAAAAACCTCATCAATGTGATGTACGTTCCAAGCAATTCACTCAGAGATGTCACCTTGCTAAGCATATGCTTCTTCATACAGGTGGAACCTCATCAATGTGATGTATGTTACAAACAATTCACCCTGAGATTTCACCTTTCCAAGCATATGCTTCTCCATACAGGTGAAAACCCTCCTCAATGTGATGTATGCTCCAAGAAATTCACTGAGAAAGGTAGCCTTTCCAAACATATGCTTCTTCATACAGGTGAAAAACCTTATCAGTGAGGTGTATTTTCTAACCAATTCACACACAGTAATAGCTGCCTACGCATATGCTTCTTCACGCAGGTGAAAAACTATTAATGTGATGTGTTCCAAGCAATTCACACAGAGAGGTCACCTTTCTAAACATTTGCTTCTTCATACTGGTGAAAATCCTCATGAATGTGATGTTTGCTGCAGGAAATTCACTGAGAAAGTTAGCCTTCAGAGACATATGCTTCTTCATATGAAATAAATAGAAATACTGATGTGTGGTTGAAGATATTTTGAAAATGGAAAATTTTATGAAGCATAAGTGCACTGATAAATTTCTTGAACACTCAGGAATCTGCATCTTAAAGGTTCCAAATGGAAATATGCATATTTTCACATAGTATGTTTTAGCATTTGAAATCTAGCTGTTGAATCTGAGATATATGCTGTCTGTTGAATTTGTTCCTTGCTGCTGCTGTAACAGAGTTAGACATTCCTTTGCAACAATTATTTTCCTGGTTTTTTAGTCATGGCCCCTTGACATGCACGCTGTTTATGTGCTACATCCATAAGGAAAAATTTAATTTTTAGAATTTATTTTTACATCGGGTATATTCTGCCTATATTACAGACATGCGGAATTCCACGAGTCCACTTAAGAATCTCATGCATATCATAAAACAATAAACAAATATGAAAATTCGTAGAACCGTAGTTTCGACAGCAAGGTCCGTAGTCAGCCAACTTAATCCGTAAAAACTACGGTCATTCCGTACTGGTTCGCAGATATAGAAATATTACAGTACAACCTCGAAAATCCGGAATCATCCGGAGATCTGGAGTATGCCGCTTCCGGATTTTAGAATTTTCCTATGGACTATGCAGGCTTTCAGCGAACATTCATTAAAAATAATAAAAAGGAAATGCCTAACGTCTAAAGTTTCCATCGGATTTGGACAAAATTTCACATGGGAGTTTATTTTTACGTGTCTTGGTTACTGTTAAATTTGCATTCAGTTATCTAAAAAATTGGAGAATTTTTTTTAATAAAAATTTCTCTAAGTTGGACTTTTTCCAAAGCAGACAGTTGAGCTGTCCACCACTGGCTTTCATTCCCACCGCAACCTCTTTCGCCTACGATGAACCATCAGCCTTGGTGCATTCTTTGTTATCAAAAACCGACGCCCTTGCCTTTTTTATTCCTTTTCTGCTGTTCAAGCAGAATGAAAAAAGTGATGTCAGACTTCCGTACAACTCAAATTTCGTGCAATTTCCGTACATTTGGAGTAAAAATTTTCAAAAACGTGCGAATTCCGTACAAGTTAAAAAAAAAAAAATTCCGTACAATACATGTTAAATAAAATAAATGTTTTTCCCGTACAGGTCGCCAGAATTGGTCATTTAATCAAACATTTTTAGTCGCCACGACGGTGAAGTTTTTCGCCAGTGGCAACCTGGCGACCGTGAATCTGGACCTTTAATAAAAAGTGTGGCAAAGTCACAAGAAATTATTATCATCACACGGGAAATGCAAGGCAATTTGAGGAGCCAAGCTGTTTCATTGGGTGGCAATTCAGTTTCTCAGACATTTTTCTTCCAAATTTTCATTTCATCAGAAGATAGGAAATGGTCTCTTAAATGAGCCACCAATGATGTGTTCCTTCATGCACTCAACATTATTTCAGAACTTTTTGCTGGGGAAGTCATTAAGAAAAGAGAATATATTTGTTGTTGACAATGTGCAGAGTCTAGGTCTTTAATTTTTTAAATTGTCTTCTCCCACTTGTGTGCAAAAGAATAGTTGCACTGGAGCCTTGAATTGAGTGCATTTAAGAAGGTGAAATTGTCTGCTACATTAGAGAGGACTTAGAAATAAGAGAAGTCATTCAAACAATCTTTTAAGACATATTTAGAGCAGCCCCACCTCATCATATAGCTCAAACAGATAAGTCAGAACTATACCTCTAGACAGCCACTAGACTCAGGGTAACAGAAAGTTTTTATAATCACTTCCCCAGAGTGTGAAGATGAAGTGATTAAGAGAACAAGACTTAAAAAAAATTACGATTTTCACCGATTCATCTTAGACTGATTCCTTTGTTTATGGCATGCTGTGCATAGTAAGTGCAGAGGATGCTACTGGCAGAATTACTCATCTATACAGACACAGACATATTCAGCCCATCTAGTATGGCAGAAATGCTACAAAATTAGCATTGACTGCAATGAAGTACTGTGTTCCAATTGAAACATAGAGCCATTCACTGTGACAGGGTGAGTAGCCAGTCACTTTTTGTCACCTTTTCAAACCTCTTTGACCAATTGAAACATACAGCCATTCACTGTGACAGGGTGAGTAGCCAGTCATTTTTTGTCACCTTTTCAAACCTCTTTGACCAATTGAAACATAGAGCCATTCACTGTGACAGGGTGAGTAGCCAGTCACTTTTTGTCAGCTTTTCAAACCTCTTTGACCAATTGAAACATAGAGCCATTCACTGTGACAGGGTGAGTAGCCAGTCACTTTTTGTCACCTTTTCAAACCTCTTTGACCAATTGAAACAGAGCCATTCACTGTGACAGGGTGAGTAGCCAGTCACCTTTTCAAACCTCTTTGACCAATTGAAACATAGAGCCATTCACTGTGACAGGGTGAGTAGCCAGTCACCTTTTCAAACCTCTTTGACCAATTGAAACATAGAGCCATTCACTGTGACAGGGTGAGTAGCCAGTCACCTTTTCAAACCTCTTTGACCAATTGAAACATAGAGCCATTCACTGTGACAGGGTGAGTAGCCAGTCACCTTTTCAAACCTCTTTGACCAATTGAAACATAGAGCCATTCACTGTGACAGGGTGAGTAGCCAGTCACCTTTTCAAACCTATTTGACCAATTGAAACATACAGCCATTCACTGTGACAGGGTGAGTAGCCAGTCACCTTTTCAAACCTCTTTGACCAATTGAAACATAGAGCCATTCACTGTGACAGGGTGAGTAGCCAGTCACCTTTTCAAACCTCTTTGACCAATTGAAACATACAGCCATTCACTGCGACAGGGTGAGGAGCCAGTCACCTTTTCAAACCTCTTTGACCAATTGAAACATACAGCCATTCACCTTTTCAAACCTCTTTGACCAATTGAAACATACAGCCATTCACTGCGACAGGGTGAGGAGCCAGTCACCTTTTGTCACCTTTTCAAGCCTCTTTGACCGTATTGGGGGGGGAAAGTACAATTTAACAGTATAGTTTCAAAAGAAAATGCTGAAAGTTGAAAGATTACACAGCCCAACAAAAAAAGTAAAAAAAAAAAAAAAAAAAATTCTGGTGCCTTGTAAGTTGGACCTATTCTTGGGTATATTTGGGGTGCTGATTCCAAAAATGGCATCATTTTTACCCTATCAGCTTTAGTTTTAAAGATAGGGCATACCCACCTTATATGCTGTTGTGCAGAAATATATTGTTATTTTATGTGCGTAAAGTCGGTGTATATTGTTATTTTATGAGTGTAAAGCCAGTGTCTGTTAAGCTAATTGAGAGTTTGTGAACAACTGTACAACCAGATAATCTACACTGCTGGCCACCCAAAATGCAACACCAAGAAGAACACGAGATAGCAAAGCCAGATTTCCTGGACACAGAACAACATATACAAAGATGAAATCGGTGAGCGTACAGGCCCGTGCGACTTGTGGAACACGCAGACATCAATAGTTCATGTGGTCCCCATGGCTGCACGGCTGGCAATAACGGTCGCTACAGTTCATCAGGCGTAGCCGCGGGTGGTGCTTGCCATGCCACTCAGTTGCCGAACAGAGACCAGACATGTTCGATGGGCGACAGCAGCAGTGACACCTGGTGGGCCGTGAAGAATTGTTGCACGATGCATGTCACATGCGGGCGCGCATTGTCCTGTTGAAACGTGGCCGCTGGCAGGTCCTGCAGGTAAGGGAGGACTACAGGCTCCAAAGTGTCGGAGATGTAGCGGTGGCGGTTGAGTGTACCGGCGATGCGTACCAGAGCGGTGTGGGTGTCATATTCAATTGTGCCCCAAACCATAACACCAGGTGACGGAACGGTATGGCGATGCATAATAAAGGTGTCATACAGTCTCTCGCCGTGGTGCCGCCACACGCAGATCCGGCCGTTGTGGTGTTGCAGGCAGAAGCAGGATTCGTCGGAGTAGACAATATCTAGCCGTTCCGTAATCCAGGTGCGGTGTTCAGCGGCCCACTGCCGCCGCACTTGCCAGTGGTATGACGTGAATGGTAATCGGAGCAATGGCCGCCGTGCTACAAGTCCCCGCTCCTGCAGATGATGTCGAACGGTACGGCGACGAGGCATCAGGAAGCTTCCCACGCACAGGTCTGGCAGCACATCACACTTCCACTACTTATCCCCACCTTCTATGCACCCTTCTTATAGGGCTTCTTGATGGCGTGCCGGGCGCACATGATTTGCATATGCCTTTCAATGCTAATCGTTTGCATGTCCTCTCGCGAGTGATGCATGCTGCGAATTTCAGGCCAATTGGCTGCTTCCTTCTTTGTGTTGCATTTTGGGTGGCCAGCAGTGTAGTATAAATATTTGCCAAAATCATATCAAAAATAGCAGATTTTGTGATGTTAGGATCCCGACTTTTGACAGATGACCGGTGGAATCAGCATATTAGGGTGGGTATGCCCTATCTCCAAAACTAAAACTAGCGCTGATAGGGCAAAACTGATGCCATTTTCGGAATCGGCATCCCAAATATATCCAAGAAGAGGTTTAACTTTCAAGGCACCAAAATGTGCAATTGGGCAGTGATGCCTACAACTATGTTAATATAGTTGCATAGTACAACTATGTGAATGTAGTTATTTCTGTTCTCGTATACCTCCCTTTATAATTGTAGGAAGGCCTCATAAGTAACGTGTTTGCGGGCAAGTCAGCACATGCCACTGCACATCCAGTGACATGACATTATATGCCATCCAACTTTACTTCACGCTCTAAGTACAAAGCGGCTCCTTATTTCCGGGAACTTACATTAGAGGATGCACGTTCGTCAAACTACACATTGAGTTATGATGAAACATTTAATGTTAAAGATAAGAAGGAGCTGCAAACAACCATCACATTTTGGTCAGAAAGCAAATGTGGCTTAATGACACGGCACCTCACAACTTTCTTTTTAGGTAAAGCGGATGGTGAAACATTGCATAAAAAACTATGTGAAGCACTTTCTGAGGCCAATTTACCACAAAACAGATGCCTAATGCTTGGATCAGATGACCTAATGTTAATAAGGAAAGTTTTTAGGCTTTTCAATGGTAATGTCCCGGAGACACGAGGTACAAGTCTTATAGACGTAGGTGCCTGCGACATCCACATAACACATATGTAAAATCATTGGAGTGTTTAGATCTCGTGAATTGCATTTTTCTTAACGGATTTTTGAAACATGCAACGACAAGGTTGCTTACCTTGGGGCCTTCAGCCAACAGGATTTTGGAGCAGTGGGACATTATTCAGTTCTATTTCCTGAAGCACATGCCTCTGAGAAAGAGCTATGCTGCTGTTCAATCCAGGTCCTACAAGGCTGTTGTGAGTGCCTTAAAGAAACCTTCAATGAAAGCTGAACTTATTTCACTATTTCATCAGCAGAACTATTCATGAAGTTCACTCAATGTTTTCAGTGCCAAGAACCCACGATTCACAAATTGCATGAAGAAATAGGGAACGTTCTTCAGAAATTCATGGCTCATGTTTTGAAGACTGCTGTCATTAGAAAAATCACTAAATTTTCTAAAGTTATTCTTGATGAACTGTTTACAGTTGGTAATCTGCTTCCTCTTGAAGAACTTGTCATTAATGAAAAAGTCACAGACGAGCTATCTAAACTAAAAGAAAGTGATAAGTTGTTATTTCTGAAAGAAGCTCAAAAGCACTATATTACTGCTTGTAAGCATGTGATGGAAAAGACTTGCTTATGAAATGAATCACTTAAAAATTTTAGGTTTTTAGACCCGAAAGAAAGAATGAATGATAGAAGCCGCAGAGACATATTGAAAGTTGCAAAAATTATGCCATTTCATGTTCAACTGCATTACTTGTTAGATGAGTGGAAAATTTTGCAACTGGGAAAAGATGATACATCATTTGAAAACAAAACTATTGACGATTACTGGCAACAACATATCTCAAAAAGGGACTCATTATCAAAAGATATAAAGTTTCCAAATGTCGCAAAAGTCATAAAGGCAGCTCTTACTTTGTCACATGGAAATGCTGATATAGAGAGATGATTTTTCATTTCTAAGCATATATTAGAAAATAAATCGGCAATGACCGAAATATTTTTAAACAGTGTACTGACTGTGGAGGGATGCCTTGAAACAATATCCTAATTTTCTTTTTGTACCCATTAATCCAAAACTTATTAAGTACAAACACCAAACACATTCAAAGTACACTGCCTTTATGGAAGAATGTAAGAGGAGAAAGAAATTGAATTAAAAGAAAAGAAAAAAGAACAACAAAAAAGAACAGATCATGAAGAAGATATGGAAAAGATAAAAAAGGTAAATCGAATGTGAGATTGCTGCTCTGAATGACAAGAAAAAAGAACACCTTCAAACTAAGGAAGCAAGAGAAGAACTCTTTTTGGAAGCTTCTGGCTAAACTGAAGAAAGCACTCGAAAAATTATTTAAAGGGAGCAAAATTAGCTGAAGGCATGCTCGAGGGAGTAAAATGTATGCAAATGGTAGAAAGAGTGAGAGAAAAGGAAGTGAAAATCATTCAAAAGAACCTTGAGAAAAGAAAATCAAGTATGATTACATCATTTTTTGCTAAGATGCCTAGAAGACAGTAAGCCAAACAGTTTTTTCTTCAGAAATGTTTTTCTGGAACATTAAAGAGAATTGTACGTCATTAGACTTTCAGAATTTTGTGTAATTTTTTTTTTTCTGTAAAATTATATAATGACAATAAAATAGCTATACCCCGTCATAATGAAGAAATTTATTATGATCTTACCTGGCCTATTTTGGTAGGGGAGTATATAAAAAAAAAAAAAAAATTGGTAACTATGTTTGTTGTTTTGTGCTATTGGCAAGAAGTCTCTTTTAGTCACCTTTTAAAAAAAATGTCACTGTTTTCAAAGGCTGCCTTAGCTCCTCATGCTGCTGTGATTCAACTGTTCTATCTAAATTTATTCACATTTCCCACTATCTCAACAATTCCTTATCAGTTTTGTCAGACATAATATTGCACACAGGTTGTTTCTCATATTTATCACCCATTATAATAGTTGTCAATGTGTTAGCTGCATGAAGAGTTACACCTTAGCCACTCATGTAAAGTTTGCAGCCTTATTAACCGCAATAAAGTTATGTGCTATGAAGCCAAAACATTCATTGTGGGAACCAAAACTTCATTTCTAAGCGAAATTTTGGTTCCACTCTTAACTACTTTTTAAAAACTTGTTTTAAAAGTAGTAACTACTTTTTTCATCATAACTTGTTTAAAAAATTCTGCTGGTTTGTTTACTGCATATCATTATGTTTAATTTCAACATGTGCTTGCAATTTGGAAGGCTTCGTGCATTCGGTTCAGAGAACTTCACCACAAACAACACACTGGTTTTCTTCACCATCTTTGTCTGTAACCATAAATCTAATCTCTAAATATTTAAGACCCCTTGGTAAGGATATTTTTAATGAACACCATTTCAGCCACAGATCAATTCAAACAAAGTTAGTATATAGTATAATTGTGACATAGGTCTGAATTATTTTGGGGAATCCATAATGACCAACAACTGACGTTCATTTTCATTACAGGCTGCCAGTATGGCTTCTAGTGTTTGTTGTTGCTGTACGATTGAATGAGGTAAGGAGGAGGAAAGATCAGGTGACACTAGTGGAGCATAAGCATTTTAGTCTTGACAATTCCACCTTCACTCTCGTGCTCAACAGCAGAAACAGTCTGCTTCTACAGAGTGATACTAAGCTAGAGATTGCACTTCTGTCTGATTTTAAATGTTTCCGTTATTAAAAGAACAGACACCTGAAGTTTGACAACATTAGTTCCTCGAATTATTTTATTTTTAAAATTGCCCAGCATGAAAATCTAAATTAAAAAAACATTTTTTTTTAAATGTTTCTTACTTGCAGACCACAGATTGTGAACCATGGATTTAGAAAACTGTCACTCCTATTTACAAATTCTGAGTACCCCAAGACATATTTACTTTTGCATTTTACTTTGTGTTGCTAATCAAATAAACATATTTGACAGTGAAAATATCATTTTGCATGTTATTTCATAAAATATATGTTGTGCATAGGTGTCAACTTCGGGAGATCTAGTGGATGTCAGCTATTTATGTAGTCCTATGTGTATACAGGGTGTTAAGTAAATGGCACGTAATAACCCCAGAGGGTGATTTCTAGGGGAAATTCAAGCAAAAAGTGTTCAAGGACATTTTGTCATTTAGGGCTTATTTACTGAGATATCTGACCCTAAAGTTTAGTGACATCATATCAACAACTACCACAAAGCGTGTTTCCCAACAAGAGAGCCAAACACAAATGAAGTCACAAACACCTCACTGACGTAAGCAAATGAAGCTTACTCAACGTAACTACCTCCATAACAAAGGCCACAGAGACACGTGGCAGACAATAATTTGAATGGAGTTACATTCATTTTCTATGTTTTCTGTAAGAATGTGGAGATGTAACGCTGATCTGATAAACCTGTGTATCTCTGCCTGCCGATTAAAACATGAAAAAGTCCCATGACGTGTTTGCAGTTTCATTTGTGTTTGCCTGTCTTGTTGAGAAATGCACTTTGAGGTAGTTATGGAAATGACGTCACCAAGCGTTAGGGGCTGATATCTCAGTAAAAGCCCTAAATGAAAAATGTCCCAGAACATGTTTTGCTTGTATTTCCCCAAGGAATCGCCCCCTAGAGTTATTATGCACTGTTTACATAACACCCTCTATATAAATCTACAGTGTAATGTTGATCATGTGCCAATTAGGGATATAATTTTAATCAGTGATAAATTTTAAAAATGGGAACACAGATACAGAGACTCTAATTACGTACTACGAATACTCTGTAGTCACTTCGGAAATCGTTGGTCCACCAGATATTACGGAAAGCATCGAATATGCTATGGAAATTAAAGCTCTCGGTGAAGCGACCATTCAAATGATGTGGGCAAAGTTTATTCTAGTATTCATTTAACATTTTGGAGTGTGTTTCTTGGGTGTTTTCAATATTGTTGCATTTCTTCCATGATCTTTCAATAGCATCTCAGGTCACATGCAGAGTTATCACGGTCCATGGAATCCTGGAAATGTCCTGAAATTTTAGTTCCCTTTCAAGATACTGGAAAGTCCTTAATTTTCCATATTCATGTGAGTTGTCCTAGAATTCTTTCCTGCAATAAACATTTTTTTGTTCATTGCTAGAAAAAAACTGCATTTGTTTTCTTTCTTTTGTGGGTTTGAAAACAACTATGAAGAACTTTCAAACTGTGCAGGCACATTTGTTTTTTACAGTGTGTTACAATTTTATTCATTACTACTGAAAAAAGCTAAAAACTACAGAATTTTTTTTAGTGTTTACAACCAAAAATTTCCAATTAGGTCTCTGCAGATAGATATATTATCACCATCATCAACCATTATCAATGCACTGCTGGACGAAGGTCTCCCCAAGTTTCTTCCACAACGGTCTGTCTTGTGCCAGTCTCCTCCATTTTACTCCTGCATACTTTCGAATTTCATCCACCCATCACCCATGTGGTCTTCTTCTGGGTCTTTTCCTGTCCCTTGGAATCCAGTTTAAAATTTCAGCTATCCGTCGATGGTCTGTGTTTCTGGCAATATGTCCAGCCCATTGCCATTTCAGAGATTTTACTCTGATCATGATTGATATCTTCCGCTCTTGTCATTTTTCTGATCCACGAGTTCCTCTTCTTATCTCTCCTGGTCACACCAAGCATGCACCTCTCGATGCTTAGAGTTGTCTGCAGTCTTTGTATGTCTCTTTTAGTTAAAGTCCACGTCTCTGCACTATATGTAAGCACTGGAAGTATGCATTGATCAAACACTTTTCTTTTAAGACATAATGACATATTTCTCTTGAAAATTATACTGTTTCTTCCCAAAGCTCTCCAGGCAAATTTTATGTGCCGATTAATTTCTTCATCAATTATAAATATCATCATCATCATCATTGTCAACCATTATCAATCCACTGCTGGACGAAGGTCTCCCCAAGTTTCCTCCACAACGGTCTGTTTTGTGCCAGTCTCCTCCATGTCACCCCTGCATACTTTCGAATTTCATCCACCCATCTCCCATGTGGTCTTCTTCTGGGTCTTTTCCTGTCCCTTGGAATCCAATCTAAAATTTCGGCTGTCCATCGATGATCTGTCCTTCTGGCAGTATGTCCAGCCCATTGCCATTTCAGGGATTTAACTCTGATCATGATGTGTTCCACTCTTGTCATTTTTCGGATCCACGAGTTCCTCTTCTTATCTCTCCTGGTTACACCAAGTATGCACCTCTCCATGCATCTTTGAGTTGTCTGCAGCCTTTGTATGTCTCTTTTAGTTAAGGTCCACGTCTCTGCACCATACGTAAGCACTGGAAGGATGCATTGATCAAACACTTTTCTTTTAAGACAAAATGGCATATTGCTCTTGAAAATTATGCTGTTTCTTCCAAAAGCTCTCCA
The DNA here is from genome assembly GCA_039090855.1 of Macrothele yani. NCBI lineage: Eukaryota > Metazoa > Arthropoda > Arachnida > Araneae > Macrothelidae > Macrothele > Macrothele yani. The sequence continues at coordinate 179,164,558 of CM077009.1, read as the reverse complement.
GGCAAGTTTTGTACGCCGATTAATTTCTTCATCAATGTGACCCTCACTTGATATCTGCTGTCCAAGATAAACGTACGTGTCTGTTATCTCCAGCTTTTCTCCATCAATCGATAAATCTTCATTTCTTGTAAAAGCATTGAACATCACTTTTGTCTTCTGAAAGTTCATTTTTAATCCCACTTCTTTACTCTTGTCAGCAAGTTCCTGGATCATACTCTGCAGCTCTGATGGGCTAGTTGCAAAAATGACTACGTCATCAGCAAAACGAAGGTGGGTTAGATAATCTCCATTAATCTTTATCCCCTTGTTTTCCCAGCTCAGTGACTGAAAAACACCCTCCAATGTGGCATTAAAGAGCTTCGGAGATATGGTGTCACCTTGTCTCACTCCCTTTCCAATTTTTATGTGTGTTGTATTTTCAAACAGCCGAATCTTTGCACTTGCATTTTCATAGATGTTATTAATAATATTAATGTATGCATCTTCAATACCGCAGGTTTTCAGAGCCATTGTAACTGCTGATGGTTTCACCGAATCAAAGGCTTTTTCATAATCGATAAAAGCCATGCACAATGTAAGTTCATATTCCCTCGCTCTTTCAATTAGTTCTCTCAGCACATGGATATGATCTATTGTGCTGTAGCCACTCCTGAATCCAGCTTGTTCTCTCGGTTGAGCCATGTCCAGTGTTACCTTCAAGCGATGTGAAAGAACTTTAGTGAAGATTTTATAAACTACTGATAGGTGGCTGATAGGTCTGTAGTTTCCGAGATCCTCAATGTCACCTTTCTTATGTAGCAGGATCATTGTAGCGGTGTTCCAATCCTCAGGAATCTTTCCTTCATTAAGGCATCGAGTGAAAATTTGGGCGAGTACTGTTTCGATTTCTCCACTTGCTTATTGTATGATGTCTACAGTAATTCCATCTTCTCCTGGAGCTTTTCCTCGCTTCATGTTCTTGATTGCATGTGCAACTTCTGCTGGAAGGACTGGAGGAACTCTGGTACTGGTATCTTTCATGATGTCTGGAGTGCATGTATCATCCCTTTCATATAATTTGGAGTAGAAATCTTTCACTCTGGTCAAAATTTCGCCTATATTTCTTGTTACAGAACCATCTTCTTTTCTCAGTGCCATAATCTGTTTTCTTCCCTTACTGAGATGTCCCTTTGCTATCTTTAGGCTTTGGTTGTTTTCAATTGCTTTCCTTACTAGTTCACAGTTGAATTTTCTTACGTCTTCAGTGATACTTTTTCGTACTGTCTTGCATAGCTCTATATATTCCACTTTGGAAGTCACATCTTCTTTAGTTGTCCTCATCTCTCTTCTTTTTTTGCATCAACATTTTCGTTTTTCCTGATAATTTATTTACATGCAACTTGTTCTTAGACTTAGCTAATTTTGTTGCTGTTTCCATAAGAGCTTTGGTTACTTTTCTGTTAACTTCAGAGATGTCCACTTCTTCCGATGTTAGGCCTTCTAAAGCAGAGAACCTGTTCTTCAGTTCCAGCTTGAAGGTATTATGGTGTTTTAAGGTTGGTTATGTCAATAGATTTTGTTTGTCTTATGAGCTTGCCACGTTCAAGTTTAGTGTTGAGGTGCATCTTACATCTCACCAATCTATGGTCACTACCTGTGTTGAACTTGTTTAGCACACTGCAGTCTTCTATGACGAATTTTTTGTTACACATAATAAAATCAATTTCACTTGTCGTCCCATTTGGATGTCTCCATGTCCATTTCCTGTGTGGCTTTTTCTTGAAGAAGGAGTTCAAGATGAAAAACCCTTCTGCCTCTGCAAACTCGACGAGAGTATTTCCACGCTGGTTTCTGTTGCCGTGACCGAATTTACCTACTGAAGTTTCATTGTGTTGCCGTTGCCCTATTTTTGCATTGAAATCTCCCATAATTATTTTCAAGTGCTGCTTACCTTTATTATTTAGATGACAAATTTCCTCATAAAATTCTTCAATTTCCTCTTCAGGATGACTTGTGGTGGGTGCATAAGTTTGAATAATCTGAGCCTGGTATCTTTTCGAGAGTTGGATAACAAGCCGTGCAGCTCTGTCAGAGGAACTTTCAACTTCTACAACTTTATCCTTCAGTTTCTTGTTTATTATAAATCCAACACCACTAGTTCTGCCAGTATCTGTCCCACGATAGTAGAAGAGATGTCCACTTTTCAGTTCGATGAGATCTTCTCCTTTTCTCGTTACCTCACTTAGCCCCACGATGTCCCACTTGATCCTTTGTAGTTCCTCTTCCAATTCAAGAAGCCTTGAATCAGAAGATAGGGAGCGTCCATTGTACGTAGCCAAGGTCAGCATCAGATGGCAGCCTAGTCCGGTCCTCCGGGGATTCTTAGCACCCTCTGCCTTCATGTCGCACTGGCCGCTGCCTTGGCCAGGTACATTCCAGCTGCCGGAGACTGAGGGCCAAGATTTAAGTTGTGGAGTCATTTTGGAGGGGTTTGGCCATAACTCACCACGCTGGCCAAGCGGGTTGGTGAGTGTGGGATAGAATTTCCTCTAATCCCGATGGTATAGTTATACCGCTATTGGCGGTCGTCAGAGCCCCTTTAGTAGGAACAGGATGCACCACGAGAAGGCGGGGTTGACATTTGTCAAGGAGAGGCTGTGATGTTACGCATCACCTGACCTTACATCCCACATTCATATATTATAAATATATGCCCTCCTAATTTTTCTTATGCACATTTTACATTTATGCAGCTATGCTTTTATGTATTTTTTTAAAGGGGGGGGGGCTTTTATTGTTATGAGTGACTTAATGGGTGCCTGTGTGGCAAAGCATCCGCATAGTCAATAGCTATGCAAGATAGCTCTGCAGCATGTTTTCATAATAAAATATCAAAGAAATACGAAATTGTGGAATTTACAGATTTTTCCTTGTTTAAAACCTTTTTTTTTTTCAGTAGATGCATGTCACCTTTTCGAAATTTCAATTTGTTTCCAGGGTATCTCCTAATTGGCATCTATAATGTCCAGTTTGATCCGCAGTTCAGTCAGCGTGTACTGTAGTTTGTGTACATCTGATCATCATAGGAAGTAGTTATTGTCCAAAGGTTGAGAACTGTTTGCTAATGTTTACAAAAGATTATTGTAACTTGCTAAGCCTAGTATGGTGATTGATGTAATAGTAAGTAATGCAATGAGTCCAAATCTGTTTAAAAATTGCAAACTATTGTACAGTTTTGTGACCCCTTTTTGTGGACGTACTATACACCCGTACTAGACACAGGACGTGACTGTGAAGGGGTGATGTTATGGATAATAATTGTCGCTTACATCAGTCAGATATAAACAAACTAGACATTTGCTTTCCTTCAGAGGATCCTCAACAAATTTCTAATGAAGTTGTATAAATACAAATGCATGTGAAATGTTATTTTTACTACTCACAATGTTTATTTAAGTAGCAATACCAAGTAAATTGCCAAAATGATGCAATGGATTACTTAGAATTTCTAGAAAGAAGTGTGTGCATCTTCTAACATTATTCCCAAAGTTCTTCAAAATTGAAATTAAAATAGAAGCAGCATGCGTTTAGCAATTTTCCCTTCATCTGAAGGATGTGTCTGGGATTTTTGTGGTGGCGGTTCTGGACTGTGTTTTGGATCCAGAAAAATTGCATATCTGTGTGAGTGCAATATATTGTTTTTCTGATTCTGTCAATACGTAGAGAAGAAAAGGGCTACTCCTTTATGCTTTCTAACAAAAGCATTAAGAGGTCACTACTTACAGAAAACTGAGGTTTACAAAGACGATTTGGTCTGCACCTACGTATTATGACAACTACTCGACATACACAGGAATTAGGACTAGAACGGGTGGTTTTATGCTTTGCCAACACTTCTAGGAACAAAAATCAAAAAAAGTTCTTGAAAAATGTTAATAATCATATTAAATTATTTATTTATTATCACACACTTATTTGGGATTTAGCTCTGTGATAGCACAACAGTATAACTGGTTTTTGGCTAATTTAAGATCTGAATTTTTATAGCCTCACAAAAGTTGCACCTCAGACTGGATACGAACTCATAGGTTAAATATTTTTGTGAAATGCACTACAAACACATGGTAAGCATGTAATTTAGCAATCTAAATTACTTGGTAGAAAATATCAATAAAAAAGGATATACATAAGTGCTGATGAGTTGAAGTACACCAAGACAAGAGATTTAAAAGATAATCCTTGTTTATTGGCGTAAGTAAACTGAGAAATATATACAAATTCCTTCGCAAGCTTTCTCCGTCAACGGATGGCTTCGTCAGGCGGTTATTAGGTTAAGAGCACAGAATCAAATTAGAATTTAAATCAATGGAAGTAAGAACAATGTGACCTAAAGATAAGTACAGGCGATCGCACATGCATCTGAGGCATGAAACTGTAAGAGACGTGCATGAATAACACCAAAGTTTAACATTGGAGTGCTACTGTGGCACCCAAGAAATGTCTATCTCAGAGATGTTGTTCAACTTGGGCACCTATGCGAGTTGATGTCCAGAAGGGTGTGCCAGATTGATGGTAGTTCAGTCGAGATGTCAGAGTTGCATACATTCTGGCGCGTTAGGATCTCTATGGTTTCTCTGACAGCTGCCAATTTTTTATTGTGGTACGGAGTTTCTCTACGGAAATTCTGCCATAGCGCTTGGGCTGCCTGGCTCACTACTTCCCTAGACAGTGCTGTCAAGGGCTTTCCATGTTTAACGTCACGTTCATGCTCCGCCAACAGCAGCTTGAAGGATCTTTTTGTGAGATCTATGTAATATTTTAGTGTTGTGTCTGGATACTTTAGCGGGATGGTATAAATACCTGCATCTGTGTGTCTTGCGGCTTCATGTGGTTCTTGACTTAGTAGTGCAGCCAATGGCTTCGGGGTTTTTAGTCCAATATTTAGGCCTCGTTTCTGAAGACTACCACAACCAAAAATCGGCAGCCGTCAGAGAAACCATTGAGATTCACATAGGAGCCCAACTTAAACATTTCTTGGACACCACAGCAGTACTCCGATGTTAAACTTTGGCGTTATTCAGGCACATTTCTTACGCTTTCGTGCATCAGATTCATGTGCGACGTGACTGTATTTATGTTTAGGTCACATTGTTATTACTTCTATTGATTTAAATTATCATTTGATTCTGTGCTCTTAACCTAATACACTGGCGGAAAGTGAAAAAAGAACACCAAGAAGGAAACGTCTGATACCAACGAAATTTATACAGCATAATAACGGAATACAGAGGATAATGTGATCAAAACATTATGGCAAAATACAGCTGTATTTGCTGGTAAACTGAAAAATAACATTTCCATGTAACATGGTTAGTACAAGGTTGAACCGCCATGAACTGCGTCACGCTGTGCAATTCTGGCATGGAGTCTGTCGTACAGATGTTGCATGTAAGTTTGGGGTATTGAGTTCCAAGCATCCTCAACCTGGACGCGTAAATCGGGGATGGTCGTGGCTGGCCGTGGAGACCGGATAAGTCCCCATAAAATCCCACACGTGCTCATTGGGGGACAAATCAGGTGAACGTGCAGGCCATCACACCCTTAAGTGCATGTTGCGTTGCACGTGCCGTGTGTGGGCGTGCGTAATCTTGCTGGAAAACACCATGATGGACCGACCTTACAAATGGCACAACGGGCTAAATGATGTTGTTGATGTGAGAGGTGCTGTTTAACGTACCCGGTACAAACACCAGTTGTGTACGGGAGTGATCGCTCCCCACACCAGGAGACCAGGTGTAGGCCCTGTGTGTCGCTGGCGGATGCAAGAAGGGTGGAGACGCTCCCCTGTGCGTCTGCAAACACGCATACGGCCATCGGAGGCTCCCAAGCAGAATCTGCTTTCATCGCTGAACACGACAGATCGCCATTGCGTTCTCCAGTGCAGACGTTGGCGACACCACTGCAGCCGTTCCTGACAGTGAGCTGGAGTCAGAAGTACACATGACAGAGGCACACGTGCACGTAGTCCTGCATCCAGTAGACGGTTGCGGATTGTTCGCACAGTCACCTCAGGTGCAACGGCAGCTCGGATTTGCGTCGCAGTGTATGTTCTGCTTGACAACGCCGCTCTTCTTATGCGTCGATCGGTCCGCTCATCAGTCCGTCTATGACTCCCGGTTCCACGTCTTCTCGTGTGGGAATGTTCCTCGGACCATCTACGCCACCATCGCACCACCAGCGATACTTCCCGTCTAATTCGCTCCGCAATACGACGATACGACCACTCGGCCTCGCGGAGTCCGACTAGACGACCTCGCTCAAAGTCTGATAAGTGCTGAAATCTTACTCGTCTTCCATGTCCAGGCATTGCAGCTTCTTCAGGGTCTTCGCACGTGTCCGTACGCCGATGACTGAATACATTCACTTCGCCGTACTCCTTAAATACCACCGACGATAATTCGCATAATATGCCGTGCTGTGGCGTAAGCGCTCACCGGTTGGTCCCGAAATTAACATCACACCTTCATAAACTCGACCTCATTAACATATGTAAATTTCCTGATCGTCCGCCAATTCCGTCTTGGTGTGTTTTTTTTCACTTTCTGCCAGTGTAACTGCCTGACAAAGCTGTCCGTTGATGGAGAAAGCTCGCGGGGGAATTTGTATATATTTCTGTTTACTTACACCAGTAAACACGGATTATCATTTCTTCTAAGAATATATATATTTAAAATACATTATTTCATTAATACTGTGCATTGATAAAATGTGTATTATCTTAATGAAATTTCTGGTTGGGTACATGTGTATGACATCTCCTTATGTAGCAAGTTATACCGATGCAGTTTTTCTGGGCACTGCCAGCTATCTGCGTCATAATCGATGTGTGCTGCTAAGACGGTATCAGGGTTAGACATCTTGTAGTATGTTAGTTGATGTGTAAATGGGGAAGATTAAAGTGTTGTTTTTGTTGGAATAATGTATTGTATTCTACAAGTATTTGATTGATACATTAAATTAGACATTTTATGATAATTTTACACACATATATATACTATATATTTGATTGGAGGTTTAACGACCACCGTGAGCAGTTCAAATTCTTTATTAAAACAAGGTATGTTACAATGAGTCGCTCGACAGCAAATTAAAATGCCAAAACAATGAGTGACAATGAGATAGTCTATACATGATGCAAGTGGGAAACCGTCCCATAAAACAAAACAAAAAATCGAATGATAAAAGACATTATCGGGTGTCAACACCCGAGGCATACATTTGATGAACAGAACATGGGTAATGCATGTATTATGTATATTGTTATGCAATACAGTTACCGGACAAAATAGAAAGGCAGCAGAGAACATTCGACGAAAGCAATAGTAGTTGGAACACACGAGCTTGTGGTTCCAACAAACAAAAAACCGGTACATAACGAGCAAAATGCTTATAACAAATTATTGGAAGGTATGTACAGAGCAGTTCACAGAAACCACGGTGCAAAGAAATTACAGTACAGTAGCGAAAAAACTGGGATGTGCTACGAAGGCACAACACAATAATAAAGGAAGGATATATTAAATACAGTTATCGCGATTAAGCAGAAGACATGATACCAAGGCATAGAAGCACGGTGCAGAGAAATTACAGTACGTAGCGAAAAAACTGGGATGTGCCACGAAGACACACGCAAAACCCAATAATAAAGGAAGGATATATGCAATACAGTTTTCGCGATTAAGCAGAAGACACGATACCAAGGCAGAGAAGCACGGTGCAAAGAAATTACAGTACAGTAGCGAAAAAACTGGGATGTGCAACGAAGGCACACGCACAACACAATAATAAAGGACGGATATATGCAATACAGTTTTCGCGATTAAGCAGAAGACACGATACCAAGGCAGAGAAGCACGGTGCATACAAATAACAGTACAGTAGCGAAAAAACTGGGATGTGCCACGAAGGCATACGCACAACACAATAATTAAGGAAGGATATATGCAATACAGTTTTCGCGATTAAGCATAGGACACGATACCAAGGCAGAGAAGCACGGTGCAAAGAAATTACAGTACCGTAGCGGAAAAATTGGGATGTGCCACGAAGGCACACGCACAACACAATAATAAGAAAAGGATATATGCAATACAATTTTCTCGATTAAGCAGAAGACACGATACCAAGGCAGAGAAGCACGGTGCAAACAAAAAACAGTCATCGGGACACAAGAGCTTGTGGTCCTGAAAAGCAAGGACCTAACGTGCGAAATACATAAAAAAAAAGTAGATTAGTACAGGACAATTCATAAGAAACACGTTGCAGAATACGTGCGAAATACATAAAAAAAAAAAGTTGATATGTACAGGACAATTCATAAGAAACACGTTGCAGAATACAATTACGGAAAAAGCACGGTGCAAACAAAATAAAAGACCCGAACGGAAAAGAGAACCAAAGTTTGGACACACAAGGTTGTGGTCACAGAAATGAAGACACGAATCACTCTCCCCGTATTAAAACTGTGCAAGAAAAAGAACCAACGAAAAGTACTAGCAAAGTGAAGAGAACAGCCAATCCAAAAGAGGACACAATCAAGTCACCAGTTGAATGTCAGAGCCAGCAATGGAAAACCACCCGGTGTGCTGGGCCCAGGTGTTCTGAAAGGTGCCGATTGTTTGCGTGGAAGTTACAGCTGTGAGTTCCAACCGGAGGCGTGCCACGAGCCGGCCCCGAAAGCTAGCCCCCAGCCACCCACCGGCCAACAAAAGAGATGGGAATACAGGACAATTCCTGAGAGATTGATGAAATGAGTGAATCACTTACTTGGCAAGTATAAAAAGAAAGCAGCAGGCATACGGGGGCGTGTGGGCGGAGGTTTTGTGAGCAAAAGCCACGGATATGCTTGAAACGGCAAGTCAGAACAAATTATGTTAGCTAACCGGAAAACAGTATGAAGTGGCAGCAAGATAGGGCAGTGGAAGTACATATGAGCGATGTCACCGTCAACGCCACAGAAAGGACAGAGAGGAAGAGAGACATGCAATAGAAAAGATAGGGGACAGGGAGCCGGCGATGAAGGAACCGCCAGTGGATGTTACGTTCTAGAGGGGAAGAAGAAGCAGATCAAACGGCCAGGGAGGAGGAAGGAGAAACCCCGGAAATGGGATGGGGAGACTATACAGGTCAGCGGTAGAAAAAGAAAGGACAGGGGCGACAGAGTCACGAAAAGGAAAAAGAATGGAGAGGAAGGCTCGGGCCGGGGACGACGAGGAGGCCGTCGTCAGACACAAGAGAAGGATAGAGAAGCTGAAGGGAAAAACGGAGAAGGGCATAGTCATACTTGAGGTAAGGAGTTGGGGTGGAAACGAGTAAGTCGAGAGGTTTCCAGGAAAAATCGGGATTAATTAGGGCCTGCACGGTTATTTTTTTTTATTGAAGGTTTAACGACCACCGTGAGCAACTCAATGGGCTATAAGCAATCGCCCGTCCCTAATTTAGGGTCACTGGTTCCAGGGAAGGGAGAGAACCAGTGCCGTAAGACGAACACAACATCCATGCCTGACCGGGATTCAAACCTGGACCCCTTACGGACGAATGATCAGAGGCCAGCGCCTTAGACCACTGCGCCACCGGAGCGGCCTGCACGGTTAGGATGTCAGCACGGAACCAGGTGAAAAATAGGAAGAAAGGCTGATCAGGAGAGGGGAGTGAACCAGGGTAGAGGAAAAGAGTGGTTCCGCAAGGAGATCCAGGGTGGTCGTTCGGAGAGGGGGAGGGACGGAAAAGCGCTAGAACCTCAGATAAAATAGTAGTAAACTTAGAAGAAGGAATAGTATAGTAATCTATCCTGAGGAAAAGAAGAAAAGTGAAGGATGGATCGCGAAGGGAGATAATAACGTCAAGAGAAAGTGTAAGAGAAGGCGAAGTGACAAGACGAAGGAACGAGGCGATGCGGTATGCACGATAGTAACAGCGATTATCTATGAGATTAATGCCCCCACTTGACAGGGAGATATAGCGTCGGAGCGGCTGACCAGTGCTTTGAAATCCAGATGACTGAAGTGAAGATACTGTTGAGTTCCGTCATGCGGGTTGACAAGAAGACGGTGGAGGTCCAGGAATGAGTGCAGAGGGAAAGTAAATAACGTCGAACGATATGAGCTCGCTGACAGTAACAACTACTTGGAATCGTAAATCTCCAAAACGCTGCTTGATGACGTAACCTAGACTGCAAACTGGTCCATGTCAAAAGGCCCGTGGTAAAGGGATGACCGATTTGGGCTCCAAGGATCTTCTGGGTAGAGGAAGACCCGACCGCACCCCAGGGAGTATCGGTCCGGCCCATGCACGACCCACACAACTAACCAGTACTTTTGGTGACATTAAGCGAAGCGCCAGAAAAAGCAGCGTAAAGATGGTAGGTGGAGAGAAGATTGTTGAATTGGACGTCCTAGCAGAGACAAAAGGTTGCGTCATCTGCATATGCTGTAAGTACGCACTCGTGGTGCCTAGTGCTGGCAACTGTCGGAGGAAGAGTAGACAGGAGGTATGGTTCAAAGACAATGGCGAAGAGTTGCCCCGAGAGAGAGTAGTCCTGCCGGATTCCTCGACGAAAAGGTACATTAGCCGTCAAAAAGGAGGCCGTCCGGACGTGAAAGAAAGCGCCCCGATAGAGGCTGAGAAGAAGAGAAACGAAAGAAGAAGGAAAGCCAAAGCCGAGAAAAGTGGCTGAAAGAAAGTCGTGAGAGATGTTATCGAATGCTGATCTCTGGTCAAGGTTAAACAGGGCGAGGAGCGAGGAGTGGGTGCAGGCGAGAAAAACTAGGTGCTGGAGGAAGGAGATGTTAGAAATGGACCGACCAGGCACAAGGTATGACTGGTTGGGGGAGATAAGAAAGGGAAACACAGAGTTCAAGCGGCGAGAGAGAACTTTAGTGAAAAGTTTATGGTCCAGATTGAGAATGGAAATGGGGCGCCAATTTCGCAAGTCCAAAGGGTCTCCCTTTTTGGGCAGCAAGATGATGTGCGCTACAGTAAACTCCGGCGGTAGTGCTAAAAAGGTTTGGGCGCAAGAAAAGCAAGCGAGAAGAAAAGGCATCAGAGACGGGAGGAAGGCGCGGTAAAAGGAGAAGGGAAGGCCGTCAGGTCCCGGAGATGCGCGTGAATTAAGGGAGGCATTAGCTTCCGAAATTCAGCAGAAGAAAAGGCGGAAAGAAGAGGATCACAGAGTTGGGGTGGGACCTGATGTAGAGCAGAAAGAAGAGGGAAGGAAGAGATAGCAACAGTAGGCACCACCGCACGGAATTTGTCCTGGAAAAAGCGCCGAACTTTCGTGCATAGACGTGAAAGGTCAGATGGGATGGTACCATCACGTAGGGGAAGGTGACGTAGCGTTTTAGACGTACGGTGTGTTCTTTCGGTACGTGAGAACTCCTCGTAGGAAATCTCCGGCGAAGAAAGGTGAAGCATCTTCAGCCTGCGAGTAGCCTCCACGGCGAGCGGATGGAGTTTCGCTCGTAAAGGTTCCTGAACAACAAGGTAAGCGTGATCTTGTAAGGAGATTGCAGCCAAGGAGCAACGGAGATTACAAATATCCTTTGCACGTTCGTTACGAATAGCGAACGAAAGACGGCGTACGAACAGACGAAGATCGTTTTTGATGTCTAACCATAGACGAAGGGTAATGGGAGCGGTGCTGATGAGATGTTGTCGATCAGCAAGAAAACGGCGGACGCCGGCGCGAAACGCCACATCCACAAGCAATGAATCATCGAAGGTCCAGGAGCGTTATCTTGAGGGCGGGAAAAAGGAAACGCAGATGGTAAGCGCTACAGCACAATGGTCGGAAAAGGTGAAAGGATGATGTCTCGCCGCAGTGATCGCTGGAAGCAGCGGTGGGATGACGTATATGCGATCGAAACGTGCTGCCGCCGATCCTTGTGCTGGAGAATTCCGCCAAGTATAAAAAATGGTGTCCGGGTGAAGATGCCGGAACAAGTCAACAAAATGGAAATCGGTAATAAGGTGAGTAAGCAGATAAACAAGAAGGGAGCGGTGCTCCCCCTCTTTACACGAGCGGTAAAGCAAAGGCTGCAGAGGGCAGTTAAAGTCCCCCCGCGGACGCAAAAGTCCTCCGGGGGGGACGATGGAGTTGAGAGTGAGTTGAGAGTCGTCAGTAGGAGTATACGCATTAAAGATACGATATGGTACACAATTGATGCAAAATGTAAAACATTGTAATTGATCTGTAAAAAAGTTGTTAACAGCAACAGGAGTGATGGATGGACGAAAACAGTGATGTATTCCTATAGCAATTCCGCCTGAACGCAGGACACGGTGGGCATGATGGAAAGTGTACTGTCATCGAATGATGTTGTAGGCGAGCCCCACGTTTCCTGGAGCAGGAGGACATCGGCACTAATTGTCGAAAGGTCCTCATGCACGGCTGAATTCACCTCGGGGAATCCAAACCCCCGGCAGCTGAAGGAAACTACCGTGAAAGCGCCAGGTCACCCGGCGCCGTGGTGAGCCTGGTGATCGAAATCTTGAGTCCGTGGATCTGTTTGCGAATGAACTTGGACGTCTTAGCGGAAGGACCGGATAAGTAAAAAATTTCCACCAGACTGTCCAGATCGGAAAGCTGTTGCAGGATTGCATTAAGTCCAGCTTCATGGCTCTTTGCATACTGGAGAAAGCTGTGTATTTTTTGCGTTTAACAGGGGAGAGCATGCAGTTCCTCGTAAGCAAGAGGCAAAGACAGGAAAAATGTGTGGCGGAGAGTCTGATCAAAGTCCTCAAATGCTACCATTTGAGAGGAAGGGTCAGAAGTTGTATCAAAGTCTTGAAGATATGATGGTTTCTGGCGGGTACAGGAAGAGGAGCAAGTGGAGCTCCCAGCAGCTTTCCCTCGCTTGGTGGTGTTTCGAGGAGGTTTGGGCGCCGCCCTCTTATCTGGTCGAGCGCTGTGATCAGGTTCAGAGGTGTCATCATGGTCTGTTCTGCCCTGGTGCAAGCGCCGTCAGTATCCGCAATTGATACTTCAGTATCTGACACGACATGGTCGTATACAGAATCAGCTGGTGGATCTAGGGCGCGGAACTTAGAGGACTCCGGCAACACTGGAAAATCGGTCGCGGAAAGAGATGGCTGAACATCAGTCGATGACGAAGCACTTTCTCATCTGAGAGGCACCTCAGACGAAAGGCGTGGAGGCAAGGGCGGGTCAGAGGATTGTAGAGAAGCCACCTGCGGTCAATCTTGTGGCGCAGCCGCAGGATTGGGACACCGCTTGTAAAAGGGCCCAAACTTCTTGCATTTGCTGCAGTGATGTTCAGTGAGCACATCAATATAACGGATTTGGTTACCGCACTTGGCTTTGCATTGAGTCGGGATGGTCTCAATGTCCGCCGGGGAAGAAAAAACAACCCTACCCACATGACGAGCGACGAGCAGGGAGTTGTCTTCGGGGTCTTTAAGGGCAGCAGAATATGTCTGAATCGTTCCAACCACACGGCCAAATGACGCAGAACCGCAAATAAAACTGTATCGGTCACCTCTGGGGGCACCGGGTAGAAGGACAGATTCATAGGGCATTCGGCAACTGGGCTGGGAACAAGATGTTGATCGCCGATGGTGAGGCCGGCATTCGTCACGGCACGAGCATAGTCGGCCTTGGAAAAGTATAAGACAATCGTTCGGCCTCGCCGAAACATGTGTGGAATGGCATGTTTTGGAAATAGCCGCTTTAAAGCGGGGGAATAATCTTTGAAGAAGGTGTTTCGTAAGGATTCAAAGACAACACCTCTGTCTAAGATCGTAGTGAAAGCAGTATTTGCTGGCGAGTCCTGGGGAGTTTCCAAAGAAATGGTATTTCCGTCTCGTTGTAGTTGTGATTGGAGAGCTTCGTCGCCGGCGTACATGCCCTGCGGGGGCGTTGCACAGTGGGAGAGGCCATGGCTTTGGCATACGTAACGAAGACGTCATAGGTTTAGATGACATGGGAAAGGTACCGTTGCACGAGACATCCATTGCGTCGTCGTCAGCAAAGAGGGTGATAGCAGCTTGAGATGAGTGAGAAGGCAACTGAACAGCCTGAGGAAAGGGGTTGTTCACATCACGACTTGAGGGCATCGCAACGGCGCCACAAGGGGAGGGCAACGAAGCAGCACCCATGGAAGAGGTAGTCGTCAAAATCGATAGGACACAGGAAGTGAGGTCCAGTTCCCGGCCCCCACCGCCGGAAGACGCGATTTGCAGTGGCGCCGACTATCGTAGCTTCGACCAGCTCGGCCGAAAGATAAACAAGACGGAATAGGAAAAAGAAAATTCAACTCACCAATCTGGGAGTATTTACACACGATAGCGGAACTTTCCAAAGGTAACTGTTTTGAAACTTGGGATGTACAACTCACTAGAAAAACACAAAATACGCACGAATTGATGGAGCTCAGAAGTCGCAACTTCTACCACCGTGAGCAACTCATTGGGCTGTAAGCAATCGCCCGTCCCTAATTTAGGGCCACTGAAAGGAGAGAACTAGTGCCGTAAGACGCATTTTGTGTTAGCCGAATCGCAATCTTTATTGCAAATGTTTCTAATTCTGCATGGTAATTTGCTCCTGATGTGTGAGAAAATGATGGATTAATAAAATTCCTAATTATTTTGAGGCGCTTTCCTATTTCTATTTTAAATTGAAACTCATGAAAAATTAGTGTAACTTCAAAATAAAACATAATTTTAAAACTGAAAATTTCCCTCCGATATGAAATATTATTCATTCCGGTTTGATATAAACACGATTTGCCGCCCTTTTGGCGCAGTGGTCTAAGGCGCTGGCCTCTGATCATTCATCCGTAAGGGGTCCGGGTTCGAATCCCGGTGAGGCATGGATGTTTTGTTTGTCTTACGGCACTGACTCTCTCCCTTCCCTGGAACCAGTGACCCTAAATTAGGGACGGGCGACTGCTTATAGCCCATTGAGTTGCTCACGGTGGTCGTTAAACCTCCAATCAAAAAAAAAAAAAAAAAAAACACTATTTCTTTTTTTTTTTTTTTTTTATTGAAGGTTTAACGACCACCGTGAGCAACTCAATGAGCTATAAGCAGGCGCCCGTTCCTAATTTAGGGTCACTGGCTTCAGGGAAGGGAGAGAGCCAGTGCCGTAAGATAAACACAACATCCATGCCTCACCGGGATTCGAACCCGGACCTCTTTCGGACGAATGATCAGAGGCCATCGCTTAGACCACGGCGCCACCGGGGCGGTTAACACGACTTCTGCAACTAAAAGCCACGCAATGCGAAAGTACACACAGCTGAAATTCCTTTGGTGTCATTCGAACAACATCAAATTCCCACGCTTTGTGGTTTCCTCGTTCAGATTCGCTGGGCATCTCCAGAATTCTTGTTATAGCCAAAAGTGATTCTAAACTCCTTGGTTGCATCTCACAAGCCAGCACCTAGAAGATTGTTCTACCGACGTAGTCGTACGGAGTTTAAGAACGCTTAAAAAATGACAGAGGTAGAAGAGGTTGACTAGTTCAAGTCAAGTGAAGTTTAGCAAGGTAAGCAACTAAAGCAAGCTGTTTTTTTGAAATTGTCATTCATCTGTAGAAGTGTAGTTGCAGAAAGGAGGTTAACCTCCTTGAGTTTAGGCTCGCACGTCAAGTTGAGGCAGCAGCAAGAATTCTGGTGGAAGATCGTCTTATTGCAAATCAGATGGAAGGTATGTTATGTTCCTTCGTACTTGTTATAAGTTAATATGTCAAAAGTCAAACATCAGTGTTAGGGGTTTATTCTGAATAAGCAAGTGTGGCTTTTACAGTTGTATTCTATCCAAGGAGGTTACAATAAAGTAACTCGAGATTTAACAATATTTTTTGTTAACGTAGGATTTTATGATAAACGTGCACTTACCCTACTTTCTTTGTTCAGAATATAAATTCTGTCCAAGACCACGATACGTTGCACGTTGTCTATTCACGATATGAATGCCATGTCGTGTACTACCTCGGTGTTTTTCGATTCTTTAGAGAGATCGTTATTTAATGATTGTCATTATATGCTTAAGGAAATCAATGCAGTTATTGAACATTTATCTTACCTAAAACCACGTGGTTGTGTCGTATGAACATCGTTCTCTTATTCAGTTGTCAAATGTTTTTTACAGAATTTAAACTTGTATTTAAAAGCTGTAATAATTAAAACACTAGAAGAAGTAGGCTACTGAAGTTCTATTACAAATTTAAGACAAACTCATTCGAATCTCCAAGTTAACAGCAATAAAATTCGGGTGCAGTTGATAATTCACAGCAGATTAAATTTACCTAAAAATTTTCCTGAGGTGTTTTGACTTTGTATTAATTAGTCAAAAAAAAAAAAAAAAAAAAAATTGGAAAATATTTGGAAATTCCCCTTTCAATGGAGTAGTACCACACTGTGTGAAACTGGCCAACAAACATTTCTGGTGGTTTCTAAGGCAATTGCAATGCATATTATGTTGGCCAAATCACATTCTTTTGTCACAAATAGAATATTCATTGTAATCAGAATATTAATTCTAAACACTTACTGGTCATCCATGTAGCACCTTTCAGAAAACTTGAAAGTATCATTACCCCGGAGTGAGAATTGAACCTGCATCTTCTGATTTCTGTTTGAGTATGCGAACCATTACACCACCCAGGACAGTGAGCAGAACTGGATTTAGTTTTTTTTTTTTTGGCAGTAGCAACACTTGCTAGTGACCTTATTTTTAAATTGCATTATCTACTAGCAAAAGTGTATTAACATTATACAAAAGAAACTTCTAAGATGTTCCCCTCCATTTGTCAATCATGACAAATTTTGACTTCACCCCTGTAACTGTCACATTGTAATGCTTGAAGAGATTACAAATATTTAGATATAACTCACCTTTTCATGACCCGATAGATTAATTTTAACAATTTAATTTGAATGCAAATATTTAAAAAATAATTAACTATATTCCCAAAATTCAAGAACACTATTCAAAATTTTAAGTTATTTTTCGTATGGTTTACGATCTGTGTTCAGGTCTTTTCATCATACCACTTTAAAACAGCAAGCCTGGGGTCAAACTTGTCTTCGGACAGACCTTCAACAATACTCATGAGAGCATTCAATGTTTGTAAGTTTAAACTGTCCCTCCAATCACCCTGGATTCTCTTCATGAAACTGAACCCAACCTCACATGCAGAAGTAGATAAGGGGAATATACTGGATGTTTCTACTAGTGCCAAAATGTTATTTAATGTTTGTTCCTTTTTGTATGTGTCTAAAATATTCCGCATGTGCAATGCAGTGGCACTTTACAGTTCACTATAAAACATTCAAAATTTTTCCACTAGCAAAAGTTGCTAGAACTACTTTTTATCACCAGCAAAATGCATTTGCTTGCTAGCAGTTTTTTATTAACATGGTTTGTACAAATGTCCTAAAATTCTGTTACATGTCCTGGAATTTTATCCATTCCTGCCTTGTCCCTGCATGATGTTTTGTAGTTGAGAATTTTGCTACTGACATAACTTATGTCTGACAAATTTCTCTCCCCACTCCCTGCAAGGGGGGGGCTGTTGGTTTTCTTATCTGTTAGGACTGCGTTGTCCGGCCGGGGAGACCATACCTTTGCAATTATTAGTTAGATTTGTAAAATAATTTTTGTATTAGGAAGCTTAAAATGTGAGAATGATGATCCATGCATTCCTTTTCTTTTTTTTTTCCCCCAGATGCACAACGTTGCTGCTAGAAGACACAAAAGGAGATCATATCAAATTTAAAATGCATTTTGTCATATATTTGCTTCTAAATATCATTCATGTTGCAAGAGTATTTTAGTTACAGTCCCTTTTTCAAATAATGCATACATTTTCTGCTGGGGGCGTAACAGTAAATCATGGCTTTCCCAATATCTCCGCTTCTAAAAGTCAGTTTTAAATCATTTTTCCTGCATCGGATACAACTCTTCGGGGGAAATGTTTTGCACATAATTTCTCATTTTTGGTAAAGAATGGTTTGGCCACCAAGGGCATAAGTGTTTATTTTTGCTTCTGATGTATCTGTAGCAAAATCTAAGCTGGAAACTCGATAGAAAAAATTCCTTTGTAAACCGATGCCGCTCACCTCGGAAAACTTTTTGAGAATACCTCCTACTTAAAATAGTGCATGATGCCCCACCGGGGAGCGTACACATATTCCATATCTCTATTTATAGGAGTTCGATTTGAAAAATTCTTTCTTTGTTGAAGAACATTTTTGGTGCAAATGTTTCTCATATAATTTCAAATATTTCTTAACGCACAAGTGTGCCACTATAAGGCATGAGTTCACTTTTCCGTTTACAGCCACATCTGTGGGACTAGAAACCCAAGTTTCTGATTAGCTGCATGGGACATCATTTTTAACATTCTGCATTCATTTTTAAGTTTGCCCAAGCATGTAGGAAGTTGTTTGTTGGAGGTTACAGGTTGAACAGACCTATGGTTTCAGTATATTTTAAGTAACAACATTGGATTATATGTCCTGAAAAAAAATCCAAAAGTCCTGGAATTTTGCGATTGAAAAAGTGTATGAACCATGTTCTAACCACCGGTCCCAGTAGAACCCCAACAATGAAATTCCAAGAAACTGAGAATAAGAAAACTTAGTTTAAGAATCTGAACATCCTCAGGTTTTTGTTTCGACTTGTCAAAATATGAGGATGTCCAGATTTCTAAGCTAAGTTTGCTTAGTCTCGGTTACCTGGAACTTCACTGTCCTGGGTAGTGTAACGGTTAGCCAACGGAAATCGGGAGATGCGGGTTCGATTCCCCCTCCAGGGCAATGAAATTTTCAAGTTTTCTGAGAGGTGTTACATGGATGACCAGTAAGTGTTACAAACAAATTCAGAATTTATATTCTGTTTGATTTGAATATTTTATCGGTTTCCCATGTTTTATGAAGAATATTTCATTCTTCATTGATTTGTCACAAATGTTTTTAATTTTAAATCGTGACTGCTGATGTGTGAGAAAAAGCTGGATTATAAAACTCCTAATTATTTTGAGGCAGCTTTCTATTTAAAATTCATGAAATGTGTGTGCAAATTCAAAACAAAACATAATGTTGAAATTAAAAACTACTTGTGTACGAAGTATTGCATTCTGATAATACAATTTCTGCAATCCAAAACCGTACAATTAAAAAATACACACAGCTGAAAGTGCATGGGTACCATGTAAACTACATAAAAATTCCCACAGTTTGTGACTTCACTTAAGATACCGTAGCCAACAACAAAGAACAGGCCTGGGCGCGAGAAAGTCGCATGACTCTAGCAGTCCTACACGCCGAGCTGAATGTAGCTGGTGTGATCTTCACAGCACGTGTTAGTACATGTCAAAAAGCCTTCATTTTTAAAAGATTGCATTTTTTTAATTTGATTTTTTTGAAGGTAAGTCGTTTTTTTTTTTTTTTTTGCTTGTAAATAGTATGCATGCACCTACTGGTATGTTAGTTTCATTTCTGCTTGCATAATTTATGTGTATATAATCATTAAATTCATAACGTCAAATCCTTTGGCACTATGAAGGCTTAGGAATCCTGAATAGGCTCATTGTTGTTTATTAGCTGTGGTGTAACCATGTTTTGAAATCTAGGGGTAGGGGGTCCAATCACACATTATATGTATACACAAGGGCGTGCCAAGGGCATTTGCCGCCCGGGTGCAAGCCCAGATTTGCCACCCCTTGTACGAAACTATTTTTATTTATTTTTACATGAAATAAATATCTTTAGCAACATTATTTTCTATTTCCGGTAAATAGAGATTTTCCATAAAACACTACTGTCTCATATAAAACTGAAGAGAAAAAATCTGTAAAACTCTAGTTCAGATGATGCTACGAATAATTTAAGAAGTCAGCTTTCTTTTTCTGTCAATTTACACAAGTCTGCATTACCGGTAGAAAAAAAGTTTTGTCATGTACGATGATAAACATATTACAGCTTCTCGATGGATACACACACACATACAGTATATATAACTAAGCAAGATAAGGAACCTGTGGGTAAGGAAAATGATAAACAGTGAAAGACATTATGATCAAAGTAAAATCCCTGAAATGGTAATGGGCTGGACATATTTCCAAGAGATAGGAAAAGACTCAAAAGAAGACCATGTGGGAGATGGGTGGATGAAATTTGAAAGTATGGAGGAGACTGCTCCAAGACAGACTGTTGTGAAAGAAACTTGGGGAGACCTTCATCCAGCAGAAAATTGATAATGGTTGAGAAGGATGATGGTATATATACATGTAATATTAAACAGGACGGGCATCTCTTTAACTATTCTAACCAACATATGTAATATCGTGGAACACATCGAAATTGTACCCCAGTGGTCATTACCCGTATTGCATCGATCCTAAAATATTTTCCCACCCTGTTCTACGGTCAACGCTGGAAGCTCTTTCTTAAAAATTTGCCAACAATAAGGTAATTCAGAAAAGTTAGCATATATTTCTTAAACAATGCTGAAAATGTTCACAATGTGAAGGTAAATTTTTTCGTCGTTATTGACAACCAGATTTAAAGTATGAGCCGCTCAAAGTACATAAAATGCGTAAGGGTCTTAAGTCGACAAATTATGCTTTTTGAAGTCCATTGTGTTATTCCAACATATTGGCCCTATTTGTCATAGCGCTGACCACGCATTCGTGAGTGCTGAAATCTTCAAGATTTAAAAAAAAAATTAGGAAAAGAATTTTCAATCCTTTGCCCGTGGTATCTGTTATTGAACAAAACAGTAAAAATTATTCTCTGATTTCAAGACATTTTCTGTTGAATCCTAAACGAGTTATTTTTACTAGAAAAGTAAACGTTCCACTCAGCATTACAATTTCTCACAGTATAACGCTTTCATAACTTCTCCGACGTCACTGATATTAATTTATCAACTGAAAAAGTTGGTTGTGGGTCCTTCAACTTAGCACCCGTTGAACCCCCACTTGGCGCGTCCCTTAGTATACATATACACTATCTGCCAACAAGTAATTGGACACCCCTGCAATCAACGATATCTGCGGTCCTGATACACGTCACGGCCGCCGCCGTTAAATATCGTGTGGGAAACAACAAAGCAACCAGTCGCATGCAAGATGCCACGCAGTTCGGAGCTCTCTGATTTCAAGAAAGGTGTAATCGTCGGGTATCGCAGAAATGGCCGATCCATACGTGACATATCCAGCAAGTTGAAGTACCCAAAATCGACAGTGGATGGCAAGTGGAAAATGAGAGGTGACTGTCGGAAAATGAGAGGTGACCGCAAAACTGGGAGTTAGAGGCCGACGGGTGCTGGCCAGAGAAATCCGGAAGAACCGCACGAAATCAATGGGCCACATCTGCGAGGAGTTTCAACAGGCATCCGGGAGTGTTCTTTCGATGAGTACCATCCGTAAGGAAGCCCATCTGCTCGGTTATCATGGACGTGTCGCCGCCCACAAGCCTTTGATCACAAAGTCCAATAGCGCTGCTCGGCTAACGTGGTGCAAAGAACGTCGACAGTGGACCGTTGAACAGTGGAAACAGGTTCTCTGGAGCGACGAATCAAGGTTCACCTACCGTTCGGATGGCAGGTCCTGAGTTTGGCGTCTGCCTGGAGAACGCCTCCTGCCGGAATGTATTGTGCCAACTGTGAAGTTTGGCGTCAGTGGAATTATGCTATGGGGGTGTTTCTCCTGGTATGGCACGGGACCCTTGGTCGCAATTCCTGGTAGACTCAACGCCGAGACCTACTGCACCATTTTGGATGACCATGCGCTACCTATGTTGTGGCAGTTTTACGGGGTGGACCCATGTTACTTTCAGGATGACAATGCCACCTGTCATGTTGCGAGGTCCACCATAGCTTGGTATGGTGACAATGGGGTTAATCGAATGGACTGGCCTGTGCAGAGCCCGGACCTTAACCCTATCGAGCACCTCTGGGACGAGTTGGAGCGTCAACTTAAGGGGTGCCCCCACCGTCCGAAATCGGCGAAGGAACTGACCTGTCTTCTCCAAGCCGAATGGAAGAAAATGCCACTAGCCGTCGTACAACGCCTGGTTGAGAGTATGCCCCGGAGGGTCGCAGCTCTAATCGCCGCTCGTGGAGGCTCCGCCAACTATTGAAGGTGAATAAACTTCGCTTTGCTATCACAGGTGTCAAATTACTTGTTAGTAGATAGTGTATATACAATATTATATACATAATGCAGAGCACGAAATTTCCGGTCACCGGCTTGCCATCGGCGAGTGAAAATTTGTCCTTGGCGAGTAAAACTTTTCTCATTGAAGTATCGTAATTTCGTGGCTATTATGTTGGTTTTTGTTTTTTTTCAAATATGCGGCACATAATCTGGTGCTGCTGTAATGCTGAATTTGCTTTCTGTAATTACTCTTTTTCTCCCCTATGAAATTTCCACACAGATGATGAGTAAACCTTCTCAAAGCATTTTTCTCTCTTTTATAAACTGCTGGGTTCTCGGTGCTCATATTATGTACTTGTTTGGAGTCTAAAGATTAAAGATAAGCCTGCAGGCTTATTTATCTATGACCGGCAGTGGTGTGTGTGTGTGCGGGGTGAATCCTACCAAGAGAGGCAAGCAGGCCACAGCAGAGACAATTCCTCAAACTAAGAAAGAAAATTTCAAAAATAAACAAGCTTCCCTCAGATTTATGACACCTGCAATTGAACTACTAGAACAAACTTCTAAAGAGTGCACGAAAACACAAAACACGGGGTTCTCGACACTGCATTTTTTTTTCTTTACTTTTGATAGCGAAGACTAACGGAGAAATTTCGTTTACAGGGAATAAATAAAATTAGGCTCTATTTTAAATACAGACATTTCACGTGGACCAGGAACATCAAACATAAGTCATTGCTCTTTCCACGTTTAGAAGTGAGTTGCAGAAAAATTATCATTGGCCGCCACCGGGAATCGAACCCAGGGTCTTCCAGTTACGCGCCGGATATGCTTCCACTGCGGCCTCGAATTATTTTCGTATGTATCTGGAGGAATTAGAGGCCACTGTGGTACAGTGGAAGCATATCCGGCGCGTAACTGGAAGACCATACGAAAAATAATTCGAGGCCGCAGTGGAAGCATATCCGGCGCGTAACTGGAAGACCCTGAGTTCGATTCCCAGCGGCCAATGATAATTTTTCTGTGACTCGCTTCTAAACGTGGAAAGAGCAATGACTTATGTTTGATGTTCCTGGTCCACGTGAAATGTCTGTATTTATTATTCATTCGCCTTCTAATTATTTGTTCAGTTGCTGCTTACTATCTTTGGCGAATCCCCAGCATTGTTCGGGGGCTCCAAGAAGCAACATGCCAAGTAGCTTGGTAGTGTATGTGAGTGTGGAAGAATTTTAAGCCACTGTGGTGCAGTGGAAGCATATCCGGCCCGTAACTGGAAGACCCTGGGTTCGATTCCCGGTGGCGGCCAATGAGAATGTTTCTGTGACTCACTTCTAAACATGGAAAGAGCGATGACTTTTGTTTGATGCTTTATTTTAATTGTATTTTTAGAAACTGGGAAGAGCAGTGCTTTTTCCGTGCTAAAACAATTTTTGTAAGTTTTTTTGTAAGTATTTATCCAAAAAAAAAAAAAGAAAAGTGTAAATCAATGTAGATACTAGTTTTCTAAGAAAACTGCTCAGTGTGAACAGTTGATCAGAGGATTTTCACCCTCATCGTTAAAATCATGAAATGTTTACCTAACCTATATAGAAAAAATATTTGGAAGACTTGAATGAATAATAAAAAATTATAGTAGGATAAAAATGTGAATTTAAATACAGTATTTCTATCCTATGTAACCAAATAGTTAAAGGGTGATTCCACAGTATTGTGCATGTTGCGGACATGACATTTACAAAGTTAAGGTTCACCATATTTTTATAAAAAGTTGAGCTAGGTGAATAATTTTTTTACAACTCTAATAGATGTCAATGTTTCAGGTGATATGTTAATTTAAATACCAAAATGTACCTACATTTACAAAAAAAAAAAAATATTTTAGAGTAGTTGCAGACATGACTACAGAAGTCCCATCAGTATTTATATTTTTAAGAGAATCTGTAAATGTAGGTAATATAAAAAAGGATAAGGATTTAATGAACATATAATGCAAATGAAATTAGTAGAATTAAAAAATAAATTGTATAAGCTTGGATTTATTTATTTAAAAAAAAAAATCTGTGTTGCAGAAATGACATAAATTCCTTTAAGGGCTTTCTACTATAATGATACATCAGTTATGCAAGTATGAGAAAAATGATAAAGGTTTCTTAAACAGTCTTTTAGTGGAATGCTGCTGCATTATTGTTGTTTGTTATATCACATAATTTTTATAAATTTTTACCAAATTATTAAATGCCAAAAATGCATAAAAGACATTTTCATTAAGTATGGATAGGCTCAAAACTAAGCTATGAATAAAGTATAATTGGCCAGTTCCTTTCTTCAGTATACTTTATTAACAATGCTTTTTATCTTCAGTGCAATATTCAAATCATATTGGAAAAAACATGCTGTTTGACCAGGTGACGGATCACACATCAACACAGACAAATAGCCGTAAATTGGAATAGTTTCAAACTGTGACTTTTCCAAATATTTAAATTTGTTTTCAGCTATGGGCTTGAAAACGTGTTTTACAGTCATGTATTTTTGGTCTACATAAACTACTTGACCAGGCCACCAATGCTCATCAAATAGGTCCGCAATCCATTGGCCTTCTTGTAAATCTTCTGTTATCTGGGGAAGCTGATTCAGAAGCTTGAGGAACATGCTGCAGAACAGTTGTAGGAAATATTATGGCTTGTCAGTGTTTTTGTGTGATAAATGCACATGCATACTTCCTGGTCTTTTTTTCCTGATGGAAGAACATGCTTGGGGTGCAGCTTATGAAACTTAGTTTTACCAACCTCAGCTTTGGGATTTTCACTCAAAAAGAGAGCATGTGCTTTTCGAATAGTCATGACTAGGTAACGTTTTTGGTGAGTTTCCCTTCCTGTTGGTGTTTTCATAGCTAATGTCATCTCTGACATAAAATTCTCTTACTTTTATGAAAATTTCTTCAGACAGTGTATCACACCTTGACTTCCGGTTGACACCAACTTCCATATTTAAAATACGTAGATTTTTTTTTTTCTGGAATTGCGGTTTCAATCAACTTCTTTCTCTTCAGTGCTGACATTTTAAATTTTAAATTGGCAAAAAGAAAAAAATGTTACAATTGCACTGCAAGCTTGTGGAAAAAAGGGCTGTCTGCGCGGACGTTGTGGTCGGGAAATTAATCGTCCACGGATGGACGGTTTTGCGCACCCAGCCCTGAAGTATGTTTTCGTAGAAAACAGTTTCTTCCAGAAGTCGTCCCTATGGGTAATAATTCAAGAGAGCAATGCAAATTTTTGTTTTTTGACACATGCTGATATTATAGTTATATTTGCAAAAACATAAATATTAGAATTCCTCATCATTATTCCTGTTTGAATGATAATCAGGTTCCATGTTCAAAAATAAAATAAAATAAGAATTCCTACCCTAGTAGTAGTCACTGACAGCACATCTTTGGTACCAGAGGTGGGTTTAAACCATACCTTTGGCCAAGAAAAATGAGGCACCCCCACATAAACATTAAAAAAAAAAAATACCCTTCTTTCAATTTGAATTTCAAATTTAAATTATGTAGACTTTTTTATCACAAAAAGAATCAGCACATTCTCAAGAGCAGCTAGAAATTTTAGCACATACATACTACTTAAAATTAGATATTAAAATTTTAAATATTGTTTTCTCACAAATTTAATTGGCAAATTTTAAAACTTAATTTCACCTTCAATTTTTACACTTATTAAATGAAATTACTTGATTTTAACATACTTATAAAACTTACAATTTTTTAACCTAAGCAATACCATTTTTAATATATTTTTAATTATAGTGCTGCTACCAATGTTTATTGTAAATTGGTTGAATAACTGAGATAGAAAGTGAGCTGAATGTACCTGGTTTGCTGGGCTTGCAATCGCAACTCAAAGCAAGAGTTCTATTTACCCAGGATGCAATATTTGTGTTAATTATACAAGCAGAAATTAATCAAATATAGATGCATGCAAAGTTTAACACAATATTTATCAACTAAAAAAAATGACTTACCTTTGAAAAATTAAGTTGCAATCCTTGAGAATTGAAGTACTTTCTACAGCCATAAGCATGTGAATAAATAATATTGTTCATTTCTCTAATGTACAACTGCCAAAGTTTAACCTTGTAAGCAGAAAAAAAAAAAAAGTTCCTATTTTTGGCAAAAAAAATAAAAAACGCAGGGAGTATTATTCTAAAGTCCAGGATTTTTTTATTTTCACCAAAAAAGCCCCTCCACACACGCACACATACACTTTCAGAAAGTTACAATAATCTGAGTAAGTAACCTGGAAATTAACACTTCTGTAAGTAATAAACATTTGTGTATTCCATAAATTTCATTTACACAACTGCCCGCAGCTAATCAGATAATCTCTCACATTGGCTGCGATAACAGCCAAATAGTTCTCATACAGGTTTGCATTCATAATGTATCGTGTAAATTCAGCTGTTGTACTCGTATTTTTCCTAGCACATGAAAGCAATTCTGATTGCATGGCATATAAGCAAAATGAACACATTGTTTAATCTTTGATAAAATGTTTGAAATGATGAAGCTAGATAATGCAGGGTGCTATATATAAATGTTGTGGGTTTGATCTGAAATAACGATAAATATTACCAGGAAATAAACTAACAATAACAAAAAAAAAAAAAATTGCAATAGAAGGCGAAAAGCTGCTTTACTTCCAGTGGGGAAGGATCCAGCTTTCTCGATCAAAGCTAACAATTTCTTCATCAGTGTTAATAAATATTTCATATCAGTTTTTATTGAATTTGCTGTTTATCTGAAAAATGTATTTAATCTTATCACAAGTGGAAGACATAATTACTTTAGATTCTGTTCCTGACACATGGTGCTCCTGCTTACATGTTAAGTTGCCCCGCACGGGGATAACTGGTTTTCCAGTTATTTGGGGAGCGGCGCCCCCACGGCCCGAGCTGACCTTGTGACGGATCCATTTATATATTTCGTCTTGAACGATTATGTAACCGAAGGGACAGCTGTTCATCCAGCTGCTGGGGGATGGCGTCCCCACGGCCCGAGCCAAAACGTGCTATATGTGATGATATTCACATTTTTTTTTATGTTTTCTCACTTGACACGTTCCCGCCTCAGTTGTAGGTTGCTGAGGTTGTGATTATGCGCCAGCTCTGGATTTGAGTTTATCTTTTTCTTTCCTGTCTTCTCCATTTTATGTTCCTTTTGTTTTTCCGAGCTGGTTAGCTAGACCTACCTGCACGTTTGCCGTGTGCGGTGACCCGTAAGGTGGAAAAGGGGATGCTGGAGGCTGAGGTTTCTGGAGGCCTGGGTGTTGTTGTCGCCAGTTGCCAACACTCCTCTTTGCCCCCTGCTTCACCCTAAACGGGCGGCTGGGAACTAACCCACTCCTAGTCAATGAGGTCTGTGGCCGAGTGGAGCCCAGACCTCTAACGGCTTGTCGTCTCGTACGACTGGGTGAGTCTGGGGATAGGGTGGGCATGCCAAAGGGGTGTTCCCCAGGCATGGGAAAGTCTGGGTGCTCGCCGAGCGCATGTCTGCCCTATCAACTTGCTATATCCGCTTGCTATTCCTAGAGCCGTGTCCTGCGTCCACTTGGACTTGCGAACCTCCGGCTCTCCCTCGTTGGGCTCGATTGTGGGTGGGGAAGTCGACGGATGAATTCTAAAAACTTTTTATGGTGCTAAATGATATTTCCCACGAACCTAAAACCAAAAGAGGTATTGAGGAAGGCTTAGCTCCTTCCGCTAAAAAGCATGTGCCCGATTGTTCGAATGCCAGATTCTTTTTTGTGCACTCATTGGACCCTTCAAAGCCTTTGAGTGCCAAAAGTCCATTTGGATCAACAAAGCACTCCAATCCATAGCAAGCTCTCCCAAGAGCGTAAAGAAGCTCCAATCTGGAGATCTTCTTGTAGAGATGTCCACTGTGGCCTACAGTACCACACTTATTAACACCACCACGCTGCTGGAGACTCCGGTCAAAATAACACCCCATGGATACCTAAATTCATCTCGAGGTGTTGTTTCCTCTCAGAACCTCGTTGAGTGTGCTGAGGAAGAATTACTTGAAGAACTGAGGAGTCAACACGTTACGGGTGTGCGGCGTATTCTATTCAGGCGGAATGGGCAGTCCGTCCCATCCCGGAACATCATTTTAACTTTTGATAGCCCTTCCCTGCCAACATCCATCAAGGCAGGGTATCTCCACCTCGAGGTACGCCCGTACATCCCTAACCCTTTGAGATGTTTTAGGTGCCAGTCTTATGGCCATTCTCAGCAGTCATGCAGGAGCAATCCTAGGTGTGCACGTTGTGGTGCCACAGAACATCTTTTGCAGGAATGTGTGGCCGAGGCCGAGTTTTGTGTGAACTGTAAGGGTTCACACGCGGCATCAGCCAAAGATTGTCCCAAGTGGAAGGAGGAGAAGGAAATCCAACGGTGGAAAATATTTCCTATCCTGAGGCCAGAAGAAAAGTGGTTCCTGTTACATCTGATCGGCGATCCTACGCTTCAGTGGTGGTTGCCAAATCTACGGTTGCCATTCAGACCGACATTCTGATCCCCCTTAAATGTCCATTCAATGTTAACGACATCATCGCAGCCGTACTGGAGGCACTCCAGTCTCGAGCTAGGGGTCTGAAAGCGCCACCCACCACTTCGCCGAAGCAGACTCATCCCACCACCAACAAGGGAACTCAGGCCACTTCTTCTAACAAAGAGACCAAAGCCCAGGATAAGAAAAGCATTTCTTCTACAAAATCTCAGGAAACGACTCAACGTCGTGCGCCTCCCGGTAAGACACTTGGGACAAAACATGCTCCCATCTTAGCCCCTGGTCACACGCCTCCAGATCTGGGGGAACCCCCAGCAGAGGCGATGGAGCCGGACTTCGTTTGATCATTTTCATTTCACTTATAACCATGGCTTCAATCATTCAGTGGAACTGTCGAGGTTTTCGGACGAACTTTGATGAAGTGAAACATCTGCTTTCATTTTACTCTCCGGTGTGCCTTTGTCTACAGGAGACGAAGCTTAAACCATCAGACCTGCTTTCAGTTCGAGGCTACAGTGCATTTCGGACAGATAACTCGTCTGGAAATATAGCCTGTGGGGGAGTCGCTATTCTCGTCCCTCACAGGGTTCCGGTATCTTCCGTCGCGGTTTCCACAACTGTGCAGGCCGTGGCGGTTCGTATTTCTATGCCTGTACCTCTTACTGTCTGCAGTGTCTATCTGCCGCCGGACGAGAACGTAAGCGTCTCTGTACTGGAGAGAT
Organism: Macrothele yani; assembly: GCA_039090855.1. Lineage (NCBI taxonomy): Eukaryota > Metazoa > Arthropoda > Arachnida > Araneae > Macrothelidae > Macrothele > Macrothele yani. The sequence goes on along the minus strand of CM077009.1, from coordinate 179,135,103 downwards.
TGGTTGATCAGCTGCCTTCACCCTTTCTTCTACTGGGTGACTTCAATGCCCATCATCATTTGTGGGGTAGTGTCAGCATCAGCACGAGAGGTCGTCGCATAGAGTCTCTTCTGTCCTCGGCCTCTTTGTGCCTTTTTAACACCGGTGCTGACACGTACTTCCATGAACCGACACGATCCTTCAGTGCGATCGATTTGACCTTGGGATCACCATCAATTATTGCTGACTGGTCGTGGACGGTGTGTAACGACCTCCACGGGAGCGACCATTATCTGATTTTGCTCTCGCATCATGCCAACATGCCAACTTCTGCCTCCCGCCCTCCTCGTTGGAGGATGGAGCGTGCGAGATGGGAGGTCTTCACACTGTCAGCTTTGATATCTTCTGCAATGGTGACCCAAGAGTCAATCGACGCAGCTGTTCTTGAAGTCACAAATTGTATTCTTCAGGCAGCTGATCTTTCTATACCAAAAACATCTACGACACTCTCCAGAAGTCCGAAGCCTTGGTGGACCCCTGAATGCGCAGCGGCTAGGAGAGCTCAACATAAGGCCTGGTCTACGTTTCGGCGTTATCCAACCGATGCTAATCTCGTTACATTCAAACGAGCAAAATCCTATGCTCGGTTGGTGCGTCGACGTAGCAAGAGGGAGTCTTGGATCCAGTATGTTTCATCTCTCACTTCACGTGCCAGTTCGAAAAGTGTGTGGGACAAGATTCGTAAGATCCGGGGTAACTACAGCCCTCACCAGATCTCCATTCTCGAGAGTAACGGCTGCACATATGCTGGAGTCGGGAAGATTGCTGATTGTTTGGGGGAGGCGTTTGCCTCCGTGTCGAGTGACCTGGCGTATCCTTCCTCCTTTCTGAGGATTAAATCCACTGCGGAACGCCAGAGAATCTCCTTTGCGCCTTTTCTCGACACCGGATATAACTCCCCCTTCAGTATGGTTAAACTCAGGGTGGCTCTGCATCGGTCCGGCGCTACATCGGTCGGTCCCGATGGCATCCATTATGACATGCTCCGTCATCTCTCGCAGTCGTCTCTCGAGAATCTCTTAATCTTAATCTTATACAATCGTATTTGGTCGGAGCACAGTTTCCCGGAATCTTGGCGAAAAGCAGTTGTTCTGCCTTTTCCCAAACCTGGCAAGGATCCTAAGTCTCCCTCTAGTTATCGTCCAATTGCTCTCACTAGCTGTCTGTGTAAAGTTCTTGAACGCATGGTTAATTCCCGGTTAATTCATTTTTAGAATATCATCAAGTACTTTCACCATCACAAAGCGGCTTTCGCCGTCATCGTTCACCTCACGATCATCTCCTGCACCTTGAGACATCTGTGCGCGAGGCGTTCGTGCGTAGGCAGCACCTGGTTTCTGTATTCTTTGACATCGAGAAAGCCTATGATCGTGCGTGGCAGCATGGTATTATCCGTGACCTCCACGCATGCGGATTGCGAGGAAATCTTCCGACATTTATTTTAAATTTTCTTCGCAATCGGGTGTTCCAGGTGCGCCTGGGTACGACGCTCTCGGCAACATTCCATCAAGAACAAGGTGTTCCTCAAGGTTGCATTTTATCTGTCACATTGTTCATCCTTCGCATTAATTGTCTCTTAACAAATCTTCCTCCTGCGGTTTCGGCTACAGTTTGTTGATGATTTACACATTTTCTGCTCGTCATCCAGCATGAATTTTATTGAAAGGCAGTTGCAGTCTGCGATTAACCAGATCTTTAAAGCGGCGAATAGCAATGGTTTCGTTCTTTCTCCCGACAAGACAGCGTGTGTCCATTTCTGCCGGAGGCGCGGCATCCATCCTGACCCAGAGTTTTTTTTAGACAGTGCAGCCATGCCAGTTTTGCCGTAGACCAAGTTCCTTGGACTGACCGTCGACCGTGCGCTTACATTCCGTGCGCACGTTCGGCGGCTCAAGATTTCCTGTCTGCGGGCTCTATCTATTCTTAAGATCCTTTCGAGAGTCTCATGGGGCGCAGACAGGGTGTCGTTGATTCGCATTTATCATTCTCTAATACGGTCAAAACTGGATTATGGTTGTATCGTGTATGGCTCTGCTCGTCGTTCCGTTCTCCGGCCTTTGGACACTATTCACCATCAAGCACTGCGTCTTTGTTCGGGAGCATTTCGAACATCTCCAATTCCCAGCCTTTACGCTGACGCGAACGAACCATCGCTTGAATTACGCCGTCTGCAGCTGTCTATTCAATTCTACTTGAAACTTAGATCTCTTCCAAACCATCCTTTATACGATGCAGTTTTTCATCCTCAGCATGCTCGTTTATTCGGGAACCGGCCCTCCTGTATTTCAACTTTCGGTCTTCGTATGGCGACCGTAGCCCGTGATGTAGGGCTCGACCTGTCACTTGTTGGAGAGACCAGGGGCTTCGGGGATCCTCCATGGCACCCACTTGGTGTCATGGTTGATACCACCTTTACATCTTTCGATAAATCCTCAACCCCTGCGTCAGTGTACCAGCAGCTCTTCGCTGAGCACCGTGACCTCAATTTTGACTACACCCCCATTTTCACTGATGGCTCCAAGATGCATGGAATTGTTGGATCCGCGGCTGTCTGTGTAGATGACGTGTCAGTAGCGCGGATCCCAGCTGAGGCCACGGTGTTTTCGGCGGAGATGCATGCTGTGTATCTTGCACTACTTCATGTTCAGTCGGGCTCTCATCAACGGGCTGCGGTGTACACTGATCCTTTGAGTGTTGTACAGTCACTGTCATCGTTGGACTGCTGTGACCACCCCTTTCTTCTTTCCGTACGAAGGCTTCTTCGTTCCTTGCTCGAGGCCGGTGTCCAGATACAATTTTGTTGGATTCCCGGGCATGTTGGAATCTCTGGTAACGAGTGTGCTGATGCGGCTGCTAGATCTGCTTCCTCTTTGATCGTCACACCCTTGCCACTGTTTCATCGGGATTTCCGCTTTCTGGTTCGCGACCATATCAAGCGAACATGGCAAGGTCTGTGGGACCAACAGGTGGAAAATAAACTGCATCGTATCAAACCTAATCTTGAAATTTGGAAATCCACATATCGTCGGAACCGTAGGGAGGAAGTGGTGCTTGCGCGTCTCGGCATTGGGCATTGTCGTTTCACTCACCGCTTTTTGCTGTGTGGCGACACTGCGCCGATGTGTGAGACGTGCAATTGCCGACTCACCGTCACTCATCTTCTGTGTAGCTGTGTTCGTTTTCGTGATGTACGTTTTCATTTCTTTCATTCTCATTTGTTGACCGAGGACGCCGCTACACTGCAGCGGCTCCTCAATGACCACTGCAATACTGTTGCTGTTTTTTCATTTTTTAAACAAATTGACTATTTTAAACGTATCTAGATTTTAGCCTTATCGTCATCCTCATTTCTCAGTTTTACTGAATCAGCTAGATTTTAATCATTGTATCATGTTTTTAATACTGTATGTTTCATTATCTTTTTAGCCCTTCCATCGTTCTCATTTTTCAGTTTTACATGATCAGCCAGATTTTAAGCTTTTTACCACGTTTTGCTTGTCTGTCTTGTCTCTGGCGCTCTTTGGCCAAACATGGCCCTTGCGCCATAAAACTCATACAACCAACCAACCAACCAACATGTTAAGTTGCCCGCCTACCTGGAAGGGTTAAAATACATTTCCCCGTAATACAACAAATTGAAATTTCCACTTAGGAAAATGAATTTTGACCCTTCCAGGGCAGGTCAGAAGAGTGTGAAATTCACAAATGTATATACATAATGTTACTTCTTGCTGTTGATTTTAGATATTTTAGAAACGTGGACTCCCATGCTTATTTGAAACAATAAAAAGTACACACATGCCATTGCTAAATATATCTTATACGATATTTATTCCAAATATACTATCATCATCATCAATCATTATCAATCCACTGGTGGACGAAGGTCTCCCCAAGTTTCCTCCACAACGGTCTGTCTTGTGCGTCTCCTCCATGTCACTCCCGCATACTTTCGAATTTCATCCACCCATCTCCCATGTGGTCTTCTTCTGGGTCTTTTCCTGTCCCTTGGAATCCAATCTAAAATTTTGGCTGTCCATCGATGGTCTGTCCTTCTGGCAGTATGTGCAGCCCATTGCCATTTCAGGGACTTAACTCTATTTGTGAATAAATGCAAAACAATTTGGCATTGTAGGTAGTTTTGAATTATTCTATGTAGTAAACAATGATGAGCTTTCTTGTCTGTGTTTTATTCAAAAAATATATACATTCACTTGGTACTTCTAAATAGCATTATTTCCAATCTCGTTATTCGACCTTCCTTTTCAAAAGTACTGTTTTTTTTGGGGGGGGGGGGCTTTTTAATATAAGAAACGATCTTCCACTGTATGTTACTTTACATTGAAACAGTAATAAACAATTATGAAAAGTGAACCAACAATTTTTTTCGTGTAATTAAGTATTTTATTGAAAATCTCTAAATAAAACTGATGTTTTGCAGTAAGTAATGCATGAACATACAAACGTTTTTACACTAGTAAATAATTTTAATTGCAGAAGGTGATTGACGAAATCAGGAGTTGTTGAACATAAGTGTTACCTTTATCCGAAATTTATAATATATGTATGTAAAGAATATTATTTATGTTTGATCTCATGCTAAAAGAATGTAATCCCCTACATAGCCCCAATAAAACGGGGTAGATTAAAGTGCAATGAAGATTTAACGTTTTTTTCTGGCACTGGAGATGAGCAGCTAGGACTACTACTAAGAGCAGCTAGGACTAGTACTAGGGCAACATAACCTTCGCAGAGGGGTGTGGCCATCCAGTCTATCTTGTTGACTGCGTAAGGTACCCTTGGCATCTCCAGAGATCATTCTTACGTCCTTGATACTTTTCAGTCGGAATTAGGGTCACCAAACGCAAAAATGAAATGTGACAATCTATTCTGAAATCAATTGAAATAGAGGACATTTCAAGATATAGACATTACGAGGAAAACATAAATGCAAGCATTAAATAATCTTGTAGCATATGCTGATATAGTACAATTCCGAAAATCCACACTCCAAAAATCCGCAATTGCCTAAAATCTGCATGGATTCAAACACCGGTTAGTTGACAGACAGGTAAAAAAAAGGTTTCAGAAATCAAAATTTTTTATTTTCCAGCTGACATAAAAAAATGTTTAAGATCTTTTTAAAGGTTTTTAAAATCTTTTTTATGTGCTTTCTCTATTTGAAAAATATTACTAATGATATAAATTTTTTTTTTTTGGTCAAAAATGATGGTACAGTATTGAGAGATTGAAGTTCAAATAAAGCACATACCAAACGTGCAACTTAGCATTGTGTGCTTACATTTCTTTCCGGTACATGTGCTGTGAGAATCTGTTTTTTTTTTTTTTTTTTTTTGTCTTGTTTCATGTCTTAAGGTAAAAATTTTTGAATAATTGTTTGGAAATTTGAGAAAATGGCAGGAGTGAAGAGAAAGCACAGCTCTTTTACGATTCAGCAGAAAGTGAACTTGTTGCAAAAACTTGATAATGGCAGTGCACCAAAGCATGTTGCGGAGATTTTTGGTATTGCTTTTCGGACTGTGTACGATATTAAGAAAAACTAAGACGAGATATTGCAAATCTATGCAATAAGTGATAACAATTCTGAAATTGCTGATCGCAAAACGATGCATGAAGCTAGAAACTCCACCCTCGATGTTGTTGTTTACAAGTGGTTTCGACACGATGGTATGCCAATTACAGGCCCACTCTTATGCGAAAAAGCCAAGCTATTTCATCAGCAACTGAAGATTGATGAGCCTTGTAATTTTTCAGTTGGATGGCTATCCCGCTTCAAACAAAGACATGGAATTCATTACTTGAAATCCTGAGGGGGAGCAAGAATTGGCAGATAAGGTAGCTGCAGAAGTGTTTCTGGATGTGTTTGCCAAATTTGCCCAGGAGGAAGCTTTTTCTCCTGAACAAATTTATAACATGAATGAAACCGGACTTGTCTGGCATTGTCTGCCAAGACATTCTCTAGTGTGTGCTGATGAAGTAGGACCTTCCGGTGTTAAGGAAGGCAAAGAAAGAGTAACAGTTGCTCTTTGTTCCAATGCTTCTGGAAAGCATAAATGTATGCCATTTGTGATTGGAAAAAGTGCTTGTCCTAGGGCTTTGAAGGGCTTTAAAGGTCTTACTCGTAATCTACCGCAGTAATAAAAAATCATGGATGACCAAAAAAACTCAGTACAGGCTGGTTCAATAATCACTTTGTTAAAGATGCCAGAAAACACTGCTTGGAGGTCGGACTTGCTCCAGACTAAAATTTTGTTGGTATGGGACAAGTGCAGGGCACATCCTGAAGATTTAACTTCAAATAATGTTACAGTTATGTTCTTACCCCCAAACACAATTTCATTAATTCAACCCATGGAACAGGTCATAGTTAACAGTTGGAAGTGCAACTACAAAGGAGAATTTCTAAGGAAACTGTTGAACTCTGATAAATCGTTTCAAACAATCAAAACGTTCATTAAAGATTTCACAATGAAGGATTGATAGCAGGTTCATGGAACAATGTGGGACGTTCTACTCCGATAAATGCCTGGCATAAGTTATGGCCAGCATCAATATTTATTGACTCTGAACCCAAGGATTACAAGTTTAGGCCAAATCATAGGCTACGCAGCTTCTAGCATATGCCAAACAAGCAAATGTGGCAATGATGAATGCGTTTAGAGAAGAAGATATAGTTGAATGGATGGAATCTTCAGACAAGAGTGAAGTCCAAACGATGACTGAAGATGAAATCATAGCTACTGTGATTAATCCTGATGCAGGCGATTCAGACACACAGCGAGGATTCTACTACCAAAAAAATATCCTTAGGTGATGGAATTTTGTTGGAAGAACAATACATTAATTTTTTAGGGCAGCAGAAATGTGTTTTAGCACAGGAAATAATGATGATTTATAGACCAGGTTAAACTTCAAGGAGAGAAACCAAATTTAAAACAATTGAACATTGATGGAATGTTTGCCAGCCAGAATATTTAATTGACATATACAGTATTTGGTAAATAAAAATTCAATTAATTAATACAGTACTGTATTATGAATTTGTTTCCCTATATTTTACTTATTAAATATATATCTATATAAATTCCAAATACTACTAATTACAGTATTAAATACATATTACTAATTAATTTTACTAATAATTAAACAAATGAAAGCCTATAATTCGTACACACATACCATCCTATTTAAAATAGTATTATTCAGTATGTATGTACTAGTTACCACACACAGGTTCTCTAAAATCCGCAAAATTCTACAATCTGCACAACCTCTGAAACCAAGTTGTGCGGATTTTCAGAATTGTACTGTACTACCTATTTAGCCATACTTTTCAGAGCTGTCATTTTTTGATAAAAGTTCTTTGTTTTTTAACAGGTAACTAAAAATCCATGCACATCAGTATTAGAATTGGAAATAAATCTTCTACTGACCCAGCAGACCACTAGAACTTGCAAATCACTGGTCCATTATAATAAAAAAAAAAAAAAATGTAGAGAATAGACTCTAGGTCAGTTGTCAGTCACCATAGGTACAAAAATCTACGTTCGTTAGCAGCCCTTTAGTTTTTTTATTGTTTAGGATTTAGCTTCCTTTTTTTTTTTTTTTTACTGCAGTCTCACTATTTATTCCTTCCACTTTTTCATGAAGTTAGTTTTAGTCTCACAGAGAACACTGTTTTATGCAAAGGTTTTTAGCCGCCTCAGTGGCGCAGTGGTCTAAGCGATGGCCTCTGGTCATTCATCTGAAAGGGGTCTGGGTTCGAATCTCGGTGAGGCATGGATGTTGTGTTTGTCCTACGGCACTGGCTCTCTCCCTTCCCTAGAACCGGTGACCATAAATTAGGGACTGGCGACTGCTTATAACCCATTGAGTTGCTCACTGTGGTCGTTAAAACTCCAATAAAAAAAAAAAAAAAGTTTTTATTTGCAAAAATGACTTCCACGCATCTGTGCTCCCCCACCCCCCATCTCCAGTATCTCCCTGGGACAGAAACAAAAGCTGGATTGCAGCTGGTGTTAGTTACCAAGAACTGCCACATTCACTGGGGTGTATTGGGTAAAAAAAAATATTTATTTCCTACTAAATTCAAAAAGGCTTAGGTGCCTCGAAATCAGTAGTATTGGGTGGAGAAAGGCAAGGAAGAGGAGGACATTTATTACTTTCAATCCTTAAGAGTAGCTGTTGCCCTTACAAGAAGAGGAGTGGGAAAATGCTTTTCTGTGTGTGCTGTTTCATCCACTCTTTACTAACCAAGTGAGGAAAAAAAAACAAGTTAGTAAAATCGTGCAATGCATTGATTATTTCTAACATACCAGGAACCACGCGCGGACAAACCCTCCTCCCTACCCTGACTATTGATTCGTTCGGTATACCTTCGGAACAGCATACTAAAGTTTTGTCGCAATCAGGGCAAGATTTAATCTTTTTGCTCACTAGCAAATTTTGCTAGTGAGCAAAAAGATTAAAGCAAAAAAGATTAATGGTCACTAGCAAATTTTGCTAGTGACCATTTGGTCACTAGCAAATTTTCACTAGCAAACTATTTGGTCACTAGCAAATTTTGCTAGTGACCAAATAGTTTGCTAGCAAAACATTTGCATGACTAGCAAGTAAAACTAAATCACATTGTAATTTATTTTCTAATAAAGTTACACAGAAATTTAAATATGTGTATAAATATTTTGACTTACCTTTTTGAATAATGAATAGAATCTTAGATAAGTTTAGTGACTATCTTTATTATTAATTTCTAACAAATTCTCATACCACATGAATATATTTCACTGACATTCTAATTCAGATTTCTTCCCATATGGTTTACGCTCAGGGTGTCGGACTTTGTCATCATACCACTTTATAACTGCTGACCGTGGATTAAAAATCTCTTCTTGTGGCCCTTCTATTTCAATTGTCATCAGAGCATTTAAAGTTTCAACAGACAAATTGTTCCTCCAATCCCCTTGTATTCATTTTAAAAAACTGAATCCCACCTCACAACATGCAGTACTAAGTGGAAGTATCGCACAAATTTCTGCTAAACTTCTACACACTTCAGATCTGCCAACTACCACACAATGCCGTAGTTTCTACGGAATTAGTTGTCTGACTACGGAACTCACTATCAAAACTACGGATTCTACAAATTTTCATTTTGTTTAAAATTTTTCTTTTGCTATTATTTTTATGATATACACGAGATTCTTACAGGGATTCGCGGAATACTCCTTTATTTTTTTTTTTTTGTCATCAGTTAGATCATTCCGAAGATCAATATTTGGGAGGGGGGTGGGTCGTCTTCCATGTGGAGACGAAATTTCGTGCTTCAAAAGTTTCGAAAACAGTAGTGAAACGGAGTAAGAAAATTTTGCCGTAATCGCAAACTGTTCTCCCAATGTCGTCTTTGTGTCCGCTTTTCTTGTTAAATATCATTTTATTGCATAAATGTTTGCATTTTAGCTTGAAACTGTGGAGAACAATTTGCAAAAATGGAAGTTGGCTGCTGCAAAATTTTTCTGTAATCTTCAGGCATGAAATTCTTCTGCGAATTCAAGGAATTCCGGCTTTTTTCGTTATTATTGGAATTCTGTTTTTACGAAACTAGAAAACGAAAGGTCGACGGAATTCGGATTTTTTCCGTAATCATAATTTTTTTTCTTTTTCTCACGATGTTGCCTTTGTCAAGTATTATTGCTCATTAACATTTTACTGGATAAATATTTGTATTTCAGCTTGAAAATACAAGGAAAATTTCCAAAACCAGAAGTCAGACGAAGCAAAAGTTTGTTCCGTAATCGTTTACCCCCTCCACGAACACATTTCGTAAAAAAGCGTCTATCTATGCCACGCAATAAAGGCGATCGCTTGGCTTAGGGTACGACAGGAGTTGAGGACAAAGTTCGTGGGGCAAAAGAAGGGAGGGTGGCAGAGCAGGTGGTCAAACAATCGATCTATCCCAGAGCTCTGGGTTGCCACAGCAACCATTGCCGACGTCACGTTCAGTTTCTGGCCAATGAGGGCACGATGGAGAGGAGTTTCAATGCGCTTCTACGACAGTTTGGAAGGGATGAAAGATATGGGGAGGATGGGTATTAAGTGTCGAAAGGAAATTGGCGAAAGAGAATCGCTGATCGTCGCTGTTTTTAACAAGTGATAATAGAAACTGTTATGTAAACTTCGTGGATTAATAATGATTTTTGGTTACTTTAAATAAAGAAATTACCTTACTAGCAATATTTGCTACTGTAATTTTTTTTCACTAGCAAATTTGATTTTTCACTAGCTATTTGCTAGTTGCTAATCGGTGAAATCGCGCCCTTCATAAGAGCGATGGAATGGATCTCACTCCTATGTCCTAACCTTTGACCCCGTTTCGCCCATTTTCAATAGAGTTCGCCCCCAGGTTGTCCCCTTGCACATACTAAAATTTCGTTGAAATTGAACCATTTTTATGTAAGTTATCGTGCAAACAAACAGATGGACAAAGCTGGAGCATATACGCTTCTTCAACCTATGGTTGAAAAGCATAAAAAAATTCTGTTATCCAGTATCATATGCATGTATTGCTAGTTTGCAGCATAAAAAGAAAGTTTTATGACAAGAAAAAAATAGAAATTCATGATTTAATATGTGACAAATTAGAAAGAAAAAAAAACTTACTGGCTGGTAATATAAATGGTTCAGTGGTCCGATGGAATTTTTAATGGCCAAGGGTCAGTGGACATCCAGGCAATTCAAACGCTGCACATCATATCTTTAAAATTGTATGTGTGTTAGGGTTTTCACTGATTGTACATTAAGTTTATACCTTTCCTTGGTCCACTGAACATTTTGTCAGCGAAAAAGCTCTCAGGGTTTGCAGTACGAGCAGAAATGCGAAAATGAAATTAACATTTTTAAAGTATTGAAAAGAAGTCTACATTAAGGCAAGATTTGAAAAATATCCTCTATTATTCATGCAGCTTTGAGGAACTTAATCCCTTAGTTTTTGGATTCGAGGAATGCAATCAGGTTGCAGAATTGGTCATATAGTTTTGCGACATCAATAATAACACCACTTTTGTTCAAGAACTTGGTACATAGAACCAAATCCTCATATTTGTAATCTTTAAGAACCCTCCATCCAAAGCACTTATACTAAATATTCCAGAAATGCGTTGAACTTTATCATAGATGTTCTTCATTCAAACCATTTGTGTCATAAACAAACTTTCATTTTGAAGAGCACGGATTTCTCATAAATACCGATTCCAAGATGTTCGTAATTTCCAGTACCGAGTTCTCTTCCTAGTGTTCTCCCTAGAGCCTTTTTACTGGGCAGCTCGCCCGGCTAATTTTCTCGGCCGCCCAGCAAAATTTCCTTTATACAGATTCCAAGATGTTCGCAATTTCCAGTACCGAGTTCTCTTCCTAGTGTTCTCCCTAGAGCCTTTTTACTGGGCAGCTCGCCCGGCTAATTTTCTCGGCCGCCCAGCAAAATTTCCTTTATACAGATTCCAAGATGTTTGCAATTTCCAGTGCTGAGTTCTCTTCCTAGTGTTCTCCCTAGAGCCTTTTTACTGGGAAGCCTGTCTGGCTAATTTTCTCTGCCGCCCAGCAAAATTTCCTTTTTACAGATTCCAAGATGTTCGTTATTTCCAGTCTTGAGTTCTCTTCCTAGTGTTCTCCCTAGAGCCTTTTTACTGGGCAACCCGCCCATCTAATTTTCTCTGCTGCCGAGCAAAATTTCCTTTAATGAACATTTTCCAACACACATGATAAGAGTGGAAAACTTATTTCCACATACATCATAACTATTGATGAAAACTAGCTGAAATCCATGTGAAGTATTTATTGTAGTAAGTACTAATTTTTAAATTATTTATTTACTATTTTCTGATGTTTATCATGTTATGGTACATTGCTTTCCACACTGCCAAAGATATTTAATAAGTATAGTAATATTAAGCAAAACATCCTTTTTTTTCTTCTTGATTGGGGAAGGAGTCGTTAATACCATCTAGCTTAAAATTTCTTGCCACCCAGCTGTAAAAAGTCTAGGGAGAACACTATTTTCCTGTTCTAAAGATGCCAGGTTTGATTGAAATACAGATACCAACGGGTGTGTGAGCCAGAAATATGCTTCTGAATATGTGGGGTTTCAAAAAATGTCTTCAGTATGTATGGTGGCTGATGTTGAGATAAAAAAATATTTCTTGAGAGAAGGAAATAACTTAAATAGTTTCTACTGCTGGGCAAAAACTTAGACAACTTGTTTTGCTGTGATTAAGTAAAGGTTTATAATTAATTTTAATGTGTTCACAAAACTTTCAGGGCTTCAGTTCTCACTATGTAAATAGAAAAATAAAAAAAGCACTATAATTGACTCCATATCTGCTGCCATTAATTTGACATCATGAAGGCTGTTGTGAATAATTTGAGCAGAATGACCAATTCCAATAAGGTTCAAGAAGAATTGGGGAATAGAAATCCATTTATTTCATGTACGACAAACATACATAACTAGACAAAAGCTTTTGGCTTTCACCATCATGGTTGGCTTCATCTGGCTAAAATAACATCTAAGATAAACTAAGGTGCAAAAACAGGACTTGATTTCATTTTTCTTTTTTTTTTTCTTTTTTTTAAGAGTAGGAACACTTGCTAGTGGCTTTATTTTTGTACTAGCAAATTGCATTATGTACTAGCGAAAGTTTATTAACATTATACAAAAGAAACTTTAACATGTCCCCCTCCATTAGCCAATCATGACAATTTTGATTTCACCTCTGTAACTGTCACATTGTAATGCTGAAAATATTACAACTATTTCGATATAACTCACCTTTTCATGACCTGATAGAAAAAATTCTAAATTTAATTCGAATGCAAATATTAAAAAAAAACATTTTTTTTATTTAACTTTATTCACAAAATTCAAGAACACTATTCAAAATCTTAAGTTATTTTCTGTATGGTTTATGATCTGGTTTTTGGGTCTTTTCATCATACCACTTTAAAACAGCAGGCCTGGTGTCAAACTTGTCTTCGGACGGACCTTCAACCTCAACTCATGAGAGCATTCAATGTTTGTAAGTTTAAACTGCCCCTCCAATCATCCTGGATTGTCTTCATGAAACTGAACCCAACCTCACATGCAGAAGTAGATAAGGGAAATATACTGGATATTTCTACTAATGTCAAAATGTTTTTATAATGTTCATACTTTTCAAGAAACATTCATTTCATGTTTTCGGATGTACCTTCAACCTCAATACTCATGAGAGCATTCAATGTTTGTAAGTTTAAACTGCCCCTCCAATCACCGTGGATTCTCTACATGAAACTGAACCCAACCTCACATGCAGGAGTAGATAAGGGAAATATACTGGATATTTCTACTAATGTCAAAATGTTTTTATAATGCTCGTACTTTTCAAGAAACATTCGTTTCATGTTTTCGGATGTACCTTCAACCTTAATATTCATGAGAGCATTCAATGTTTGTAAGTTTAAACTGTCCTTCCAATCACCGTGGATTCTCTACATGAAACTGAACCCAACCTCACATGCAGAAGTAGATAAGGGAAATATACTGAATATTTCTACTAATGTCAAAATGTTTTTATAATGTTCATACTTTTCAAGAAACATTCGTTTCATGTTTTCGGATGTACCTTCAACCTCAATACTCATGAGAGCATTCAATGTTTGTAAGTTTAAACTGCCCCTCCAATCATCCTGGATTGTCTTCATGAAACTGAACCCAACCTCACATGCAGAAGTAGATGAGGAAAATATACTGAATATTTCTACTAGCGCCAAAATGTGTTTACAATGTTTGTACTTTTCAAGAAACATTCATTTCATGTTTTCGGATGTACCTTCAACCTCAATACTCATGAGAGCATTCAATGTTTGTAAGCTTAAACTGCCCCTCCAATCACCGTGGATTCTCTACATGAAACTGAACCCAACCTCACATGCAGAAGTAGATAAGGGAAATATACTGGATATTTCTACTAATGTCAAAATGTTTTTATAATGTTCATACTTTTCAAGAAACATTCATTTCATGTTTTCGGATGTACCTTCAACCTCAATACTCATGAGAGCATTCAATGTTTGTAAGCTTAAACTGCCCCTCCAATCATCCTGGATTGTCTTCATGAAACTGAACCCAACCTCACATGCAGAAGTAGATAAGGGAAATATACTGGATATTTCTACTAATGTCAAAATGTTTTTATAATGCTCGTACTTTTCAAGAAACATTCGTTTCATGTTTTCGGATGTACCTTCAACCTTAATATTCATGAGAGCATTCAATGTTTGTAAGTTTAAACTGTCCTTCCAATCACCGTGGATTCTCTACATGAAACTGAACCCAACCTCACATGCAGAAGTAGATAAGGGAAATATACTGAATATTTCTACTAATGTCAAAATGTTTTTATAATGTTCATACTTTTCAAGAAACATTCGTTTCATGTTTTCGGATGTACCTTCAACCTCAATACTCATGAGAGCATTCAATGTTTGTAAGTTTAAACTGCCCCTCCAATCATCCTGGATTGTCTTCATGAAACTGAACCCAACCTCACATGCAGAAGTAGATGAGGAAAATATACTGAATATTTCTACTAGCGCCAAAATGTGTTTACAATGTTTGTACTTTTCAAGAAACATTCATTTCATGTTTTCGGATGTACCTTCAACCTCAATACTCATGAGAGCATTCAATGTTTGTAAGCTTAAACTGCCCCTCCAATCACCGTGGATTCTCTACATGAAACTGAACCCAACCTCACATGCAGAAGTAGATAAGGGAAATATACTGGATATTTCTACTAATGTCAAAATGTTTTTATAATGTTCATACTTTTCAAGAAACATTCATTTCATGTTTTCGGATGTACCTTCAACCTCAATACTCATGAGAGCATTCAATGTTTGTAAGCTTAAACTGCCCCTCCAATCATCCTGGATTGTCTTCATGAAACTGAACCCAACCTCACATGCAGAAGTAGATAAGGGAAATATACTGGATATTTCTACTAATGTCAAAATGTTTTTATAATGCTCGTACTTTTCAAGAAACATTCGTTTCATGTTTTCGGATGTACCTTCAACCTTAATATTCATGAGAGCATTCAATGTTTGTAAGTTTAAACTGTCCTTCCAATCACCGTGGATTCTCTACATGAAACTGAACCCAACCTCACATGCAGGAGTAGATAAGGGAAATATACTGGATATTTCTACTAATGTCAAAATGTTTTTATAATGCTCGTACTTTTCAAGAAACATTCGTTTCATGTTTTCGGATGTACCTTCAACCTTAATATTCATGAGAGCATTCAATGTTTGTAAGTTTAAACTGTCCTTCCAATCACCGTGGATTCTCTACATGAAACTGAACCCAACCTCACATGCAGAAGTAGATAAGGGAAATATACTGAATATTTCTACTAATGTCAAAATGTTTTTATAATGTTCATACTTTTCAAGAAACATTCGTTTCATGTTTTCGGATGTACCTTCAACCTCAATACTCATGAGAGCATTCAATGTTTGTAAGTTTAAACTGCCCCTCCAATCATCCTGGATTGTCTTCATGAAACTGAACCCAACCTCACATGCAGAAGTAGATGAGGAAAATATACTGAATATTTCTACTAGCGCCAAAATGTGTTTACAATGTTTGTACTTTTCAAGAAACATTCATTTCATGTTTTCGGATGTACCTTCAACCTCAATACTCATGAGAGCATTCAATGTTTGTAAGCTTAAACTGCCCCTCCAATCACCGTGGATTCTCTACATGAAACTGAACCCAACCTCACATGCAGAAGTAGATAAGGGAAATATACTGGATATTTCTACTAATGTCAAAATGTTTTTATAATGTTCATACTTTTCAAGAAACATTCATTTCATGTTTTCGGATGTACCTTCAACCTCAATACTCATGAGAGCATTCAATGTTTGTAAGCTTAAACTGCCCCTCCAATCATCCTGGATTGTCTTCATGAAACTGAACCCAACCTCACATGCAGAAGTAGATAAGGGAAATATACTGGATATTTCTACTAATGTCAAAATGTTTTTATAATGCTCGTACTTTTCAAGAAACATTCGTTTCATGTTTTCGGATGTACCTTCAACCTTAATATTCATGAGAGCATTCAATGTTTGTAAGTTTAAACTGTCCTTCCAATCACCGTGGATTCTCTACATGAAACTGAACCCAACCTCACATGCAGAAGTAGATAAGGGAAATATACTGAATATTTCTACTAATGTCAAAATGTTTTTATAATGTTCATACTTTTCAAGAAACATTCGTTTCATGTTTTCGGATGTACCTTCAACCTCAATACTCATGAGAGCATTCAATGTTTGTAAGTTTAAACTGCCCCTCCAATCATCCTGGATTGTCTTCATGAAACTGAACCCAACCTCACATGCAGAAGTAGATGAGGAAAATATACTGAATATTTCTACTAGCGCCAAAATGTGTTTACAATGTTTGTACTTTTCAAGAAACATTCATTTCATGTTTTCGGATGTACCTTCAACCTCAATACTCATGAGAGCATTCAATGTTTGTAAGCTTAAACTGCCCCTCCAATCACCGTGGATTCTCTACATGAAACTGAACCCAACCTCACATGCAGAAGTAGATAAGGGAAATATACTGGATATTTCTACTAATGTCAAAATGTTTTTATAATGTTCATACTTTTCAAGAAACATTCATTTCATGTTTTCGGATGTACCTTCAACCTCAATACTCATGAGAGCATTCAATGTTTGTAAGCTTAAACTGCCCCTCCAATCATCCTGGATTGTCTTCATGAAACTGAACCCAACCTCACATGCAGAAGTAGATAAGGGAAATATACTGGATATTTCTACTAATGTCAAAATGTTTTTATAATGCTCGTACTTTTCAAGAAACATTCGTTTCATGTTTTCGGATGTACCTTCAACCTTAATATTCATGAGAGCATTCAATGTTTGTAAGTTTAAACTGTCCTTCCAATCACCGTGGATTCTCTACATGAAACTGAACCCAACCTCACATGCAGAAGTAGATAAGGGAAATATACTGAATATTTCTACTAATGTCAAAATGTTTTTATAATGTTCATACTTTTCAAGAAACATT
Organism: Macrothele yani; assembly: GCA_039090855.1. Classification (NCBI taxonomy): domain Eukaryota; kingdom Metazoa; phylum Arthropoda; class Arachnida; order Araneae; family Macrothelidae; genus Macrothele; species Macrothele yani. Next base: position 179,117,891 of record CM077009.1, on the reverse strand, counting down.
CGTTTCATGTTTTCGGATGTACCTTCAACCTCAATACTCATGAGAGCATTCAATGTTTGTAAGTTTAAACTGCCCCTCCAATCATCCTGGATTGTCTTCATGAAACTGAACCCAACCTCACATGCAGAAGTAGATGAGGAAAATATACTGAATATTTCTACTAGCGCCAAAATGTGTTTACAATGTTTGTACTTTTCAAGAAACATTCATTTCATGTTTTCGGATGTACCTTCAACCTCAATACTCATGAGAGCATTCAATGTTTGTAAGCTTAAACTGCCCCTCCAATCACCGTGGATTCTCTACATGAAACTGAACCCAACCTCACATGCAGAAGTAGATAAGGGAAATATACTGGATATTTCTACTAATGTCAAAATGTTTTTATAATGTTCATACTTTTCAAGAAACATTCATTTCATGTTTTCGGATGTACCTTCAACCTCAATACTCATGAGAGCATTCAATGTTTGTAAGCTTAAACTGCCCCTCCAATCATCCTGGATTGTCTTCATGAAACTGAACCCAACCTCACATGCAGAAGTAGATAAGGGAAATATACTGGATATTTCTACTAATGTCAAAATGTTTTTATAATGCTCGTACTTTTCAAGAAACATTCGTTTCATGTTTTCGGATGTACCTTCAACCTTAATATTCATGAGAGCATTCAATGTTTGTAAGTTTAAACTGTCCTTCCAATCACCGTGGATTCTCTACATGAAACTGAACCCAACCTCACATGCAGAAGTAGATAAGGGAAATATACTGAATATTTCTACTAATGTCAAAATGTTTTTATAATGTTCATACTTTTCAAGAAACATTCGTTTCATGTTTTCGGATGTACCTTCAACCTCAATACTCATGAGAGCATTCAATGTTTGTAAGTTTAAACTGCCCCTCCAATCATCCTGGATTGTCTTCATGAAACTGAACCCAACCTCACATGCAGAAGTAGATGAGGAAAATATACTGAATATTTCTACTAGCGCCAAAATGTGTTTACAATGTTTGTACTTTTCAAGAAACATTCATTTCATGTTTTCGGATGTACCTTCAACCTCAATACTCATGAGAGCATTCAATGTTTGTAAGCTTAAACTGCCCCTCCAATCACCGTGGATTCTCTACATGAAACTGAACCCAACCTCACATGCAGAAGTAGATAAGGGAAATATACTGGATATTTCTACTAATGTCAAAATGTTTTTATAATGTTCATACTTTTCAAGAAACATTCATTTCATGTTTTCGGATGTACCTTCAACCTCAATACTCATGAGAGCATTCAATGTTTGTAAGCTTAAACTGCCCCTCCAATCATCCTGGATTGTCTTCATGAAACTGAACCCAACCTCACATGCAGAAGTAGATAAGGGAAATATACTGGATATTTCTACTAATGTCAAAATGTTTTTATAATGCTCGTACTTTTCAAGAAACATTCGTTTCATGTTTTCGGATGTACCTTCAACCTTAATATTCATGAGAGCATTCAATGTTTGTAAGTTTAAACTGTCCTTCCAATCACCGTGGATTCTCTACATGAAACTGAACCCAACCTCACATGCAGGAGTAGATAAGGGAAATATACTGGATATTTCTACTAATGTCAAAATGTTTTTATAATGCTCGTACTTTTCAAGAAACATTCGTTTCATGTTTTCGGATGTACCTTCAACCTTAATATTCATGAGAGCATTCAATGTTTGTAAGTTTAAACTGTCCTTCCAATCACCGTGGATTCTCTACATGAAACTGAACCCAACCTCACATGCAGAAGTAGATAAGGGAAATATACTGAATATTTCTACTAATGTCAAAATGTTTTTATAATGTTCATACTTTTCAAGAAACATTCGTTTCATGTTTTCGGATGTACCTTCAACCTCAATACTCATGAGAGCATTCAATGTTTGTAAGTTTAAACTGCCCCTCCAATCATCCTGGATTGTCTTCATGAAACTGAACCCAACCTCACATGCAGAAGTAGATGAGGAAAATATACTGAATATTTCTACTAGCGCCAAAATGTGTTTACAATGTTTGTACTTTTCAAGAAACATTCATTTCATGTTTTCGGATGTACCTTCAACCTCAATACTCATGAGAGCATTCAATGTTTGTAAGCTTAAACTGCCCCTCCAATCACCGTGGATTCTCTACATGAAACTGAACCCAACCTCACATGCAGAAGTAGATAAGGGAAATATACTGGATATTTCTACTAATGTCAAAATGTTTTTATAATGTTCATACTTTTCAAGAAACATTCATTTCATGTTTTCGGATGTACCTTCAACCTCAATACTCATGAGAGCATTCAATGTTTGTAAGCTTAAACTGCCCCTCCAATCATCCTGGATTGTCTTCATGAAACTGAACCCAACCTCACATGCAGAAGTAGATAAGGGAAATATACTGGATATTTCTACTAATGTCAAAATGTTTTTATAATGCTCGTACTTTTCAAGAAACATTCGTTTCATGTTTTCGGATGTACCTTCAACCTTAATATTCATGAGAGCATTCAATGTTTGTAAGTTTAAACTGTCCTTCCAATCACCGTGGATTCTCTACATGAAACTGAACCCAACCTCACATGCAGAAGTAGATAAGGGAAATATACTGAATATTTCTACTAATGTCAAAATGTTTTTATAATGTTCATACTTTTCAAGAAACATTCGTTTCATGTTTTCGGATGTACCTTCAACCTCAATACTCATGAGAGCATTCAATGTTTGTAAGTTTAAACTGCCCCTCCAATCATCCTGGATTGTCTTCATGAAACTGAACCCAACCTCACATGCAGAAGTAGATGAGGAAAATATACTGAATATTTCTACTAGCGCCAAAATGTGTTTACAATGTTTGTACTTTTCAAGAAACATTCATTTCATTAATAATCTAAAGCAACTTATGGGAATTTACTAGGAATTTTTTTTCCAATTTATAGCAAATTTTCGGAGAAAACTCTTCTCCTTCTTCAGGCTCTCTTGTTGTTGTCACTTTTTGCTTGTCACTATCATGGTTACGGTTTACCTTGACGGTTACGGTTAACCTTGACGGTTTAGGTTATTTTTCAACAAATCCTGCCAGATGTTAGGCAGGGAAAATCCTTTGCAGTCATTGATGATGGAATTTTGATTTTTCTCAATCTCTATTCCTTCTTTCAGTTTTTTTTTTTTTTTTTTTTTTTTGGAAATTGCTTTGGAAACTGATTACTTTAAGGGAATTCCAATCCATGCTGTGCCCAGTTTCTCTAACATGCCTATCTAATCCAGTCTTGTTGGAGCAATTTTTTATAGCTGCTTTATGCTCAGCTATACGAGTTTCTAGTCTGCGACCTGTTTCACCTATGTAAGATAGTCCACAACTACAATTTACTTCATAAACTACTCCTTGCATTTTTAAAATATCTTCTTCTCTTTGAACTATTTTAGGGAAAAAATTTTTAACTTTGTTCTCTAAACTTGGAGCTAGCCTAATATTGTATTTTTTACTAATTCTCTTTAAAGCCTCAAATAAACCTTTGTGATAAGAAATTTTTCTAGTGAATTTTACTTCTTGCTTTTGTGGGTTCTTCGTACCATTAAAATTCAGAAGCTTCTCAATTTCTTCTTTAGGATAGTTATTTTCTGCAAGTATGACTTTAAGCTCTTTTTTTTTTTGGGCTTCTTTTTTATCTGCAGTAGAAACTATTTTATTAATTTTTTTCTAAAAACTGACTTGCTACATTTTTCTTAAAAGAAACTGGATGATACGAATTGAAATCCAGTAGTCTTTTTGTATTCATTGGTTTTTTATACCAACTAGTGAGGAATTTTTCATCTTCATAATAGATAGTAATATCTAAGAAGTTTATTCTTCTTTCTTTTTGAAGTTCAATAGTGAACTTAAGGGAATCATCTAATTCATTGAATGAGTCTAGAATTCTTTCTGGAACAATTTCTGAGCTATCTATTATAAATAAGATGTCATGTTTTCGGATGTACCTTCAACCTCAATACTCATGAGAGCATTCAATGTTTGTAAGCTTAAACTGCCCCTCCAATCACCGTGGATTCTCTACATGAAACTGAACCCAACCTCACATGCAGGAGTAGATAAGGGAAATATACTGGATATTTCTACTAATGTCAAAATGTTTTTATAATGCTCGTACTTTTCAAGAAACATTCGTTTCATGTTTTCGGATGTACCTTCAACCTTAATATTCATGAGAGCATTCAATGTTTGTAAGTTTAAACTGTCCTTCCAATCACCGTGGATTCTCTACATGAAACTGAACCCAACCTCACATGCAGAAGTAGATAAGGGAAATATACTGAATATTTCTACTAATGTCAAAATGTTTTTATAATGTTCATACTTTTCAAGAAACATTCGTTTCATGTTTTCGGATGTACCTTCAACCTCAATACTCATGAGAGCATTCAATGTTTGTAAGTTTAAACTGCCCCTCCAATCATCCTGGATTGTCTTCATGAAACTGAACCCAACCTCACATGCAGAAGTAGATGAGGAAAATATACTGAATATTTCTACTAGCGCCAAAATGTGTTTACAATGTTTGTACTTTTCAAGAAACGTTCAATTCCAGAAAGAAGTTCATTTTTGCATGTGCATAGATGCCAACTAGTACGGATTTTTAGTTGCTGTTACGGAAGTACGGAAACACCGCTGAAATTATGGAAAATCGCTATTTGATTTAATTTTCTGAGATAGAAAGCAAATTTTTATCAACTTAAAATTTTTTGTTGGTTCTTCAAGTTTTTCTGGGGGGGGGGGGGGTATTAAATGCTACATTCTGCGTATTATAGATTTCTGCATCTTAATTGGCAATTTATATACTGTAGACTGAGCAGCAATCACACTATGCTGGCTCAGTGTTTCATTCCATGTCGGACACAACTACGCAGTTTAGCTCTGTTGGGACGCTGCTTAGGCATTCGTTCCGAACTCCCATGATGCACTTCGTGTCTCCTGCGTGCAACCAGGGCAGTTGCTTTTGTTCCTCGCAGGCAGCGCTTCTGCTTTATTGTCCTTGATGCTTTTTGGTTCTCTCTGCTGCACGTGCTACCCTACTGTTACATCACGGAAGCGTGAGGCGATTGTGAAGGTTTTTTTTTTTTTGCTGTTTTTTTTCATTTATTTAGAATGAAGCGTTCTATAGACAAACCTTCGTCGTTGAAGAAGAAACAGTGTTTTCTAGAAACTTACAATAGAGATTGGCCCTGTTTTGAGAAATCAAAAGTTTCTGTGAACCACGTGTTTTGCAGAATTTGTAGATGTTATTTTAGTATTGCGCACGGTGGGCGGGATGATTGCCGAAGACACGCAGAATCGAAAAAGCATAAATCTTTCGGTGAGTTGAAAGTTCAGTCAGTGAGCGATTTGTTTGCATCAAAGGAGAACAGCGTAATAAATGCAGAACTTATGTTCACTTCATTTATTGTGGAACACAATTTACCCATAGCTGCTGCTGACCATGCTAAACTGTTATTTCAAGCCATGTTTCCCGATTCAGCGATCGCAAAAAAATATTCGTGTGGAAGAACCAAGGCTACTGCACTAATTCAGCACATGGCCAGTGTTTCTACAAGTAACATCGTATCTGAAGTTTAAAAAAATCCCTTTTCTCTATCTATGGACGGAAGTAATGATGCTCACGCAAATAAACTGTATCCCATTATAATAACGTATTTTGACGAAAAATTAGGGAAAAATTGAACTGTTTTGTTATCATTGGTTGAATCAAGTAATAATACAGGAGAAGGAATATTCAACATTTTGAACGAGTTTGTTAAAAAAAATATCTCGTGGAGCAACTGTGTGTCATTTTCTTGTGACAATGCTAACACTATGATAGGTCAAGTAAAAGGTGTTGTTTCTCGCATAAAGAAGGTTCAGCCTGCGATCATAGTGCAGCGATGTTCATGTCATTTAGTAAATTTAGCTGCACAGAAATCTGCTACTCAACTGAAAGGATTTAATGTTGAGCAGTTTCTGATACAGTTTTTTTTTTTTTTTTTTGGAGAAACGTTCAAAGAGGAAACGCCATCTAAAACTGAGTCAAGCTGTTTGTGGTACCAAACCACACAAAATTCTAAAGCATGTCAATACTCGCTGGTTATCACTTTTGGAATCCATTGACAGAATTTTAGAACAGTGAGAGGCTCTAGAACATTATTTTAGTGACAATGAAGAAGCTAATTCACAGTATAAGAACCTTGCAAGTATGATTGGAAATCCTTCATCTAAACTTTATTGTCTTTTTTTATCTGCTACTCTTCCTTTGTTTACATCTGTTAACGTGTTCTTGCAGCAGGAAGCTCCGCTTGTGCATGTATTAAAAAGAAAACTTCATAGTCTGTTATCTGAATTGCTTGTACGATTTATCAAGCCATCGGCATTTGACATTTGATGTGACAGCAACATCTCTTGCAGATGGAAATTTTGAAAGAAAGAGAAATCAGAAAGAAAACTGTGATCTCGTAATTGGATCAAAAGCGAGATCTTGTATAGGCACAACTGCAGATTTGAGTGAAGACACTGGCTACTTTTCATTCTGCGGTAAGGGATCTTTACAAGGCAGGCTGCAATTACATTTTAAGAAAATTTCCACTTAATGATGAATTTCTGAGTCATGCTGAAATTGCAGATGTAGCATTAAGGCAAAGTGTTTCTTTTGCATCAGTCCAATATATGTGTTCCCTGTTTCCAGTTTTGAAACCAGAAGAATCTGACAAGGTGGAATCTGAATTTGCTCACTACCAGTTTGAAAATTTTAACTGTGCTGTTACTTCTGGGAGAATGGATGAAGTGTGGCACAGAATTTCTTAAATGAAAAATGAAAGTGGCCAGTTGAAGTATGAATCATTAAGCAAAATTATGAAATTATGAAAATGATTTTAATAGTCCCTCATAGCAATGCAAGTACAGAAAGAATTTTCAATATTGTGAAAAAAAACATGAATTAATTCAGACCTAATTTAAGTACTCATGTGCTGTCTTCTTTATTAGTAGAAAAAATAAATAGCATTGCACACAGTGAACTATGCTATCAGAAGAAGTTTTCACAAACTGAATTAAGGAAGGCCAAAATGGCAACTACAGCCAGTTTATCATAATAATTTGGCCAACATTCCAAGGAATAATTTTTCTTCATGTCTGGAGGTAATTTATTATATTTTTCTGGTAGACAGTATTTAAAATTTTCCCACTAGCAAATTATTTTTATTCTATTATTATTATTATTATTTTTATTACTATTATTAATAATTTTGTTAATAGTTCTGACAGATTAAAATTTGTTGTAGTGTTAAATACCCACATTTTCCGCTGTAGACTGGATTACTGAAAATTACTGAAAAAAAAATTGTTACTGAAAATTACTGAAAAATGAACATGTTGGTTACTGAAAACTACTTTTAGAGGTTGGCATCTATGTAAAATATTTCGAGAAAAAATTATATACCTGTTTGAAAGTATGTAATTTTGACAGAAAATAATAAAAAAAATCAGCTCTACAATGCATTTTAAAGATTTTTACCGTAAAGTTAGCCTGCCAGCATGGGGATGTTAACAAACCTTAGTTACAGCGAGCCTGTCCCATCACTGTTGCAATGTCATCCAAGGCTCCACTGAAATGAAGGTCACTGTCTTGTGTAGATTGTTGCAAGATGCAAAGGTTACCTCCGTTTCGGTGGAGCCTTGGAGAATGTCACGGAGTGCTGGAGACAGGCTTGTCGCAGCATTCCTTCACATCCCCGTGCAGGCAGGTAAATTTCACAGTAAAATTTAAAAAATGTGTTGTAGAGCTAAAATGTGTTCACCACTTTCTGTCAAATTACATACTTTAAAATATGTATATAATGTTACACATATGTCAACAATTCTGTTGTTGCATAATTTACTGTTTCTCACGTTATCATTGAAATGCCCACGAGAAACGTCAATAATATAAGTATATAATAAAAGTTTCAAAATGTTACTCACATTTCGTCATGAGGTTTTCAGGATATTGCAGAGTTTTCTGTAGTCTAAGTCTTCAAATGGGTAGGTAAGAAGCTGCAGATGATCACTATTTTTGAGTCGTTATTTAAAAGATGATTTATGAACGTTAAAAGGAATAAATGTTCAGAACCTTAATTTGAAGGCGAGTCGAATTGGTAAGAAAATATCTTGTATTGATGACGGTTCCATCCTCGTTTCCCGTAGCACAAGTTCCTATACTAGTTTCAATTACCATTTTGTAATCATCTTCAGTGGGTATAAATGAGGTATTTCTCATTCATGAATGAAGAGTTTTCTGTAGTCGAAAAGCAGAGTAATTAATATATCATCTGTGTCTTTATCATGTAAAGTTCATGTAATGTCACTGCCAAGTACTAGAGTTCTTCACAAAGATACTTTAATGTCCCTAACTCTTCTGTTATACACATTGTAAGTGGGGTACGGTCAACGGCGGTGCACTAAGTTGCTCAATACTTTTCAGGTATAATTCAGTTAAAAAGTCCTAAAAATGTTACTAACAAAATGTCCCTTCGTTTCCATATCGATAGTTTGTTCTTGATGGGCATATGTTCAATGTCATTCATAGTAGTTCATTGTCTGCGTGTAGATAACGCCATAGTATGCACTAGTTATAATGTGGCCTTATTCTGCTTCTTTATTGAAAGCCCTTTTTGGCAGCCCCAGTGGCGCAATGGTCTAACCGATGGCTTCTGATCATTCGTCCAAATGGGTCCGGGTTTGAATCCTGGTGAGGCATGGATGTTGTGTTTGTCTTACGGCACTGGCTCTCTCCTATCCCTGGAACCAGTGGCCCTAAATTAGGGAATAAAAAATAAAGCCCTGTTTGGTCAAAAGTTGTGTCATATCTTCAATATAATTGTACAGTGAAACTTCCATTAAGGAACACTTAATAGCGGGCATCTCTCTATAATGGACAATTTTTTATTCCCCGGCAGAGATGCATGGCTTCTTATGAGGCATTTACTTCTTATTAGTGGACATTCTAAATAACGGACGTGGACACACTTAAAGTATTATATAACAGACAATTTGCTTTCGATTCTAGGGGTGTGATTCGCCCAAACTCGCAAAATTTTCCCTTTCTGTTATTTTACCTGTAAGGGTCGCCCGCAATCGAACTGTCAATTATGGATTTATGTACTTTTAATATTGTGATGAACACGTGCGGACGGACGTTTCATTCCGCCATTTTGTTGTTTCAGATAAGAACTGATATTCGTCACCACCCACGTGGTACGATTATAATCCTATGGGGGATTAAGAGAGGGGTGCATGAACACCTGGGGCATCTGACCTTGAAGAGTCAGCTGCTCGAGTGCTTCTGTTAAGCAAGTTGTCATACTGCTTTTGTATGCGTGCAAGGTTGTAATCCCCGGCGGGTATCCGACGACATTCCTGAGTTCAGGTATTTCACGTGCTGACCGGGAAAACCAGTTTTTCTTGCGCATGCGTGATAGAGGACAGAAAGGGCGAGGAGGATTAAGTGACACAGTTAAGCTTCGGTCGTCAAGGAGAGAGGGTCCTGGTTTGGACACCAGTTTCTGACGGAAGGACTGCAGTTATCGCAGACGTGCAGCGTGGTGAACGGGAAGGAGGATTCCTTCGTCCACCGGGTATCGCGGAAAGAATTGTGGAAAGGTAGCACGTGGTCAGCACGGGAACCTGAGCGGAAAATCATCGGAAACCCGTGAAGCAAATGTTATCGGAATAATAAAGTCTTGTTGTTGTTTTTATTTCCGTGTACTGGACTGAGTTTGTCGAGGTAATTATTCTTCTACACAAGGACGCCTTCAGCCGCCTTGATAGCCAGATCGTATAGTAAAGGCGAGGCGGTAGCTCGCTATACGGCGGGAAACAAAAGTTATTATCTAAGAATTGATATGTCTGGCCCTACATTACCCTTCCTGATTTTCTATCTCAACAGTTTTGTTCCTGAAGCCTAGTGAATTTTAAGGTGCTAAGTGCTATGTACCTCGGGTAAGTGGCTGAAGTCGGTGGAAAAAGGATTAGCTTTCATGTTCACCAGACTGTCTGACCCTCTCTTTGCATGCATACATCTGACCAGGAAAAACTGCCTTCTAGCTCTTCAGGTGGTGCCAATGGGGTGAGACCTCAGAAATGGGGACCAGCACATCTGACCAGGAGAAACTGCCTTCCAGCTCTTCAGGTGCTCCCAATGGGGTGAGACCTCAGAAATGGGGACCAGCATATACATCTGACCAGGAGAAACTGCCTTCTAGCTCTTCAGGTGCTGCCAATGGGGTGAGACCTCAGAAATGGGGACCAGCATATACATCTGACCAGGAGAAACTGCCTTCTAGCTCTTCAGGTGCTGCCAATAGGGTGAGACCTCAGAAATGGGGACCAGCACACAGGGATCAACTTGAAGTCCAGATTAATAGAAATCACATTTGTTTGCAGTAATCATGTAGATTTTCCTCATCAAGCAAGCTGTGAAGCAAAGATTTCTCAAACATTGATTTCAAAATGTCGCACAAACATAAGCGCTTGACTCTAAAAGAAAAAGTTGAAATAGTGGAGCTGAGGGAAAGATGTGTGTGCGTTTAAGAAGATAAACTGGGCACTGGAAAAAAACACATGTGAGTGAAATCTTTGAAGTCTTGGCAAGATTTTAATGACAAACAAAAAATTCAGAGAACTTTCCCTAAAATTGATGATTTAACCTTGGACACTTACCTATGAATAGTTTCGCCGTGCAAGAGCCAACAACATTCTTTTATCAGAGACTTTAATTCGTCAGAAGACTTCAGAAATTGCAAATGAATTAGGATTCACAGAATTCAAGCAGCTGGCTAGAAATTCATTTAGAAAGCAAAATTTCACAGCAATGTAATAGATAAACAACAGTACTTGATTATTTTGCTTCTTAGATTTTGATTGGATATGTTTTAATAAAGGTTAGTACAAGTTTTCTCCATGTGTTCCATTTACGTACTTAAATTTACTTATCTTTTAAACCGCTTTTGTGTTATAAATATAGCATGCTGTCATAAAGCATGATTTTCCCAATGGCGGACACTTCTAAATTACAAACAGTTTTTCTTTGCCCTTCGATGTTCGCTATTTGGAAGTTTTACTGTATGTGGTATTTGGTCGTTAGGGCTAACTTTGTTCTAGCACATATAGTGACTCTTTAATGAACTTTTAAATGTTATCTGAAAGCCTTTTCTTATTCTATACAATGTCAAAATAACCTAGTGTGCCAGAACAAAGTTAGCCCTAACGACCGGGCACCACATACAACTATGTTGAAGACATGACACAACTTTCAACCAAAAAGGGCTCTCGATAAAAAAAACAATAAGGCCACATTATAACTAGTGCATACTATGGTGTTACCTACACTCAGACAATGAACTACTATAAATGATTTTGAACATATGCTCATCAAGAATGAACTATCAATACGGGAATGAGGGACATTTTTAGGACTTTTTAACTGAACTGTACCTAAAAAGTATTGAATAGTGCACTGCCGCAGACCGTACCTCGCTTATGATATGTATAACAGAAGACTTAGGGGACATTCCACGTCAGATCAATAAAAAAATAATAAGTTTTTGACCTCACCATTTCTGATTTTGATGAAATTTGGTATGAAGCACACAATGACAAGGTAAGTAATTCTGCCAATTTTTCAGATTTTTATTTTGAAAATTATCCAAGATACACACATAATAAAAATCGAAAATTTTCGTAAAAAATGACAAACTCGCACACTTATAAATGGCTGTAACTGTTTTCCTAAGTAGTACAGTGACAATTGAAACAAGCTGCAAAGCAAAAGCATTGAGCTTTCTATAGATACACATGACCTTCTTACAACAGATTAAAGTTTCAAGGTCATCCACTGTGACCTTTGACCTTGAATATCTCAAAACAAGCCATCTTAAAAAATTGCGAAAAAAATATATTTTATTGCTACAACCTTCTTCTACCCATGTGCCAGATATTAGGCTGGCACTGGCAAGGCAGTGTAGGATTTAATAGGAGTATATGTCCTCCAGGTTAAGTTCGGACAAATGTACAATAACTGTTTTCCAGATGCATGTATGTATTAATTTCACAATGTGTTACAGGTTATATTAGTGGTGTACACTTGGTTAATAAGGTTGCAAACCAAAAGAATGTCATGCCATCTTGCTAGTGACTATCTCTATTTCGCTTCTCTCCATAAAATATGTCCGACCTGTTGCTGTTCATAGGTCAACCTTTTTAATGACCGCTGTTTTATCCACTTCTAATATATCTGGCTTCTGTGGGTATGTGAAAGATACTGAAGGTCCATGTGGGTGCAGAAAACTTATCTTAACTTGTTCTGTATGAATGTTCACATCCAAAACACAACCAACCCACCACTGGTTATCATACTCAACAATAACATAGCCACGAATATTCTCCAGATCCAGTTCTATTGGATTTAGCAATACTGACTCAACCTTGTATTCAGTTGAGTTTGAATACATCTTGGTTTTAATAGCTGTGCGGCTTACTGGTATTACACAGTGAAGTTTTTGAGTACCAGGAATTGGTCGAGCAACTCCTTGTGGTTCTCATAGTCCTTGTTCGTGCTGTATTTGAAATGGCACGAAGGAATGTTTCTGGAAGCCCAATCATACAGTTGTCGCAGTGTCATAATTTGGTCATTGTATGAACACTGAAGGCTGGCACGTGCAGCTAATCTCTTAATGGTGCCTGCCACGCCATCACATGGCCCCTTTCCATGTGAGGTGGCAAAGAAATGCCACTCAGCTGTGATACCAAAATTTACATCATGATGGCACAGATTGACAAAATTCTTCCTGTTCTTATACTGTGAGGCTGCACCGTCTGAGAAGTAATAGATGGGTTCTACTTTCTTGTCAAAATGTGATGATATAAACTGCAACAATTGGCTCTGGAAAAGGTGAACACTGATAGTGTCATGCTTAAGACATTCTGAGATGACAACAAAAGAAACATGATCCAACTGAAGTGTGTGTAAACTTTTGTAGTACTCGACGAAAGGGTGAATAGTAGCTTGGGAATTGTTCCAGTGGTATCCTTGAACTGCATCCTGCAGTATGAAGGAATAATTCTCAGCAAAATCGCACAACACTGATTATCATGAAGGTTTTCTTTCAGATTTGACAGAAAGTATGACTGCTGAATAGCTATAAAAGAATGTGGCAATAGCAATTTCACTTTTGATTCAAAGGTCTCAAGGAATTCTTCTACAGTGTTACAGACTGTCATAAGTGTTGTGCGATCAGCTGTAGTCCACAATTATTATACAATTTCATCAATCCCATTCATGGTGAATAAGCTACTTATTTGCTCTAGTAAGTGTGCTATACCAGGACAAGAATCACACTTGAAGAAGCATTCTGGAAGAGGAGGGTTACAAGTTATTCTTGCAAGGCAATCTTTGTATGTCCTAACTGGTAATTCATCATTACGAGTTAAGTCTTGCAATTTTCACCCTGCTAGCATAAGTTTTACATTTTAATGAGCACAACACACACAGTGTGTTCCACTTGCACCAGCCAGCACACAATTCTTTGGGCGTAAACCACAAAACTTTGAAAACCCTACTTTGACATTAGGATTCCTGTCTTTAAATCCTTGAAATATCTCTTTCAAATTTCCTAGAATAAGAAGTTTCTGTTTTTGTACTTTTGATCCTGATTCCATCATTGTAACAAAATCTTTTTTTTCCTGGTAAACAACGGCTCACTTCATCACTATTATAGTATGCAATAACGTTTTCAACTGTGCTGTCACTGAGAGTTTTCCCAGGCCTAGGATTTGGAGTTGCTAAAATACCCTGCTCTTCCACAAGATTTTTAGACTTTCGTGCCATGTAATATGTTACACCAAATTCTTCCTGAATTTTACAAATACTCCAGGTTCTAGGTAATATTGTTAGTATTTGGACTTTAACACTGCTAGAGTCTGTTTCTTGAAATTTTTCTTTCAACTGTGAAATCATGACCGATTCATCAGACACTGTCACAGGATTATCACATTCTGGAACACCTATGTAGTCTTTTATCACTTCACCAATTTTCTGATATTTCTTCTTTCTGTACTGTCCAACACCTAATCTTTTTTTTTCACAGGAGATTCGCCTAGAGAAAGTAACGTATCATTCAGACTATCCAAAGTTGTCTCTGTCAGTCCATATCTCACTCTTCACCACTCCTTCTGAATTATCTTCACTTAACCGAGGTTGTTCTGCCTCTGCATCTGTTTCAATTATACATGAAGGACCTGGCATTTCAGAGATAGATTTTCTGCATGAACTACATATTTTCTGTTCTAATGTTATATTTGGACATTTCTGAACCATCCAAGGCTGTACTTTTCTCAGATTCTTTCTAAACCTTGTGTGTCCACTTTTACCCAGAGGATTGCAACAAAAAATTTGACTTTTAAAGTCCATTTTGGTTAATGAAACTGCACCTGCAAAAAAAAAAAAAAAAAATGATAAATAAATATAGTTTGATAAAAAATTGATTAAATAAAGATAACAATAAAGATAAAATAAAATAAAATAACAATTAAACAGTTAACAATGTTACATATAAATTGATAACCACACACTCACAAGCTCAGAATTGAAATAACAGCAAATGTAAAATGGTGTACCAGTAAGATTTCTCATTGGCTGTAATAAGAAGCCTTGCCATTGGCTTTAATAAGAAACCCTGTCGTTGGCTCTAATAAAAAGCTTTTTCATTGGCTAAGAAGAAGCCCTGCCATTGGCTAAAATGGGTGGAGTTTCAATCTGATCTCAAAGATTTGTTGACATTATTTACTGCTGAAAATTGTGTCTATCAAGTAAAATTGCTGTCACATAGCATATTTCTGATAAATCTGTTGATCTGTTATAATATATACACATTTCATGTATAATAAACACAAATCCTCAACGTAAGAAATATTTATTGCATGGTATGTCTCTGTGCCTTACATACAGAAGGGTGCAGCATGACACTCCTATTAATCCTACACTGCCTTGCCATAGCGGTGCCAGCCTAATATCTGGCATATGGGTAGAAGAATGTTGTAGCAATAAAATATATTTTTTTCGCAATTTTTTAAGATGGCATATTTTGAGATATTCAAGGTCACAGTGGATGACTTGAAACTTTAATCTGTTGTAGGAAGGTCATGTATGGTATTTATAGAAAGCTCAATCCTTTAGCTTTGCAACTGTGTTTGAATTGTCACTACTACAATTAGGAAAAAATTTACAGCCATTTATAAGTGTGCGAGTTTTACATTTTTTACGAAAATTTTCGATTTTTATTGTGTGTGTATCTTGGACAATTTTCAAAATAAAAATCTGAAAATTGGCAGAATTACTTACCTTGTCATATGTGTGCTTCATACCAAATTTCATCAAAATCAGAAATGGTGAGGTCAAGAAGGTGATTGATCTGACATGGAATTGCTCTTAAAGGGACATTAAAGCATCTTGGAGAGAAAGGCCAATGAAGTCATGGAAGGATCAGATTCAAGAGTCTGTGCATGAGAAAATGATCGTGATGGATGTCGGTGAAGCCAGAGTTGTATGTCAAGATCGCTTCAACTGGAGAAGTTTGATATGGCAACAGTAAATAAAAATTATCTGGTAGTTTGCATTTTCTTTGTAGAGCAGACCTCTGAATCTTAGTGATATGTATGTACAGGGCTCGACAAATCCCGGGCGCCCAGGCGCCTAATTTTCGTCTTACTTGAAATTTCGTAATTTGCAGTAAATACTGTAATTTCTGTTATATTATCTATTAAAAAGTTATAAATTTAGGTACGCGGACACCGCTAAAGGAATAATAAAATAAAACGATGCGGCGTTTAAAAAAGTCCGCGAGGTAATTGTCAGGAGAGGTGGTGTTATTGGGAAAGTACCGTAAATGCGGTAACAGAAAAAATGTAACGTAACAGCGAAATAAAAGACCGCGAAGAGATTGTAAGAATATATATATATATATACACACACACACACACACACACACGCACGCACACGCGTGCGGAAGCATACGTTTTGTGAGAATCCGCTACTCTCGGGAATCCCACAAAGCTATTCCGTAGCATGTAACCTTTCTGCGAATCGAATTGCCTAGTTTGGGTGCGCTAATTGTGTTAGTTAATTTTTTTTTACTTTCGGTATTCAGTTAAAACGTATCCACAAATAAGACGATGCGGACTGTCCGCAATTTCAACGGATATTTTTAGTGTAACTAATGAACTACGGTAATGCTGCAACAGCTAGCGATTTTAGTTCTTCATTTGCTTAAAAGTAGAATTTGCCCTAATCGTAATTTTTTTCTCCCGTTATGCGTTTGTGTCTAGTATTCTTGTTAAATATCATTTTATGGCATATATGTTCGTATTTCAGCTTGAAACTGTAGCAAGAATTTGTGGAAACGGAAGTTAGACGCCGCGAAAACTGCCTCCTAATCTTCAGGCTTGAGGTTCTTCCGCGAATTCGAGAAATTCCGTCTTTTTCGTTACGATGGCCACTCAGGAGATCGATGCACAAGTAAACAGAATTTGAAAGGGGGTGTCGGAGGAGGACGGAATTCCATCTTTACGAAACTTTCGAAAACGGAAAGCCGACGGAGTTCAGATTTTTTCCGTAATCATAATTTTTCTCGCGATGTTACTTCTGTTCAGTATTTTTAAGTATCATTTCACTGCATAAATGTTTGTATTTCAGCTTGAAAATAGGAGAAAAATTTCCAAAAACGGAAGACGGACGGATTTCCTGTAATCGCATCCCCCCCCCCCTGCGATGTTCCCACTCTCCAGCGCTGTTAAATGCCCCCCCCCCCTTAAGTTTTTGCATTTAATCTTGATAAAGGAAGAAGGAAATTCCGGAAAACGGAAGTGACGAAAATTTGCAAAAATTGATGCATGGTGTTCAAAAGTATTAATATTCCCAAAGTTACACCATTTATCTAAAATAGTTGAAGCTTTGATATCATGCGCTCATGGTCCTCAGACTGATGGTTTTCATCTGAGGGCATAAAAAAGAAAAGAAAAGTGGCAATGAAGAAGTAGGGAGAGAATGATAGCAGAAAGAAAAAAAAAATTAAGCAGTGGTGCTGTGAAGTTGCAGAGTCAATAAAAGACAAACTGACAGTAGTACGCATTCTTGCTGTCGTTTTGATTTTTCACCAGTTAAAATATTCAGCTTTTTTCCCCTTCTTTGGTCTCATCTTCTCCTTAAACTGCAATTTTAGGGGCAGTATGATCATATGGTAAGTGGAGGTTCGGGCACTGTACGTTCACTTGCTTTGATTTCCTGTCTGTCGAGCATCATGGAATCCTGAACGCATCTTACTGATTTTTACTGGTGGAAGTTTCGAATCTCGCTGGGGAAAAAAACTTTGTGTTTTGCACGTGTTAAGTTTGTTTCATTAGAGTCCTTGTTGTAATGTTTTCTTGCGGGGCATATTTGTTTTTTACAAAGAGATGGATTATTTCATAAAATAGTCCATGTATGCCATGCAATACTAGTTATTAGTAACAAGGCTGTTAGCAGGTATGGACTGCTTTTTTTTTAATATCATGGTCTGCGACATGCTGCTGCAGATTATGCAAAGGAAAAACTTGTTTTTCTCAGAATTTCACGATCTAAAGATCATATGCCACAGCGGATTATATGTGGTATTTTTTTTTCACAGCCTTTGGCTTTTATATACACCCATGTGGATCTCACGAAAAAATATTTTCTGAATTTTATGGTTTTGCAGATTATACGAAGCAAAAAAGTGGCACTTTGAATTAATATGTACAAAATATGACTTCCGCAAATAGTATTTTCATAAAATCGAAATCTGAAATTTTTTGAGATCGTCTACTGAAAGAATATAAAAAGAAAATTGTGAAGCAAATTGGAACTTTATTTTGCAATAAGTGGTTTGGGTAATAAGAAAAAAAAAAATGACAAGAAATATGGTTTACCACTTTTCACACCAGCGTCATAAGTCATAACAAAACATGTTTTTTGTTCATGCGTTATTGACTTCGTTTCACCTGGAGCCTAAATTTTGGAGCTGGCTCCTAGATCTAGAACATATTTGTCAAGCCCTGTGTATGTGTATACCTAATTTTCATTAGATGTTTTCAGTTCGGTATCTAAGAATATTTTATTTACATTTTAGTTCATTATTGCGAACAGAACTCAGTGTAGAACAGTACAAAAATCTTACCATTCATTATTTTGCAATGTGTGAGCTGATTTTTTTACCTTTGTATCTCTGCAGATTTTAATGTATTTCTTTTTGTTTTCTACTTTTCTAGAAGCAATAAAGCATAATATCTTCACTTGCTAGCTGGGCTGCTAAGATTGGAAATGAATACTTACTGAACCTGAATGTGTTATCAGAGGCTCCTTACTTCTGCTGCTAAGAAAGGTCATACAGGATGTATAAAAATACTCCTTGACCTCAGTGCTGATCCAGACGTGAAAAAGGATAAATTGCAAGTCTCTGCTCCTTGCCGAAGTTAAGAATGGTCATGCAGAGTGTGCAAAAATTCTCCTTGATTATAATGCTGATACAAATTTCTGCATGGAAGAATTTCCACCGAATACTCCACTTAGTGTCACTGCTGAAAATGGTTACATAAAATGTGTAAAAAATATACCTTGATTATGCATATCCAAACCCCAAAAACGTGGAAATTCTAGATTCAACTCATTGCTGCTGCATCCATTTGTCACACAAAGTGTGTAAAATTTAAACTTTCCACTTGATTACAAAACTGATTTGAACTTGAGAATAGATGTATTTCTTGGTATTTTACAAAATGATGCTCTTGTGGATGATTATGCAGAATGTTTAAGAATTCTCCTTGATCACAGTGCAAATCCAAACTTGAGAATGGATAAGTATTTTATGAACCTACTTTTTGCTGCTGCTAAGAATGGTAACACAGAACGTGCAAAACTTCTCCTTGATCATAATGCAGATCCGAACTTGAAAATTGATAAATATTTTAAGACACCACTTTTTGCTGCTGCTAAGAATGGTCACACAGAATGTGCAAAATTTCTCCTTGATCATAATGCAGATCCAAACTTGAAAATGGATAAATATTTTAAGACACCACTTTTTGCTGCTGCTCGGAATGGTCACACAGAATGTGTGAAACTTCTCCTTGATCATAATGCAGATCCGAACTTCAAAATGAATAAATATTTTAAGACACCACTTTTTGCTGCTGCTGAGAATGGTCACATAGAATGTGCAAAATTTCTCCTTGATCATCGTGCAGATCCAAACTTAAAAATAGATAAATATTTTGAAACACCACTTTTTGCTGCTGCTGAGAATGGTCACATAGAATGTGCAGAACTTCTCCTTAATTATGGTGCAAATCTGAACTTGAGAATGGATAAATATTTGAAGACTCCACTTTTTACTGCTGCTGAGAATGGTCACACAGAATGTGTAAAACTTCTCCTTGATCATAATGCAGATCCAAACTTGAAAGTGGATAACTATTTTAAGACGCCACTTTTTGCTGCTGCTGAGAATGGTCACATAGAATGTGCAAAACTTCTCCGTGATTATAATGCAGATCCAAACTTGAGAATGGATAAATATTTTAAGACTCCACTTTTTGCTGCTGCTCGGAATGGTCACACAGAATGTGTAAAACTTCTCCTTGATCATAATGCAGATCCGAACGTGAAAGTGAATCAATATTTTAAGACACCACTTTTTGCTGCTGCTGAGAATGGTCACACGGAATGTGTAAAACTTTTCCTTCAGTGCAATGCTGATCCAAACTCGACAGTATATGGATTTTTTAGGACTCCACTTTTTGTTGCTGCTAAGAATGGTCACACAGAATGTGTAAAACTTCTCCTTCAGTACAATGCTGATCCAAACTTAACATATGAATATTTTATGACTCCACTTTTTGTTGCTGCTGAGAATGGTCACACAGATTGTTTACAACTTCTGCTTTGCAACAATGCTGACCCAAATATGAGATTAGATTGCTCTCACAGGACCCCACTTATTGTTGCTGTTGAGGGTGGACACACAGAATGTGTAAAACTCCTACTTGATTACAATGCTGATCCAAATTGTTATGTGTGGGATTGGGGTACACATAGAAAAGCTGTGCATTCGGCTATTTTACGTGATTATCCTGCATGCTTAAAACTGCTGTTAGACAAAATAGATTACTCATGCCAAACTAATTCACTTTATTCCATAGAACATGCGAGTCCACTTGAACTAGCTGTCAAGTACAGAAGGCACGAGTGTTTAAAAATTCTTCTTTCATGCGGTTTCCCAGCAGATAGCTTACATCCCAGGGGTAGATGGTTTGATGAGCAGCAGTTTCACGGTTTACGTTTTGAGTATGATGTTTGTGCACTTTCTAGTCATGAAACTGCTTTATCATCAGCTGCAAGAATTGGAGATTTGGAATCTGTGAAAATTCTATTGGACTATGGAGCTAGTGTGAATACAGTATGTTATTGTTTTAATGATGATGGTGTGCATCTAAACTACTCCTATCCTCCAATCCTCAATGCATTGCATCATCAAGCAGGGATACACATAATAAAATTACTCATTGGGCATGGCTGTAACATCAGTTACCATCGGGAAGATGTTCCTACCAATGAATGTTTGCTCTTTGCTTTTCATGATCATGATTGGACCAGGGATTTGCTCAAGTGGGGTTCTGATCCACATCTGCTTTTTCAGAAGGGAAGTGTCAGGAGTCAGCGATTCTTTGTTGATTGTTTGACTGCTAATATGGAGGTGTTTAGCCAGGATAAAATTCTGGATATTTTAGAGCTTCTGCTTCAATACACTGCAGTCACTGAACCAGTTCAAAGTTCTTACCATGCTGTCTCTGCAAAGTGTCAAGAAATCTTTAAAGCAGAGTACAATGCTCAAAGGTGGAACGAAATCTTAAAGGAAGTTGAGAAACCATCATCTCTAAAGAACTTGTGCCGTGTCAAAATACGACAGTTCCTGATTTCCAAACACGATCATTCCTCTTTTACAAGAGCTCTTAATGATATTTACTTTCCAGAGATGTTAAAAACTTATGTTATACAGTGAGTTAGATGGTTGCTGTATTTAGTTCATGAAAATTAATGATTCTTGATTGTGTGTTTTGAGGAATTCTGTATTACATTTTGCATATGATTTTGGCAAAAACTGGATAACACACATAACTGTGACAATTCTTATGTTCCCTTTTGCATATCAGTAAATAGTTCCACTCATGCAAGTGTTTAATCTTACATGGTTTGTATGCTCTTTAAGAACCTTTGAAAGTACTTGAAAAAGTTGACTCCATAAATACAGTACTTGAGAAAAACAAATTGTTTTTTAGTGATATGAAAGAACATGTGGGTAAAATTGTTTGTGCTAAAAAGTTGTATCAATTTTTATGTAGTTCCAATAAAAACAAGCTGATCAAATAGCGCAGAGCTTATGTTCAATCAACTCAGAGAAGCCCGTGGACAGCTGGTACTTTTGCTGTGACATCAATACAGAGTGAAATGTCAGCCATAGCACTAAGTGAAATGATGTGTTCACAAATGGTCATAGGTTTCTGTTGACTGGGGTTGGGAATGCATTCTTGCCGAAGGGTGAATATGAAAATAACGTACACTTTCAAAATATTCCACAAAATAAAATGATTCTAAGAAACACCAAAACAGAATGGCATTTCAAAGTTAATAAAATAAACCAACAGGGTGGCAGGGGGACACAGGCATGTCACATACCTACCAACTGCTACGGAATGTCTGTAGTTTCTACGAATTTAGTTGCCTGACTGCGGATTTTTGTTTTCTTTTTAATTTTGCTATTGTTTTATGATATACATGATGAGATTCTTAAGCGGAAATCCACGTTTTTTGTCATAATTTAGATCACTGTCAAGATCGATGCAAAACTGAAGAAATTTTTTCCCGGCGCGGATTCTCTCTGGAGATGGTATTTTACATACTTGCCAACTTTTACAAATAAGGTCTTTTTTTTACGGATTTTTTAATACCTCGATTGCTCAACCGAAATATTTGAATCCCCTGCGACCATCCACTTTAATTTACTACCAGACTTCACGAGCGCTGTGTCACGCAGTGATGTCATCTTTGACTCGCCGACGTCGTGCGGTAGCTCTCTTTCCACTGGAGTGCTCAAGTGAGATGCCGATGCATGCACAGAGTCTGCGATGGTGGCTGTAGCATTTTATGTTTCCACGGCCCAACTCAATCAATCTAGTGGCCGTAGTATTTCAGTCCCTGTAGACAATAGTTCATCGTAGCGGTTGATTGGTCTCCTCTTGGTAGGGAAATCTAGCCAATGAAAGAGAAGGGTAAAATCTGCATGCACAGTGTTGAACAATGTTGTAGCGGCAAAAAAATACTTTCTTGTGTTTTGGTGTTTCTTTGTTGTAAAGTTGAATTAACGGGAGGCGAGAGTTGTTAGTTTAGCTTTTATGCAAATCTATAAAGATGAGTGCTAAGATCAGTGGTGCACCCAGGAATTCTTGTTGGAGGGGGATATATATATACACATACACGTACGTACACAATGTGTGTACCTATATATAGTGTACGCCTATAGTTTATATACGGTTGTGACTTACATCGCTTTGGGGGGGGGAGACACCATGTAATATAAGACGCTATGTAATTTTTTTAATATTTCTGAATGTTTAATTTGTGACGTACGCCGCTCTTAATCTCTTTGGGATTGAGACACCATGTAATTTTTTGAACATATAAAATAATAATTTTGAATGTTTAATTTGTGACATACTTCGTTGTTAATCTCCTTGGAGGGGGGCGCCCCGAAGCACCTTCCGTGTGGGTGCGCCACTGACTATGATTATACCATCTCCATACCTGCCAACTACAGAATGTCCGTAGTTTCTACGGATTTAATTGTCTGACTACGGAACTCGCAGCCGAAACTACGTATTCCACGAATTTCTTAATTTTTTTTTTTGCTATTTTTTTACGATATGCATGGATTCTTAAGCGAATTCGGAAAAATTCCGCATTTTTTTTTTTTCATTTCGATCATTCTCAAAATCTACGCAAAAAGAGAATGGGGGGGGGTCGTTTTTTTTTCTCGGTGTTGCCTTTGTGTCCAGTATTGTTAAATAAATATCATTTTATTACATAAATGTTTGTATTTCAGCTTGAAACTGTAGGCAACAATTTGCAAAAACGGAAAGTTGAGGCCACGAAAATTTGCCCGTAATCTTCAGGTATAAGATTCTTCCGCGAATTCGACGAATTCCGTCATTTTCATTATTATTTTGCTCATTCACACCGTTCACGCCCAAGTGAACAGAAACTGAGTGTGTGTGTGTGTGTGGGGGGGGGGGGGGTGTGACTGGGGAGGGTCTTCTAAGGACGGAATTCCATCTTTAAGAAACTTTCAAAAACCGAAAGTCAGATTTTTTCCGTAATCATAATTTCTTTTTTCTCGTGATGTTACTTCTGTCCATTATTATTGTTAAGTAACATTTTACTACTTAAGTATTTTTTTATTTCAGCTTGAAAATACGAGTAAAATTCCAAAACCGGAAGTCGGATCGAGCAAAGATTACTCCCGAAATCTCCCCTCCCACGATGTTCCTACTCTCCTGCGTGTATGTATGCAGCGCAATAATACTAGTTACTACTGACAAGGCTCTTGCCAATGTTGGCATGTATGCATCTCAAAGTTATTTTTCAAACTTTTAAGGAAGCATACACCGCCAAGTTCCAATGTATCAGGAAATCAAAGGTGTAAAATTTGTGTTTTGCGACATTTGCCAAAACGATTTTAACATTGCCTACGGAGGCAGAAACGATATTTTTCGTCGTGTAAATGGTCCCGAACACAAAGGTAATGTGAAGCGTACTGATAGTAACTCCAAACTGACTACTTTTTTTACAACATCGGATAATAGTCAAGGAGATGTAACTCGTGCTGAATTGTTGTTTACATCTTTTTTGATAGAACCCAACGTACCACTCAGGAGAGTTGGCTAAAATGTGTAATTACCTGTCTAGTACGCATTGTGAAGTTTTCTTGACACGTAAAAATACGTTTCGAACAACTCATAAAATATGCATCGAGAAACACTTAAAGTACATCGCAAAGCATAAAATACGTATAAAGGAGTAAAACTACGCATCAAAGAATTTTACCAACGCATAAAAATACTCAGTGGGACAGTATTTCGTCTTTCAAAAACTGAAGTAAACAAAATAAAGATTTTTTCCGTAATCGTTATTTTGTTTTCCTGCGATGTTGCCTCTGACCAGTATCGTTATATGCAGTTTTATTCCATAAGTATTTGTATTTCAGTTTGAAAATTGAGAAGAAACTTCTGAATACAGAAATTCGATGGTGGGTCATTCCGTGTCAAGTGATCCAGTTAAAAAACTTTACCATCTTGGATTTTTTCCAAATTTGGCTCATAAATGTTGGAGATGCTGAAAAATACAAATTTTTTGATTTTTTGTCTGCAGTAGTTTTAAAGTTATGGCCCTCTGAAATCTTTAAAACAAAACAACGCAATTTTCAGTTCACATGTAATTCCAAAATCAATTATTACTCAAGCTAGAAATGCGACAGAAGATTAGGGTAAGGACCATTTTGTAGCTTATTTTATAAGCTTTCATATGATACGTAACATTGCTAGTTTTGGGCACTTTTTAATTTCAAAGTCATACAATCATAATGGGATCGCTGTGGTTTTGTGGATTTAAAAAAAAATATGCAAAGGAAAAACCATCGGGATGCAAAAGAAAAATTGTTCAATTTTGCTTGTGTTTTGCTTGTGTTTATGTTGAAATATCGTTCGTAAGATGGTTTGCAGTAGCGTGACGTATGTATGAATGTTCCATGCTTCTTTTGGTAAAGTTTGAGAGCGTTAAGTGCTATAGTTTATTCATACGAAGAGTTTTATTTTGTGGTTGTGCTTGCCGTTGACGAGTTCTGCAAATGGCGATATCTGCCACCCATGTTACACGTGATCATCGAAAGGATGTTGATCGACGTGGAGCGAGATCTACTGATAAGAAGTCATCGTTAAGTGCGCAGAGTGTTTCTCCGGTGACCTGTGAGAGGGTTGCCATGGTGATTGACCCGAGTTTCTCAAGAGATAAGAATCCAACAGGTCAAACCGGTTCTGGAAATCAACTGAGCGTGTCTTCGTGCGTTGCTGCTGAAGGAGTTTCTTCTGCGATAGGAATGCAGAAGAGTGTTTCTATAGAGACGGAAACTTGCAGTTGGGCGTCTGTGGTTGATAAGGAGAATTCTGCTAATACGAGTGATCAGTGTTGTGCGTCAGAGATTGAGTGCCAGGGCAATCCCTTTCGTCTCACTTTCGAAAGGGATTCCAAGGTATGTCAAGATTTTCATGATCTTTCTGAGAAAACTATTATTTTCCATGCGTTACCACAGACTTCGTTACCGGTATATTTGAAAGCTTTGGAAGAACGAGTGCCGAGAGAGGCAATTAAAGGAATCGGTCGTAGTAAACGAGGTATATCAGTGTTGTTTATAAATAGTGCAGATTGTAAACTTGTGTTAAAGCAAGGGATTTCTATAAATAATCAAATTTTGTATCCTGCTTATGCAAGTGAACGACCGATTACGATAACTTTGTCTCCGGTGCCACTTGAGGTACCGGATTCTGCGTTGATAGTTCTTCTTTCTCAGTTTAGCTGGGTGGTGGGTCCAGTTCATAGAGTTATAGAAGCCCCGCAATCTTCAAATTATTGTCATGTTGGTGGGTTGATGCGGACCCTCCGGGTTATCTTCCCGAATGAATCAGCTCTTCAAACTTGTCCTAAAGAGGTTGAAATTGTACTGGATTCTCATGGGTTCATGTTTAATATTTATACAGGAATTTTTTGTTATGCTTGCAATGAAAGAGGGCATATTCGTGCTAAATGCACGTATGTACATAGACCTCCCTTGAGGAATAGTCTCTCTGATTCCCATGAGGAAAGAATTGTTGTACCTGAAGATAGATCGGGTTTAGAACATGGTATTACACATGTCGCTGACTTGGTTCCTACCGTGGCTGAGACTTGTGAAACCCGAGTGGTAGGTCCAGTCGAGCCGAGAGAGAAGACATTGATTGAAATGCCGACTTCTTTGGATCCTGGGATTCAGACAACAGCAAATATTGGTACTTTGGGCATTGCTAACTTACAGAAATGTTCAGTAGCATTACAGAATCTCGCAGAGAACTCATGTACAGCTTCAACATTTAAACGACCCAGCACTGATTCAAGGGTGATCCGTTAAAACGGAGCAAAACTAGAGACTATCTTCAATCGGAATTTATCCCTCGTATAGATCTTTCTTTTCTCCTGGATCCTGATTTTGCCGAAGATAGAGATAAGCCATCACGGTATCGTCTTGTCATGGAACTTATTGCATCTTGCCCAGATTATGACGAAACTTTGGATCTTTTCGAATTGAAAAATTTTTTTGTGCCTAATAAAAAGATATGTCCACTCACTCCGGAGTTTTGCGAGTTAAATATGTATAAGTTAAATGCTATTGTACATCGTTTGGATGCCGTGTTGAATTGGATAATTACGAAAAATCCTGTTCCTGAACTTTTAGACACTTATTACGAAACATACTATAAACGTATAGAGGATGTTAAAGCTTACATAAAGAAACATAATGTGGTTGACGATAGTGTCTTTGATGTGTAGAGATGTTTCAGATGTATTCCTTGATGTTGGTTTTCTTTTTTCTTGCATTATTTTTTGAAATTTTCTTGGACTTTAATAGATATGGATTTCTGCTTACTTATGTTTTAAATTAGCGTTGTTAATTAATGATTCAGTTTTTCGGGTAGCTTTGTTAGTAAGATAATGTAATGTTGTTGTGTTTAACGGCACTGGCTCTCTCCCTTCCCTGGAGCCAGTGGCCCTAAATTAGGGATGGGCGACTGCTTATAGCCCATTGAGTTGCTCACGGTGGTCGTTAAACCTCCAATCAATTATTTTGGGGGATATGAGTGTGTGAAAAATGTCCGAGGTCCACAACAGTGGACCTCTGTAAATGGAGGAATTGTTTACTATCAACATATCGAGATGTAGGAAATATTAGAAACATATATACATACATACATACAGTTGTACACAGATTTTAATTTATAGAAAAATTCCAATTTTTAGCTTAACAGTCACAGCATATATGTTGTAAAAATGAGATATTTTGCTACATGGTAGCCCTCAGTGTGATCTTTTTTTTGGGGGGGGGGGGGGGTGGCAAAAATGGTGTGTACGTTTTCTTTTATTTGTATAATACACATCATGCAGTTTTCTGTTTGCTTTCTAAAACAGCAAACAAGGGCTACACCAAGTCTTGCATGGCAGTTACTGCTAATTAAAGAATAAATCAGGAGCTGCACATCCTTAAATTATAAATTTTGGACGATTCCTTTTTACAACGACTGAGACCACTTACTTCGTTTTTTTGGGTTTTTTTCGGTTTTTTTTTCTACCCTGTTTAGAAGCTTAATCCATGAGTATAACCGTTGGTCTTATGTTGGGCCGATTCTTCTTTTTTGTAAGACTTGTAATGTGTTTGAATTACACATTACTTTTTATGTGTGACCCGCCTTTCAACTTTTATACAGTGGGAACTTATATGTTGAATTAAATCGTGATTTTCCTAATTTTTGTCACTTTGGGATAACAAAATAATCCTGCTACCGATCAAACAGTACAAAACAGCATTATTATTCATGGTCTATAAATCGTTTATCTACCACATCTATATCTTCGGATAACAAACATTACCACTTCTAAGCAGCATTTCATCATAAAATGTAGTATAAAATGTAAACGATCTGATCTTATATTCAAATCTTTACTGATATCCAATAGCACAACATGTCTGCCCCATGATACAAATTTATTTCATAATTTCCGTCAACCACAGAAATTCAAATCGCTCACTTAACTTCAAGTAATCGATAATGATTTTCAGTACAGTTACGCACTACGCACCGTGAAAGCCGGTGGCCGACACACATCATGTGACTACCCTCTGTAGATGTTTGTGCCGCCTTCGGAGCTCCTAGCTCTGTCTTCCTATATTCATGGTCTAAGGTTGCAACTCACAAGCCAGCACCTAGAAGACTCTGCTACCGACGTAGTCGTACGGAGTTTAGGAACGTTTAGAAAATAACAGAGGAAGAAGAGGTTGACTAGTTCAATTCAATTCAAGTCAAGTGAAGTCTATCAAAATAAGCAAGCTCTTTTTTTGAAATTGTCATTCATCTGTATTGTAGTTACAGCGAAGAGGTTAACCTTTTTAAGTTCAAGCTAGCACGTCAAGTTGAGGCAGCAGTAAGAATTCTGGTGGAAGATCGTCTCATTGCAAGTCAGATAGAAGGTATGTTCCTTTGTACTTGTTATAAGTTAATATGTCAAAAGTCAAACATCATTGTTAGGGGTTTATTCTGAATAAGCAAGTGTGGCTTTTCCAGTTGTATTCTATCCAAGGAGGTTACAATAAAGTAATTTGATATTTAACAATATTTTTTGTTAACGTAGGATTTTATGATAAACGTGCACTTACCCTACTTTCTTTGTTCAGAATATAAATTCTGTCCAAGACCACGATACCTTGCACGTTGTCTATTCACGATATGAATGCCACGTTGTGTATTACCTCGGTGTTTTTCGATTCTTTAGAGAGATAGTTATTTAATGAATTACTATATTGTCATTATATGCTTAAGGAAATCAATGCAGTTATTGAACATTTATCTTACCTAAAACCACGTGGTTGTGTCGTATGAACATCGTTCTCTTATTCAGTTGTTAAATGTTTTTTCCAGAATTTAAACTTGTATTTAAAAGCTGTAATAATTAAAACACTACAAGAAGTAGGCGACTGAAGTTCTATTACAAATTTAAGACAAACGCATTCGAATCTCCAAGTTAACACCAATGAAATTCTAGCGCAGTTGATAATTCACAGCAAATTAAATTTACCTAAAAATTTTCCTTAGGTGTTTTGACTTTGTATTAATTAGTCAAAAAGAAAAAAAAACTGGAAAATATCTGGAAATTCCCCTTTCAATGGAGTATTTACCTAAAAATTTTCCTTAGGTGTTTTGACTTTGTATTAATTAGTCAAAAAGAAAAAAAAAACTGGAAAATATCTGGAAATCCCCCTTTCAATGGAGTAGTACCACACTGTGTGAAACTGGCCATCAAAAATTTCTGGTGGTTTCTAAGGCAATTGCAATGCATATTATGTTGGCCAAATCACATTCTTTTGTCACAAATAGAATATTCATTGTAATCAGAATATTAATTCTAAATTTGCTTGTAACATTTACTGGTCATCCATGTAACACCTTTCAGAAAACTTGAAAATATCATTACCCTGGAGTGAGAATCGAACCTGCATCTTCTGATTTCTGTTTGAGTATGCTAACCATTACACCACATAGGACAGTGAGCAGGACTGGATTTCGATTTTTTTTTTTTTTTTTTTTTTTTTTTGGCAATAGCAACACTTGCTAGTGACCTTATTTTTGAAATTGCATTATCTACTAGCAAAAGTGTATTAACATTATACAAAAGAAACTTCTAAGATGTTCCCCTCCATTTGTCAATCATGACAAATTTTGACTTCACCCCTGTAACTGTCACATTGTAATGCTGAAGAGATTACAGATATTTAGATATAACTCACCTTTTCATGACCCGATAGATTAATTCTAACAATTTAATTTGAATGCAAATATTTAAAAAAATATTTAACTATATTCCCAAAATTCAAGAACACTATTCAACATTTTAAGTTATTTTTCGTATGGTTTACGATCTGTTTCAGGTCTTTTCATCATACCACTTTAAAACAGCAGGCCTGGGGTCAAACTTGTCTTCGGACAGACCTTCAACAATACTCACGAGAGCATTCGATGTTTGTAAGTTTAAACTGCCCCTCGAATTATCCTGGATTCTCTTCATGAAACTGAACCCAACCTCACTTGCAGAAGTAAATAAGGGGAATATACTGGATGTTTCTACTAGTGCCAAAATGTTATTTAATGTTTGTTCCTTTTTGTATGTGTCTAAAATATTCCACATGCATAATGCAGTGGTGCTTTACAGTTCACTATAAAACATTCAAAATTTTTGCTAGACCTACTTTTTATCACCAACAAAATGCATTTGCTTGCTAGCAGTTTGCTATTAACATGATTTGTACAAATGCCCTAAAATTCTGTTACATGTCCTGGAATTTTATCCATTCCTGCCTTGTCCCTGCATGATGTTTTGTAGTTGAGAATTTTGCTACTGACGTAACTTATGTCTGACAAATTTTTCTCCCCACTCCCTGCAAAATGGGGGTGGGGGTGGCTGTTGGTTTTCTTATCTGTTAGCGTCATTGTCCGGCTGGAGAGACCATATCTCTGCAACTATTAGTTAGATTTGCAAAATAATTTTTGTATTGGGAAGCTTAAAATGTGAGAATGATGATCCATGCATTCCTTTTTTTTTTTTTTACCCCTGATGCACAACTTTGCTGCTAGAAGACGCAAATGGAGATCATATCGAATTTAAAATGCATTTTATGTCATATATTTGCTTCTAAATATCCAATTGAAAAAAAATTTACTTTCGATGACATTTATGTTGAAAAGTATTTTAGTTACAGTCCCTTTTTGACATAATGCATACATTTTCCGCTAGGAGGGGGGCGTAACAATAAATCGTGATTTTCCCCAATATCTCCACTTCTAAAAGTCAGTTTTCAAAAATTTTTTCCTGCGTTGGATATAACTCTTCGGGGGAAATGTTTTGCATATCATTTCTCATTTTTGGTAAAGAATGGTTTGGCCACCAGGGGGCGCAATTTTTCCTGTGTCAGATACAACTCTTCGGGGGAAATGTTTTGCATATCATTTCTCATTTTTGGTAAAGAATGGTTTGGCCACCAGGGGCGCAAGTGTTTATTTTGGCTTCTGATGTATCTGTAACAAAATCTAAGCTGGAAACTCGATAGAAAAAATTCCTTTTGTGAACAGATACCGCTCACCTCGGAAAACTTTTTGAGAATACATCCTGCTTGAAATAGTGCATGTTGTTCCACCACTGAGCGTACACATATTCCACATCTCTGTTTATAGGAGTCCGATTTGAAAAATTCTTTCTTTGTTGGAGAACATTTTTGATGCAAACGTTTCTCATATAATTTCAAATACTTCTTAACGCACAAGTGTGCCACTAGAAGACATCAGTTCACTTTTCCATTTACAGCAACATCTGCAGGACTAGAAACCCAAGTTTCTGATTAGCTGCAGCAGACATCATTTTTAACATTCTGCATTCCTTATTAAGTTTGCCCAAGCATGTAGGAAGCTGTTTGTTGGAGGTTACAGGTTGAACAGACCTATGGTTTCACTATATTTTAAGTAACAACATTTGGATTGTATGTCCTGAAAAAAATCCAAAAGTCCTGGACTTTTGTGATTGAAAAAGTGTATGAACCATGTACTAACTATCGGTCGAAATAGAACCCCGACAATGAAATTCCAAAAAACTGACACTAAGAAAACTTAGTTTAAGAATCTGAACATCCTCAGGTTTTTGCTTCGACTTGCCAAAATATGAGGATGTCCAGATTTCTAAGCTAAGTTTGCTTAGTCTCAGTTACCTGGAACTTCACTGTCCTGGGTGGTGTAACGGTTAGCATACTCAGTGGCGTAGGAATGGGGGTTACAGGGGTACAATGTATCCCCCAAATTTTGAGAGGGGTACATTAATATCTACTGTACCTCCCCCCCAGATATGAGCAAACACAAACCAATCATTCATAAAGAGTGATATATGCTACTTATTATTTTTTTTTTCAAAGAAATATCACGGGTCATCTGTTTTTTATTTATATCTGAAGCTTGTAATGGAAGGCTTTTCATCCACCAAAAACTGGCCAACCATCTGGGAAACTTCAGCAAATTAGTTCTGCAGGGAAACGACAAGTGCGAGGTTTTTGTTAATAACTTCAAACAGCATATGGTAGGGCTTGATAACATCCTTGTGATCAGTGTTTCTTTTCTCTTAAAATTCCATGCATCTTGATCAGGTTGTCCTTTCTGCACTTTAAAAAAAATTTAATGCACAAGTGGACATTTCAGTGCCCACAGCCCTGGCACTAAAATTGTTTTATGTCTTAAGATCTGTAGCAATACAACAAGTGCATTACGGATTTCACATACCACTCATAGAACTCCAATTCCTCAATATTTCCACCATCATTTAGCTTTGCACGAGTCCAATGTGCTTTTTACATCAATTGTCAGCCTATGTATCGTTCAAAGTTTTTAATATAGACTTCATAATGCTTCAATAGTACTACCTTTGCACGTAGAGCAGTTTTTATCTTACTGCAGTTTTACTTTATTAACGTAAACAAAAATTATAAGAAATTTAATTCGTTCTTGTAAAGAGTTATAACATTTTCTGCGAAATCCCTCTTTTCCAAACCCTGCTGACAAAAATTCATCCTAATGTTGACTTGTGCCTGCTCAATATTTTAATGGAAAAAAAAAGTACAAAAATTAAAAAAAAGAGAACACAAAAAAAACCTTCTCCATTCATTTTCTGATAAATTATAAATGTGAACTTTTTGTCTGCAATAAAAATAATGGTAATATCATTCGGATGAATTCCTGATCAGTATACGTATTTTATAAAAACTCTAATATACTTAACCCCCCCCCAAAAAAAAAAATTTGGAGGCGGTCATCTATAGATGGCTTAATCCTTGAGATGTAAGGTTCATGAGCTTTTACCCCCTAAATCAAAAGCATTCCTACGCCACTGAGCATACTCCAACGGAAATCGGGAGATGGGGGTTCGATTCCCACTCCAAGGTGATGAAATTTTCAAGTTTTCTGAAAGGTGTTACATGGATAACCAGTAAGTGTTACAAACAAATTCAGAATTTATATTCTGTTTGCTTTGAATATTTTTTCGGTTTCCCATGTTTTATGAAGAATATTTCATTCTTCATTGATTTGTCACAAATGTTTTTAATTTTCAATCATGACTCTGCTTATGTGTGAGAAAAAACTGGATTATAAAACTCCTAATTATTTTGAGGCAACTTTCTATTTGAAATTCATGAAAGGTGTGCAAATTCAAAACAAAACATAATGTTGAAATTAAAAACTACTTGTGTATGAAGTATTCCATTCTGATTATACGATTTCTGCAAACGAAAACCATGCAATTCAAAAATACACACAGCTGAAATTGCATGGGTACCATGTAAACTACATAAAAGTTCCCACAGTTTGTGACTTCACTGTTAAAATACCACAGCCAACAATAAAGAACAGGCCTGGGCGTGAGAAAGTCATGTGACTAGCAGTCCTATGCGCCGAGCTGAATGTAGCTGGTGTGATCTCCGCAGCACGTGTTAGTAAGTGTAGAAAAGCCTTCATTTCTAAAGGATTGCATTTTTTGAATTTGATTTTTTGAAGCCAAGTCATTTTTTTTTTTTTTTGCTTATAAATAGTGTGCATGCACCTACTGGTACGTTAGTTTCATTTCTGCTTGCATAATTTATGTGTATATAATCATTAAATTCATAATGTCAAACCCTTTGGCACTATGAAGGCTTAGGAATCCTGAATAGGTTCAATGTTGTTTATTAGCCGTGGTGTAACCATGTTTTTTTTTGTCAAATTACAGACTTTAAAATATGTATATAATTTTTTCACAAAATTTTTAGCAGAATAATTTAGGACCC
Source organism: Macrothele yani (assembly GCA_039090855.1). Lineage (NCBI taxonomy): Eukaryota > Metazoa > Arthropoda > Arachnida > Araneae > Macrothelidae > Macrothele > Macrothele yani. The sequence goes on along the minus strand of CM077009.1, from coordinate 179,084,037 downwards.
TTAACCACACCTTTACTATTTTTTTAGTTAAACCAACCAAAAATCATTGCCAATCCGCGAAGTTTACGCAGTATTCTCTATTTTCACCTCTTATTAAACAGCAATGCACTATCGCCAAAATTTTCTTTCAATATTTTATTCCAATCTTCTCCATATCTTTCGTTCCTTCCAGTCATCGGAGAACTAGCAGAGAATCCTCCCTTGACTGATCTATTTTTAGAAACCAAAACGGAGGAAGAAATGAAACATTCAGTAAACAATGTAGGTGGATTTCATTACTCTTAAAACAATAAAGGCGAACGAAGTGAGAGAAGCCAGAGAAACTCTTTCCACCTGGGAGGGGGGGGGGGGTTGATTTGGTTCAGCCGGAGTTGTATATAAATTTGAATCGGAATATCAGCGAAATGTATTCATATAATATGAGGATTTTTAAGAAATTCACGTTAAAAACAGTCACTAAACTTGTCTAAGATTCTATTTATTTTAAGAAAAAGTAAGTTAAAATATTTTTACATTAAAATTTCTGTGTAACTTGGTAAAAAATAGGTTACTAGGCAATTGTTTTACTAGCTAGTCATGCAAATGTTTTGCTAGCAAACTATTTGGTCACTAGCAAAATTTGCTAGTGAGCATAAAAGATGAAATTTTGCCCTGCTCTCTATAGTAAATATATAGAATCTACAAAATGTACACTGGCAACAAGAATAAATTAACAAAAATATGTGGGAAACAATAATAGACTTACAAGTTCTGCACTGACCCGACTTGTGAACGATGGCCTGCACTACCCAATTTGAAATGATGCCAGGGGTGCAGACTTCTCCAAATTATTGGGGGAGGGAGGGAGAAGGCATGAAGAGATCAGACTTGGAAGGGGCATGACTTCCGTTGTCAAGAGGAAAATAAAAAAAAAAAGGGAGCAAAAAGAAACTATGAGACTCAACATATATTTTAAAACGTAACTAATTGCTCATCAGCAAATGAACAAGGGAACAAAAATATTCCTTTGCTGAATATTAATATTCCTAAAAATAAAATTCAGCCTGTGATTTTATAAAAATATCCAGAGAGATATTTTATTTCCAAAGTTTAGTAAAACAAAATATTAGAAATTAGCTGGGTTACTCGAACAAAGAACAAGTGTAAAAAATAAATATTAACAAAAGTCACAATTCGAAAAATACATACATACTCTCAAATTGTTCTTGGTTGATGTGCTACTTGTATTAAATTCAATTAATAGAGACTCGCCTTTTCAGGTTTTTGTTCCTTTGCTCACATTTGTTGCAAGTTTATTTCAAGCTGACTTGTCATTGCATTTGAAGACCTCTCTTGGTGGTCGTATCTTTCATCTCTATGTCATCTTGCATATACTTAGCTAGTTTTGATTGTGTGCTATATGAAAGCATTTCAAGAGTAATGCTGCATGCCTATATACTTTTGAGTTTTATGGGGTTTTTTTTTTATTCTTTAATTTGCTTCAATAATTGAACTAGAACCAAAATAGAAAAATACATTTTTCTCAAAATCAGTGTAGTATACTGTATATAAAAGTTTAGTAGATGTTAAACCTAGTCACATTTTCAGTGACAGTTTTGGTATTTCAGTATTTATCTGTGATTCTGATTAGCTGCAGCAGACATTTTTAACATTCTGCATTCCGTATTAATGCCCAAGCATGTAGGAAGTAGTTTATTGTAGGTTACAGGTTGAACAGACCTGTTGTTTCACTATATTTTACATAAGATCATTTGGAACGTATATCCTGGAAAAAAATCCAAAAGTCCTGGATTTTTTGTGATTGAAAAAGCGTATGAACCATGAATATGTAGTTCAGCTTACCTTGAACAATAAGCTCGGTAAAAAAAAAAAAAAAAAATCAATATCAACCGATCAGGCACGGTCCTAAATTATGGCTCAGTCCAGATAGTAAGTATCTAGTACTGGTGCACTGGTTGACATGTTTTAAATTCTATTTGTATGACAGTTTGCTTGATATTGCCAAGGAGGAGAGTTGAAGTATAAAGCGAGCTTGATATTTTAACGTTCTTTCGATCTTTGTGTTTTACAAATTCTTTTATGTTCAATCGACCAGTGCACCTGTACTGAGATTAGTCCGTCCAAGATGTGTCGTGGTGCACGATATTCTTTCTTTTAACATTTGACTTTAAAAAAATTCTTTCATGTTTAGTCATCCTTTCGTTGTTTTTTTATCTATCATACATTATTTCAGGATATTTTTATGTTACTCCTTCCATTGTATCGCAATTTTAAAATCTTTTATGGTTTTTTAAAGAGATTCGACGGTGGATTGTCCAGCGCAACTCCACCAAGTTTTTTCATCCATGTTTTGTCATGGTACACCACATTACTGCAAACCATGTTCCTTAAACTGCCATATAAAGATTAAAATTGGCGGTCGCCACTCGCCACGTGGCAACTGGATAAAATAAAATGTCCAGTAGAAAAAGTAACTGTAGTCACCACGCTCGAAAATTTGCCTTTTTTCATTGCTAACGATCGTTTTTAAAACGCTCCTGTTATAGAAAATGCATTTTTAAATCACCCAACTCACGCGCAATGAAAAACAGCCCTTTCCTCCGCAAATAAGTGGGTACGATCTATTTATAGATTCACTCTTCAAGAATGGGGGCAGTTGTTTATTTTTCCACTTAAGCTGGTGCAGAAAGTAACCATATCGGGAATGGACACCTGTGGCTTTAGATGGAACTGTGGCATCGCAACTCGTCTTCAGCAGCTCGTTTTTTAAAGTTTGGTTTCTCTGAAAATGCACGATTTTCCATTGCTTTAGGCACTTCTTGCTTATCATAAACAAAAAATGGGCAAACATTTTCCCTTTCGTAAAACATAAAGAAATCAAAGGTAGGAAATCGAGACTTCACTTTCCGCCGCCACGCCGTCTTTCATTCGACGCAGAGTCACATTTCCTTTGCACTTGTGAAGTTGGCTTTAAATTAAATTTAAAAAATAAAACAAAAAAACTCTTGTCTGCCCCTTAACACAGTAAAATGGTACTAGATGATGGGTAAGCACAAGTTTTTTAGCGAAATTAAATATAAAAAATCAGTACTGTATTGTTCACTCTGCCATGATAGTCATTTTACGGGTCACGGAAAAGGCTGATTTCATCACAGGCGGAATAAGTACTGATTTTTGAAATTTAATTTAGCTTTAAAACAGCGGAAAAGAAAAAACACTTTCCATATTGATTGGTTTTGAAGAACAGGCTGTTAGAAATGTCAAAAACTGCGCTTCACTAGAAAAAACTTTTAAAATACAAAGTTGTTCTTTTTCACTATTACTGAAGCTATTAAAAATGAGAAACATAATTAAAAAAATGTAACATAAGAATATAACCAGAAAGGGAAAAGAAAGTGCATCTTGGGATAACAAAAATTGGAAATTTAGAAAACTACGGAACATTTTCTTCCGTGCTAAAATAATCATTTTCAGGCGACAACAGGCATGAAGAAGGAAGATGCTCAAATTATATTGAACAAATGTCGCGACGATAAAAACATCCAATAAACACTCTCAAAAATGTTTGACTCTTAGAATTTTGAAAACATAAAAATAAACTTTGAACAAATGATTGAATAACATTATTTCATAGATTTTTTATTTCCGTAATATAATTTCCCATATTCCGTAGCGATCAAAGATTTCCGTAGTGACTATGGAGAATTCGTAGCATTTGGAAGATCTGAGGTGGGCAAACACAGGAAAAAATGACAAATCATTAAAATTCTACCAAAACAATGTTTTCTGAAGGATCCCCACCCCCTCCCCCAGCCAGATTTTTTATTTCTGTAGTATATTTGATGTTTCCCTTGCTCTGCAGCAATCGACGATTTTTCGTATTGACTATGGAGAATCCATAGTATTTGTAAGGTCTGTGGTGGACAAACAAGAAAAATGAGAAATCATTCAAATTCTACTACAACTGAACATTTTCTGACCCCCCCCCCCCAAAAAAAACCTGACACTGGGTTTGAAATCCAATGGAATTAGGATACTCTGCACGTGTTCTTATTTCGTCACTACTATTTTTTCAACACCTGTGAGGGTTTATCAATGTTTTTAATGTAATATTTATTAGAACAACCCAGGAAATTACTGAATATTTTCTGTTAGTGGTCAGGAATCATTGCAAGTCTGTAAAATAAAGTGACCAGGTTGGTATCACATTTCTCCCAATCTGTTGTACCACAAAATGATTCTGCTATAAGATATGAAATTCATTTTTGAAAGCTATACAGCCAGTTTTCGTTTTGACACCAAGAAGAACTTAACCAAAAATAAATGGAATGAAAAGAAACATTTAGCAGAATGGAAGCAGCTTCAAAACATAATGTCTGAACATTTTTGACCATCAATAACTAACTAAAAACTGCTAGAGGAAAAAAAAAGCAATTTTTAGTACATGAAGGTCGTAGCACAAACTGTTGAAATGCTCAATACTGCTGACTGTTATGCCAAGCAATGCAGGAGTTACGAGAATGCAAGCATTGTAAGTACTGCTTGAAAATTTTAGCCCATCCACTGCTATCAATTTATGGTGGAGAGATTTCATTTGTGAACATAGCGAAAGACCAAATAAAAATTTCTTTCCAGTAAAAATTGTCTAGAAAATGTGGTTGATGTGGTTGAAGAAAAATATAACTTTTAAGATTATATTTATTCATTTAATTGCACTAGACAATAGACACACACACAGTGGGCCCTTGTAACAACTAAGCTTAAATTTAACTATGTCTAAATAAATGAAAGGTGTGCAGTGATAAAATGTGTATACAATATGAAATAGCCGTAAGAAAAGTGGCCACTAGATTTTGTCCACCCACTGGCCAATGGCCACCTGAAAAAATCTCCAATTTTATTCTTTACTGCCATACAAGTAGAATTTAAAACATGTTGATCAGTGCACCTGTACTAGATACTGTCTTTCTGGACTGATTCATAATTTGGGACCATACCTGACCAGTTGATAATGATTTTTTACAGAGAGTGTCCTTCAACATAAGCTGAACTTAAAATGCCTTCTCATTATTGTTCTATATTTCTTGCTTGTTTTGTCCCTAATTATGTATAACTTCCTAAGTACGGCAAGTCAACATATAAACGTGTAAACAGCAATAAAATTCGACATACATATTGTCAATAAAACTAATGTTTCAGAACTTGTTTTTTGTTATGCAATGCTGAAAGAACAAAAATTTAGCTTTGATGTTCATTGTAAAATCCACATTATCATTTGATATGTTGAACTGAAAGGACTTACTTAACTTTACTGTTACAGATTTAGTTATTTTTGTTACTCTGCTCTTTAACACAGGGTCTAGATTCACCTGAGCATTCCTGCACCTTGACAGGAGAAATTCCAAAGGCCAAACAAGCTTCATTAACTGATTCTACAAGAACAGTTGCAGGTTCATAAACATCTGAACATTCATTTTCACTGACAGCTTCTGTTTCTTGTTTTATGTTTTAGATTTTGTTTAAACATATTGAGCACAATGCTTTTTGTTGGATTAATATCAGCTCAGTAGTTCAACTTGTAAGTTTCATTGATATTTTCTGGAGAGATTTTTAACAGGTTTTGAATGTATGCTGTAGGAGTGAGAGCAAGATATTCCATAAATATGCAAGTACCCATAAAAAAAAATTCAGCCTCATAAAAAGTGCAAACGTTTTTTTAACCACACAGCTCTAAATGTAAATGTTTTTTGTTCTTCAGTGAACTCAAGAAATAATATCGAGTACTGAAGATCTAGAGTATGATAATCTATGATATACCTCTCCTTTAAAGATGTCAATAGATCATATTAGTATCACTAGCATGAGTTCAAACATTTTCACTTAACTGTATAAACAAAATTTAACTTTTTCCTATATTTAAAAGCAATAAAAAAAATCTTATCACATCATGGTAAAAATACAATAGTTTAGCACAATCACTACCTGTCCACTCTGAATCAACTCAGCAACTGAACAGAAGTGCCACTTGTCTGCTGGACAGTTCATGTCCAGACAAGCTTAGACCACAATTTCATAAATGTGAGATAACGAAGCATTTTCGTTGTCCCACATTTTGTTACCACTGCTACCTACCTAAAAATAGGAATAAACGGTAAATAAAATTATGTAACTTAAATGCTTTTTAAAAATACTTAATTTACGACAATATATGTATTAAATATATATCTTTTGTACCGAATTTAATATGAAAAATTTATAAATTGTGTGTTAACAATAAACATGTAATTTCAATGTGTAATATAATGTTTTAAGCAGTACCTGAGCACTTTGTACTTTTGAGTAAATTTTGTTGGCAATTATCCTGTCTGCTTATCCTCAAAAGGCCTGTTGCTCTGTTACCCTGTTGCACAACAAGATGATTTTTAAGCATATCACCAGTCGTCCAAGTATATAGTGTGAAAGAAATATTCTTCTCCTAATGCATGGTGAATACGTCGTAATAATTAACACGGCAATTAGACATATGAATTAAAACGTATTTACTCTTCCTCATGTAATATCTATCACGTCTTGAAGAACAGTAAATACAGTCAATTCAGAGATGCCTTATTGCTGTGTTAATTATCATGGTCATTTTTGTTTTGTTTTAAAGTACGCTATAAAAGCTTCTCATCCTGGTGTTTTTTTCACCAGTCCCACATGACTTTTTAATGCTCTAAAAAAAGCAAATTTTTAGAAATTTTTGAAGTTTAAGCAATTTTTTAATGGTGAAGGACTACCAATAATATCTTTTTTTTTTTTTTTTCTGCACATACTATTATTACACAAGTGTAACATAGGGGAAAATTGGCTTGTTACTCAAAATCCTTCGTTGTATTTTTTTCAGCTCAAAAGTTGACAGTACATGAATGAAATTTTAAGCCCCAAAATATCTGTTTAAGCCTTAACTTAAGTATAATTCAGACTGCACAAAGAAAAGTGCGTTCCTTAAGCTTCCCACTGAGCTCTACCTAACCACCCTGCTATTTCAAATAAAAATTCTACAGCTTTCAGAAAATAAATCTAAAATAGAATTTTTCACCTGTCTTTTTGTAGAGAACAATTGCCTGTATCTCGGGAGAGAAATGTTTCTAAATATAAAATAATTTGTTTTGTGGTCCAGAAGACTGCTACATATCACCGGCCATATTTCCACAAATGGCGAGGCACATCTCATATGTTGATTTAACGTGGAATGAATGACACTTTGTGCTTGTGGTAACTTTGTTTTAATTTTATTTATGCAAATGATAATGTTATCAAATGTCAAAACTGAGATTGCACAGGCATTTGCTTCCATGTTGTTGCAAAAGCAAAGTTATTGAACAGGAACGATTGATTTTGGCACTTCTTACTTTAACCCAGTTTTATACTCTTGTCATGCCAAAAACTGGGTTTTGACATTAAAAATTTATTGCACCTTTTTCATTGAAATTCAAATTGAGTATAAATAAGGGAAAAACCAAAGTTATGGTTTTTGAGAGAGGAACTGGTAATACTGAATGTAATATAAGCCTAAATTGCACAGTGATCGGCCTCCTTGGGAAGCTCCGTGGGCAGTGGCGTACAGAACAGCAACAAGGGCCTCTGTGAATCTTGGAGAGGTGCCAGCTTGTTCTGTGTGACATTGGCGAAAAGACCCGGACTCACTTGGTTTCGTTCCAGAATCCTTAGGTTGAATGACCAACTGGAACCACCAGCTGTGGTCTAATTTCCCACGCTGATGTACCTACCTGATTAAAAAGACATAAAGAAATGCAAAAAATGACCCAAGTGTAGGATATGGTGGGCCTACCACACTTGAGAAGGACAGTTCACCAAAGAACAGACCTGGAATTTCTAAAAGACACATGAGAAAGAGATCACGGCTGAATGAATGTAAGATTGGTGTATGGATTACTGGAGATATAAATTGCAAGATGAATGGGGTGATTGAAAAAATGAATAAGTATAAATTGGATGTGCTGTTTGTAAACGAAACCAAAAAGAAGGAAATTGGGATAGGAGAAGTGAATGGCACGATGAGTGTGTAGTCTGGAGTATTGGATACTGTTAGGGGACAGGCTTGTGTAGGTGTGATTGAAAAGATGAACAACTTAATTCATTACAGCTGCATTAATGAGATAATTCTTTGGATATGTCTGAAAGCGAAACTTCAGAGAATATTAATTGTTGTAGTGTATGCTTCTTGTGACTCAGAACCTTCTGATAAGATGGAGGATTTCTGGAATGAGCTAAAAGCTGTTTTGAGCCAGTTTGGTGCTAAAGAGAAAGTTATAATAGCAGGGGATTTCAATGCTCAGGTAGGTGTGCAGAATGTAATTTCTGATGTTCTGGGTAAGTTTAATGATCTTTGTGTAAATAATAATTGTGAAAGGTTAATTGAACTCTGCATTGAGAATGGTTTGTGTGTATCTAATACATTTTTCAACCACTATTATATCCACACTTATACTTGAAAAAATCGTACTCTTGGTCAAAAGTGTTATAGATTTTGTTGTTTAGGTTCAGCGTCTGAAACACTTAGTTGTTGACACTCGTGTGATGAGAAGTGCAGATGTTGGCTCTGATCATTACTTGGTAGTGTCACGAGTGAAACTGAATGTTGGTTGGAGGAAAAGGAATAGTGAAGAGGCCTAGGGTGGAAAGAAATAAAGGTTGAAAGGCTTCCTGAAGATCATCAGTGTTATGCTAACTTACTCAGAGAGCAACTGAAGGAGCTGAAGTCATGTGAGAGGGATGTAGAAAAAAAGTAGGAATGTTTTAAGAACTGTTGTCACTGCTGCTGAGGAGGTCTGTGGCACCACAATAGTAGGTAACAATAGAGGCGATGGTTAGTGGAGTAGTGAGATTGAAGAGGCAGTAAAGAGAAAGAAGGGTGCCTATTTGGGGATGTTACAAGGTAGAGTTTCTGTGGATGTATACCACTGTAAGAAGAGTGAACCAGCTAAGCTGGTTTGCCAGAGTAAGGCAAAAGATAGGAAGGAGAAGGTGGAAAGGCATGAATTGGCTTTTTCGAAAAATAAAGACTTTCTGGAAGTTCGTGAGACTCTGGAAAAATAGGGGAAAGAAAGTTGTGTGAAGAATGAGATTGGGGAAATGATATGGGAGCCCAATGAGTTAAGTGAGAGATGGGGTGAATACTTCTGTGAGTTATTAGATCAGGAGAGCAAAAATGATTCTGAGACAGATGCAGATGTCACAATGAAGGGTGAAAGCACAGGAGGAATCTCAAGAGAAGAGGTGGGTAAAGCTCTAAAATCTCTTCAGAATGGTAAGGCTCCGGGAGTTGATGGCATAACTGCCGAGATGTTGAAATATGGCGGTGACTCTGTAATTGACTGGTTAACTGAAACTTGCCAGTTGTGCTGGTTCCTCGGGATTGGAAGGATGCTATCATTGTTCCTTTGTATAAGGAAAAAGGTGATCAGACTAACTGCAAGAACTATCATGGTATTAGCCTACTGAGTGTGCCAGGGAAAGTGTTGGTATGGTTGTTGTTGAAAAGGTACAGGGTCTTACATCCAGGGGCGCACACAGAATTTCCTCAAGGGGGGGGGGGTCTGACAAAAAAAATGCAAATGCACGGGACAAATTAAACTAAAAATTGGGCGCACACATACACACACTCGCATGTAGATTATATTTATATATATATGTGTGTGTGTGTGTGGATTATTTTTGTTAGCATAAATCAGCACTTATGTGTTCACGGGTTTAAAAAAACCTTACTCTTTTTGATAAGTGCTAAATTAAATGTGCATTAATATTTATGTAAGACGTACAGAAAAATAAAGTTTAAATTGCTTCTCTTACTGTAATGCAGAAACATTTTCATCTAAGCTCACTTTAAATAATATATATAAGTTATAAGTTTGCCCTGACAGCACTGTTAAAGAGCAGACACATTATCAATGGAAAATGAAAAAGTTAAGTAAACAATAATATTTAACTCACCTAAGTATTCCTCATCGAACTTTGAAAACTATTACATTTGTCGAACTACCTTTTCAGACAGGGAATTGAATAAATCTAAAACTGAATAATCCACGAGTTTACAATGAAGCATACTTCCGAGTAAGAACAGTCATTTACAGTTCGGTTAGAAAAAGTCATTTATAAGCGAGTTGCTGCTCCCCTCGAAAAATGACATTCAGGAAATTAGTGTCTCATGTCCTAAATGGATGGAAACCAACAGATACAAATATCAAACACAGGCACAGACCTTCTTAACAGAAAACAGTGTGTTTACACCCAGACCTTTATCTTGTGTAACCCCCCCCCCTCCAGAGGAGGAACGCCCATTAGCACCCCATATGTGACTGAGGCCCGAGCCATGAAGAAATTTCCTGGAAAAGGTTATGGAAACACGGAAGGTGATAACTTCCTGGTTCCTCAAACACTCTGGGGTTTCACTAATTCCCTGCTTCAATGCTTGCCATAGTCAGCCATCCAAAACAGATGCAGCATTCGTAAGGCAAAAGAGCACTCTGATTTCTGTGATTGATACAATCGCACCACAGCCAGCTCGTTTCTATAAACATGTGCAGAAAGATTTTTTTTTAATTTCGCCATAGTCGGAATAAGATGTTGAAATTCGGGGGGGGGGTCCGGACACGACGGCCAGAAGTCCAGATTAATAGAAATCACATTTGTTTGCAATAATCATGTAGATTTTCTTCATCAAGCAAGCTGTGAAGCAAAGATTTCTCAAACATTGATTTCAAAATGTCGCACAAACATAAGCGCTTGACTCTAAAAGAAAAAGTTGAAATAGTGGAGCTGAATGAAAGGGAAAGATTAAGTGTGTGCATTTAAGAAGATAAACTGGGCACTGGAAAAAACACAAGTGAAGGAAATCTTTGAAGTCTTGGCAAGATTTTAATGGCAAACAGAAAATTCAGAGAACTTTCCCTAAAATTGATGATTTAACCTTGGACACTTACTTATGAATAGTTTTGCCGTGCTAGAGCAAACAACATTCTTTTATCAGAGACTTTAATTCGTCAGAAGACTTCAGAAATTGCAAATGAATTAGGATTCACAGAATTCAAGCAGCTGGCTAGAAATTCATTTAAAAGCAAAATTTCACAGCAATGTAATAGATGAACAACAGTACTTGATTATTTTGCTTCTTAGATTTTGATGGATATGTTTTAATAAAGGTTAGTACAAGTTTTCTCCATGTGTTGCATTTACGTACTTAAATTTACTTATCTTTTAAACCGCTTTTGTGTTATAAATATAGCATGCTGTCATAAAGCATGATTTTCCCAATGACGGACGCTTCTAAATTACAGTTTTTCTTTGCCCTTCGATGTCCGCTATTTGGAAGTTTTACTGTATGTGGTATTTGGTCGTTAGGGTTAACTTTGTTCTAGCACATATAGTGACTCCTTAATGAACTTTTAAATGTTATCTGAAAGCCTTTTCTTATTCTATACAATGTCAAAATAATGTAGTGTGCCCGAACAAAGTTAGCCCTAATGACCAGGCACCACGTACAACTATGTTGAAGACATGACACAACTTTCGACCAAAACGGGCTCTCAATAAATAAACAGAATAAGGCCACATTATAACTAGTGCATACTATGGTGTCACCTACACTCAGACAATGAACTACTATAAATGATTTTGAACATATGCTCATCAAGAATGAACTATCGATACAGGAATGAGGGACATTTTTAGGACTTTTTAACTGAACTATACCTGAAAAGTATTGAATAGCTTAGTGCTCTGCTGCAGACCATACCTTGCTTATGATATGTATAACGGAAGACTTAGGGACATTAAAGCGTCTTGGTGAGGAAGGCCAATGAAGTCATGGAAGGATCAAATTCAAGAGTGTGTGCATGAGAAAATGATTGTGATGGATGTCAGTGCAGTCGAGTTGTATGTCAAGATCTCTTCAACTGCAGAAGTTTGATATGGCAACAGTAAATAAAAATTATCTGGTAGTTTGTATTTCTTTGTAGAGCAGACCTCTGAATCTTAGTGATATGTATGTATATACCTAATTTTCATTAGATGTTTTCAGTTGGGTATCTAAGAATATTTTATTTACATTTTAGTTCATTGTTGGGAACAGAACTCAGTGTAGAACAGTACTAAAATCTTACCATTCATTATTTTGCGATGTGTAAGCTGATTGTTTTTACCTTTGTATCTTTTTAAGATTTTAATGTATTTCTTTTTTGTTTTCTAGAAGCAATAAAGCATAATATCTTCACTTGCTAGCAGGGCTGCTAAGATTGGAAATGAAGACGTACTGAACCTGAATGTGTTATCAAAGACTCCTTACTTCTGCTGCTAAGAAAGGTAATAAAAGATGTATAAGCCGCCCCGGTGGCACAGTGGTCTAAGGCGCTGGCCTCTGATCATTCGTCCGTAAGGGGTCCGGGTTCGAATCCCGGTGAGGCATGGATGTTGTTTGTCTTACGGCACTGGCTCTCTCCCTTCCCTGGAACCAGTGACCCTAAATTAGGGACGGGCGACTGCTTATAGCCCATTGAGTTGCTCACGGTGGTCTTTAAACCTCCAATCAAAAAAAAAAAAAAAAAAAAAAAAGATGTATAAAAATACTCCTTGACCTCAGTGCTGATCCAGACGTGAATAAGGATAAATTACAAGTCTCTGCTCCTTGCTGAAGTTAAGAATGGTCGTGCAGAGTGCAAAAATTCTCCTTGATTATAATGCTGATACATTTTCTGCATGGAAGAATATCCACCGAATACTCCACTTAGTGTCACTACTAAAAATGGTTACATAAAATGTGTAAAAATATTCCTTGATTATGCATATCCAAACTCCAGAAACGTGGAAATTCTAGATTCCACTCATTGCTGCTGCATCCATTTGTCACAGAGTGTGTGAAATTTAAAATTTCCTCTTGATTACAAAACTGGTTTGAACTTGAGAATAGATGTATTTCTTGGTATTTTACAAAATGATGCTCTTGTGGATGATTATGCAGAATGTTTAAGAATTCTCCTTGATCACAGTGCAAATCCAAACTTGAGAATGGATAAGTATTTTATGAACCTACTTTTTGCTGCTGCTGAGAATGGTCACACAGAATATGTACAACTTCTCCTTCAGTACAGTGCTGATCCAAATTTGATAATAGATGAATATTTTAAGTCTTAACTTTTGCTGCTGCTGCTAAGAATGCTCACACAGAATGTTTAACACTTTTCCTTCATTACAATGCTGTTCCAAATTTGGGAATGGAAGATAATACCCTTCTTGGAGCTGCTGCTGGGAATAGTCACACAGAATGTGTAAAACTTCTTGATCACAGTGTAGATCCAAACTTGAGGATGGATAAATACTTTAAGGCTCAACTTTTTGCTGCTGCTAAGAATGGTCATACAGAACGTGCAAAACTTCTCCTTGATCATAACGCAGATCCGAACTTGAAAATTGATAAATATTTTAAGACACCACTTTTTGCTGCTGCTAAGAATGGTCACACAGAATGTGCAAAATTTCTCCTTGATCATAATGCAGATCCAAATTTGAGAATGGATAAATATTTTAAGACACCACTTTTTGCTGCTGCTGAGAATGGTCACATAGAATGTGCAGAACTTCTCCTTGATCATAGGGCAGATCCAGACTTCAGAATAGATAAATATTTTAAGACTCCACTTTTTGCTGCTGCTGAGAATGGTCACACAGAATGTGCAAAACTTCTCCTTGATCATAATGCAGATCCAAATTTGAGAATTGATAAATATTTTAAGACACCACTTTTTGCTGCTGCTCGAAATGGTCACACAGAATGTGTGAAACTTCTCCTTAATCATAATGCAGATCCGAACTTAAAAATAGATAAATATTTTAAGACACCACTTTTTGCTGCTGCTCGAAATGGTCACACAGAATGTGTGAAACTTCTCCTTGATCATAGTGCAGATCCGAACTTAAAAATAGATAAATATTTTAAGACACCACTTTTTGCTGCTGCTAAGAATGGTCACATAGAATGTGCAGAACTTCTCCTTGATTATGGTGCAAATCTGAACTTGAGAATGGATATTTATTTGAAGACTCCACTTTTTGCTGCTGCTGAGAATGGTCACACAGAATGTGCAAAACTTCTCCTTGATCATAATGCAGATCCAAACTTGAAAGTGGATAACTATTTTAAGACGCCACTTTTTGCTGCTGCTGAGAATGGTCACATAGAATGTGCAAAACTTCTCCGTGATTATAGTGCAGATCCAAACTTGAGAATGGATAAATATTTGAAGACTCCACTTTTTGCTGCTGCTCAGAATGGTCACACAAAATGCATAAAACTTCTCCTTGATCGTAATGCAGATCTGAATGTGAATCAATATTTTGAGACACCACTTTTTGCTGCTGCTGAGAATGGTCACACAGAATGTGTAAAACTTTTCCTTTAGTGCAATGCTGATCCAAACTCGACAGTATATGAATTTTTTAGGACTCCACTTTTTGTTGCTGCTAAGAATGGTCACACAGAATGTGTAAAACTTCTCCTTCAGTACAATGCTGATCCAAACTTAACATATGAATATTTTATGACTCCACTTTTTGTTGCTGCTGAGAATGGTCACACAGATTGTTTACAACGTCTGCTTTGCAACAATGCTGACCCAAATATGAGATTAGATTGCTCTCACAGGACCCCACTTATTGTTGCTGTTGAGGGTGGACACACAGAATGTGTAAAACTCCTACTTGATTACAATGCTGATCCAAATTGTTATGTGTGGGATTGGGGTACACATAGAAAAGCTGTGCATTCGGCTATTTTACGTGATTATCCTGCATGCTTAAAACTGCTGTTAGACAAAATAGATTACTCATGCCAAACTAATTCACTTTATTCCATAGAACATGCGAGTCCACTTGAACTAGCTGTCAAGTACAGAAGGCACGAGTGTTTAAAAATTCTTCTTTCATGCGGTTTCCCAGCAGATAGCTTACATCCCAGGGGTAGATGGTTTGATGAGCAGCAGTTTCACGGTTTACGTTTTGAGTAAACTGATGTTTGTGCACTTTCTAGTCATGAAACTGCTTTATCATCAGCTGCAAGAATTGGAGATTTGGAATCTGTGAAAATTCTATTGGACTATGGAGCTAGTGTGAATACAGTATGTTATTGTTTTAATGATGATGGTGTGCAAAACTACTCCTATCCTCCAATCCTCAATGCATTGCATCATCAAGCAGGGATACACATAATAAAATTGCTCATTGGGCATGGCTGTAACATCAGTTACCATCGGGAAGATGTTCCTACCAATGAATGTTTGCTCTTTGCTTTTCATGATCATGATTGGACCAGGGATTTGCTCAAGTGGGGTTCTGATCCACATCTGCTTTTTCAGAAGGGAAGTGTCAGGAGTCAGCGATTCTTTGTTGATTGTTTGACTGCTAATATGGAGGTGTTTAGCCAGGATAAAATTCTGGATATTTTAGAGCTTCTGCTTCAATACACTGCAGTCACTGAACCAGTTCAAAGTTCTTACCATGCTGTCTCTGCAAAGTGTCAAGAAATCTTTAAAGCAGAGTACAATGCTCAAAGATGGAATGAAATCTTAAAGAAAGTTGATAAACCATCATCTCTAATGAACTTGTGCCGTGTCAAAGTACGACAGTTCATGATTTCCAAACACGGTCATTCCTCTTTTACAAGAGCCATTAATGATATTTACTTTCCAGAGATGTTAAAAACTTATGTTATACAGTGAGTTAGATGGTTGCTGTATTTAGTTCATGAAAATTAATGATTCTTGATTGTGTGCTTTGAGGAATTCTGTATTACATTTTGCATATGATTTTGGCAAAAACTGGATAACACACATAACTGTGACAATTCTTATGTTCCCTTTTGCATATCAGTAAATAGTTCCACTCATGCAAGTGTTTAATCTTACATGGTTTGTATGCTCTTTAAGAACCTTTGAAAGTACTTGAAAAAGTTGAGACTCCATAAATACAGTACTTGAGAAAAACAAATTGTTTTTTTAGTGATATGAAAGAACATGTGGGTAAAATTGTTTGTGCTAAAAAGTTGTATCAATTTTTATGTAGTTCCAATAAAAACAAGCTGATCAAATAGCGCAGAGCTTATGTTCAATCAACTCAGAGAAGCCCGTGGACAGCTGGTACTTTTGCTGTGACATCAATACAGAGTGAAATGTCAGCCATAGCACTAAGTGAAATGATGTGTTCACAAATGGTCATAGGTTTCTGTTGACTGGGGTTGGGAATGCATTCTTGCCGAAGGGTGAATATGAAAATAACGTACACTTTCAAAATATTCCACAAAATAAAATGATTCTGAGAAACACCAAAACAGAATGGCATTTCAAAGTTAATAAAATAAACCAACAGGGTGGCAGGGGGACACAGGCATGTCACATACCTACCAACTGCTACGGAATGTCTGTAGTTTCTACGAATTTAGTTGCCTGACTGCGGATTTTTGTTTTCTTTTTAATTTTGCTATTTTATGATATACATGATGAGATTCTTAAGCGGAATTCCACGTTTTTTGTCATAATTTAGATCACTGTCAAGATCGATGCAAAACTGAAGAAATTTTTCCCGGCGCGGATTCTCTCTGGAGATGGTATTTTACATACTTGCCAACTTTTACAGATAAGGTCTTTTTTTTTACGGATTTTTTAATACCTCGATTGCTCAACCGAAATATTTGAATCCCCTGCGACCATCCACTTTAATTTACTACCAGACTTCACGAGCGCTGTGTCACGCAGTGATGTCATCTTTGACTCGCCGACGTCGTGCGGTAGCTCTCTTTCCACTGGAGTGCTCAAGTGACATGCCGATGCATGCACAGAGTCTGCGATGGTGGCCGTAGTATTTCAGTCCCTGTAGACAATAGTTCATCGTAGCGGTTGATTAGTCTTCTCTTGATAGGGAAATCTAGCCAATGAAAGAGAAGGGTAAAATCTGCGTGCACAGTGTTGAACAATGTTGTAGCGGCAAAAGAATACTTGTGTGTGGTGCTGTTACTTTGTTGTAAAGTTGAATTAACGGGAGGCGAGAGTTGTTAGTTTAGCTTCTATGCAAATCTATAAAGATGAGTACTAAGATCAGTGGTGCACTCAGGAATTCTTTATGGAAGGAGATATACACACACACATACACTATCTACCAAAAAGTAATTGGACACCCCTTCAATCGATGGTATCTGAGGTCCTGATACACGTCACGGGTGCGGCCGTTAAATATCGTGTGGGAAACAACAACGCAACCAGTTGCATGCAAGATGCCACGCAGTTCGGTGCTCCGATTTCAAGAAAGGTGTAATCGTCGGGTATCACAGAAATGGCCGATACATACGTGACATATCTAGCGAGTTGAAGTACCCAAAATCAACAGTGGTCTACGTGATTGGCAAGTGGAAGATGAGAGGTGACTGTCGGAATGTGCTCCGAAACGGCAGACCAACAAAACTGGGAGTTGCTGGCCAGAGAAATTCGGAAGAACCGCACCAAATTGATGGGCCACATCAGCGAGGAGTTTCAACAGCCATCTGGGAGTGTTCTTTCGATGAATACTATCCGTAAGGAAGCCCATCTACTCGGTTATCATGGACATGCTGCCGCCCACAAGCCTTTGATCACCAAGTCCAGTAGCGCTGCTCGGTTAACGTGGTGCAAATAACGTCAACAGTGGACCGTTTAACAGTGGAAACAGGTTCTCTGGATCGACGAATCAAGGTTCACTCTCTACCGTTCGGATGGCAGGGTCTGGGTTTGGCGTCTGCCTGGAGAATGCTTCCTGCCGGAATGTATTGTTCCATCTGTGAAGTTCGGCGGCGTTGGAATTATGCTATGGGGGTATTTCTCCTAGTATGTCACGGGACCCTTGGTCGCAATTCCTGGTAGACTCAACGGCAAGATCTACTGCACCATTTTGAATGACCATGCGGCAGTTTTACAGGGTGGACCCATGTTACTTTCAGGATGACAATGCCACCTGTCATGTTGCGAGGTCCACCATGGCTTGGTATGGTGACAATGGTGTTAATCAAATGAACTGGCCTACGCAGAGCCCGGACCTTAACCCTATCGGGCACCTCTGGGACGAGTTGGAGCGTCGACTTAGGGGGTGCCCCCACCTTCCGAAATCGGTGAAGGAACTGACCTGTCTTCTCCAAGCCGAGTGGAAGAAAATACCGCTAACTGTCGTACAACGCCTGATTGAGACTATGCCCCGGAGAATCGCAGCTGTAATCGCCGGTCGTGGAGGCTCCACCAACTATAGAAGGTGAATAAACTTTGTTTTCCTTTGCTATCACAGGTGTCCAATTGCTTGTTGGTAGATAGTGTACATATATTATACGTACGCAGTGTGTGTACCTATATATAGTGTACGCCGATTTTATATACGGTTGTGACGTACATCTCTTTGGGGGAAAAGACACCATGTAATAGAAGACACTATGTAACTTTTTGAACATATAAAATAATAATTTTGAATGTTTAATTTGTGACGTACTTCGTTGTTAATCTCGCTGGAGGAGGCGCCCGAAGCCCCTTCCGTGGGTGCGCCATACCTGCCAACTACTACGGAATGTCCGTAGTTTCTACGGATTTAATTGTCTGACTATTAAACTACGGATTCCACGAATTTTGTATTTTTTTCTATTTTTTTTTTCTGTTTTTTACGATATACATGGATTCTTAATGGAATTCGGAAAATTCCGTTTTTTTTTTGTTTTTTTTTTTTTTGTCATCATTTTGATCATTCTCAAAATCGATGCAAAATGAGAAGGGGAGGGGGTCGTTTTCCGCCCGGGGACGTAATATTTTTTTTTCTCTCAGTGTTGCCTTTGTGTCCAGTATTGTTAAATAAATATCATTTTATTACATAAATGTTTGTATTTCAGCTTGAAACTGTAGGCAACAATTTGCAAAAACGGAAAGTTAGAGGCCACGAAAATTTCCCCGTAATCTTCAGGTATAAGATTCTTCCGCGAATTCGACGAATTCCATCATTTTCCTTATTATTTTGCTCATTCACGCAGTTGACACCCAAGTGAACAGAAACTGGGGGAGGGGGCTGGTGGTGACTGGGGAGGGTGTTCGAAGGATGGAATTCCATAATTCCATCTTTAAGAAACTTTCAAAAACCGAAGGTCGATGGAGTTCAGATTTTTTCCGTAATCATAATTTCTTTTTCTCACGATGTTACTTCTGTCCATTATTGTTGTTAAGTAACATTTTACTGCTTAAGTGTTTTTTTATTTCGGCTTGAAAATACGAGTAAAATTCCAAAACCAGAAGTCGGATCGAGCAAAGATTTCTCCCGAAATCTCCCCTCCCATGATGTTCCTACTCTCCTGCGTGTATGTATGCCGCGCAATAATACTAGTTACTACTGAGAAGGCTCTTGCCAATGTTGGCATGTATGCATCTCAAAGTTATTTTTCAAACTTTTAAGGAAGCATACACCGCAAAGTTCCAATGTATCAGAAAATCAAATAAAGGTGTAAAATTTGTGTTTTGCGACATTTGCCAAAACGATTTTAACATTGCCCACGGAGGCAGAAACGATATTTTTCGTCATGTAAATGGTCCCCAACACAAAGGTAATGTGAAGCGTACTGATAGTAACTCCAAACTGACTACGTTTTTTAAAACATCGGATAATAGTCAAGGAGATGTAACTCGTGCTGAATTGTTGTTTACATCTTTTTTGATAGAACACAACGTACCACTCCGGATAGTTCGCCAAAATGTGTAATTATGCGTCTAGTACGCATCAGGAATTTTTCTTGACACGTAAAAATACGTATCGAACAACTCCTAAAATATGCATCGAGAAACACTTAAAGTACATCGCAAAGCATAAAATACGTATAAACGAGTAAAACTACGCATCGAAGAATTTTACCAACACATAAAAATACTCGATGGGACAGTATTTCGTCTTTCAAAAACGGAAGTAAACAAAATAAAGATTTTTTCCGTAATCGTTATTTTGTTTTCCTGCGATGTTGCCTCTGACCAGTATCATTATATGCAATTTTATTCCATAAGTATTTGTATTTCAGTTTGAAAATTGAGAAAAACTTCCGAATACAGAAATTCGACGGTGGGTCATTCATTCTGTGTCAAGTGATCCAGTGAAAAACCTTACCATCTTGGATATTTTTAAAAATTGGCTCACTTAATGTACTTCTAGAGATAGTAAAAAAATCCAAATTTTTAGATTTTTGTCTGCAGGAGTTTTAAAGTTATGGCCTTCTGAAATCCTAAAAAAAAAAAAAATGCAATTTTCAGTTGACATGTAATTCCAAAATAATTTATTACTCAAGCTAGAAATGCGATAGAAGATTGGGGTAAGGACCATTTTGTAGCTTATTTTATAAGCTTTCATATGATATGTAACATTGCTAGTTTTGGGCACTTTTTAATTTCAAAGTCATACAATACAATTTTTGACCTTGAATTTCTCAAAAACCTAAGTTTTGAAAAATTCACACAGAAACTTCTATATTTTAGCATCATTTGTGGAAAGTTTCATAATGGGATCACTGTGGTTTTTTTGTGGATTTTTAAAAAAAGTTATGCAAAGGGAAAATCCATCGGGATGCAAAAGAAAAATTGTTCAATTTTAATTCACAATTTTTAATTCCTTAGGACAATGACCCTATTTTATTTTTTTTCCAAGTTTTTGCCAATGACAAAACGCAAGATTTAAATGTGATGCCAATTTTTAAATACTATATTAATTAATTAATGATGTTGCCAGTATCCAAAAATGCTTTCCTAATGTTATGTGTACACATATATGTGAATACAGAATCACCTGTTCACATACCTTAAATTGGAAAGCATTGTTGGATACTGGCAACATCATTAATTATTAGTTCTTAAAAACTGGCGTAATTGAAAACTATTTTGTCACTGGCAACATCATTAATTAATTATTTTAATCATTACTTGAACAAGTCTCTTACATTTAATTAATTATTTGAATTTACCTCAACAACCTCTTACCACTCTTCAAGAGTCACCTATACTGAAGAAGAGATTGCATACACCATCGTACTGTAATAAAAAATTAAGCAAAATAAATTTAACTGAAAAAGTACTGATAGGATCAAGTGAAGCTGTATGTGAAAGTATGACAAATAATGCTGATTGTGGAATGCTAAGTCAGCTGAAAGAAAAGTTTCAAGAAGAAAACCAAAGTTTCAGTAAAAAATTCCAAATTGTAACAGTACTACCACAAGGCTGGCCATGCAAAAATATAAAGGAGGAATTTGGAGTCAGCAACAGAATGGCAAGAAAAGTAAAAGCTGCAGTAAAAGAAAATGGTAATTTGGCAACACCTAATCCAAAGCCTGGAAAGGTACTTAATGAATCTGTAATTGAAAAAGTTAAGTTTCTATAACAGTGATGATGTAACTCGTCTTGTGCCTGAGAAAAAAAGACTTTTGTTTCAGTGAAAACAGGCAAGACTAGAATTCATGTGCAAAAAAGGCTAGTTTTGGGGAATTTGAATGGAATCTTATCAGTTCAAAAAAGTGTACCCTACTGAAAAGATAGGGTTTTCAAAGTTTGCTGAACTACGTCCCAAGCACTGTGTCTTAGCTGGAGGAAGTGGTACTCATGCAGTATGTGTTTGCACAACACATCAAAATGTGAAACTTCTGATACAAGGTGCAAGATTAAATAATATTACACTCAAGGACTGTACAGCAGTGAGTGATGATAAAACCTGTTTAGCAAAGATAATATGTGATGAGCCAGGCACACCATGCCATCTTAATGAATGTCCTGGTGTAGAATTTCTGAAACAGGAGTTAAGTATAAAGCTGGACGAAGAAATGGTAGTCCATATCACCTACAAGCAATGGGTATCTGTTGACAGCTGTACATTTGAAACATTCAGCAAAACCACAAAAGTGTTTTTGGAATCACTGTGTGAACAGTTGTTGGTCCTGAAAAGACATTCTTTTATAGCCCCCCCCCCCAAAAAAAACAGTCTGAGCATACACCCATTTGAAGGAGAACATTAAAAAAAATGAGGCTGTAGTATCTTTTGATTTTGCAGAAAATTATGCCTTTGTATTGCAAGATGAGACCCAGTCTTTTCATTAGAACAATGACCAGGCAACAGTTTTTCCAATAACAGTGTATTACAAGGATTCTGATGGTTTAAATTTTAAAAGTATTGTTTGTATCTCTTAAGCATGATACAGTTGCCATACACTTGTTTCAGAAAACACTTATCTAAGATCTGGACTAATATCAAATTTGAAAAAGATCTACTACTTCTCTGATGGTTCAGCTGCACAGTTTAAAAACCGAAAAAAACCTTCTCAAACATCTGCCACCATGAAAGTGAGTTTGGAATCAAAGCTGAATGGCATTTCTACGCAACAGCCCATAGTAAAGGAGTATGTGATGGTCTGGGGGCAACAGTGAAACGACTTGCAGCAAGGGCAAGCCTCCAACGACTATGAATAACAAATTATGACACCATCACGCTGTTTCCATGGAGTCGGGCCAACATTGAGTTCCTTTTTTTTTTTAATAACGAACAACACTTAGAAGAAGAGAGTGATTTCTGGTTGCAAAACCAATACCAGGCACCCAAAAGTTGCACAGTTTCCTCCCTGTGTCAGATAAAGTAATACTGACAAAGGTATTTTTAAAGAGAGCAATCACACAAGTTTTCTTTGTCAGGAGATTTGAATAATACACTCTCACTGTCAGAAGTTAAAGGATAGGTAGCATGTGTGTATGACAAGAAATTGTGGCTTGCTGTAGTTTTAAATAAAAAAACGAGACAACTGAGATGGTGGAAGTGAAGTTTCTACACCCTCAAGGTCCTGCTCCATCCTTTACATACCCACAGGACTTTGAAGATGAACTTGAAGTGCCTGTCTGCCAAATTCTGACCACGCTGGAAACCATATGTCCCACTGGCCGCACTTACTACCGTCGCAAGGAAGAGATGAACGCAGCAACCATGGCACTTCAAAACTACCTTACAAAGGATTGTTAAAGTTGTTAATGTGGAAGGGATGGTGACAATACTAAATGGTATGTAATTAGTTATAATTTTCAATAAATTAGCTTGTCCAAAGGAATTAAAATTGAACCATTTTTCTTTCGCATTCTGATGGTTTTTCCTTTGCATAATATTTTTAAAATCCATGATCCCACTGCGATCCCATTATGAAACTTTCCACAAATGATGCTAAAATATAGAAGATTGTGTGTGAATTTTTAAAAAAATTAGGTTTTTGAGAAATGCAAGGTCAAAAATTGTATTGTATGACCTTGAAATTAAAAAGTGCCCAAAACTAGCAATGTTACATATCATATGAAAGCTCATAAAAATAAGCTATAAAATGGTTCTTACCCCAATCTTCTATCACATTTCTAGCTTGAGTAATAATTTATTTTGGAATTACATGTCAGCTGAAAATTACATTTTTTTACATTTTTTTTTTTTTTAGGATTTCAGAAGGCAATTACTTTAAAACTACTGCAGACAAAAATCTAAAAATTTGGATTTTTTTACTATCTCTAGAAGTACATTAAGTGAGCCAAATTTAAATAAAATCCAAGATGGTGAGGTAAAAAAGTGTTAAAATTTTGGATCACTTGACACGGTACAAAAATTCCCCTGTAATCTTTAGGCATGAGAGTGCCAGGGCTTCGAGGAGTTTCTCCTTTTCCGTCGTAATTTGGGTTATCCTCGGAATCGACGCATAACTGAACAAAAATTTTGGGGCAATTGGTAGTGGTGAAGGATGTTTTCTGACTGAAACTTTTGAAAACAAAAGTTAGACGCAGTGAAGATTTCTCCCGTAATCGTAATTTTATTTTTCACGTGATGTTTCCTCTGCCTAGTATTGTTGTTAAATGTAATTTTATTTCATAAATATTTGTATTTCACCTTAGAAATGGTGGGAAAATGTTCGAAAATGGAAATCGGAAATAGAAAAGATTTTTCCCGTAACAGAACTGTAATTTTTTTCCCCTAACCATATTCTGAACATGTCTCCTGTGTTCTAAAATATTTCCTCAAAAAAAGGTTTGACTTTTAGCTTTATAAATGGGGGGGGGGGACAAAAACAAAAGTGAAGAAGCTGAAAATTTTAGAATTAATGTATGGTATTCATATTCTCAAAGTTACACTATCTTTTATATAAAATAGTGAAAGCTATCATGCATTCATAGTACTCACAGACTGAAAGTTCTTTCAGCATGTTTGTCATCCATGTGCATAGAAAAAAGTGACAATAAAGAAATAGGAAGGGAAACAATGATATCAGCAGCTAAATGAAAATTTAAACACTGTATGCTGTGCAGTTGCAAAGTCAACAAAAGACAAATGTGACTGTGGAACTTGCTGAAAATTTTATTATATATTTTTAGATGTCTATAAGAATTTCAAAAGTGCAGTGTATTCACTTCTTGAACATATCGCTGTTGCATATGATCATTACAAAACATGATAAATTTAATGTTATTGTTTTAAAATATGAATATTATATTTATTGCTAAAACAAGAAACAAACAGATCCAAATTCTAAATACAATGACTGGTAGTGAAATATGAATATTATATTTATTGCTAAAACAAGAAACAAACATCCAAATTTTAAATACAGTGAGTGGTAGTGAAATATGAATATATTTATTGCTAAAACAAGAAACAAACAGATCCAAATTCTAAATACAGTGAGTGGTAGTGAAATATGAATATTATATTTATTGCTAAAACAAGAAACAAACAAATCCAAATTCTAAATACAATGAGTGGTAGTGAAATATTTTTTTATATGAAAAAATCTGTATTGATTTTTATAATGGCCCAGCATTTTTGTAAGTTTTTTATTTCATCTGTTAATTTTTCTAAAATACTCCCCACTTTTAAAAATTACTCCCTAAATTTTTTAAAACTAATACCCCTTTAAAAAAAATTTTTCGGTGAACTGTGCCACTCAGTGCTGCCAGCCATGCTGGTCCACTTTTTCGGCAGATGTTTTCAAAAGATTAAACTCGCAAGCGTTATGGCTGTGGGAAGACCAAAATGGTGGCGATTGTACACGAAATGGCTTTAAATCGAAATTCAGCTGTTGTGAATCTTTTACAAGAAGGGCCATTTTCTGCAGCATGTGATGGAAGTAATGAAAGTGATTACAATATTATATAATCCTGATATACAAGATGAAGATTAGGAGGCCGCCCCGGTGGCACAGTGGTCTAAGCGATGGCCTCTGACCATTTGTCCGTAACGGGTTTGGGTTCGAATCACGGTGAGGCATCGATGTTGTGCTTGTCTTACGGCACTGGCTCTTTCCCTTCCCTGGAACTAGTGACGCTAAATTAGGGACGGGCGACTGCTTATAGCCCATTGAGTTGCTCACGGTGGTCGTTAAACCTCCAATCAAAAAAAGATTAGAAGGTATGTAACATAAGTTTTGAAAACAATGTGTAGGTACTCTTAAAGTGAATATTTCCTTTTTACAGGAAATGTTTAGTATGGTATTGAAACACCACAGGTTTGCAAGGCTGACATTGAACAAAATTAAGATTTTACTTTGTGGTTTTTTAAATTATTACTTTAAACACAGATAATACTAGTTTAGTTATTGTGGCATGTGCAGAGATTTTCACTAAATATTTATCAATATAATTATGTTTTGTTTTGTGGTAAATGGTGTTCATACAAAAGTTTTACTGATGCACATTTTCCAAAGTTGGCAAGTATGATTTTGTGTTTCAAAATTTTCGAACACGGCAGCTAAACGGAGTAAAAAAAATTGCCGTAATAATAATATTTTTCTTTCAATGTTGCCTTTGTGTCTAGTGTTGTTAAATATAATTTTATTGCATAAATGTTTGTATTTCAGCTTGAAATTGTAGGCAACGATTTGTGAGAACGAAGGTTAAACGCCGCGAAAATTTTCCCATAATCTTCAGGCATCAGATTCTAATGCGAAATCGAGAAATGAAGTCCACCTTTTTCATTATTATTTTCGTCATTCGCGAGATTAATGCACAGGTGAATAGAAATTGGGGGGGCTAGTGGATGTTCGTTGGAGGACGGAATTCCATCTTTATAAACCTTTCGAAAACAGAAGGTTGACAAAGTTCAGATTTTTTTCGCAATTGTAATTAATTTTTTCTCGCAGTGTTGCCTCTGCCAAGTGGTATTGTTAAATAACATTTTGCTGCATAAATATTTGTATTTCAGCTTGAAAGTAGCGGGAAGATTTCCAAAACCTGAAGTCAGACGGTGCAATGATTTCTCCCATATAAGCCCCCCACCGCGATTTTCCCACTCGTCAAATATCTCCCATCCCATAAATTTTTGCATTTAAGCTTGACAAGGGAGAGGGATATTCTCGAAAATGGAAGTGATAAAGTTGGAAGTTTGTAAAAATTGATGCATGTGTTCAAAAAAGTATTTATATTCTCAAAGTTACACCATTTAGCTAAAATAGTTGAAGCTTTGATGTCATGCCCTCGTGGTCCTCGGGCTGAAAGTTCTTTCAGCATGATGGATGAAGTTATTTTTATCATATAGCATAAAAAAAAAGCTTCAATGAAGAAGTAGGGAGAGGGACATCAGCAAAAAGAACAATTAAGCAATGGATGCTGTGCAGCTGCAGAGTCGACAAACTGACAGTAGTCCTCATTCTTGCTGTGTGTTTTGATTTTTCACCCAGTTAAAATGTTCGTTTTTGTTTTTTTTTTTTCCTTCTTTCGTCTCATCTTGACATATAAACTACAATTTTAGAAGCATTATGATCATATCACCGTGGTGTAAATGTAACACACTCGGCTAGATATCGAGAGATCCGTGGTTCAATTCCATGGCGGCAGCTAAAATAATTTTTCGGTTGCTGTGTGTTTCTGGAATGTGGAAAGAGCGATGTATTTATTTATTTACTGACGCCATGTATTTGGAGGATTTTCATCTTAAAAACATTGCTGTAACAGTTTGTTCAGCATATATGAGGCTAAACATATTCAAAGATAATTCTTTTACCTATAGATGACATTACACTTTGTGCAAAGTATACCATGGCAAAAGATCAAATATACCATGGCAAAGGTTGCTTTTAGTAACCTTGACCTTTTGGTAGTTCCAGGCTGATCCATCAGCAGATTAAGTTTCTCTCAAAGCCCACCTTCTATTCCATTCACTTTCGAAGCAGCTACAGAAACATGGATGAGAAAACTTAACTCAATATTCATTCACAAGTGTGAGGAACAGTTGGACAAAATAGTTGTTCACTTGGGGAAAAAATCTACTGGTCATCGTTGGCTACTATATTAAAAAAGTTACTAGACGCTACAAAATATCTAGTCACCATTTGGCCAATGGCTACCAACATTCGTAATGGCTGGTTCTTAGCTGTTCCCTTTCAAATGAATAGATTTTAGCATCAAATCAAACTAACTATACTTTAAACATATGTATAATACATGATGGTCGACTCGGCATGTAAAATAAATGATCTTTCCAGTGTATATGGAGCAAAATTTTATATTTGTCATTGCAGGCATGAATTTTTAGAATCTGAGGGAGTAGCCATGATGCTTCTCAAGAGAAGAGTACAGAAAACAGAACAGCATTGTGTGGCTCAGTAGAATTGCATGATGCCCCTCAAGACAAGTGTGCAGAAAACAGAACAGCATCACATGTCTCTGAAGAATTGCATGATGTCCCTCAAGATAAGAGTGCAGAAGGTAGAACAGCATTGTGTGCAGTGTTCGAAGTGGGCCGGTATGGCATACCGGTAGTTAACAAAAATGGAAGTGAGCATACCGGCAGTTAAAAAAACATTGTTTACTATCCCGGTATGCAATAAATTATAAACCGGTCACAAACTACGTAAAGAAATTAGGATGAAAGCTCAGAATTTTAATGCAAAAATCATCCAATGACATTTTTAACGGATAAAATTGATAAATGATAAGCAGCTGGGACTGAAAGAGACCACAAACACTTCAATGAAGGTTTTTTTAATTATTACATTAATTTTTTTAATATTATATACATAAATTTTTATACCAAAAGAAAAAAATATATATATACACCATACCGGTAGGAGTTCTGTGCCACTTCGACCACTGATTGTGTGCCTCTAGAATTGAATGATGCCCCTCAAAACAAATGCAGAAGACAGAACAGCACCGTATGTCTCTCTAGAATTGCATGATACACCTCAAGTCAAGTATGCAGAAGACAGAACAACACTGTATGTCTCTAGAATTGCATGATGCACCTCAAGTCAGGTATGCAGAAGACAGAACAGCACCATGTGGCACTGAATAATTACAGCAGCACTCAGTATTGGAAGTGTCAACACAAAATTAAATCATTCTCCAATGGCAGTAGAATCAATTTCCTAAACTTGTCAACACAAAAGACTATCTTCAGCATACAGAATAAGATTCACTAATATTTTCTTTTTCTAAATTCAGTGCATGCAGCTTCAAAAAAGATAAAACTTCATCACTACTGTTGCTACCCAGTTGAAAAGAAAATTGACAACACTTAATTAATATCTCATTTGGGAGGTTTAAACTAATAGCTGTGCAACCATTGCAGATGGTAAATTATCTTACTCAGATACATACTCCCAATAACAAAAAATATGGGTAAATGTGTAGTTTAGCATCTTAAATTATTTGGCTGAAAATTTCGAAAAAAAAAAAAAAGATATACATATTTTAAAGTGTCATTCAATGTGAAATGGTGAAAAAATTTCAGCTTCACAAGGCATTTTAAAGATTTTTACTGTAAAATTTGCCTGCAAATATGGGGACGTAAACAAGGAAGTCAGAAGAAGAGTAGGTGAAAGGACCCATTTTGAGTGAAGCCAAAATTGATCAGCTGTTTTGATACTCTCATCACTCCTGTGTCTGAAGCAGTTTCGCTTAGACCATGCAAACAAGGAATATTTCAGACTTTGTATTCCTCAACATTAGATCTTTGGTTATATTTTAAACATGGTTACTTGCACATGCGCAGTATGCAAGTAACCACTCAAAAAAATCATTATTTTGTTCAGCTAGATAAAAGTGAGGCAGTGAGTACGCCAAACAACCAAGTAAATAATAACAATAACCATTTTATTGGCATAAAACAGTAAACAACTAACTGGTTGCAAACTTTCAGCACCTACAGGTGCCTTCTTCAGGCTTAGACATGGTTTAAGTATGACATTAGGAACCTAAATGAATGAACAGAAAAAAATTAAAAATGCATGTGAAATATATATAAACAAGATAGCAGAGCACATGCTGAAACAATTGAAAATTTGAAGAACTTTATCGAGAGGCACGCAGAAAAATGCGCCATACCAAAGTTAGCTCCAATGACACGTCATTGTTGCAAACGTCCCATTACAGTCATTAGGGAATCTTTGGAGATTTTGTTAAGCAGTGACGTTTGCAATGATGACATGTCATTGGAGCTGCCTTTGGTATGGCGCATTTTTCTGCGTGCCTCTCGATAAAGTATTTGATTCTTCAAATTTTTAATTGTTTCAGTCTGTGCCATGCTATCTTGTTTATATACTTTAATGAGAGTAATAAGAATCTTACCTTTGCTAGAAGGTCTGTTCTCATTTGAAAAATATACATTTCTCTGCTCGTTTTTTTTCTCCCCTTTTTGAGTTCTACAGTTGGTTTGAGCTTCTGGTGCGGCGGTTTTATGTTGTCTTCAGCTCCTTCTTTATTTGACAGAATGAGTAATTCTTTTATCCATACTGCGGCAATGATACGTGGTCTAAGAACCTCTATTTGACTTAAAAACTTATTATCTCACTGACATTTATATAACCCTAACCTGTAGTTTAATTGACTTATAAAACTTACTATTCCGTAAACCCTCGTGCGTGAACATTCACTAACATAAACTAACTTCTTATTTACAAACACCAAAAACATCTAACTAAAAAATCAAAAACTAATATGCAATTATTTACACAAACTCATCTCATTGCACTCTATACCATTCTTTCATTCCACAGAAACAAATTTGTATCTCATTCATACAGCACACCTCTGCCATTCCCAACGTAGATTGCCTCTAGCAGCTTTCTACCTGGTCGGGGTCGTCTTCAGGAGGCTCTTAGGTGGTTTCAGCCCTCTATCACAGTGCGAGTGAGTGAGAGAAGCGATTATCAGCGTCAGCCCATCTCTTACGTCATATTGAAAACCTTGCTACCCTGGCTCCATCTGTTAGGAACTTTAGTTAATATTTTCTTTTCTTCTGCAGTACTTGTTTTATTTTTATTAGTTATTTCCATTCTAGCAAAGGTAAGATTCTTATTACTCTCATTAAAGTAATTGTAGGCCCATAAACTTTTGAATGGTTATAGTAACACTGTGACTTTTCAAACAATGAATTGTTTATATACATTTCACACGCATATTTAAATTTTTTTCTGTTCATTCATTTAAGTTCCAAACGTTGTACTTAAACCATGTCTAAGCCTGAAGAAGGCACCCGTAGGTGCTGAAAGCTTGCAACCAGCTAGTTGCTTACTGTTTTATGCCAATAAAACATATATTGTTATTATTTACTTAATTATTTTGTTCAATTTTTTAAAGAAATAATACACATTTTCCTGTTTTTTTTCTGGAATTTTTTTTTCATGACTGTATGAGTAGTGTAAGGGTCTGAAAAACCTGTTCAAAATTGCGATTTCCCCATAGAGACATACAGGAGATTATCGGGTTAGTCAGCAGATAAGCAGTGGCATCACGCCAGAAGTGCTGGGAGAGGGGATGTTGCCATCTCCTCCTCCAAATCTCCTTGATGTAAACACATGCTACAGCAAGCTTCCTCCCAGCATTGCTGCGTGATCAAAACTATCTCCGGCTCGTGCTATGGCAGCCATTTTATGGGAGGAAAACAACAAGACAGAGCAAACCTTTCCATCTTTCAACAATATGCTTTGCTCTGAAAGAGCTCTAAAGTTACCATTATTGACTGCAGAAAGGGCATTACAACTCAATTTGTAAGTGGATCACAAAATAAAAATAATTTAAAAAACAAAACAATGTAGATCTTCATTTCAGCAGATCCTCAAAAATATGAAATGGCTGCCACAGCACGACTTGAAGTTTTTCGCTTTACCAGATCCTCGAAAGACATTGCAGCAGTGCTCGGGGGCAAGCTCATTGCATTGTGTGTTCACACTGCTGTACTTGCAGGTAAATTTTACAAGAATCTTTAAAATACGTTGTAAAGCTAAAAAAATTTCATCACTTCAGATCATATTACATAATTTAATTAATTCACACTATTGACGTGAATTAGGAACATCAAACAGAAGTCATCACTCTTTCCACGTTATAAGCGAGTCATGGAAAAATTCCCATCGGCCACCACCAGCAATCGAACCAAGGGTCTTCCAGTTTGCTATGGTGCAGTGGTAGCATGTCCGGTGCGTAACTGGAAGACCCTGGAGTTTAATTCCCGGTGGCGGCCGGTGAAAATTTTTCCATGACTCACTTATAAACGTGGAAAGAAGCGACAACTCCTGTTTGATGTTCCTAATCCATGTCAATAGTGTGTATTAATTATTCATTTGCCTCCTAGTTATTTGTTCAGTTGCTGCTTTCTATCTTTGGTGAATCCCGAACATTGTGCGGGGCTCCAAGAAGCAACCTGCCATTTGGTTTGGCAGTTAGTCGTATGCGAGTCTGGAGAATTCGAGGACGCAGTGGTAGCATGTCCAGCACATAACTGGAAGACCCTGAGTTTGATTCCCGGTGATGGCCGTTGAGAATTTTTCCGTTACTCCCTTATAAACGTTGAAAAAGCGATGACTTCTGTTTGATGAACATAATTTAAAATATGTACATAACTTTTTCTTGAAATTTCCAGCCAATTAATTTAGGATGTTAAACTACACATTTACCAAAAATATTATGTTCTAAAACTATTTTCCCCCATTGTATTTCAAAGGCACATTATCCTCACTGTTCACTGAGTTTTAATATATATTTGGTTATTTGTGGTCTTCTAGCACATATTACGCTGGTTCAGCAACTGATTTGCATGGAGGAGGAGCATATGCTTTCAAAGATCATATCTGTGTGTACTTTGTTTGGGGGATACATCACACAGAGAAGCTTTTCACCTGTGTGAAAGGAGCATGCATTTGAAAGATTCATTTTTCAAGTGAATTTCTTGAAACAAACATTCAAGGTTTTTCACCTGCGTGAAGCAGCTTGTGATGTGAAAGACTTCGTTTGGTTGTGAATTTCCTGGGACATACAATACATGGGTGAGGTTTTCACCTGTGTGAATAAGCAAGTGCCTTAAAAGATTAGCTTTCTGAGGAAACTGTTTTGAGCATACGTTACAAAAGTGAGGTTTTTCACCTGTGTGAAGCAGCATGTGACGTGAAAGGCTATGTTTGGTTGTGAATATCCTGGAACATACGATACACTGGTGAGGTTTTTCAACTTCGTGAATATGCATGTGCCGTGAAAGGTTACTTTTCTGAAGAAACTGCTTGAAACACACATTACACACAAGAGGCTTTTCACTTGTGTGAATAACCATGTGCAACGAAAGTTTGGTTTTCTCGGCAAATTGTTTGGAGCATACATCACACTGGTGAGGCTTTTCGCCTGTGTGAAGCAGGATGTGTCTTGAAAGGCTAGCTTTCAGAGCAAACTTTTGGAGCACACATTGCACACATGAGGTTTGTCACCTGTGTGAATAAGCATGTGTCTTGAAAGTCGTATTTTCTCAGCAAATTGTTTGGAGCATACATCACACTGATAAGGTTTTTCACCTGTATGAATAAGTATGTGCCTTAAAAGGTTACCTTTCTGAGGAAACTGTTTGTAGCATACACTACACACATGAGGTTTTTCACCTGAGTGAATAAGCATGTGCCTCGTGAGTTTGTCTTTTGCAGCAAATTGTTTGGCGCATATATCACACTTGTAAGGCTTTTCACCAGTGTGAAGCAGCATGTGACTTGAAAGGTGACTTCTCAGAACAAATTGTTTAGAGCATGTATCACACTTGTGAGGCTTTTCACCAGTGTGAAACCTCATGTGATTTAAAAGAGTATTTCTCTGAGTAAATTGTTTGGAGCATATATCGCACTTGTGAGGCTTTTCACCAGTGTGAAGCCGAAGGTGATTTAAAAGGTTACTGCTCTGAGCAAATTGTTTGGAACATACATGACACTGGTGAGGCTTTTCACCTGTATGAAGCAGCACATGACGTGAAAGATTATTTTTTGACGTGAATTTCTTGGCACAAACATTACACTTGTGAGGCTTTTCACCAGTGTGAAGCAGCATGTGTCTTAAAAGGCCTCTTCTGTGAGCAAACTGTTTCAAGCATACATTGCACAGGTGGGGGTTTTCACTTTTGTGCTGCACCATATGCATGGAAAGCCAATCTTTCGTTGTGAATTTCTTGAAACACACATCACACAGGAAAGATTTTTCACTTGTGCAGAACTGGTTACCTTGCAAAGTTGGATTCTCCTGTGAAATTCTGGATGCATATTTTACATTCTCACTTGTATCCATAACAATGTGTGGTGAAGTATCAGCATCCTTTTCTCCTTCCATAATAATGAATTCATGAGGGACTTCTATAAAGTTTCAGTAGTGACTCCATGCTGTTTAACGATTTTCATTTAAGAGATAGAAGACGCTATAATAATCTCCTCCCTTCCTCATTAAATTGGACTTGATGCAATCATGAAAAAAATAAAGCAAGCTCTCTGAGTGAAATTGTGATCTCGCATCCAAAGAAAGACATCAGAGTGGTTTGACATCTAAAAGAATAATTACCGAATATACTGCAACATCTACGTTTTATAACACAAAACAAATAAGTTTAAAATTACCTTTAATGGTGCAAACACAACCCTCGCTCCTTTAATTTTCTTATCAATGCCAGCAGCAGGAAAAACAGAAATGACATCAAACAAGTCCTGAAAGCATATTTCTGCAATTGCTGATCCAGTTGCCAATGCATTTTAATAAAAGCACTAACGCAATGAGGCGGCAGACATTTTCCAGCAAAGCAAATTGCAAATACGACAAAAAATTTCTCTGTATGATGCCATTAGCTGGATCATATTTGTAGAAAAATGAAACACAGATGGCAACTCCTGTCGTTTTACGTTACCATTCTCTGTATTCATGACAACTGGTGAGAGAAACTCATTCAATATAATAGAGGAAAATTTTGAAAAGAAAAGTTACCCCTCTTTACATAAATGGACGATGTCACCGCTCTGTCCACGTAATTTTATAAACAACGCATAGCAACTGAAAAATTGTGTCCCGACTCCGCTGGGATCGAATTTCAGATCTCTCAATAACTAGTCGAGTGCGTTCGCATTTACGGTACGGTGCCAATCAAGGAGGTTAGAAGAAGAGGAGGTGAAGGGACCCGTTTTGAGTGAAGCTAAAACAGATCAGCTGTTTCTGTCCTCTCTGAGGTAGTGGGAGTCTGCACTGCGAGAGTTCGGAAACGTGACGTCACTTCCTGCAGTTTTGCTTAGCGCATGCAAACCAAGGATGGAAAGAAGGAATATTTCGGACCTCTTATTTCTTAACATTAGGCTTTTGGTTATATTTTAAACATGGTTACTTGCACATGGGCAAAAAATCATTATTTTGTTCAATTTTTAAAAAAACACCAACACATATTTTCCTGCTTTTTCTAGATATTTTGTATTATGGGAATGAATATTTCAGCCTCTATTTTTTCCATGCTTGTACGGGTAGATTAAGGGTCCGAAAATCCCGTTCAAAATCGCGATTTCCCCATAGAGATATACAGGAGATTATTAGGTTGGGCGCATTGGCGTAGTCAGCTGATAAAAAGTGGCGTCACGCCAGAAGCACAGGGAGAGGGTCTGTTGCCAGCTCCTCGTACTTCTAACCTCCTTGGTGCCAACAATTCTCAGCGGCATGAGTGGTTCATCAGTCAGCGTTTGACTACACAAATCCGTATTGATGGTCTCAGCAACTGAGAAGTCATCTGGTGGCTTTTAACACACCAACTATTTAATTGTAGCTGATAAATCCAAAGGGCCATAGAAATGGTGAATATATATCGAATACGTGGACATAATGTAAATGGACTATTACTGAAGGTTTATAAAATATTTTGAATGTTTTTAAAATTACGTGGATACAGCGATGGATCGTCTATTTACATTATCTCCACGTATTTGACATATATTCACCCTCTTTACATGTTACAAAAAGCTCCGGTGGCCTATGATCATTCGTCCGAAAGAGGTCCCGGTTCGAAACCTGGTGCGGCATGGATGTTGTGTTTCTCTTACGGCACTGGCTCTCTCCCTACCCTGGAACCAGTGACACTAAATTAGGGACGGGCGACTGCTTATAGCCCATTGAGTTGCTCACGGTGGTCGTTAAACCTCCAATCAAAATAAAAACAAAAGACAAGAGGCTCATAGTGAAAACGCAGATGGTATAGAAACTTCTAAAATCTTGTGGTAAAACTTTTTTTTTTGATAGGATAAAAACCACAGGAATCATTTTTCTGCATCACTTACATTCTAGATTCTTTTTCTTACTTTCGGAAAAATATTTTTTTTTTTCATTTCGTTTTGCTAAAAACAAAAATAAACAAATCCTGTTGTGATGCTATTACAGTAAAACCGTTAATAAGCCTTTAACTACACTACCAACAAGTAATTAGACACCCCTGCAATCGACGATATCTGCGGCCCTGATACACGTCACGCCCGCCACCGTTAAAATATCGTGTGGGAAACAACAACGAAACCAGTCGCAAGATCCCACGCAGTTCGGAGCTCTGATTTCGAGAAAGGTGTAATCGTCGGGTATCACAGAAATGGCCGATCCTTACGACATATCCAGCGAGTTGAAGTACCCAAAATCGACGGGGGGCCTACGTGATTGGCCAGTGGAAGATGAGAGGTGACTATCGGAATGTGCCCCGACCCGACAGACTCACAAAACTGAGAGTTAGAGGCCGACGGGTGCTGGCCAGAGAAATTCGGAAGAACCGCACCAAATCGTTGGGCCACATCCGCGAGGAGTTTCAACAGGCATCCGGGAGTGTTCTTTCGATGAATACCATCCGTAAGGAAGCCCATCTGCTCGATTATCATGGACGTGCTGCCGTCCACAAGCCTTTGATCACAAAGTCCAATGGCACTGCTCGGCTAAAATGGTGCAAAGAACGTCGACGGTGGACCGTTGAACAGTGGAAACAGATTCCATGGAGCGGCGAATCAAGGTTCACCCTCTACCGTTCGGATGGCAGGTCCTGGGTTTGGCGTCTGCCTGGAGAACGCCTCCTGCCGGAATGTATGGTGCCAACTGTGAAGTTCGGCGGTGGCAGAATTATGCTATGGGGGTGTTTATCCTGGTATGGCACGAGACCCTTGGTCGCAATTCCTGGTAGACTCAACGCCCAAACCTACTGCACCATTTTGGACGACCATGCGCTTCCTACGTTGTGGCAGTTTTACGGGGTGGACCCATGTTACTTTCAGGATGACAATGCCACCTGTCATGTTGCGAGGTCCACCATGGCTTGGTATGGTGACAACGGGGTTAATCGAATGGACTGGCCTGCGCAGAGCCCGGACCTTAACCCTATCGAGCACCCTCTGGGACGAGTTGGAGCGTCGACTTAAGGGGTGGCCCCACCGTCCGAAATCGGTGAAGGAACTGACCTGTCTTCTCCAAGCCGAGTGGAAGAAAATACCGCTAGCCGTCGTACAATGCCTGGTTGAGAGTATTCCCTGGAGGGTCGCCGCTCGTGGAGGCTCCACCAAGTATTGAAGGTAAATAAACATCGTTTTCCTTTGGTATCACAGGTGTCCAATTACTTGTTGGTAGATAGTGTATGTCTGTACGAGGTTTTCGCCCATGAACCACTCTCCTTAAGAAATTTCCGGCTACGGCACTGGCAGATAGTAAATACTTTCTATAACTTTGTCTTTGATCGAAGCGCCTTTACCGCAGAACAGTTCCAGGCATATAACAATTTCTCGTCGCAGATATTCTTTTACATGGTAATTTAGTGAGATCACCAATTAGGGAGTAATTAGTAATTTAGTGAGAAAATAGGTACCCTGCCTTAATAAGTAAGGTTCTCTGCTATTTCAGGTGCGGAGCCCTGGGTAAAAAAAAAAAAAGGTTTTCTGCCTTTCCATGAATCACTGATTTCTGGACAAAACTGACCCTTGAAAGGTTCTCTACCTTTTGGAGAGTTCAATAAAAAGGTGTTTTTCTAAGCTCTCTGAAGTGATTTCAAAGACTTATTTTTCACGCAAAATTGTGGTGAAAAAACCAAGGTTAGAATAATACTTCTGGAGATTCCCTGAATCTTTTAACCGTGAAGCCACACGATATGGAAATCTGCCGTTGTTTACATGGTACCATGATTTCAGCTGTGTGTATTTTGGAATTTGCGTGGTTTTGGGTTGCAGAAAGCGCGTTAATATCAAACCGGAATGAATTATTATATTTCTTACAGGAGTGAAGTTTTCCAATTTAACGTTATGTTTTGTTTAAAATTCGCACGAACGTTCGGGTATTTCAATTCAAAAGAAATATGGAAAGAAGCCTCCAACGAACTAAGAATTTTATATATTCAGCATTTTCTGACACACCCGCAGCAAGTCACATTGAAAAATTTGAAAAATTTGCGATGAAAGAATGCGATTCAGCCAACACAAAAGGCGTTGCAATATTCTTGAAAACCATGAGCTTTCCCACACTATGACGGCCGTCGCTCGCGGTTATAGGCTTCACGCAAAGTGGTACTGCTCCATTAACAAGGGCATCTCCAGATATCTTATTCTAACCTCCTTGAAAAACTAATTTTGCTGGGATTCGCGACCTAATTTATTCATCTGTAAATAACCTTAATAGCATAATCCTGGTCTGTAAACAGACCTAGCCAGCAAAAAGAATTTTGTGTGTGTAATAATTTTAGCCATTATTTGCATTTTTCCGCAAGAGTGTATTCAGCTCCAGATCAAAATCCAGGTGTACTAAAAATAAAACCAACGGTGGTTTGGGGAGGAAATATCGTATACAACAAACTAGAAAAGTAAAAAAAACCCAACGCCGACAGCCAAATAATCCTAAAAGTGAAAATACTAAGTGAAAAGTCGAAAACTTGCAAAAAAAGTGAGTCCAAGGGAATCGGTATGCTCGAGCTCCCTCTTAAAAAATCGAGAAGAGCCAAAGGAGATTTGATTGAGACTAAAAGTCAGCGTTGGCTAGCAAATTAACTTTTAGCTCCCCTCCTCCCTAGGTCAACCAGGGAACTTTTGAATATGAAGTCCCTGGATGTAAAAACCCACATGCACAGAAGTTGCCGATTGGGAACCGAACAGTGATGTGGTAGTTTCATAAGAAAAAAGTGTTTTATCGGTGAAATTTTTCAAATTTGATTTGTTGTTTCTACACTGCTTCCTAAAACAATTAAGGGGGATATCATATAGATGAAAGAGTAACTTCGTACAAATGTTTCAAATAAAATAAAAACTTCACCGTCTTGGTACGATATTTAATAAATGTGAAACTATTTACAGATTAAAATACTGTTCTACTAGCACTTTCGGGGCAACATTCACCCCATTTGATCAATTGTAGAACAGATGGGTAATTCAGCACCTCTCTTTAGTTTTTTTTTATAGAGTGCAGCGATGCATTATGGGTAAGAATCTTGAGTGTCATATGGGTCTTGACTGTTGCCGTTACATCGGAATAAAAGATACAATTCCCAAACCGTAATTTCACATAATATAGAAATGTCATTTTGAGGGAACGAGGTACTCGGATATCATGGTTTTGATATGAAATACTGACAACTATTTCTATGCTAAGAGAAATTGGAAGCGAAAGTGATTAGAATGAAACTTTTGCACACTAACAAACACCTGAGTACGCATTTTTTTTTGTGGTGTGTGTGTGTGACGTTAAAAGGCATATATTTTCCGTCAGCGAATGAGTAGTGACATGTATGCGTAAGATCGTT
Source organism: Macrothele yani (assembly GCA_039090855.1). Lineage (NCBI taxonomy): Eukaryota > Metazoa > Arthropoda > Arachnida > Araneae > Macrothelidae > Macrothele > Macrothele yani. The sequence continues at coordinate 179,044,941 of CM077009.1, read as the reverse complement.
TAGTCCAGTATAAAAACGATTCACATGCTCTGAATGTGCGTTATTGATGAGTGTGATGTTCGAACGACGTGATTTATCCGTATTCTGTAGCTCTGGAGGGCTATCGGTCGCTTAGAAGATGGTCAAACCCAATCGCAAATAGCGAAAGCCGTTGGTGTGTCTTCAAAGCCTGATTTCCAGACTTCGGTATCGGTTTTCAGTTACCTTGAAATGTAAGGCGAAGACCAGGGTAAGGTCGTAGGAGAGCAACATCAAGAAATAAGGAGCGGTTTTTATCACTGACCCACAGGAGAAACCGGAGTATGAACGCCACTCTTCTGCAAACGCAAACTCCTTACGGCAACTGGCACAAATGTTTCAACTGCAAAATTGTTTGGAACCGACTCAACAGTGTTGTTTTGTATGCTCGACGACCTATGGTATGTGTTTCTTTAACCGCAAGCCACCGTAAAGCCGCCCGCAGACCTTAGGTACACAACTATGCCGGACTGGAGAATAAATGAATGGAACAATGTTCTCTTTTCAGGACGAGCCGCGCTTTTTACTCTACATCCTGACAATAGGCGACTCATAATTTTTACCCACTCGTTTCCTCAAAATAATGGGCAAGATAGTGTTCGATTTGTAGGAGGCGCAGTGATGGTATGGGCCGGTATCTCTATCAATGGTCGAACCAACCTGTACATCATCAGAAACGGAACACTTTCTACTCAGCGATATGGGGACGAGATCCTCAGACCCTTAGTCGTCGTCCCTAATGCTGCAACAATCGGAGATGAATTAATTTTCGTGGGGACGATAGTTGCGTAGTGCCATATTAATGCTGCTCGATGTGTGAAGACGACTTCCTGTTTGATGAGAGGAATCATCCGAATGGATTGGCCAGCATGTTACCCAAGACATGAACTCCATCGAGCATGTCTGGAACATTCTGGGAAGAAGTAAGAAGCTGCTCGATCAACCCCTCCACAAACAGTCCAGTGATTGGAAAGTGCTCTTTTTTACAGGAGTGGGATGTGAATTAATTCCCTAATCCCTCATTAATACTTCTGATTGACTCCATGCCTTACAGGTGTGTAACATTGCTTTCTGGCAGGGGGAAACCATACTCCCTATTAAATCTAATTTTTTTTGGCAAAATTTTTACCTTTATTTTCATTTTTATGATATGTTCATAAATATGCATTTCTACGTTTCGTCTCCTCCAAAAATTATTAAATTTAAATTACTAATTGTTTCGGTCATATATTTTCATCTCACATGGCGTATACTACGTCTGTAGTTCCTATTTCAACCTCCGACGTTTTCCATTCCTCACAGTTTTCATAACAAAACTACGATATTCCCTAATTGTTTTAAGCAGTGTATTATTTAGTATTTTTTTATTAAAGTTTTTATTATTAATTACTTTTTTATCAACTTTTATTGAAATTGTTTAAATGTGATCAGTTTCCCATGAAAAGAAAAAACGTTACGTGAGAGTCAAATGCTAGGAATCGAAAAGGACTCTTAATTGGAAACGAGCGAGGAAAGATACCTTTAAATACTGCTTCTGCCATTCTATACATTTCCAGATATTTAGCACGAATAATACTCATCAGTCACATTGCATGCATGTGACCAATACGCCGCGCTTTGTTAAAATTGTTATGAGGTAAGAGTAGCAGTGATATCTTTTGCCTTGTTTTTTGCTTCGTTTGAGGGTACGATGGCCACCGTGATCATCCAGATTTTCTATACAATTACAGCCAAAGACATTATGAACAAATAAAATGAGCAAAACACCTAATTTAATCTTACTTTGTGAACTGTTCTTCATTGTCGGCCGCATTCCGTGGATGATGATAGCTTCACTCTTGCATTCATAACTAACACAGTACCTGACCATATTTTACTATTTAGAACAACTTATTTAAAGCACGATTTGCAACACCAGCGCAACTTGCAAATGCTCATGAACAATTTTCGTCCTCACTAATGGCGGAACATCCGGTTTTCAAATACTGACGGAAGTAGCTAGGTATTTGCCAGTATATTCCCCTCCGAGGTTCTTTGGTACGGACTCTCACGAGAGGTGATCTTGCTGTCGTACTCGATAGCACCTCAGGCCGTAATGCCTCGGGGTGTTGGTGCAAAGTATGCCTGATGCGAATGCATTCTCCCAGACTCTTTCCCTCGTCGTCGGCGGACACGGACGCGGCCATCCTTTTGCCTCAAATAAAAGCAAATTTTGTCCAAGAACACGATATTCTGCTGATCGTCAAGCCACTCTCTTCAATGCATCATTGCAGCCTGGCATAGTCCGTTGCTGCAGGGCGTTTGCGAAAGTAGCATGAGGAAGGGCACACAAGCCTGCAGCCGGAACTGTAATAACCCGCGAAGTTCTGTTACAGCTGACATCCGTGAAATACGCCACTGCTGTGCCAACGACAGATTATGCAGAACGGTCACTCAAAAACCCTGCATAAGATGAAGCGTTGTCCCTCTGAGTTGTTCTTGTACGCCGTGCAGAACCTTCTCTTCATGCCCTATGCCTTACTTTGTACGATTCCCTGCACGGCCGTCAGACGGTACCCCACACGACAGGCAATCTTCCCGAAGGGATCACTGCTGTCTCTTATGCGCGATAGTGCAACTTCTGTCTCAACTCGCTGATGTGACTGTAGAACTGTTTTGACGTCAACGACAGATGAACTTGAGCCGACTGCCGACGAAGCACTGACATGTCGACAGAGCGTACGCCGCGCTTCCGGTCTGTGACGTTGCATGATCTGATTTGCTAGAGGCGGTGTACGCATGCAAGCCTACGACACCGGAATGCTAATTGTTATTTCTACGATATTGCCTGATTAGCACATTCTGTAAAAATCAAACGAAACTGGTCTGGAAAAGTCATGTTCAAATAGAGCTTATTTTTTTTATGCAGCATCTTCTGTCTCTAAAACGCTATCACAGAGGCTTAAAATTTAACTTTATAAAACCTGGCATTAGACCCATAGTTTTTATTTGGAGCTGAGACCTGGAGCGCAACTGTCCAAGACTGTAATATTCTTCACAACGATTTGAAAAATAAAATACTTACAAAGATTTTTCGACCCATTAGAGACACGTAAGAGTGAGTATGGAGAAGTGATACGTAATATCGAACTACACTGACGGAAAAAAATCCCAACACCACGAAAAAAATAGTTATAGAGGAATGAAATGGCGGCAATACATTTTTGTATAGGTAACATATTTAATCGATTAAGGTTTCAAGATCACAGCTTATTGTAAGCGCGAGAAGAGCCATTTTAAATGTGAAATGCTGGTACAATAATAACCCGTGTAACCGCCAGTAATGTTGAATATGCAAGCACGGCAAACGTTCATTTTGCGCATTGTGTCGTACAAGTGCTGGGATGTCAGTTTGTGAGATGGAGTTCCATGGCGCCTGTTGCACTTGGTCGGTCAATACAGGGACGGTTAATGCTGGTTGGGGTGACGCTCGAGTTGTCGTCCAATGATGTCCCATACGTGCTCGATTGGTGAAAAATCTGGTGATCTAGCGTAACCACGGCAACATGTCGACACTCTATGTAGGGCATGTTGGAAGTTACAACAGCGGTACGCGGGTTGAGCGTTATCCTGTTGGAAAACACCTCCTGGAATGCTGTTCATGAATGGCAGCACAACAGGTTGAATCACCAAACCGACGTACAATTGTGCCATCAGGGTGCGTGGGATAACCACGAGAGAGTGCTCGTGCTGTCATAGGAAATTGCTCCCCAGTCCATAACTCCAGGTGTATGTCCAGTGTGTCTCGGCCGCAGACAGGTTGGTTGCAGGCGCTCACCTGGCCTCCCTTCTAACCAACACACGGCTTCATCACTGCAGCACCCAGGCAGAACCGGCTTTCATCAGAAAACACAACAGATCTCCACTACCCGTCCTCCAATGAGCTCTACCTTGACACCACTGACGTTGCAAATGGCAGTGGTTTGGAAGTAAGGTGGAATGCACGCTACAGGGCGTCTGGCTCGGAGCTGTCCTTCATCAACTCGATTTGTAACAGTTCGTTGTGTCACTGTGGTGGCAACTGCAGCTCGAATTGCTGCCGCAGACGCGGTACGATGCGCCACGGCCATACGCCGTACACGGCGGTCTTACCCCTCTCAGTAGTGCCACGTGGCCGGCTGGAACCCCGGTCTTCTTGAGGGCAAGTACTCTTCCCTTGACCACCGCTACCAATCTGCCAACAATCACGCACAGTGGCTACATTCCTGCCACGTCGTTCTGCAATATTGCGGAACGAAAATCCACCTTCTCGTAGCCTTATTACACGACCTCGTTCAAACTCCGTGAAAGCTGTTGATAATGGCTTCTTAAAGGCATTCTTGACTAACATCAACACCCTTCACGTTGAATCTCAACGATAACTAACGCTCACGAACGTTACGGCGCGTATTTACAGCAAACCTGCTTTGCATGTTCCGAGGGGCGCTACGCTAAGCGCCACTCGTATGCGCCGAGCGCGAAATTCTGCATAGACGTCATCTTACAGATGTACTCTCACCGCCTGCCAACTGTCGTTTATCTAACACAAACCCCTTCTTGGTGTTGGGATTTTTTTCCGTCAGTGTATATCAAAGCTATAAATCCCAGCATCTTGGCCCTTCTAGCTCTGTATGTGAAGAGTGCGTATTTATGGGTTGTTGGGTCATGGGTGAGGTTGTCAGAATAGGGTTATTTACGTGCATGGGTTAGCAATACACCTTGGTGCTAATCTCCTCCACGAGCACATCCAAGAAAGGAGCGCTGCCTGCTCCTTGGCTTTCAATTTCGAAATCAAATTTTATGTCATCATGCACAGCGACGACAAAGTCTTGTTCATAGCGACGACAAAGTCTTGTAAGTGATGCTCCCCATGCTCCCAGCCGAAAAAGATATCATCCGCGTAGCGGGAAACCACGAGTTTTGGGGTTCTGGGTAAGCGTTATTGAGTATGGCTTCCTCAAGTGGTCTCATCACAGCCTCCGCGAGCACAGGAGACAATACTGATCCCATCGGTACCTTTTTGGATTGCTTGTAAACATGCGTACATCGTAGGAAAAGTAACTCGAGTTCGTAGCAATGTCAATGGCTGCGAAAATATCTTTGAGAGATTCTTGACAGTATAGGAATGACACCACAAGCCTTACGGAAGTAGTTATCTATAGCGTTCCACTGCAGTACCCGCACTCCTCCATTGCGCATTATGTGGGACTCACAAAAAGTTCTTTCAGTGTGAGAATGGCGGAACATAAAAGAGATGTAAAGCTTAATAAGCTTACCGGCGCTTGCCCAGGAAGTAGCTGTGGTACAGGGAACGCAGCCGCAATGGCAGAACATCCTGCAAAATTGCTCCTTACAAGCGATTCCAGAAAAGCGGCTATTAGAGTAATCTATTAAGATATTGACACGCCATGATGTTTGCAACACACGAATTTTCAATTGAGCTCCCTGTAGCTTGGAGACATCTTGGCATAAGCAGTATGCAATGATTCTATATGCATTAATGTTTTATTACGTTTTTGATCATATGTCGTAACACAAAATTTCCATTTGTTTTCCCACGTGTTTGGCCTGCTCGAGCGTGTTGTTCTACATATCATATTTACTTAATTATGTGTATCCAAATTTGTCTATTTTAGTTTGATTCTGTTTCCGTTGTAGCTGCAGGTTGATGAAGCAGGTCCGTTGAGCGAGGGAAATTTTGCCGAAGACCATATTGTTTTTCTTACCGCCAATAACACACGGATTTATACTTGTTTGTTGTTGTTTTGGTGTTAAGCAACCCATAATTTTTTTTTTGATTGGAGGTTTAACGACCACCGTGAGCAACTCAATGGGCTATAAGCAGTTGCCCGTCCCTAATTTAGGGTCACTGGTTCCAGGGAAAGGAGAGAGCCAGTGCCGTAAGACAAACACAACATCCATGCCTCACCGGGATACGAACCCGGAC